>CM031372.1:103890810-104516685 GCA_018208015.1 Medicago ruthenica | reverse complement strand
ACAGTACCACAAGATCAATCCAGTGTCCCTGTTGCCACAACTGGCCTAGTCAACAACAACTCGTCCATCAATGTCTCTCATTCAACACAAAATGCTGCAGAAAAGTTAACCAGCTCATTACCAATACCAACAACTTATATACTGTCTTATGACAAATCCACTACATTGTTACCACCAACTGAACAACACCATGATTCTTTGCCGTTGTCATCATCAAAGGCTAACCAAGGGTCGAATTCAAAGAAGACTCGAAGAGCTTCTGAGACGCTAGATCACATAATAACAGAGAGGAACAGGAGACGCGAACTTACAAGAAAGTTCATAGAACTTTCAGCATTTATACCTGGATTGAAGAAGGTTAGTCTGTAATCTCATCGCTAAATACGTGAACCAATTTCTTTCTTACTTTTTTTTGTCGATAGTTCAACTTTTATAGTAGCTATCATTGGATAGAAGCTATAAAAAGACTTATCTAATGGCTGTGTAGACGGACAAGGTTCATGTACTAATAGAAGCTGTCAAGTACGTGAAACAACTTCAAGAACGAGTGAAAGAGCTAGAAGAAGACATCAAGAAGAAAGGTGCAGGATCATTGATCGCCATAACAAGATCTCATCTCCTTAATGACAATGACACTGCATTGGGTGAAATGAACACTAAAGAATGTTATGGCCACAATAAAACATTTCCAGAGCTTGAAGTGAGGGTTCTAGGGAAGGAAGTGTTAATCAAGATTCACTGTGGGAAGCAAAAGGGGATTGTGGTCAATATAATATTGCAGCTTCAAATTCTTCATCTCTCCATAACAACTACCAATGTCTTGCCATTTGGAAATACTCTTAACATCACCATTATTGCTCAGGCAAGTAATTACCACAGAAAAGAAAAAAAACAATTCATGGAAGAAAATTAACAGCATGATTCCAACTCAAGTTTGATTCTTATCCAAATTTAATTACTATAACCCTATCCATAACCATATATTACAATGTAAGTTACAATTTGTGTTTAAATTTTTGTAATTGATTCTGCAGATGGGTGATAAATACAACTTGACCGCGAAGGATCTAGTGAAAAAACTAAGAGTAGTGGCTACGTTGCAGGCTTGTGATGATGTGCAACAATGAAGTATGCTTAAGGCCAGTAATTTAGTACTTGAGATTTGAGAAGTTTCGATTAAAGCCATTGCTAATCAGTTTGTTTAAATTCTGCCCTTGTATGGGATATGATCGATGAAAAGCATAATGTGTGTTTGGCTTTGGCATATGAGTTTATATCTTGCTTTGTTGTAATATGTATCATCGTATTGGACAAGGACCGTCAGATTAAATAATATGGATTTTTTTAAGATTTGAAAAGAAATTTAACATTACAAAAAAAATTATGACTTCAAAATACAAATGATGGGAGTAATAACGTAAAAGTAAAGCCAGGGAGAGGGGATCCCTTTCTAACATCGTTTGTAAATAGAGGACCACCGATTTGCTTTTCAAAAAATCGTATAGTATTTCCTAGTATATAGTAGACTGTAATATCTAAGGAGTCGTGCTACCTATAAATAGAAGTCGAACACTTGTAAACGTAATAAATACACAATTTTTTATAAAAATGTTAGTTACATTTTTTAATTACTTAAACAATGTTCTAATGATATTTGTTAGTATTTTTCATATCTAATAAACGAGTTAGAACTTTCTGATTTGAAAAACTTTAGTGCTAGCCAGATTATTATTTTTTTACAAAAACAAACTTATATCATATCATTAATAATGGCATAAACAATACAATTAGGCATTAACTCAACCAGAGCCATTAGCGTGCATGTAGCATCTCTACTCTCTAGCTAACTCATAAGCTACTATATTAGTTTGCCTCCTAGAAAACTGTACCGATAAATTTGGACATACATAGCTCATTCAACAAAGCAATACAATCTCTAACATTAAAACCAAAAATAAGTTAAATCAACAGAAGGTTTATTAAAATAACCTACTACCAATTGTTGGTTGCTCTTTTGTCCCCTCTATTTGCTCTTTATCTTATCATGAAAAACAACATTCAGAAGTTATCTCCCAAAGCCTTTAAAACACAAAAAAATGTCATTCAAAAGCTATCTCTTGAACCATTTGCGCATTTTTGGGGGACCAAAAAGCAAACATCCTACTATTTAGCATCTAATTCGAAGACAACATTGTCTGGGCCCAGCTATGTGATCCACTTATAAACATGTTCATCTATCTATTTATTTATTATTTATTTACAAACATGATACATTAAAGTTTTAACAGAAAAAAAAATTCAGGTGGAAAAATCACAACTCGTATCTCCATCCGTCAGTTTAGTTTGTATAAACTTGTAAGTATAACAGTGGTGCAGGTCAGCCTAAGCAGTGCTTGTTTAGGAGATGATTTTAGGAGCAGAAAAGAGAGAAGAGAAAGGACTATGATGAACTCTTCCCTTGTTTCTTGATAAAAAAAAAAAAAAACCATTCCTTGTTTGTTTGCGAGCATTTTAAAACAAGGAATTTAAAATCTTCCAAAGCCTTTCCCTTTACCTATTTTTCCCTCGATCTAGCAGTGGTGTGTTTCCTTACCCCGTTCATGTCCCTCCCCTTTCCCGTTCAACTCCCAACAAAGTCTAATGAAATGATTCCTTTTCCTACCATGCTTTTCTTCCCAGTAAGAGCTACAAGTTGACTGAGGATACTTTTGAAATGTCAGAGACAGTTCCATCATTTGCATTTGACAATGGCAGGTGTTCTTCCGTCTTCCCACCCTCAAGACAAACCATGAGGTTACTAAGCTGTACAGTTTGAGAACAAACCAAACAGTGGTTTGGTTAGTTTGATGTATGAACGCCAAATCAAACTTCCACCGCACCCCGCAACAAAACCCCTTCCAGGATTAAAAATAAGAAAGAAATAAGTGAAAGTATTCACCTGCTTTTCTAGGTCTGTTACCCTATCAGTAGTCATCTTTAAAGCCTTTTTCTCCCTGAAAAAAGTACATCACCCATCAGTTTGCAAACATCTGAACTGGACCAGATTTGCAATTACTTCAAGACATGGGAACTTAGAGCATAAATATCGGCAATATCATTTACATTGGGAGTTACTATTGTCAATATTGACACCACTATCCCTTTGGCACATCTTGTGCCAGGGAGGGGAAATTCTCTTTTGTGGTAATATATCTCATTTTGATTTGTTCAAAAAAAAAAAAAGTATTGACACCACTAAGAGCATAAATATCGGTAATATCATTTACACTGGGAGTTACTATTGTCAGTATTGACACCACTAATTGAGATGTTTTGGGTTGCAATTCTTTACTACGTATCCAACAATGGCTATGGTGCCATTCTCTGCCATTCTCTTTTCTTTCATTTTTTAACAATACTTTATGAGTTTAATTGATTAAAAAATAATTTGAAAAGCTGATGATAATAAATTTAGAGTATATTATGAAATTAGTGGGACCTATTTTAGAGTTTTGGAGGAGTGATATGGATATTTAGAAAATGTAGTTGAGTAGTTTAAATAAATGAAAAGTGTGAAGTAATATAATGTATTATGTGGGACCCATTTATACCACTCATATGAGTGGCATGGATGTGGATGCTCTAATTGAGATGTTTTGGGTTGCGATTCTTTACTACGTATCCAACAATGGCTACGGTGCCATTCTCGGCCATTCTCTTTTCTTTCATTTTTTAACAATACTTTATGAGTTTAATTGATTAAAAAATAATTTGAAAAGCTGGTGATAATAAATTTAGAGTATATTATGAAATTAGTGGGAGCCATTTTAGAGTTTTGAAGGAGTGGTATGGATAATTAGAAAATGTAGTTGAGTGATTTAAATAATTGAAAAGTGTAAAGTAATATAATATATTATGTGGGACCCATTTATACCACCCATATGGGTGGCATGAATCTGGATGCTCTTAGTGCATCAATATCGCCTGCAAAATGCCTTGTCATTACATTGCCCAAAGCTAAGGTGTCAGTGAACATGGGATATTTGGCATAGACAACCGTGTCTCTATTTTGCATCGTGCCTCTGTATTGGCACCTATCTTTTCAACTCTTTGGACATCAAAATTAATATAAAATTGTATTACAAATATGAATATGGATATATTGTGTGGTTTGGTGGGACCTATTTTATAGTTTTTGATGGATGGTATGAATATTTAGAAAATGTAGTTGAGTGGTTTCAATAATTGAAAAGTGTGAAGTAATATAATATATTATATAGGACCCCATTTATACCACTCATATGGGTGGCATGGATGTGGTTGCTCTCAGAGCATGACAATTACAAAGTGGAGAAAAGGAACATAACTAAAAGACACATTAAAGCAGCAACTGTTTACATTTGATTTCATGGGACAAGACATCTTGAATATAAATACTAGGGTTAATTAAGTTTTTAGTCCCTATAAATACGTCCAGTTTCATTTAGTCCCTATAAAAATTTCCGTCCGAGTTTTTAGTCCCCACCGTTAAGTGAGGTTAACGGATGGTGATGTGGCACACGTCAGATTATACTTACAAAGATTAATGATAAAAATATGAAATAAATCTCCCCACCCTGTTCTCTCATCCATCTGAACCTCGCCTTCTTCCCATCAAACCCATTTTCCAATTTCATCCCTATTCTCTTTTCTCTTCTCCATTTTATGTAATCCATGTTCCATCATCAATCTCAATCTCTAATTTCATCTTCTTCTCCTTCGTGTGTCTCCCTCACTTTCTTCTTATCCCATTAAACATGTGAATAAAATCAAGATGACAAATGCTTTAGCAAATGGCACATTAAGGGCCTACCTCGAAACGAATTTCAACGGAACAGGACCACTTCCACGCGTTCGAATCTCAACCGCACAAGACTCTTCCATTTTCTTTTTTCTGGTTCGAATTGTAACTGGTGTTCGAGTTCTAGGTCGTGTTCGATGGCCTTTCAACCACCGCTTTTCGTTAACGATTTTCATTTTTGTTCGATTTCTTTACATGGGTTGTTTGATTCTCCCAGTTGCTGTTCTCACTTCCCATGTTACAATCGATTTTAGATTTCCTTTTTTCATTTAATAATTACCATTTTTTAACCAACCAAAAAAAAATTACCATTTTTTGATATTTGAGAGATTTGATAATTTTAATTTAATTTTTTATTCTAAAAATAAAATCCTGTTCAGCATTCCACATGTCATACTCCTTATTACATAAGACGCCATGTCATCAAATTTGCTGATGTGTCAGGGCCACATCACCCTCTATTAGTCTCACTTAACAGAAGGGACTAAAAAGTGTGATTTATTTTTATAGGGACTAAACAAAACTGGATATTTATAAGGACCAAAAACTTAATTAACCCTAAATACTATTTTGAGAAAACACATCACCAGTGACAATGAGTAATAGAGAACGGATAAAAGCATACCTCTCTTCAATCTCAAGTAACTTGGCTTTCCAGATCTCCTCATTTTTCAAAAGATTGTCATTAAGCTGCAGACATAAACACAACATAAATATTTGCAAGGTTGCAAGAAGTATTCATGTCCTTGTGATATACTACTTTTTTTTTAACGGCAAAAAAAGACCTTGTGATATACTACTATTAATGAGACAACACAAAATCCTATGACATGGCTATAATTATTGTTTTTTTGACAAAGACATGGTTATAACTTGGATATATTTTTGTGAAAAGACGATCCCCAAGCATGACTTACAACTTACCTCATCCAGAAACCTCTTCTCTTTGTTACATCGATCGATCTTCGCCTGAATCTTATGCTGTTTGAGACTGACAGCCTTCTGAACAGCTACGGAAATTTTTCCTACAGTTTCTTGTTCTACTTGTTGTAATAAGGATTCAAAATACTACAATTAAAAAAAGGGTTTTAAAATTTAATGTTTATACAAGACAGGAGGAAATTTTGGAAGATATACTGCAAAGGACAAATGGAATACACTCACCAATTTTTGGTTTTCAAGTTGTGTAGCAAGCAATTCATTGTATTCATTGACAATCTGTAAAAGAAAATGGATACATTAATATAGTTAATATAGTTTAATAAAAATTACAACTCATTATATAGATACATCAAACTAAGATTTCAGAAAACTATTAATGAAAATTGCAACATTACCGCTTCAACTTTACTATTAAGTATAGCCTCTCTCATGGCATTATCTCCACAGTTGCCACTGTCTGCATGCACACAGTGAGAGTTCAGCTCAACTAACTTCCCATCAGTTTTGGACTGAATAAGTCTATGGACATAGTTGTCTCCGACATAATCCCAGACACGCTTAGTTTCCACTTCTAAGGAATAGCAATGCTGCGTCTCTTTCCAGTGTATTATGGCATGCCCTCCTTTATATCTGAATCAAGACGATAAGAACTCCAGATGATACATATGGTTGCAACCAAACCCAATTAAAAGAGAGAAGAAAGGAATACAAGCAATGAAAGAATTTAACAAAGGGGTTGAGGGACAAAAATTTCTCACCTTCCACAGCCAACAAACCCACATATAACACATATCCAAAGGTTCTCAGTGGTTTGACAAACGAAACATATAGAATTTTCAGCTTGTTGTTGGCAATAGCGGCATACCTGAAAATATAAGCAGGGGACTAGTATTGAATACTTAAATTAACCAATAGACGAATTCAAAAAGAAACACTTGCTGTCAAAGAAACCAAGAAATCCCAGCTGCCATCAAGTATAAACATGAAAACATTCAATTTGTTCCGACACTCCAATCCCCAGAGTAGCTCACACAGTACAGTTACAGTCAGCTATTGCTATCGGGCATGCCCTATATCACATCATCTTCTCATGCATACATGGAAAGACAGAGGCAGCAGAACCACTTACAGGACAAGAAGAATCTGCCCATTTTGAAATACAGGAGCAATGGAAAGAATGATTGCATATGGTTGTAAGAATTCCACTCGTGTCTTGATCTAATCGCTCTGCAAAATAAGAAACACAAAAGCGACTAAGAAATATTTCAAACTGCCTATTTAAACGCTTAGTGTATGCCAATGAATAGTTCAGTTCAGAATGTTCCATACATGCAACACAAATCGTAAAACTAACACCACCAACAACAATACTAATGACAGATTATATCTAATATAGAAACTAAACATATATGAATACTACCTTAAGAGCAAGTTTGGTAAATAAATTCTCCAAAAGTAGTTATAGGGAAAAAAATTGCAATCACAAGACAATGAGTTCTTTGGTAAACAGACAATGAGCTTTTTAATCAAACAGATTGTCATATAATTTGAAATTAGCTTCTACATTTCAATTTTTTAGTAAGCTCTCTTATTTAACATCTTCATAGATACATGTATAAACCCTTTCTCAGCTTGCATCTATAAACTCCATTACATTAGAAGGTAAGCTGTACAACATAAGGCCTAAGGCGGAAAAAAGGGACATGCAATGTACCAAGGCAAACTGGACATGTAGGCTGTTCAGTTGAAGTAGCATTGGATGGTTGTGCGTGTTCAATTGACCCAGTATACTGCACATCTAACGTGAAAACAACACGGCACACCTCAACCTATATGCATCAAATCAAACACAAGAAAATTACTCAATAAACTGAAAAAACAAATGCAAATCATATTATCATAAGAGTATATCACCAATTCACCCCTGAAATTGTAAGGGTCAGACATTTACACTCGTGAAATTTGCAAATAGGCAAAAAAAACACAGCTTTGAATGTTGTTGACTAATTCGGTCCTTCTGTTAACTTGTAAGGACTAGTTGGACAATAAGTCATATAATTCAGTTATTAATATGCTTGTAATAAGTGATATAATTGATGGACTAACTTGTTAGTGTCATATAATTCGGCTATTAATATGCTTGTAATAGGTGATATAATTCATTGACAGACTTGTTAGTTAGTGATATAATTCAGAGTCTAATACAACAACCAAGCTTTATACCACTAAGTGGGGTCGGTTACATGGATCAAATTACGCCATAATGTCCTATCATAAACCATATTTTGATCCAACTCTCGTTAATCTTTAAATCTTTCTTAACGGTTTCTCTTAGTTTTTCTCTAGTGATATGACTATCTTCCATCTGATCTACTCTCCTTGCTACAAAATCTACAAGTTTTCTCTCTACATGCCAAAACCACATAAGTCTATTTTCCACCATCTTTTCTACAATAGATGCTACTCAAACTCTCTCTCTCTCTAATGTTGACATTTCTAATTCTACGTTGTCTAGTCTTACCACACATCCAACACAACATCTTCATCTCAGCTATGCTTAGTTTATTCTCGTGTTGGATCTTAAACGCCCAACACTCCATTCCATACAACATGGTCAATAAAAGTTTCCCTTCAACTTAAGCGGCACTTTCGTACCACATAAAAAAGATTAATTTGACATTAAATTAGATACAGCTAGCTAGCAGAAGGACCAAGTTGCTCCACATAATTCAAAATCAGGGTGTAAACGCGCAATGCCAATTTATGGGGGCAAATAGATGATTTACTAATTACCATAAAATAGAAATGGGAAATGAATAAATAGAAACCTCTAGAGACGAAAAACGTCGACCATTGTAATGAGTATAGAAAGCATCCGTAGAATCTTGTTCATCAAATCGAATCAAAACACTGTAACGATCTTCCATCGATTCCATTCTAACAATACGCATTTCAAAAATATGCTGAATAAAAGAACCACAAAACTGACAAAAATCCGCATATGTCATGTGATTTGGTACTCCCAAAACACACGCCAATGGCTTCCGTCCAACCTAATTCACAAAAATTCGAAATTGAAAATTGAAAAAGAAGAAGATTGAATTGAAGAATTGAAATTCAAGATTGGTTTATGCGTACCGGAAGAGAAGGGGGGGTTTGTTCGGGGAAGACATGCATGAGGCCGCGAGTTTCTTCGATTCTAGGGTTTCCAGAAGAGAAATTGAAGAGAGAAGTTGAAAAAGAAGAAGATTCGGTTTGTTCTTCTTCGGAGACTTTGCTTGAACTCCACATCGCTGCTCAAATATGATTATGGTTATCTCATCAACTTCTCCTAAACTTTTAAACCTTGCTTATCAAACTTCACATCAAATCAAATTATGTTTTCTAACTATTTATTTTTTTAGTTTAATAATAATATAACACTTTTGTATTAAATTAAACATGCTTTTAATCACATTAAATATTTATGTGATGACTATAGAAAGTGATACTTCATCCGATCCTTATTATAAAAAGGAAAAACAAAAAAATATCAAAATCAATATAATCATTAATTAATATAACTTTTTTAATATTTTTACAATTATACCCTCATAAAAAATTGTGAAGCATTAAATACATTCACTAATATTAAAAGACAAACATTAAATTAGGGGTAGAAAAGTCTTTTAAACAATAATTTCACATTAAAAGTTGTGACATTTCTTATAAATAGGACCAAAAAGTTTTTTGAAAATTTTCTTATATATAGGACCGGAGGGAGTATTTGAAAATTGGGTTTTACTTGTGTGACAGTTTTTGGTGATATTGATGACATTCGTGAATTTTAGATGAGAGAAAATGATACATGAATAATTAAAATAAAATAGTTTGATGAGAGAGTGATAGATTAAGAGATAGATATGAACAATGTCATTAATATCACCAAAAGTTAATGTCACCCAAGTGCAATCTCCGAAAAGAAGATGAGACAAAAGAGGATGGTGGCGCGAGGTTTGGGGATGGGTGGTGTACCTGTAAGCAATTTGAAGCAATTTAAATCTTTGAGTGAGTTGGAAAGTGAGGTGTAATGAAATTCCTCTTATATAGTGAGAGTTTTGAGATGAGTTGGCGGAATTCGGTGATGATGTTATCAAAGTGTATGGTTATCGATGTGGTGTGTGGCTCAAAGTCTAATCGATCATGTGGTTGTATGTGGAGCTCCTGAGATGTTTCGTGTGCGTAGGTAGACGTTCAACGCAAAGATAATATGGATGAGTCTTGACTCGGTGTAGAAAGTAGGTAATATTATAACATATTAAAATTGTGAAATTTGATTGGATATAGGTAAAATTATTATCTTATTATTGAATATATACAAATTAAATCTGAATTTTATTATGCATTAATTTTTTTTTTTACAATATGCACTAATCATCTGACATCAATATTGTATACTTAAATTTTTTTAAAAAAAAAAATTGTATATTTATGCAGTTTTGAATTTAATATTATCTTTCTATCACCTTGAGTCTTTTTTCTCTCTTACCGGGTCCGACATCCACACTCATTTATATACGGTGTTGGTTTTTGTGTGTCTAAATAAAACATACAACTGTAATTTTAAAAAACCAAGGATGTATATAATTTTAAATTTTGAAAACGCAAGAATTTTAAAAACGTAAGAAAACTACCGTGAAAAATTCCACCATAATAACAAACCAGTAATAATATTTTATGATCCTTTGGCGATGAAACACATACACTATTTTTACAGGAAAATTGCTCTTCTCCCATACAAAATTGATCACTCTCACGTGAACTGACCAAAATACCCTCAATGTAAGTTAACTCATGTTGGTGTATAACCTACAGGACTTAACTCGCGTCCAACGTGAATTAAATCATGTTTCGAACACCAGCGTGAGTTAACTCACGTCGGTAACAAACTCATTCATTTTTTAAATGTTGCTTGCACTATGAATTCAAGGTGAGTTGATATTTCCATGATATGGCTATGGCTCTTTTTCTATGTCACTGTACATGTTTCCTTTTCTTTGCTAACAATGGCTCACACCACAACAAATGCACCACACTGGACACTTGCTGCATCATAAGTGTGGACAATAACTTGAAGTGGTAAAAAAGGAAATAAGGTGAAACTGAAATAAAAAATGAATCTGAGAAAGATATATAAAGGACACAAGAATATTGAAAAGAAATAAATAAAAAAGAATCCAATAATAAAAGGGTAGATGTAATTAATTGTGTTTGGATCTATGTGACATAACTAGATTTGAATGATAGTAAATTAATTTTTGTTTACAAATAAATAAATAAAAAAGAATCCAATAATAAAAGGATAGATATAATTAATTGTGTTCGGTTCTATGTGACAGAATTTGAATGAACGTAAACTAATTTTTGCTTGTCTTTTTTACCACTTCAAGTTATTGTCCACACTTATGATGCAGCCAGCGTCCAGTGTGGTGCATTTGTTGTTGTGTGAGCCATTGTTAGCAAAGAAAAGGAAACATGTACAGTGACATAGAAAAAGAGCCATAGCCATATCATGAAAATATCAAGTCACCTTGAATACATAGTGCAAGCAACATTTAAAAAATGAATGGGTTTGTTACCAACGTGAGTTAACTCACGTTGGTATCAATGTGAGTTAACTCACGTTGGTTATACCGTATGCGAGTTAACTCGCGTTGAAGGTATTTTGGTCAGTTCACGTGAAAATGAGCAATTTTGTACGAGAGAAGAGCAATTTTCTTTTTACAGGCATGAGAGCCCATATTCACAATTGCGCAATGCTAGCAAACTATACCAATCACACTATCCAAGCGTATGACTCCTCTTCTTGGTTAGTCACACACTTGCATATGCAAATTACAACAAACATGAACACTTAACTTTTAAAAAGTAAAATAAGGTTTAATCAAACCACATTCATTCAAACAACACAAGAAGTTGTGTTCATGTTGAAACTTTATTTGAATTGGTCAAGCGGCGGCGCAGAGATCGAACATCTATACTTGAAGAAGCTATAATTTGCGTTGTAGTATTTGTAGGGTTGGAGAACGGTGAAGAAGAAGAAGCAAAGGTTTGAACCGACTCGAATCATCAGTCAAAAGTTTCATGTATGAATAGGAAGATGAGTTGCAAAACAAAGAACCAATATTAGAACTTTGTTTGCCATTCTTGTATTGCACTACGGTTGTGTACTCAAATGCAATAAGACCCTCCATTTTTAAGAGAAAGTGTTTTTTTTTTGTTTGGTTTGTGAATTAGATGGATTGAAGTTGAAAAGAGAATAAAGGTGTGGGAAGGTAAGGGTATGGTGACGTGGAGTAATAGATAAAACTTGTTTGGAATGCATCTTTCTAAAAAGGTGACAACTTGGGTACCCATCAATAAAAGGTGGGTAACACAACTCATGCTGAGTTGGCACCAATCAAAATTATTTGTTTGTTTTCTATTATTTTTAATGTTATATAAATACATTGTTTTGATTGGGCCAACTCAACATGGGTAGTATTACCCACGTTTTATTGATGGGTAAACAAGAATTTCCCTTCTAAAAATAGTTTCTTAAAACAACTTTCTTTCTCTTTTTAAAACTAAAAAATCAAAACTGACCGAAGGTGTTCTAGTTCTCAATTTCAAAATAAAAAATAAAAAATTGACAAATGAAAACACACGGAGAACTATTGGTTTTCATCAATGGTGGTGTTGTCATTTTCGAAACATACTCTACTTCTGTTTTCAAAAAAGATTGCTTAATTAGGAAAACAATAACAATAACAAAATTTGGTTCAAAACATAACCAAAGCAACACATTACAATTTAAACTTTAAAGTATGGTCTTAATAGATACATATAAGTTTGATGGAAGTAAAACAATTAGAATAATATTGGTGCTTATTATTTTTTAAAAACATATTTACACCGATGAATTTGCTAAGAATTTTAAAGTAAATAAGAAAAATGGATTAAATGTTCAAGAATAGTTTTTTTTTAATTTCTCTGTCTATTTTTCAAGTAAGTATAAATTAATATTTTTTTATTAGAATTATCTCAATTTTTTTTCAATTACAACATCTCAACCATCAAATTCACCCGCTTTTTCCTTCCTTTGTCTCTCTCTGTTAGCTCACTTAATCTAACATCTCTTGTCTCTGTCTACTCTTTCTCTCCAATATATCTCTCCACTCACTTTGTTGATGGAAAATATTACAAGAACTAAAAGGCGCGAGTTTTTTTAAAAACTAAAAACGAAATTCTGAATATTTATAATTAACTATATATTTCCTTGGAGTTTGTATTTTACTTCTGTTATCTAGATATTAATAAGCTTCTTTTTTTACGGTCGATATTAATAAGCTTTCTTCCCTTAAAAAAAATTAATAAGCTTTCTTGGCTAATTTCATGAGATTACATATAAATAAAAGATTGTTGATATAATCATATAAATAGTGCTATATATATTTTCATGTAAAATACACGTCTCACCTCTTTTTTTTACGATGCATGTATAAAAGTTTTTTTTACCCGCATGCAAAGATTTTTTGTCCTTGTAACGAACTTGCTTAGTTTCTCTATGATATATATCGTTATATCCTTGAAGATGGAAACCTGACATTCAAAATAGCTACATAATACAAATCTAATATTTGAAGAAATGGGTACATTTAGTACGTAGGCAAAGAAGTCTTGCTAGCTATAATTTCTTTTGAATTTGTAAGCAACTAAGCATGTACTAGCCTCTCTTCTTTCCGATCTTCTCTGTTGCCACAGTATTTTTGGGTCCTTGAGCGTCACTATTTGAAAAAAAAAAAAAAGGCATTTGTACCCAAGTGTTTGCCTAGGCCTAGCAGAATATTTCTAGTGATTTATGCATATTCATTCACATAATTGTTACCTCTGGTTGATGTTGTTTGTCTTATTTTTGAGGTTTTACAATTTTGGGTATAATTTGTAGTTTTGGAATTGGTTCACTGGTTATTGAAACATGTTATGTTAGGGATATTAGTGACAAGGAAATATAAATAAGGAATCTAGCAGTGGAACTCATGATTGTAATGTCATTGCTACTATTAAAAATGTTAAGTGTGTGAGTCTGATAAATGTAATTAACCATTACTCTGAAATTACTATGATTGATTGGATTAGGATTTGGTACTTAATGTGATGCGTAATCATTTTTATTTTATTTTTTTGCCTTCTGCAGCCTATTATTAGGTCAGCTGAATGCATATTGGAATATTTGAAAGACATCAATGAAGTTGTGGTGCACGCTATTCAAAAGTGATACCAGAAAAGGAGAATGATAAGATTGAATTTTGCAATGGCAATGACTGCTGATTCTTTTTTAAGGATCTGTTGAAATATGTAATGTCTTACTTATTTTGTAATCATGACTATGTAGCACTGTGTAAAACTTTATTACTTAATGAGTATTATTATTCTTTATTGTTTCATGCTTGGTAAAGCTATAAATGATGATATCACTACAATAAATAATCGAAAATTTCATTACACATAACCAAAGTTCATAGACATTAAAGCATTCATATTTGATCAAAGGTAATCCAAACTACACTTATTGGAATAAAATTAATTTTGCCTCTTATTGATTTTAACTTTAAACTGGTATTTGAAATTTGTCTCCATAATAAATTTTTAGCCTCAAACTAATTTTTCAGCTTAAGTGAATTTATTCGAACATAAATTATTTTGCATTTAAATTACTTTTTTTAACATATGTACTCTACCCCCTTTAAAAAAAACATATGTACTCTACCTCTAAAAAAAACTTATGTACTCTAGATTGGGAAGACTGACACACCAACATTATCATAAATAACCATCAATACCGACCTCATTTCTCTAAAAAAAAACACCAACCTCATTGGAAATTTATAACAACAACAACAACAACAACAACAACAACAACAACAACAACAACAACAACAATAATAATAATAATAAAATTTATGTTTAACTTATTTATCTAATACAAGTTAATTAGGCGGTGATTATGATTTGTCATTATATTTAGCTTCCATGACCATTTAATCAATCATACTTACAAAAAATGGATTTGTCGTAAAAACACACATTTGCATGCAAAAACAATCTCACTATTAATTTGAGATCGAACGACTCAAATTATACAACAATAAAATCAATTTTAAGCGATCTCCAACATTCATTTAGATTAGACGGTTGAGATAGAGAACTGCCCGACATAAATAGTGCAGGGAATCCATGTTTGTTATATTCATATCATCTGCAAACTATTCTACTAGACTAGGATACTTGTGCAAGACAAAATACAACAATTAAAATCACACACATTTTAAATTTTGAGATGTCCCCATAGATTTGTCACAAGTAGTTTCTATCTCAGAATGGGAGTGAAAATTTCCAACCTCTACATATCATTGTTCGACTATTATAACATGCGTCGTGAGGGGACCTAACTAATAATCCACAGGTTCAATCAATGCAAGTTTGGAGAGTACATAGGTTGGGTGTTGAAACCAACATACAAAACCGCATATGAAAGCCAAAGCTCTCAAAAAATAGATAGGGATAGCTTTTCAGCTTTGATACTTGTTGATCTCCAAGACAAACAAAGCCCTAAAATTATATTGAGTTGGTCTTAAAATCACACTGCTGCAGCAGCTGGAACATGAGATTCAACCAACTTCAGTATCTCTTCGCCTAATTGTTTGCATCCTACCAGCTTCTGCATTAACACACAATCCAAATATCAAGTTTATTCAGAAAAATATATAACCAATACACATTCAAAGCACTCGTTATGAGAACAATCATTATTCATTATTGAATATTGAGAGCATTTCTGATAGGAGTTGTTTTTAGGGTTCTTAAACTTAAGAATAGGTTCTTAAAGAGTATCACCGTCAGGTTAAATATAGTTGCCAGCCATGTATAAAAACTGTTGATCTCAACATTAAATATAATTTTCAAGAGTTGCACCATTTTAAGTTGTAGGACCCATTTTAGGTTATTAAAAAGCTGTGTCATTGTAGTGAAAAGTTGCTTGAGATATTAAATGAATGTTGTCAAATAGCGGCTATAGTATAGGCGTTGCGGAATTTTAACAAACTGTTATTGCTCCACGATAAGCGATTTAGTACAAAATGTTGTCAAATAGCAGCTATAGGACTGTAACATAGCAGAATTTGAACAACTCCCTATTTTCTGTGATCTGTGTTCAACAACAATTTATTAAACTTGATGAAACATGGTAAGACCCATCAAAAAGAAGTTCAGCAATGCTCTAATGGGAGTCACAATGAGTAAACGACCATTTCAAATACCAGTTTTTTTAATCTATGAACCAAAGTGCAATTAGAAAAGAACTCAAGTTTTTTCAAAATTAATAAAGATAAGGAGGTAAATGCTTACTGTTCCATCAGAATATATGTCAGCAGTTCGAAATCCTCTGTTCAGTGTCTCGAGAACTGCACGCTCTATTCTTTCAGCAGCCTCTACTTCTCCAAGACCATATTTCAAAAGCATAGCAGCACTAAGAACAGTAGCAAATGGGTTTGCTTTGTCCTGTATATAGATATAGATAATAAATATGCAGTTGTTCGCATGTTACCTGAAGGAAATTAAAGAACAGAAGTAGAAGAAACCAACCTGTCCAGCTATATCGGGTGCAGAACCATGTATAGGTTCAAAAAGTCCGGGTCCCTGATCCAATAAGAATCCAGTAAACTTTTAGTGAAATCAATAATACTACATGGATCTAGCATAACACAAACGATTGCAAGCAAACTTGAGAAACATGCTCATTATTTGTATTATAACTTATTATGAATATTCATTTTCGTACCGAATCCCCAAGGCTAGCAGAAGGAAGCATCCCAATACTTCCAGTGATCATTGAAGCCTCGTCAGATAATATGTCGCCAAAAATGTTGTTTGTTACAATAGTGTCAAACTGCAAAATTTCAGTGTTAGATATTTTAGTACTTACATTTCCATCCTTGAGACAATATTTCTTCTGTGAGTATAAATTTGCATAGCCAAATATAAAATCAAAGAGGGGGTGATGTTAACTAATTCAATAAGCGGACCTGTTTTGGATAGCGAACAAGTTGCATTGCTGCGTTATCGACATACATGTGTGAGAGCTCAACATCAGGATATTCTTGTGCTAATGCCACTACTCTTTTCCTCCAAAACATGGATGCCTGGTGAATTCAAATGTAGTTAGCATGCAGCAAATGGATCTAAATCTGTCAAAAGTTCTTCTTGTCCGTTAAAGAAGCCAAAACATGCACAAGTCTTAATTACTCAATGGGTATGCATTTTTCAGATAAAGGTTACAAATACACAAAGACCTTTATACAATTTATGTTAATCAATTCTTGATTTTCTTGTAGAAGTACTTAGGACTAACTAATGCCTATCACAGTACAGTATCATCAACATTAGTCTTGAGTCACAAGTGAGAAACAAATATCATATACATTCCCACCATGGGTTAGTTAACAACAGAATAATTGTGTATTGTAGACAAGCAAATCATTAGAAATCATACTACATTATCACGCTTTAGAAAAGAAGCCACCGGATCTCATGACCAAGTGGTTATCAAGCAACAACAAGAAAACATAAAATGCAAGCTATCATATTTACAAGCACAAACAATCTACAATTAGGAAAATGTCAATTGGGATGGTACAAAAAGTAATTTATACCTTTTTGGTCTCATTTGTAAAGGAAACTTTTTTTCTCTCCACTGATTACTATTTTCTCTCTCTCTTCTCACGCATTCGCACCACTTAACTTTGTATCAAGTAGAAAAACTCTGATAAAAATAGATCTATAGAAATTTGCATATCTTGGTGACACAAAAACATCAACAGAATGAGTGTTGTAACTTCTAATACAGAAGTTGCCTCATCATAAGGTCTACGGACCAACCAATCTAAACAGAATATCAAACAAGGAAAAAACAAATAAGAGGCATTCTCTTGCAGCATGATTTGATTTTCACAATTACAAGTTTAAGCACTTCAAGGCATACAGCTCAGTTCTAATTTTTGAAAATGTAGATTAACGCCAATCTTTACAGGACATCAAACAAGGGCAGATTCATTTGGAAGCAATTGCTATGATTTTTTTTTTCTATACACGTGTCAATGCAGTGGCAGAAACTTAGCAAAATTCCACAGTAAGTTTTCACAGCTTAATCAAGCGATAATTACCTCTAGTACATTGGCTTTGTCAACAGAGCAAAGTTTACCACCACGCTTCCGAGCAATGTTAAATGCAACACGGGCAATGCGGTCAATCTGGTAAATAATGTCACTCATCAGATAATCATACATACAGAAATAATATAGAAAGTAGTTATAGTCGATACATAAGCAATACTCTAGAAAACAAGAAAAAGTTCATCACTACCAATAAAACAGTGAAATATGCATATAGTACATTATCTTATTCCCCCTCCTAGACAATGTTAATTCCATAAAAACTATCAAAAACAAAAATGGGACTAAAGATCTTATGGAAACCCACACCACCGTTTTGTAATAGCAAGATACCTCATGTGCAGCATAAATCTCAGTATTAAATCCAATCTCTTCGCCATTTTCATTGATACCAAAGCCCCTTGGCTTTCCAAAATAGATACCTGAACAACAAATAGGATAGCAACAAGACTCAGTCAGGTGAATAATCTTCCCATATTAACAGTCAAATGAAATGAACGAAAAATTAATATTCAAAATTTTAATTATTAAGATCATATGACATTCTTTAAAAAATAATCCAGTGCAGCAAAACTAGAATGAGTCAGAACACGACAGACCTCCAGTTAGTTCCCTTACAACCATGAGATCAACCCCCTCAGCAACCTCTCTCTTCAAAGTTGAAGCATCAACTAACTACAAAAGAATAAGCAAAAAAAATAAAAAGCACACTAGAGACAGACTGAAAACCGCTAAAAAAATTGTAAGAAAAAAAAACCTCTCAGACCATTCTATTACTATATCGGTATATCCTTAAGGTTCTGTTGGAATTGACTTATATGAGTTTATTTCTGACATAATCACTTATGAGACAGTTTAGGAGAGCTTACGGAAGCGTATTATGACATGCCCATAAGTTTTTTTTTTTTTTTTTTCAAAAGCAAAACTGAAATTTCATAGAGACAAGCACAAGATGTGCATAACAAAACACAAAATCAGTCACTAGATATTGTCAAGAGCCAGCAACATAACAGAAAACCAACAATAGAATACAAAAAGCATCGAAAATACTAAAATGCTCCAAACCCAAAGAGTGTCACATGCCAAAGAGCACTGCACAAATCCAAATCAGCCCACACCCAATCTGTATCCTCACCAGTCACCACATAACCCTCAATCAAATTTTGACTCAACTTTAACTCTAAAAGTCAACTAACCAAGAGCTAGAACGCCTCATCCGAACTTGAGTTAGCACAACAACTTCCTGTTGGCACCAGCAAACTCAAAAACACCCCAGAGAAAACAAAACCTGCAGAATCAGATTTTGCCTCGACCATTTGCACCAGAGAATATATTCAACTACTCATAATCAGCCCCAGATAAATTAAAGGTCATGCAATCCACTCCAATATGCCAAAACCCCTTAACTCTAGCTTTTATCCATCTCCACACCATCGCTTTAGTTTCCTCCACCACTCTATAATCCATTCTGATGTGAAAACACGGAATCTGCAGAAGTCATTAGAGTTAGCAGCTAAGCTGCACCAGCTCAGAAGGTTGGGATATACATCTCAAACAGCATTGGTTGATCCCCAAGCAGAACAACAGATGGTCATTCCGCTCCAAGATGCCGAGGATAAACCCTCCATACCGGACCCTTTAATCTGCCAATACCAATCCATTTCCGAGATTCGGATAACCACTGCATTAAACTGAAACAAAATTCTGCACTGTCAAAAGAAGGTCCACCTCATGCCCTCGCCCTGAACCAAACACTGTTATGGCAAATTTACTCTCCTGATCTGACCTTGCAGCTCAAAAGAATCCCTATTCCCTCTACTACCTGCACTTCCAAACTCACTGCTGCTGCTACCTCGACTTCAAAACACAGAGAAGAAGAGGTTGCGCATTCTGCACAGCCTGACCTCTATCATGACTGTACTTAAGATACCCTGCTGCCATTATACTGACACAGCCACCATTGAACTAAACGCAACTGAACCGCGATATTGGCCGATACATCTCGACTCTCCCCTACAATAACTCTTCCCACACCACCAGAAAAACCCAACAAAGCACAAAAACACAAAAAACAACCCCAGCACAAAAACACAGACCTTTTACAACTCCCCCACGACACCTAAGCATGCTAAAGTATTTGCTCACCACTGTGCCACTTCTTATTTGAAGCTTGTTGATTTTGATCATAACCAATTCCACGATAATATTTTGACTTGATCTACAATCATATAAGTTGTTCTCAGCTAATTTGTCTACGCAAGCACTCCAGGATAGCTTATCAAAACAGCTTATAGCTTACACGAAAACATTTCGACTTCATTTTATCTTTTTATATGATAAGCAGTTATGCTGTAAGCGCTTAATCAGACTGTTTATCAAAGTCAAAGCATGCTAAAGGACAAGTCTTTACTTTCAATACCACAACAAGAATGATAAAATGCAGTAAGATGAAACTTTTACCTGCGGAAACACAGTCGCCGGTCTGAGATTAGCAAAAACTTGAAGCCCTTCTCGTAACTGAAGCAATCCAGTCTCTGGCTTCAAATGTTTCTCATTTTTATCCCATTTATATCTTCAAAAATATTAAACAAAACAATTACACAAACCAAAAACAAAAAAAAAAAATGAAATTGATAAGATAAGTACCCTCCAATGGCACCAAGGAGAACAGCATCAGATTGTTTAGCAGCAGAAAGAGTGTCATCAGGTAAAGGAACACCAGTAGCATCAAGTGCAGCACCACCCAAAAGCTTCTCTTGAAACTCAAGCTTAATCCCTAATTCAAAAACAAAAGATAAATAGAGAAATGAGTACCCAATTGAAAAAAGAATGAAAATTTGAAAGCAATGAATGTTGGGTACCTACCGTGGAGGGATCCAGTGAGAAGAAGAATGTCTTTGGCGACGGATACGACTTCAGGACCTATGCCGTCGCCGGGAAGGAGAGTGATTTTGTAGGAACGTTTTGAAGAAGGAACGGTGGCCGAACATCTTAGGGAGGTTGGTTTTGATGATGAGGGGGTGCGAAAATGAAAGGGTTTTGGGTGGAAGAGTTGGGTTTGTAGAGAAGTTGACAACATTTTTTGATCTTTGATTTAGTTGGTACAGAAGAGAAGAGTAGAGAAGAGAAGACACTATGAAATGAGAAGGGTGAGCAAGGCTAAAAAAAACTACTAAACTACATAGGATGTCTATAAACTAAATGCTTAAATGCACTTTTCACCCCTAAGTTTGTAAATGTAGCGATTTTGGCACCCTTTTAAAAAAAATGGCAAAAGAGACCCCCCATGTTTAGTCCCTTTTGCAAAACTCCAATTTTGACCCGGTCAAACCTACGTGTCACGCCACCTGGGTATTTTTTTTAATTTTTATTTTTTTAATTCCACGCGTATAATTAAAAAATAAAAAAAAAAAAAAGAAAATTGGATTAAAATTAGGAAAGCATGTGTTCTTCCCCATAATACCAGCACCCCTACCTCACAAATCAACTTCATCCTCGTTGCACTTCTCAACTCTCACTACACCGAACTAGATGAACTCGTTCAAAAAGCACTCCTCCTTCAAATACTCAATGAAGTTGTTGGTAACCACAACATCACTATCTTCGTGCCAAGAAATCAAGCTCTAGAATGTGACCTTGACCCTGAATTCAAATGATTCATCTTTAAACCGCGAAACGCTTTTTATTTCTCCCTCTCGAGTCAAAATCCACACTCTTAGATCTAGAACAAACATATCGAAACAAGTCAAAATCCACCCTCTCGATACGACGCGTAGATGCAACGAGAATGAGAACAGTTGCAATCGAACCACTTTGTTGTTCATTCCTTCTTGTGTGAGATTGGATGATCGATGACGAGGTACGTGGTGGTCGAGGTCAATTTTGGTTGTGCGCCACAACAGATAGAGGAAGGTAACAGCGCCTGTGATTTGAAGTTTTTTCTGGGTTATTTCCCGAGGTAGAAGAAGGTGGCAGCGAGGACGAAGAACACGTTGGTTATGATCATGATGGTGGTGAGGAATGAATCAATGGTGGTGGAAGGTTTCATTGTTGGGGTGTGGGATTATGGAATGGGGAAGAACAGATGCCTTTCCTAATTTTTATCCAATTTTCTTTTTTTTTTAATTCTTTAATTATACACGTGGAATTAAAAAAAATACCTAGGTGGCGTGACACGTAGGTTTGACCGGGTCAAAATTGGAGTTTTGCAAAAGGGGCTAAACATGGGGGGTCTCTTTTGCAATTTTTTTTAAAAGGGGGCCAAAATCGCTACATTTGCAAACTTAGGGGGTGAAAAATGCATTTAAGCCTAAACTAAATTATACTCTCCTATCTGTAAACAACTTTTCATTTAAATTCATTCAATAAATAATGCATGTGGTCTATATTATGGACCACATACATCATTTATTAAATGAACATAAAAAAATAAAAAGTTGCTTACATTTGAGACCGGAGAAAGTAGGTTACAACAGATAAGTTATTTGATTGAATTTATAGTGTTTGATAAACTTAGTGGTTGAAGTAGTTTATCATAAACCGCTATAAACTCATAAAAATCAGTGCTCGAGAGAAATTGACCATTACCAAGCTGATTTTTTTAAACAAGTGAGATTATACGTTACAAGTTATAAGTTCAAAAACATATATTACCAAGGTCAGACTACGGTGAGAGACCAAAACATGTCTCTCACCGTGCAAATTGATTTTTCACCATTAGATATGTTAATAAATTATTGTGCGGTCAGGATGAGAGGCCTGCAACTTATTGTAACTTATTGTAAAAAAATATATTCAACTTATTAATAAAAGCTATAACTTATTGTAAAAAAATATATTCAACTTTGACTTGCAAATGCATGTAAAAAATCCCAAACCACCATGAGAGATATACTTTGGCCTCTAACGGTAGCACCCGCCTATAGACTCTTAGTATATTTTTTTAGAACTTTGGTGTTGAGGTGCAAAAGGTATACATCTTTCCTAACATGTTAGCCGTCACATCAAATGAGCGTCTTAACAAAACTTACATGTCCCTCAACTTTTCATCTTCTATAAAAAAGGATCCGACTCTTTTAAAATGAACAATTCACTAGTAAAAAATAGTAGTCATTAATCAATAAACCAACGATAGATATTATTGATATATCCTGCAAAATCACGAGTATATTAAAATAACAATTTTGATTTTCTCACTTTACAATTTAATCGTTTAATCACCGTTGAGCATTCAAATCCAAGAAGAAAAAAAAAGTGCTTGACTGAGATTCTCTACACAGAATTGCATAACGGTTCATGAATCAGATTTACACTACACATAAATTGAAAACTACCTTGCACAAATGAATTGAGACAACAGCTTTAGTACTTCCGTCCTTGTGGTACCTGCTGGTTCGACAATGGCAAAGAATCAATAAAAAGGAAATGCTAGTGGTTGGATGTGGACCATTTATAGGTTCATGTTACATTTATCATTTTATCAATGTGTTTTACATATAAAAAATAATAATTACATAAATTGAGTAATTTTTGCACGGCTGTATAGATTAATCTCTCGAATTAAGTACCATTTTATTAGATGGTAAAATTATTCTTCAAAAGATTTAACAATGCTTCATTTATTATTGAATAAAGTTTAAATATAGACATTTTAATCTTTGAAATTGTAAAGATCAATCAATTTTGTTCTCAAATTTACGAAACCATGATTTAGTCTTTTAAATTGAAAAATATCAATCAATTTACTCCTTTTTTTCAAAATTTACACCACAATTTTAAAGGATCTGAACCGTAGATCTCGCCATCCAGAACTTGAGATCCTAAAGATAAGGGCATGAACCCCTAGAATAAGGCTGGACGCCCTGGACGTCCTCCAGGAGGGCACAGGGCCCACTTTACAATCACAAAGAACCCTAGGTGACCTTCCCTAAAGGCACCCTCTGAGGGCGCCCTCCACCCATTAAGAAATCTTTATCGATGAGAGAAAATTCCTATTTTTTTGCCTTTGGGCATAATATTAACTTTAAATCATATCAACACTAAATAATTTGTTCATATGGAATAAAACACATATACATAATCTAAAACAATGACATTTGTTGATATAATGCATTACCTCAAGTTTTTTACTAGTTATCCCTCCAATAGCGTGACTTATTTGTTTTGTTTGTTCATCCCTCGCATGTCATTCTATTATACGCCACTTACCTACTAGACACTTGCAGATTGCTATTTGGTCAGCTGCATTTGCATATTGCCTAATTGACTGGCTACTCCAAAAAAACCACTTACATAATTGAATGTGGCTTTGCCAAAGTTAATGGTGTTTGATATTTTTTTGGGTCTAGGTTTGTGTGTTTGCTTTTTGTTGTTGTTTGGTAGGTTCTCTGGTCGTTAGTTGACACTTGCAAGCTTGCCACCAAAGACAATGTTTGTTGGTTGCAGAGATATAAAACAATGTTTAACGATGTTTAGTTTTATAATGTTTGTTGGAACAATGTTGGTTGTATAAGTACGTTTAGTTTAACAATGTTAGAGGCTGAGAGATATAACACAATGTTTAGCTTTATAATGTTTGTTGAAACAATGTTGGTTGCTTAACAATGTTTAGTTTAACAATGTTAAGACATAGACATAATACAATGTTTAACAATTTTTAGTTTAATAATGCTTGTTGGAACAATGTTGGTTAGCATTTGGTGAATGAAATTTTATACAATGTATTTCGAATTGTTTGTAAGTATTTCAAAAGTAATTTTGAAGACAAGTTCAATGAAGTTTATTATTCAGGATTGTATATTACATGGTTTTTAATGTTGTTACATATATTCCCTTCGATATCCATGCATGGTTTTTAATGTTGTGACGTATATTCCCTTTGATATCCATATTTCTACTTGCTTTTTTGTATCGTAAAAAAATGTAATTAGCTCTAACTAATTTTAATATGGAGAAAACTTGCGACCAACTATCATTCACCTCATTAAATGAAATTAAATAAAATCTAAAATAAAAATTGTTATGTTTTTTCTCTCTCTGCCATGGATTTGTGCGAAAATACTATTATCCGCTGACGCCATCCTAAACCCTTGACACCAATACCACATACTGAAAATACTTCTGGTGAGTGTTATTGACATGGTTGTTGCAAAGTTTTGATTCGTTAATCTTTCTTTCTTCGGATTCTCTCTTTAAAAGAAAATATTTGTTCTAAGTTTAAATTTTTTAAAAATTAGAGAGAAAAATCTCCAACCTCTTCGATTTTCATCCAATATTATAATTATAATTATAAACCACTAGCGTCCTGACGGACACTCTGATACCCGACTGTCCGCTTTTTCTATTACGCTAAGTTATATATATATATTTGACTATTTTATTATATAAATTAATATATAGTATGTCATACACAAATATAATTTACTCAACACCATATAAAAGAGTAATATATAAAACATATGATATAAGAAATAAAAACCTAAAATAAAAATAACTATAAAGAGCGAGGTTTAATAAATAACATCAGTTTAAAAATGTAGTAACTACAAAAATATAAATGTATGTTTAGTGAATTAAAATTTTAATTGTACTTTTAACATTATTCAAAATTGAGTGTCATAATACTTATTTAACATACATGTATTCATCCCATATGTGCTTTGTTTTCATGTTTTTTGAGCATTAATTTTCTTGTCAATTTCAACTATAAAATGCCTCCTTTTTCAAGCTTCATTATAGAATGTTCTTTACACATTCTCGAAACTTACCATTCCACAATACATACACACACATACAGGGTCGTTCCTATGAAATTGGAGACCCGACTCTCATAGTAAAATAGACCCTTAATAAAATAAAAACACAATTTTTTTAAGAACAACCTTCTATTTAAATTGAAAAAAAAACATTCATAAACATAAATATAATCATCATTAATGTAACAAATACAAAAATAAATCCATATTTTAATCAATAATATAAAAATACAGCTTTAAACAAATAACTTTATCAGTTTATCCACAACTAAAAATGAGTTATCAAATTTGAAATTCAGCTAAACTATATAATTAAAATTATCTTGGGTTATTTAACATTATATATTTTGGTATTTTGACTATTGAAGCACATAAGTGTCTATAGTCTATTGCTAATTTGTGTTGTCCGCCAATGTTCATTCCTGGGTTCGAGTCCCGTTGAGCATTTTTTTAGAATTAATATAAAAATTGAGGCCCCCATAAATTGGAGGCTCAGCTCCATAAAATTGTTTGCACCCCCTCAGGGACGCCCCTGCACACACACATATATATATATATATATATATACCCAATGATATTAAAAAGATTGAGTGATAGAGATAGGTCTAGAAAAAGATTGTTCCTAGCATTTTAAGAAAAATATAATTGCTTCCTTACATACCTATACTCCCACAACCGCTGCCACATTACACTTGAAATACAAGTTTGTACTGGCAGTGAGTACAATGTATGGAAACTAGGGTTTCTGTGCTCTGTTTAGGTCATGCCTTGGGAATGATCCCAAGGTTACTATTTGTAGCCTCTCTTGGGCCTACCCGGTCATGGTTTTGGGCCCAAATCGCAAAGGGCCAAAACCATGACTAGGGCGCCCTCATAAGCTGCTGAGGGCGCCCCCAGAGTGTGCCCTTTAGGAAGGTCACCTAGGGTTATTTATGACTGTAAAGCGGGCCCTGCGCCCTCCTGGAGGGCGTCCAGCCTTATTCCAAGGGTTCACACCCTTGTCTTTAGGATCTCAAGTCCTATAGGGTGAGATCTACGGTCCAAAGTTGATGACGGGGAGAGTACTTACGAAGTTACATGTCATTAGTAATGATTAGGGGTGGAAATGGGCTAGGAGGGGTCGGGCATTGTAAGACCTAAGTCTGACCTACTTCAAAAGTAATAGGCCTGAGCCTGGCCTATAACCCGTCAAAGACTCATTTTCAAGGCCTGACCTGCCTTTTTAAAGGCCTGATGAAACTTGAAAGCTTATTTAAAAGCCTATTTTACACTAGGGTCTAACAACACCTATAAGTCTACTACTAAATAGGCCAAAACTTATGAAGGCCTAAAACACACGAATAAGTCTACTACTAAATAACAAAATCTTATGAATTTATAATCACATCAATATATCTGCTACTAAATAACCAAATCATATGAAGACTTGAGTTTATGAAAAATATCAATCATAAAAGATATGTTATATATAAAAAGCTTAAATTAATCTTTCAAGGCCTGACAGGTTTAATAGGTTTTTTTGTAAGCATTAGTCTGACCTTTTTAATTAAATAGGCTTTATAAAAAGCTTGAGTCTGACTTTTTTATTAAACGAGTTGGGCCGAGTTAGGTTTTAAATAGGCTGGGCAGTAGGCCTCTGTCGGGGCGGCTTGACCTGTTCCCCACCCCTAGTAATGCTATTGTGATACTTTCTTTTTCTCTCTCAATTGCAAAAACAATCATCAATACAAATTGCAGCGGTTGTAAGGCGAGAGAATTTACTAACTTGTCTTTTTTGAGAGAATTTACTTGTGTGTATCGTTTATTTCCGAACAAAGAAATTCTTATATGTTAAAGGACATAACAAATCATCCTTGGTCATAACAAATGAAAACACAACACTTAACTTTTATAACGACTAAATTGATATTAAATTATTAAGGGTCTTGTTAACCGGGCACTGGTTAAGAAACTAAAAATAGAAAAAAAAGACATGATTTGCATTGAAAAAAGTAATTTTTCAATTTTAAAAAAAATAGAATACACAATTTCCAAGAAAATATTTCATTTTATAATTCCTTAACCCGTGCCCCGGGGGGCACCGGTTAACATTTTTCAATGATTAAATATAAGAACCGTCTAAAGGGTGAAGGACTTTTTTAAAACGAGAAATGATGGTTTACAACCATTTTGCGACAACTTTTCTCTCATACTCACTTTTATGTTTTTATTTTATGCTTTGATTTTTGTGTCAATATCTAATTTTCATTGTAAATATATGGTTGCCCCCGTAAGTTATCACACAAATGGTTGTTCAAATAACACATATTTTAAAATACTCATAATCTCATTTATACATTTTATATTTGAGAGGGTTCTGCAAAATCAAATACATACTTGATGATTTACTTTAATTCAAAAAATTAAGAAAGTGCTAACGTATTAAATACCTTAAATGATAATAAGTCTTTATACAAATTTGTGTATTTAATTCAATAAAAATTGAAGTATTTGTCTTTTTTTAAAGAATAATTTTTTAGTTTTAAATCCTTCGTTAGCAAGACCCTCTAATTAATATTAAAAAAAGGTCTCGCTAACGTTCCATTTTCTGATGCAAAATTAGGGGTGTTTAGGTACAAAAATATCTTTTTGAGAAATGATATTTGAACATCCATTTTTTGACAACTTTAGTGACAACTTTCTCTCTCTTACTCACGTTATTTTTTACTTTATCTCTCTATTGTTTTAGTTTTCGTACAAATACCTACTTTTTCTTTGTAAACTAAATGGTTGATCAAATATCATTCTTCTATATTTTAATCTATCAACATGTTTGTGAGTGTTTAGGTACACAATTTAGGGGTGTAGGTAACATCACCCATGAACAAATATTTGTTCCAAAATGAACAAAAAAAAACCCATATTCATAGCTTTAACGAGCTCCGCCTTCCCCAGGCAGACAGTGACTGAAAAACGAAACAATGCGTTGGCCAATTCTCCTTTCATCTTCAACCTCTCACCTTTTCCGATTTCCCATTTTACCCTTCCAAACCCCTTCCTTTTTTCACACCCTCACCACACAACAAAACCCCAACCCTAACCCTAATTCAATTTCCTTTGTGGACCCCACAACCGTTCGTGCAACCCTAACGTCCTTCAACAACGATTACAAACGCGCTTTAGAATTCTTCAATTGGGTCGAAACCGAATTCAAATTCCAACATTCCACTGAAACATACAACCTCGTACTCGACATCCTCGGTAAATTCTTCGATTTCCAACAATGTTGGAACTTGATTCATCGTATGCGTCACAACCCTCATTCTTTGCCCAATCACACAACCTTCAGAGTTATGTTCAAACGTTACGTATCCGCTCACTGCGTCGAAGACGCTGTTAACACTTTTCAACGTCTCAACGAGTTCAATTTGAAAGATGAAACATCCTTTTCAAATCTCATTGATGCGCTTTGTGAGTATAAACATGTTCTTGAAGCTCAGGATTTGGTTTTTGGGAACAAAAAGATTCAAACTTTAACTTGGAACGTTGATGGGGTCGATGGGTTTGTTGTGAGTAGTAAAAATACTAAGATTTTTAACATTGTGCTTCGTGGGTGGTATAAATTGGGGTGGTGGAGTAAATGTTGGGAGTTTTGGGATGAAATGGATAGAAAAGGGGTTGAAAAGGATTTACATTCGTATTCGATTTATATGGATATTTTGTCCAAAGGTGGAAAGCCATGGAAAGCTGTGAAATTGTTTAAGGAGATGAAGAGAAAAGGTATTCAATTAGATGTTGTTGTTTATAACATTGTGATTAGAGCTATTGGTGTTTCTCAAGGTGTTGATTTTTCGATTAGGTTGTTTCGTGAAATGAAGGATTTAGGTTTGAACCCTACTGCTGTTACTTATAATACGATTATAAGGCTTTTGTGTGATAGTTATAGATATAAGGAAGCTCTTACGTTGCTAAGAACCATGCGTCATGATGGTTGTTTTCCTAATGCTGTTTCATATCAATGCTTTTTCGCTTGTCTTGAGAAACCAAAGTTTATTATTGAGCTGTTTGATGGTATGATTGAGAGTGGGGTTCGTCCTACTATGGACACGTATGTTATGCTTCTTAAGAAGTTTGCGAGGTGGGGGTTTCTTCGATTGGTTTTTTTGGTATGGAATAGGATGGAAGAGCTTGGATGTAGTCCTGATGCGTCTGCTTACAATGCTTTGATTGATGCTCTTGTGGAGAAGGGGTTGATAGATATGGCTAGGAAGTATGATGAAGAGATGTTGGCTAAAGGACTTTCGCCTAAGCCGAGGAAAGAGTTAGGGACAAAGGTTTTGGGAGGAGAATCTGTCGAGGAATAGCTCTTATGAAACCACACAAGAGATTTCGGTCTTATTCATTGGAAAGATAATCAAGTTTTGTGGCTTATAGTTTTATACAATAGAATGTGAGCAACATGTCAGAAACGTTTACATCTATAGAACATTGCTCATCGATTATAACCATTTTTGAAATGCCAGTTTTTGGATCTTAACACCATTAATTTCTTCCAAAACCACACAAACAACTATTATATGACCATCCTGATGTAATTTTTGTCACTGCATTGCTACTAGGAAGCTACCTTCACATTTTGAGACACAATGACAGTTGTTAACCTCACATTCAGTCCTGTTCATATCCTTACAAATTTTGTTCTCATTTAGCTGACCCTGTTTCCAGTTTCCACAATACTGTACAGATTTGAACTGGTTGGAGAAATGTCCTATCTTAGTGCAATTGTTGAGACTGAACCAGAGTGAACTGCAAAACTGATCTCACACATGCTGTGTGATGGAACCCTTCTTCATCTGTCTCTTTTACTACAAAGCTAGGTTTTATTAATTGGATGAGCTTACTAAATCAGTGATCACTGTTCAAACTTGGATCGATAACTTAGACACAGGCCAAATGGCCCAAACTTAAGCCATAGATATTAGGGAGGATTCCACTTATTTCCTTGGCATGGCAATGCAATAGCCCTATGTCTATAACTTGCAATGGGAGGGCCTGAAGGGCTTTACTATTCATTTTGTGCACTGGCAGGCAGGGCTGTCCAGAATCATTGATGTGCAGATAGGAGTTCAACTGGTGGATGTTGGTATCCGATATATCCAAAGGCAACATTTATCGGCTGCAGAAGACAAGGTGTTGTCACAGCTAGTTTCCTGATGCTTTTTGGCAGTTGATGGCTTCAGTAAGTACATCAAGTGCTATCTGGGTAGTTGAAAATTTCTTATCAACAAGAATTGCTTTTGGCTCACAATATTGCCTTACTTAGCCATTGAAGTATTTGGGGATTTTCAATTGGTAATGGCCTAATGGGTTGTTTATATATAAGTCACTAAGCTCCACTTGTTTATTTTTTTTATAGTTCTATTTATTCTATTCATGCAATTCCATGCACCAACCATGTTTTTTGATAATCTATAGGTTCTCAATGCAATCAAAATAAAACTCTGCACACACAAATATAATGGTAGCTTCTGCTTTGACAATCCAATGCATATTTGTCCATTTGGGATTGAACATTTTCTCGTAGATAAACCAAAACAGAAGAATCTGAGCAATATGATAGATTCAATATTTGATCTGTCGCACAAAATTTATCATCCATACATTGCATGATGACATTTCTTATGAGGAAAAGATTAAAATAATTTCCAACTCAACAGAACCTCCCAAACATATTATTTGTTTGATTCGCTTTGATTGAATTCAAATTTGGATGATAATAATTATAATAACAATAACAATAATAATAATAATAATAATAATAATAAATAATAATAATAATAATAATAATAATAATAATAATAATAATAATAATAATAATAATCAATTAAGAAGAATAACACGTATTTGTTTGATTCACCTTACTTTTGCCTTTGATTCTGTTATTCTTCTCGTTGATTCTGTTGCTTTTGGATTTGATTGATTAAATTTGTACAAGTTATTATTATATTATGATGAGTAATAATATTTTCACATCTGAATGTTGATGTTGAATACAGTGTGTTTTAGTGTGTATATTTTTTTTATAAATGTGTAAATTGTAGAAAATAAAAAGTAAGATATATTTAGATAAAGATTAAAATATATAGTGTCATTGGCAACCCAGGCGTGCAGACAAGCCAATCGAAGAATCCAATTCAGCAACAATCACAACAAGGTACGTCAAATTTGCTACCAACCATATTAAGCACAGTGGTCACAGCCACAAGCTCCACAGCAGCAATTAATGCCACAGATTCAATCTCATCCTGCACAATGGGAACAGCAAATGGGTTTGCAATGAGATATGCAGCAAATGCTTCAGGCACCGGGTTCCTTACTTCAACAATCGGGAGTTATTGATCAACAGAAGCAGTTATATCAATCACAAAGACCCCTTCCAGAAACGAAGTCCAGTAAGTAAAATTGGAACTACCGAACTACACAATTTATGGTTCTTTTATCATTTGAAATTATATCTCAGATGTAGTAAATTTTTTAGGGTCCTGCCAACTACATTGGATCATTTAGGGTTAGATGTGAGATTGTGAGAGCGTACAGTTAAGGTCGATGTTCTGTCTGTCCCCATTGGTGGAGCCGGGGGGGGGGGGTGTGCAGGGGGTTGCCATGGCACCCCCAAAGTTTAAAAAAATACATTTTTAATAAGTATATATACACATTTTTAATTAAATTATGTTATATATATTAATGTTTGCATTACAAATCATATCTTTATACTCTAGCAAAGTGATTAAGTGTCTCACCTTCCAACGATTGGTCCTATGTTTGATTTTTTTTTGTTCATTTTTAGCTTTGACTCGTATTTTTTGTATTTTTTAAACGAAAAATGCAATAAAAACATTGTAAAATGCAAGTATCGAACCATGGTAAATGGAACAACATAAAAACAAACGAATCACTTGATTACAACTTTAAATATAATTATTTTTGTCACAATATATATTTATATCTTGAAAATATGGCACCTCCATAATTTTTTTTTGGCTCCGCCACTGTCTGTCCCCAACAAGTGGTATTTGAGTCCTGATTAAGTTGGTGGGGGAGCGGGAGTGGATCCTAGTGTGGATCAAGGCTAGTGATGTGGCTGATTCACACTTGAAGGGAAAATTGTTGGAATTCAAGTGTGAGTGGTTAGTCCCACATCGATTAGAAATGGAGGTTTTGAAAATTGTTTTGGAATATGAGATGCTAATTCCAAGATTTTCGGGATTGGTTGGATTGCACAATCCCAATGATTCCATGTGCTGGGATGCATTCCATGCACAATCTCTGCAGAATGAATTTCCTTCTGGTATCGGGATGCCTCCTGCCTTTCTAATATGTAGAATCATAGGGTTTTATTTGTAGGATTTTGATTTTGACAGTCTTGGATAACACTTATGCTTTCAACAGTTCTTGACAATCATTTGCAAAGAAAAGGACAAGTGACAAACAAAAAATTACTACATGAATTTAACATATGTTTGTACTTTTTTAGTTGTATCTGTATTTAGAACCTTGATTTATGCACTTCTCCTGTTTCTTTAAATCCTGTTAATCATCTTATTTCATTTAAAAAAAATTGAGAATGTTGTCTTCATCTTTTCCATTTCTCGAATGTTTATCCTTCTATTTTTTTTCCATGTCTTTATGCTGTTGGAAGTCGTCTGGATGTATGTGGTATCCATGTTATACTGTTTATGGAATAAGGCTCGCGCCTCTCAGTATATAAATCAGTGGTTTGTAGGATTACCCCCAACTTCTTGAAAGTATCTTTAATAAAACATTGGAAGCCACAATATTTCTTGAATGAATTTTTTCTAATTGGCAGAATAAAGTCAAGTAAGTTAATTTGTGATTATCCCATCTATTCTACTATATCTATTAAAAAAGCAAAGTGAAAAAAAAAAAAGCAGAAGCAGATTTCCACATTTTTTAGCCTTGTATGCTGATGTGTGTAGATTCTCTGGATTCAGCAGCAAAGACCTAACAGCCAAGTGAGGGTGATTGGCAAGAATAAGTATATCAAAAAGTATTATGCTATTTTCTCATCTTTATTTCTTGGGCAAATTGGGTTTATCAACTGAAAATTGTCAAATAATGGCTTTTGTGCCAAGAAATATCTCAAGAATGTGTTTGGATAGGAGAATGTTTTGAGTTAATGTAGGAATTTAAATACTTTTAGATGAATTTCATTGTTTGGATAATAATATGGAGAATTTTCAAAATGATGGAAATTTATGAAGTATTTTGTTCAAGTTAAATTTATAGAATTTCAAATGATACCTAAAGCTAAGAATTTCAAATTTCTTCATTCTTATAACTTTCAAATTTTGCATTTTGGTCCTCAAATTTTCCAAAATTTTCAAATTGACCCCAATAAATTTACAAAAATTGCAATTTGACCCTTAATATTTTTTGGAAATTACAAATTTACCCCTCAACTTATTCAAAATTATAAATTGACCCCTCAAATTTTTTGAAATTTATAAATTGACCCCTAATTTCAATTTTCAAATTTCTCCCAAAAAAAATAAAAATTATAAAAATTGTCCAAAAATGATGACAATGAAATTTTTGATTACTCCACTCAAACAAAAATATTTAGAAATGAAGTCAATTTAATTGAATCATTTAAATTGCCTAGAATTTTAAATTCTTCAAAATTTCTTAATTACTTCATCCAAACACACTCTTAGAGTGTGTTTGGATGAGAGAATGTTTTGAGGTAATGTAATATTTTGAGGGAATTCAAATACTTTTAGATGAATTCCATTGTTTGGATAATAATATGGGGAATTTTCAAAATGATGAAAATTTATGAAGTATTTTGTTTAAGTTAAATTTAGAGAATTTCAAATGACACCTAAAAGCTAAGAATTTCAAATTTCTTCATTCTTATAATTTTTCAAATTTTGCATTTTGGTCCTCAAATTTTTCAAAGTTTTCAAATTGACCCCAATAAATTTACAAAAAATTGCAATTTGACCCCTAATAATTTTTGGAAATTACATATTAACCCCTTAATTTTTTCAAAATTATAAATTGACCCATCAAAATTTTTGAAATTTACAAATTAACCCCTAATTTCAATTTTCAAATTTGGCCCAAAAAATCAAAATTTATAAAAGTTGCTCAAAAATGACGACAATGAAATTTTTTATTACTCCATCCAAACAAAAATATTTAGAAATGAAGTCAATTTAATTGAATCATTTGAATTGCCTATAATTATAAATTCTTCAAAATTTCTCAATTACCTCATCCAAACACACTCTAACAGTAGGAACATGGAATTCTCACTAGTTAATGAAAAAATGGAGACGAATCCAAACTTTTTGCTTTTTACGTGGATGATTCTTATCCTTCATCTAATGTATGAAAACATTCGGGCTGCATTGATTATGAATTATTTCATTTTGGTTTTATGTAGTGAGTTTTGTACTACTTTTTTTATCCTATAGTAGTTGCTAGCATGAAGAAAGACTTCAGATTTGTTCTAATTATTGTTTTCTTACCCAGAACAATTTTTGAAAAACTTTTGAAAACAGCGTTAAAAGTTAATATAAATTAGGACAAAACTTAGGTACAATTCTTTATGTGCTTTTCGTATGGTTCTTAACTAAAAATACAATTTTTTTTGGATATAACAAACTCTGAGAAAATTAAGGATTTAAGGAAATCATGGTGAATTTAGTTAAGAACCATACAAAAAGCACCTATGGAATTGTACCTAAGTTTTTTCCTATAAATTATATAAGAACTAAACTTAAAAAATCATAATTTTATAAAACTAATAATATATTTAACACTTCTTTTTTTGATTTAAAAAATATGAATAATAATTCTTATAAAATCTGGAACAGAAATTTTTATTGATAAAGAATCTGATGATAGGATAACTCTTGAAGTCTCGTACAAACCAACATCAATATTCTTTTGAAGGATCAATTTTGATATGCTGTTAGTATAAATTTTATTACACTATCAGTCAATTAATAAATTAATTGTTGTACCACTATTAAAATAGTTATGGTTAAAATCAAATATAAAATAATCCAATTGTATATTGATGACAACAGGAAGAAAAATATGATGGTGAACGATATAATTCAAAGACTAATATGTTAGTTAGTGATATAATTTAGGAACTAAAATTAACATAAATTCGATAAAAGTCAATAAAAGGATCAAATTGCTCGACATTATTCAAAATCAATTTTTTTTTTTTTACTATTTGCAATTTTCAAGGAAATAAATATTCGAGTCATAAATTCATTGACGAATTGGTGATTTACTCTTATCAAGATCAATCTTTGAAATCCTTTATAAGATGACCTTTTTCTGACATTGAGAGTCATAATTAGGGGTGGGAACAACCTAGTTCATGAGATAAGAACTTACGACTTAACCTATGTCAGACCTTAACCACGCCAAACTTTTTCTAAAATAGAGAAGACTTATACTTTTTTAAAAATTTATATAGCAAATAAGGGTAGGTCACATGCCATATAAAAAGTCGGATATGAGGGACCCTACTTATTTATATATGAATAATTTTTTTTTTACTATTATAAAAAGGGTAGGTCACATTCCTCATATATAGTTAACTATATAGGAAACAGGAAAAAAGAGTGCGGTGATGGACCTTGAACATGCTAGCAAAAATGAGGGATGTTATCCCATCTATGAACCGTGAACCACTGCTGACGCCACCACTACCATCTCTAGGTTTCATTTATATCCTTTTAAATGCTATATTCATCCTTTCAGAGTCTGATTTGACATGAATATTCCATTTTATGTTGTATTTTTAATTAATTTAATTATTTACAATATGGATGCTAGTGATTGAAGAGATCATTTTTGATACTTTATCATTGATTTGATTTGTAGTTTTTGACTATTAATTCATATATCAAAAGAACAATTAAATTTAAATTGTTGATTGGTTCACTTTGGTTGAATTCAAAGGCCTTGGAAGAAGAAATAGTTGAGATCTTCCAGGGAAAAACAATAGGTAACATCATCCTGTTGTAGCCAAATTTGGAGAATAATCGATTAACACTAGATAGGAAAGCGGAAAAAAAAAGGAAGGAACAATTTTATATGATATCAGATTTTTGTATTTAATTACTAAAAATCAGTTTAGTTTGGGCTTTGATTACGTTCTTTGTTAGAGGATTATATATTTTTGGTATGCTTTCTAGGTATAAGGTTAGCAATTAATTAGCTTTCTTAGTTTGATAAAACCATTGTCCGTTTATGAATCGATATATGTATGTTTGTTTAGCTTTTGCTTCGACTACTACAATCAATGAAATCCTCTTAAGGCTTTTCCACATGGAAATTCTCAATCAATTTCAGATCGCGCTGATTGAACAATGGCTCAACAACAGAAGCCACAGCAACAGTTTATGAGGCAACAGGCAAATGCAACCAACATGAAACACACTCAGATGCTTGGGCCACAGCATAATGCTGGTGATTTGAAGCAATCACAGAGGTTACTTGCACAGTAGAATAATCTTTCCAACTTGTGACGAGATATGCATCAGGTTCCTTACTTCAACAATTGGCTGATCTTGATCAACAAAAGCAGTTACATCAATCACAAAGACCCCTTCCAAAAACTTCGTCAAGTAAGTAAATTTGGGTATACACAACTTTTGTGTCGTTTTATCTTTAATCAATTGAAATTATGGCTCCTGAGGTAGTCATATTTTTAGGGTCCTACCTACTACATAGAGGATCATTAGGGTTAGATTTTTAGATTGGGAGAGCGTAAAATTTTTTAAGGTCGGTATTGTGTCAATCCCAGGTAAAAAAACACACAAAAAATGATTTACGGCCTCTAATAAAACAAAGGTCAGAAGTTGATGTTACAAATCAAAATCTTACAACACTTAAAAGTAACATTTTAGTTAATTGCAAAGACTGAACAACAAATGCAATTTACCAAAATAGGTCTAGGGTTGGACGGGAATATATAAGAGAAAAAATCAAGTCGTGGAACCACTGTTTCAAGGTTAAAGGTAGAACGACGCCCTCTTCGAAATTGAATCGGAGGCGGGCAGCTCAAAATTGAGGCATAGATAAAACGGCAACACAGAACCAAACACAGTCTCGAGTTTCAGATCAATCAGGACAGTGTTCCAGCATATAACAGGGTTTTTGTCGGGGTTTTTGTCGATGGCGACGTCAGGTTAGTTTCAATCAGGATAGTATATAATAGGGTTTTGATAGATCGTGAACCTTGATTTTTGCACTTCTCCTGTTTCTTTAAATCCTGATAATCGTCTTATTTCATTTAAAGAAAAATTGAGACTGTTGTCTTTATCGTTTCCATTTATCGAATGTTTGTCCTTCAATTGTTTGCCATCTTAATGCTTTTGGGAATATGTGGTATCCCTGTTGTACTTGATTTTGCTAAATCCATAAGTAACTATGTCTCTCATGCTATCATCCTCCACACCGGTTGTAAACTCACACTACTATGTTCTCTAAAGTCTACAAACTCGAATGGAAAATAAAAATAAGGAATCAAAATAAAAAAAGGAATGTTTGAAACGAAAAGGCTTAAACACACTTTTGACCCCTTAACTTTGCAGTAGTTGCGATTTTGGCCCTCTATTAAAAAAAACAATTCAGCCCCTTAACTTTACCCCATTTTGCAAGTAATCAATTTTGACCGGTCAACATACGCGTGACACCTTACTTAAGTGAGTTGGATGCTCCTCACATGCGAAGTTGGCATCGGTTCCTTCGTTTTCTGAGGGTGATCGGAGAATCTCAATGAGGTCGGATTCGGAGAGTAAGACGGAGGCGCGGCAGATAGGACAAATGCTATTAGAACCGAGCCACTTGTCGACGCATTCAGCATGGAAGGCGTGACAGCAGAGAGGGAGTAAACGAAGGATGTCGTTTTCCTTGAACTTGGAGACACACATGGTGCACTCAGTGGTGTCTGATGCAACAGAGCGGTGGCGAGATACTGAGGAGAAAACAATGGGCGGAAGGTTGTCAAACAACGAGGGATGTTGCCACTCCGGCGACTCAATATTATTGACGGTAAGCCTACGGAGGAGGTAGAGGAGGAGGATACTAAAAATGATGTTAAGGAGGGCAAGAAAAGTAATGAGAATGATGGGACCGGCACCGCGTATCTGGTTGGAACTGTGAGGTGAGTGTGCCCTAGGTGTGTTTGAATCAACAGTGTTAACCATTCTATGAGAGATAATAGAAAGGACTTTGTTTTGACTTGATGTGTTGTTTGTTTTGTTTTGAGGTTTGAGTTTGAGTAGAATCAATCTGTTGTAGGTTATGGAAGGAATTGATACGAGGGTTTCTCTCTTTTTTGGTGGAGGTTATGGAAGAAAGATAGAGATATTATATAATTCTCTCACAATCTCTCTATAGTATTATACGTATGTTTCCACATATAGGAATCTAAACCACTATATAAGAGGGATATAAGTTTTTTCCTTCCGTTTTTAACCTTTTTTAAAAATATTTATATCCATTAAAATACGAATCATACTAGTGTAATAGAAGTAATCTTTTAACACTTGTATTTGCTACAAATATATATTCATATTTCATAGTATATATCAAAATTGATATATTTTTTCCGCTCATTTTATTACAGTAACGTTTGAAAATTATGAACGGTGTTTTTTTACCAAAATTTGATTTTGATTAAAAGTACAAATATAAATATTTGTTACATTCAAATTATAACAAATCAAACTAACCATTCTTTAAAAAAAACAAATCAAACTAATCATGTTTATCTATTTCACTGACACCAACAATGTAACAAAAAAATAATAATCTAAATTCGTATCTTTTTAATGACATCAACAACATAGAAAAGGTTGTTTAAGGGTATAATTGAGATAATAAAAAAGTCATCCCAAAATCTCCTATTTTCTTTAGATATAGTATAGATAAATAGTATATAGTATATAGTATAGATATAATTGATTTAGTTTGTTACGTTTTTTCTAAGGATAGGGGAAAAAAACTTGATGTATGCTCATATCGTGTTTGTTAACGATATATTTTGTGTGGTAACCAAAAAATAAATATTGTGTTTGTTACATTTTTTTTAATATTTGAATTCACTCTAATTCATTATCTTTTTTAAATGATAAGGGAAAAAAGCGGACACATATAGTTTGTTACATTTTGTTTTAATATTTGAATTTACTCTTATCTATTTGTTATATGTGTTATTTGTATTAAAAGTTGAGAGTAATTTTGAAAGGAGAAAAAGTCAGTCCAAAAGAGCCAAAATAGACTATTTTCTTTATATATAGTATAGATTAAACGTAATAGAAAAGTGGATAGACGAACAATGTGATTGTCCCACTTGAACCGAGCAAATTTAAATTCTTTATTTTTTTACTTTTAATCATATATTTATAAAACGTATGATATTAAAACTATTTTTAATGTTATTTATCTACACAAATTGCTTTGTGACGGTTTCCCTTGAATCAAGCAAATTTATTGTATTTTTTTCTTTTATTAATATATTTACGATAATATTAAATTTTTTAATGATTTTGAAAAAAAATATTTTTGTTTTTAGAAAAAAATTCTAAATAAAATAGTATTAAAGGCTACACGTTTTTGTTGTAAAATGTATTACTTTTTTTTATACGGATAAAATGTATTACCATATACATTCATGTATGAACGGGACAATGTTTACCTCTTGAAGAAGTTGAAGGCAATAAATAGAAGTTGAAACAACTCAAAATCTAGCTCAAAATCTCAAAATCTCCTTTTGATGAAAAAACCACTAAACATAGAAGAGGCATTTGAGAAATAGAATTGGAAGAAGCAAATGGTTGAAGAATTGCAAGAAAAAAAAAGGCAATACGTGGAAATTAACTGAATTGACACACAACAAGAAGGCCATGATATGTGAATTGGGGTTTCGAGGTGAAATTTAAGCCAAACGGAGAGGTGTATTAGATTATGCAAAAAAGGAGGTTTCATGCAAAAATTTGTGTTTGATTATACAGAAGTATAAATTGCTCCACCTCTAGGTTTGGTGATTATGCAACAAAAAAAAAAGGCTGGAAACCATGAGGTTTGTTGTTGTTTTAGGTCGTAATAGAAATCGACCTTTGTATCATTTAGATTTGAAATTGTTCTTTTTAAATGGTCTTCTTAAATGCTCATTTCGATGTGAAATTGCACCACCTCTAGGTTTGGTGATTGAAGGAAAACAAATAATAGTGTATAAATTTTATAAAGCTTTCTCTGGACTTAAAGCATGTATCAAGAGCTTGAAATAAGAGGATTTATTTTTTTCCACTTTAATAAGGATTCAAGAAATGATATGTAGAATATGGTGTATATGTGATCGTTTGTCTGGGTGGCGTAGTAGATTCCTTTCTTTTGGCGGTCGCTTGGTACTCCTCAAGTCTGTCTTGTCCTCTCTGCCTGTCTATGCTCTTTCCTTCTTCAAAGCTCCATCAGGTATTATCTCTTCTATTGAATCTTTATTGTTAAATTTTTTTTGGGGGGGGAGTGAGGGAACTAGGAAATTATCTTGGATTGCTTGGTGTAATATTTGTAAAAGTAAGGAGGATGGCGGTTTGGGGGTGAGGCGGATGAGGGAGTTTAATACTGCTTTGTTAGGTAAGTGGTGTTGGAGGCTTTTGGTGGATAGAGGGGGTTTGTGGTACAGGGTGTTGGTAGCTAGGTATGGTGAGGTGAATGGGAGGTTGGAGGTGGGGGGCCGGAGTGCTTCTTCTTGGTGGCGGGAGGTTGTCAAAATCCGTGACGGGGCTGGAGGGGTGGATGGTGGGTGGTTTGCAGGGTGTGTCGATAGATCTGTTGGGTGTGGTTCTATGTCGTTTTTTTGGACTGACCCGTGGCTTGGTGGGGTTCCGTTATGTGAGAGGTTTGGCCGTCTTTTTGACTTAGCTATTAACAAGTCGATATCGGTGGAAGATATGTGTGACCTAGGGTGGGGGGTAGCAGGGGAGGCTTGGCGGTGGCGTAGGCGGTTGTGGGCGTGGGAGGAGGAGCTGTTAGCAGAGCTTAGGGTTTTATTGCTTGACATTTCTTTGCAGCCTAATGTTCCTGATCAGTGGAGGTGGAAGCTTGACTCTGGTGGGGGGTATTCCGTTCGTGGTGTGTACCAGATGCTCTCTAAACAGGAGTCTATTCCGGTTGACGATGTTTTGGATCTTACTTGGCACAAACAGGTACCCTTGAAGGTGTCTATCTTGGCTTGGCGGTTGGTTCAAAATCGCTTGCCATCTAAAGATAATCTGTTGGCTCGTGGTATAATTTCTTTTGAAGATCAATCTTGCGTGACTGGGTGTGGGGGCAACGAATCAGCTGAACATTTATTTCTTCATTGTTCGTGTTTTGGCCCTTTATGGAGTCTGGTTCGGGGCTGGATTGGTGTTTCCTCGGTTGATCCGCTCAATGTTAAGGATCATTTTATTCAGTTTGTTTATTTAGCCGGTGGTTTGCGATCTAGTCGTTCTTTTTTGCAGCTCCTGTGGCTTTGTACCGTGTGGGTCATTTGGACGGAAAGAAACAACCGACTTTTCAACAATCAGGAGAGTACCATCTACCAACTATTAGATAAAGTAAAGGTTCATACTTTTTGGTGGGTGAAAACTTGTAATATTAATGTTCGTAATAATTCTCATTGTTGGTGGTCGAGCCCCTTTGTTTGTATGGGCATCGGCTAACCGCCTCTTGGTTACTGAGGTGAACTGTGTATTTGACTTTTGGTGGAGCTCTGGGTTGGCACACCTTGTGCTAATTTAGAGACTCCTCATCTATTAATATATATCCCATTTTTGCTTGTTCAAAAAAAAAAGAATATGGTGTATATGTCAAAAAAATAAGTGATTCACATATATTACTTATTTGTTTATTTAATGATGATCTATTCGTGATTGAAAGTGACATTAAGGAGATTTTGAAGTTTAAAAAGATGTATATGGAAGAATTAGTATAAGATTTTGAAGTTTAAAAAGATGTATATGGAAGAATTAGTATGTTTCTTTTTGAATAGAATTCGTCAATATGCTTCAAATTTCCTTTCTAAGTGTCTTAAATAACTTTTTGGAGAAAAAATGTTGTTGTAAATTTCCTTTCTAATTTTTTTGCTCTTTATTTGTTTTTTTTTAAATGATCGCTTAACTTATCTTATATAAAAGTTTTCAAGTATCTTAGACAACTTTTTGGAAGCAAAAAATCTTTTTTTAAAAAAAAACTTTTTGAAGCCAAAAAAGTTGTTACAAATATCCTTCATAATTTTTTTTTTCTCTTTATTTTTTTAGAAAATAATCGCATATCTTATCTTATAGATTCTTAAGTCGCTTAAGCAACTTTTTGGAGCCAAAAAAGTTGTTGCTAATCTTTTTCCTAATTTTTTGTTTCTTTTTGTTTTAAAAAAAATGATCCCATCTTATTTTATATATAAAAGTTCTTAAGTCTATTAAACAAATTTTTGGAGGCAAGATAATTGTTACAAATTTCCTAATTTTTTTGTCTTTTATTCTTTTGTGAAAGAATGATCTTACACATCTTATCTTAAGTCTGTTAACCAATTTTTTTGAGCCATAAATTGGGTAAATATTGTAATTTTATATCTATATTAACTAATTGAATCTATATTTTTTATTTAGCTTATTGAACGTAAATTCTCTGTTATTTTTCCACTATCTTATATATCTTATATATAAATGTTGTTAAGTTTCATAAACAACTTTTGGAGCCAAAAATAACGTTAATATTGTAATTTTATATCTATTTTAACTAATTGAACCTATATTTATTATCTTATCTTATGTATAAAAGTTGTCAAGTCTCTTAAACAACTTTTGGAGTAAAAAATAGTTTTAATATTTTAATTTTATATCTCTTTTAACTAATTGAACCTAAATTTACTATCATGCATAAATTTGCAAAATTGTTCTTTAAGAGGTAATTACATTCGTTAATATATTTGTTTTTTTTTATTTATCTCTATTTTGGATCTATTATATTGTAATGGAGTCAACAAGAGATTTTAAATAATTTTTATCAACAATCTCTCTGATGTGATAATATGAAGTCTAAATTACTTCGAGGTGATTTATTATTTGTCTTTTGGAACATTATCATTGATTTTTTCATAACAAGGATTGGACCAAGGGTCAACCCTAATCTCTTATCTTTTTACATTAGTTTTGGATGTACATAGGAAACACATCCAAAAGCTAGCACCGAGAAGTATGCATTTTGCAGATGATGTAGTCTTAATTGGAGAGTCGAGTGAGGAATTGAATTAGATGTTGGATACTTAGATACAAGTCTTAGAAGTGTATGACTTTCGTCTGAGTAGAAGTAAGACATAGTATATTTAATGTAATTTCAGATAAAGGTGAAATAGTTCTACCTTAGAGGTGAAAGTTGGAGATCATAGCATACAAGTTACACAGTTTAAATATTTTGGGTTCATAGTACAAAATGACAGAGAAATAAAAGTAGATGTAAATCATCGTATTCAAATTGGATGGTTGAAATGGAGAAGAGCCTCGGTTGTTTTATGTGATACAAACGTACAGTTTAAGTTGAAGTGAAAAAATATCAGACATTTTCAGACTAGCGATGTTTTATGAAACTGAGTGTTGGGGCAGTTAAGAACCAACACAAGAATAAAGTAAGTGTGCGGAGATGTTGTGTTGGATGTAAGGTAATACTAGATGGGACAATATTAGAAATGATAACATTGTAGAGATAGCTGGGGTAACATAGGGGCGGATCTAGACATACAATATCAATAGGGCTATTTTTTTTTGTCAAATAACTATATAATACTAAATTTAATAAGAAGTAAACCTAAAAATAGTTGTAGCGACCAAAATTACAAAGAAAATACTCTTATCCATTTGTTGAAAATGAGATTAAAATTACTTCTACTAAAAACTCAAACAAATATTCAATATTTAACATGCAACATTCAAACAGAAAAGTAATTCCACATAAAAGTAATGTATCAGTAACATAAAACCTAAAACCTTAAATCAATATTCAATATGCCTTTAAATTCTACAATGTTTCATAAAACCACAAATTACAAACCTAAAACAAGATGTTGAGAAGAGGAGATTGGAGAGTGAGGGGAAAACTTGAAAAGAGAAAGAGGAGAAGTGTGCATAACATAACAGAACAGAGAAGGAAAAAGGAATTGAATTATATGCTGATTGCTCAAGAGAATGAAGGAATCGATTTTCCATATGAGAAGGGAGAGGAAGGAATCGATTTCCTCTATGGAAGGAATGAGGGGGAGTGAGCGTGCATATAGTGCAGAAGAGAGAATGAAGAAAACGTTTTTGTTTATGTAAAACTTATTGAAGGAATATTGAAATTGAAAGGGTATTGGGTTGAGCCTGAGTTTGGTTGTGTTATTTATATAAAAAAATTGGGCTGGCCTGGTGATGCTATTGCCACACCCAGCAAATTCACCCCTGCAGTAGTGTAACAACCCGAGTTTTAGTAATAGATTTATTTAATATCGTTATATTTGTTAATTGTTTATTTTAATGATTGATTGTCTATTTTGTTGGGAATTGGTGAATTAGTGGATTTTTAGTGGTTGAGGGCATTTTGGTCATTTACGGGTGAGTGGCATTTTGGTAATTATGTTAGAATTAGAAATTAGAAATTTTAGAAAATAGTGGTGTAAGAGTAAAAAGGGAGGTTTAAGTGAAATAAAAGTGTAGAGAATTATTTATGAGAATTGGATGTGACTAATCTCATTAATTAGTGTGAATGACCCTAACCCATTATATTTAAGGAGAAGGGTATGTGTTAGTGAAATTAGGTTAACTCATTTACACCAAAATTTTGAGAGAGGCAAGAGAGAGAGAATAGAAGAGGCTTGGAGAGAAAGTTGGAGGAAAAGCTCAAGAGCACAAGGGAAAAAGAGGGGAATCCAACCTAGGAAAACTTGGTAGAGTGAAGAATTGAGGTAAGGGAGAATATTATTTTCACCATATGGGTTTCATAAGCAATTGGGTAGTTTCGGTGTTTTTTATTATGTTTAATTTCATGATTAATTGATTATGATTATGTGAAATTCGTGCTCCTATTATTATGGTTAATTTGAGTATGTTAAAATTGGTGAATTCATGTAGTGTTTATGTCAAAACTCATGGTTGGTTATAGTGAAATGATAACTTTGTGAGTTTTGATGATTTTGATGAAGAACATGATAATTGGAGGATGATTATGGTTTATTAAGTTGATTTTGAGCATGGGTATATGTTTGGTATCCATGAGATTATGTTGATTAAGTTGTGGTTTAAGTTTTTGTTGCTATGTTATTGGTGAAATTGCTTAATTGAGTGAAAATGATTAAGTTGTTGTTAAATTGAATAAACTTAAGTGATTATGATTATGTGGAACATGAAGAAACGTTGATGTTGTTGTGCCATGTTTGGTTGATAAGTTGTTGGTGAAAATGAGTTTTTGAGACGATATTTGAATTAATTGAAAGACATAGTAATTATTGATGAAAAGTGATTATGAATAAGTTGTTTAAGTTGAGTTGAGGTGTAATTGATTGGATAAAATTGGTTTAAGGATTTGGGACGATTTTGATGGGAATTGAATCGAAAAATGGTATTGAAAACGGTGTTTTCGCAAAAAACTACAAAAAAGTCAGTTTTTCTCACCTGCTGAACTGACACGACCGTGCGCCCCAGTGGCACGGCCATGCGTGATCCTGCTGCCTAGGATGGCACGACCGTGTGCCCTGATGGCACGACCGTGCCACCCTTCCTGTACGGGAAAAGTGCATTTTTGTGAACTTTTGAGGTATCCAACGCACATGAATGGTTCACAAACCCCTAAACTTGATTAGTAGGTGTTTAATTATGATGTATATGGTTGATTAACATGATGTATGATTAAAATAACTTAGGATTGGAAAGATGTGAAGTGAACTTGTGAATTTATCTTTAATTGAGCCGAGAGATGTATGTAAACATGTTAATTGATTATAGAGGTGTGAATGATGTTGAAACATGTTGATAAAGTGGTATAGAGATAGGTTAATGAAACCTTGTGAATTATGTGAATGATGAGAAATGAAAACGTGAATGTTGAAGTGTTTATGATATGATGATGATTAAGCATGTTGAATGTATTGAAATGATGTGGTGATGATAATTGTGACTTAATGCATTATAGTTGTGATTAAATGAATGATGTGGTGATAATATGAATTGTGTGGATGTGTTGATTTGATAATGCAAATGAAAGTTAAGATAGTTGTGATATGTTATATGAAGGTGTGAATCGTAAAACTATATAGTTGTGTGCATTGTCAAGTCCATACGTGAATATCCATGCATTCATGGTCAGTCGAAAGTTGCAGGATTTAAGATCCCGATTTATAGTTGCGTGATTTAAGATCACGATTTATAGTTGCGTGATTTAATATCACGATTTATAGTTGCGTGATTTAAGATCATCATTTATAGTTGCGTGATTTAAAATCACGATTTATAGTAGTGGGATCACTCAGTAACAGACCTTAGATATCCAAAACCTTGGTACCACATGCATGTAGAGTTGAGTTAGGCGCATTGCATGCACATGAGTCGTGTTTGACAATGTTTTTGTGTGAAATAGTGCAATTATGTGGTAATTGTCTAATTGATGATGTTGTTGTTGAGATTGTGAATAAATTATAGTTGAGTTGATGATTAAATATTGATGAGATGTGATTACCTTATAGTTGATGATTATCCGAATGATGAAAGTATGCTATGTATGAGTTGTGATTCTTAATTTAAAATGTGGATGTAAGTAAGCTGTTAATGGATTGTAATTGTGTTATGACTGTGGTAAGATGGTAACCAAGCTTGATATGTTGAATAGTTATTATATTTATGATGTTTGTATGAAACTTACATGCGTTTATTGATCCTTTATGTTGAACGTTATCTTACCCCCAGTGACTTTGTTGTCGTCTGCATCCTCGTGGTGTAGACTTGCAGGTTGAGGATTAGCTTGTTTGGTGAGTGTTGTTGAGGATGGAGTCATGCCTACTCTTTTTTTATGCTTTTGAAGATGTCTAGATTAGGTGCTCTGATCTAGGAGTTTTGAGGATTGTATTATTTTATTCTAGATTATTGTTCATGGATCTTTATGATCATACTTTGATGTACTTATGCTTGAAATTTTTATGATGTGACCCGAGATGATATTTGTTGAGATGATTATTCCGCTGTGATCTGAGTATATTTTGATGAAATTTTTATTATGAGAATTTAATAAGAGATGTTTGATGATTTGCAATACCTCGATTTGTTGAATTGCGTGATTTATTATTTAAATAGTATTATCGGGGATCGGGGTGTTATAGGTAGCACCTGTAGTATAAATATTGTAGAAAATAGATTCAGGTGGTTTGGACATGTAGAGAGAAAACCTGTAGATTCTGTTGTAAGAAGAGTAGATAAAATAAAAGATAATCATATTACAAGAGGTATATGAAGACCTAGAAAACTATAAGAGAAAGTATAAAGAAAGATTTAGAGATTAATGAGTTGGATCTAAATATGGTTTATGATAGAACAATATGATATATTTCGGTGCATGTAGTCGACCCCGCTTAGTGGGATAGTGTTTGGTTGTTGTTTTTGTCGTCGTCTTTTGGAAGCATTAACTCATGCTCAACAACAACTATTATTTTATTTTATGTTTAATTACCACATTTATTAGTCAATGAGCTAATCAACTAACCATGGATCGCGTCAAAGTACTGGTTAAGCCTAATCGTATTTTAGAATTTTGAGAGATTGAAAACTATTGTTGCTACTCGCCGCCAAAAGGATTATTTACCCGAATGAAGTTCTATGTCAACACCCAACGATTGATACCGATTAAACTCCACCTCAAAACCATGGCTCAAAGGAGTATATAAATTCTCATACGTGAGATTCTAAGTTGGGTTGGTAAAGTCCTCCTTGCACATGGAGAGGCAACTGACCCGTGAACCACACTACTCATGCCACCACCGGGATATTCATCAGATTCCATTTGTATCTCTCTTTCTTTCTTTCTTCCATCGTCGCGTGTTTCGTTCATTTTTTTTTAGATGAATAAATCTCGTTGATTTTGCAAATAACAAAGAAGGAATGTTTTTATACGATACCCGATTTTTGTATAACACCTTAGTTTCACAGCTTTGATTCTGTTCTTATTATTCGTATATGGTTAGTTAATTACCAAAATTCATTCACGAGGTCTTGTAGAATGGATTCACCTTATTATAGTGTAAAGTGAGTAATATCAAAGGCGTGTCTGTTGTCGGGAATGTCTCAGTGTCCAACTCGTGATTCCATTGAATTATGAAAAATTGATGGGTGCCGACGTGTCAGTGTCTATCTCTGTGTCCGTGCTTCATAGATAGGTACTTCATATGAAATCACGAGCTTTTTAAAATAACAATTGATTTTCTCACTTTACACTTTAATTCGAAATGTATGGTCCTTCTTATGCTTTGGCCATGGTGAATAGAACTATTGCTTTACCTTGCCTTCCTCTTGAGTTTATTTGCCTTCTTGCTGCTTACATTTATCTAAAGTTAGAAATCATGATTTTATGGATACTCAGTTTGGCTCTCTAACAAGTCAGACAGTAATTGTTATTGATTACCTTTTAAATGTTAATATTCGTATATGTTCATCCTTTATACATTCCTTTCAGACTCTGATTTGACATTATTTCATTTTTTTTTTCCTGTGTTTTAAGTTAATTTAATTCTTTAAATTCGATGGATACCAATAATTGGAGTCCTAATCAAGCTGCTGAGCCGAATATGGATACTACTGATGGGGAGGTCAATTTCTTCCCGAATCACACCAATTATTTGTCAACAAAATGTAAGCTTTGGTTTTAATACTGTATCACTAATTTCATATGTAGTTTTTGACTATTAATGCATATAACAAAATAACAATTGAATATAAATTGTTAATTGATATGATTCCATGGACTGGCAACATTTCATTGAGGTTTCTGGTCTTTGTTTATGATTAAAGAACATAAACAAACACACAACAGTCAGCACCATCTTTGAAAACCTCTTTATAAGTACAACATGTCTTTTTCTGAGGTTGAAATAGTCAATATTAACCCGCGAGTTCATGAGCCAGGCACGCAACAACGCAACGGAACCCTGTGAACTACCCCACCACCGGAATATTCAATCTCCACCGTCTACCACCTTCAGGTTCCTTCTCTCTCCTTTTCTCTCTCTTCATAGCTTTTGTGTTTGTGTTTTTGGGTGAATAAATATCCTCGTTGATTTTGCTCACCAAAAAATAAATAAAAGCTTAGTATTTGTTTGATTCGCTTTGATTGAATTCAAAGGCCTTGGAAGAAATAGTTGAGATCTTCCAAGGAAAAACAATAGGTAACATCATCCTGTTGTAGCCAATAATCAATTAACAATAGTAAAGCAAAAAGAAAAAGGAAGGAATGATTTTATACGATATCAGTGTTTTCTATTTTATATAAAAATTTAATTACTAAAAGACAGCTTAGTTTGGGCTTTGATTACGTTCTTTGTTAGAGAATTATATATTTTTGGTATGCTTTCTAGGTATAAGGTTAGTTAATTAGCTTTCTTAGTTTGATAAAACCATTGTCCGTGTATGAATAGATATATGTAGGGTTGTTTAGCTTTTTCTTTGACTATTACAATCAATGAAATCCTCTCAAGGCTTTTTCACATGGAAATTCTCAACCTATTTCAGAGCATGTTGATCGAACAAGTTAATGTGATAATGGCTCAACAGTCAATTTTGTCTCAGCAACAGAAGCCACAACAACTTTTTATGAGGCAACAGGCAAATGCAACCAACATGGAACACACTCAGATGCTTGGCCACAGCATATGTTGGTGATTTGCAGCAATCATATAGGTTTCTTGCACATCAGAATAATCTTTCCAACTTGCGACGAGAAATGCATCGGGTTCCTTACTTCAATAATCGGGTGATCTCGATCAACAAAAGCAGTTACATCAATCACAAAGACCCCTTCTAGAAACTTTGTCAAGTAAGTAAATTTGGATCTACACAACTTTTGTGTTGTTTTATCTTTAATCAATTGAAATTATAGCTCCAGAGGTAGTCATATTTTTAGGGTCCTACCTACTACATTGGATCATTTAGGGTTAGATTTGTAGGTTGTGAAAGCGTAAAGTTTTTATGGTCGATGTTGAGTCAGTCCCAGGGAAAAAAGGAAGCAAAGAAAAAGATGATCTACGGCCTCTAATAAAACAAAGGTTAGAAGTTGATGTTACAAATCATAATCTTAAAACACTTAAAGATTAACATTTTAGTTAATTGCAAGGGCTGAACAACAAATAAAATTTACCAAAATAGGTCTAGGGTTGGGCAGGAATATATAAAAGAATAAATCAAATCGTGGAACCACTTTCTTAAGGTCAAAGGTAGAACGGCGCCCTCTTCGAAACTGAATCAGAGGCGAGCAGGTCAAAATGGAGGCATAGATAAAACAGCAACACTGACCCAAACAAAGTCTAAAGTTTCAGATCAATTAGGACAGCGTTCCAGCATATAACAGGGTTTTGATCAATGTCGACGACGTCAGGTTAGTTTCAATCGGGATAGCATATAATAGGGTTTTGATAGATCGTGAACCTTGATTTTTGCACTTCTGTTTCTTTAAATCCTGATAATCATCTTAGTTCATTTAAAGAAAAATTGAGACGGTTGTCTTCATCGTTTCCATTTGTCGATGTTTATCCTTCAATTTTTTGTCATCTTAATGCTTTTGGGAATATGTGGTATCCCTGTTGTACTGTCTATCATAATATATCTGTTGTAGATTCTCTGGATTCAACAGCACGAACTGGACAGCCAGGTGGGGGTGATTGGCAAGAAGAAGTAAATCAAAATGTAATATGCTACTTTCTCATCTTTATTTCTTCGGTAAATAGGGTTGAACAAAACTAAATTGTCAAACAAATGGGTTTTGTGCCAAGAACTATCTTATAGTAGGAACATGGAATTCGCACTAGTTAAGGACTAAAATGGAGATGAATCCATACTTTTTGGTTTTTATGTGGATGATTCTTATCCTTAATGTAATACTTGAAAAGATGTGAGCTGCATCTATACTGACTTTTTTCATTTTGGTTTTCTGTAGTGAATTTTATACAACGTTTGTTATCCTTTAGTAGTTGCTAGCATCAAGAAAGACTTGTTTTAATTATTAAATTGACTCTTTGCTAATATAGATGGTATTGCTTTGATGAGTTTAAAAGTTTTCAAGGGTAGCCAAATGCATAGTTTCATCTTCCCAATTTCAGCATGAAATTGAAACTTGGAATTTATGATGTTTTACAAATGGAAATATTTATTTTACTTATTGTGCCACTTAATACAAAAAATAATACGGATATTATTGCGTGAGAGGTTTGATGCTTTCTAATGCATTCTTTATTTGGTTTTGAAGATTTTAACAATAGATCAAAGCTATGAAAGAGAGCTCCTTCCCGGAGCTCAATGAGATGTATCAGAAAATTGCAACGAAACTTTCTCTCTCCCATCGTCGCATGTTTGTTCATTGTTTTTAGATTAACAAATCTTGTTGATTTCGCTCACAAAAAAATAAATAATAGGTCATTTTCTAAAGTTTAAAATCATGATTTTATGGATAGCCAGTTTGGCTCGCTGAAAAATCAGTAATTACCACTAATTACCTTTTAAATGTTATATTCGTATATATTCATCCTATATACCTTCCTTTCAGAGTCCTAATCAAGTTGCTGAGCAGAATATGAATACTAGTGATTGGAGAGGTCAATTGCCGCCTGGATTACGCCAAAGAATTCTCTACAGAATGTAAGCTTCAGTTTTAATACGGGTATCACTGATTTGATATGTAGTTTTTGACTATTAATGCATATCAAAAGAGCAATTAAATATAAATTGTTGATTGATATGATTCCATAGATTGGCAACATTTCATTGAGGTTTTGGGTCTCTTTTTTTGCAAGAAAAGAAAAATATATGTATGATAGGGCTCATGATGCATGGACTTATATGCAAAAGGCTACTTAGTACTATAAAGCTTGGGAGCTCTGTTGTGAATCTATTGCAACAGTCTTATCTTGTATTTGCAAGAGGCTGATTCCACTAATCAAACCTCGACCTCATAGTCATATCATATGGAAGAAACTCCATTTGTTGTGCCAAGGCTCGCCTTCAGACTTCAAGTATGATATTGAAGAAACTTATATTTAGCACAGATTCAAATAAACACCAGTTTGACATAAAAACAAACAGATTTGCTATTTTTTTGCATCTATAAAAGATAATTTTGTGCACAAGCTACATAATTTATATGCATTAGACAACTACATGGCAAGGTGCTGACTGCTGTGTGTGCTATAAAAATTATTTTTTAATCATTTGGTGTTATGTTGCACTATTTATTTGAATAAGCTTTTGGTTTCATGTGTGGCCATTGTGTGTCCCCGTAGAATATGGATTACGGACATCTCTTGCTTATTCAATTTAGACCTTTAGGTTTGAAGGAGGAGAAAGAACCAGGTTTATGTTTTCCATGTGCTATCTTTGTATCATTGTATGCATGAGTTGTATTTGCTTTATGTTTTCTATGTGCTATCTTTGTATGCATGAGGTGTGTTTGGTTGGAGATTGCTTTCATTGAGTTTTGAACAAGACCCTGGGGTTTTCTTTATGCCGTTTCAGGGTTGTGGTTTTGGCTCTTCTGTCAGATTCTTCTTATTTTCATGTTTAATGGAAAATGGATGTTTAGTGGAAAACTAAAGTAATGTTTATAGGATTTATTTTCCTAATGTTGCCAAGAAAATTTCTTATGGAGGAGACTATCTAAGATGTGTTGGAATGAAAAGCCAAACACGACTGTGAGATGATGATTATAGAAGAAGAATGAGAGAGATAAGAATGAATAAAAACTGTGTAAAATTTATTAATGAGAAGATGTTGTATATACAAGTGTGTATTCTACAAATGCAATAACCATATATATATATATAGAGATGGTTATGCTCACTAACTATAGTTAAGGTAACTACGTGATCAGGTTAGTCTCTAACTAACTAACTAACTCAATCTTATCCAAATAACTTCTAACTCAAGTAACTGAACTCTAACAAACTATAGTTAAGGTTATAATATATACATCTTAACAACTATGTACTAGACTACTGAACCATCGCATCCTCTGTGGTGCATCCTCTGGGGTGCATCATCCTCTTTGGTGTATTATCCTTTGAGGTACATAATCCTCTGGGGTACATAATCCTCTGTAGTTTGAATTATACAACTAATAAGATGTTATTGAGTAAATTTCTAGTCCTTGTAATCCATGTCTGACGTCCATTCTACTTCCTATTTTTTGGCGGAGTAATGAGAACATGTCCAGATGGTTTCAGCGAGTTCTTACATGTCAGTCATATTCTATTATTTGAGGGTCGTCTAATGACAATAACATATTAAGAACTCATTTTATTTAATAATTGAACCACTGTTTTTCATTTTTGCAGCATGGAGACATTAAAAGGACGTCGTCCTCCTGGTTGTGGTGAAGAGGGATTGCATCAACTTTGGAAGCTTGCCCAGCGGTTTGAAGAGAAGATGTTTACAACTGCAACAAGTCAGGTACATCTCTAATCAGAAGCCTCATGATTATCAATTTATAGTTACCCGTACAAACACATACTATATGGAATATTGACACTTTATTGTGGCATTCCCTAATTTCAGTCTGATTATCTACGGAAAATATGTAAGAAGATGCTTAAAATGGAGACCCTGTGGCCAACAATTTACCATCAAATCAAGTTGGCTCTAGCCTCTGATCCAGGTTAGCATTTAAAAGCCTTGGCATGGTGATAGTATTCCGAGAGTATCTGATTCGCAGTTGTTTTATGTCTTTCAACATTAGCTATTGGGACTATGATGTTGTTTTGAAATACAATTAAAACTTACATGATCATTCTCTCCTATTTTCGATCTTAATCGCTTTTAAATTTTTAATATTATGCAGAACACTCACCAGACAACTTCTAGTGCTGATTTGATTAAATGGATTCCTCCAAATTCTAGTGAAGTTGCTCTTAAGTGTGACTATGCAGTTTTTAATTATGATAAGGACATTTCATTTTCGGTTATGCTAATAAGCTTGGATCTTGCTCAGTTTTGCAAGCAGAACTGTGGGGGATTTGACATGGTTTCAACATAGATTGAATGGAGGCTACAGAGAGATTCGAGTTTACTTCAACTCTAAGCTTTCTATTCAATCCGAACTGCTTTTATTTCAATTTTTTGATTGGCATATGCTACTTGTATTTCATTTCATAGAAGTTGAGTCCATTTGTTTTTTGGGCCTACCCTTCATTTCATAATAAAACAAGGTTTGACTTTTGAACTTAAGTTTGTTGTGTAGCGCATCGTATATGAAATCATGGATAAAAAGTGGCCTGACACTTCCAAAATCCAACACTACGTAGTGTTTACTTCACATGAAAAAAATTAGGAGAGAAAAACAAAAGGAAGAAAGAATGAGAGAAGCTATTGTTCTTTCGTTTTTAACCTTTCTATAAAAAGAGTAGGAATGAAATAAAAAAAAAAAAAATAGTCCACATGTCTCATATTTTGAAACATTTTTGAGAAGCAAGGAGTGAAAATCGAGTACATGTCTCATGAGTAGAACATTTTCTTGAGTTGGAGCGAAGAGTAAATTTCCAAAAATTAAAAAAATTATTATTTAAAATTACTTGTTTTATTTCATTCAATAAATAAATTTAGGCTTAAGCATCTTTTTGGTCATTTATTATATCTACTGCCGGTTTATATTGGTCCCCTAACAAAAAAAGATGCATATTGGTCATTTAATTTGATTAAATGGTAGTAAAGTAATCATTTTTATCCATTTTATCCATCAAAGTCAACATTTGTGATACATGTTGTTGATGTGGGCACTCAATCACAATATCATGTGTCATAAATGTTGACTTTGACTAACAAAATGAATGAAAATGATTAGGCTGTAACCATTTAATCAAATTATGATCAATATGTAATTTTTTTTGTTAAGGGACCAATATGAACCTCACAATAGAGACCAATTAAAAAGGTGTTTAAGCCATGTTTTAAATTAAGTTAGTTGAACATTATCTTCCATAAAATTGTAGATGAAATACTAACTTAACACTTTTCAGACATTCAACACTACATTAAGTTTATTTTATATGAAAATAAGATGAACAAAAACAAGAGGAAAACAATATAAAAATATGTTTTACCCTTTAGAACTTTTATTTCAAAAGAATATCTTAAACATAAATAAGATGTGAGTCTTTCATCTTCCTAGATTTCAGAGATGAAAAAATAACATGCCACTTTTCTGATATTCAATACTAGTAGAAAATCTGAGGCTCTCGTCCATTTTCATCTGTTTCTTTTGAAATAAAAGTTTTAAATACCAAAACATATTTTTTTTATTAATAGTGCATTGAAAGTGAGAATGACATTCATTTTAAAACGGAGAGAGCAATAATTTCTACTATCCTTATCACCTATCATTTTTATTGAGTTGTTTTAAAAATTTTATATTAATTTGCAACTTAACAAATGTTTCACCCATCGAAAACATGTGTAAAACACTTGGTTGAGCTATCAGGTAAGGAATAAAATGAGTTATGTAGTTAAAAGTTCATTGTTTAAATCCTGATAAAAGAGAAAATATTAACATTTCTCTCGTTAAAAAAAAGTGTTTGGTCCATTGAAAATAACAAATTTGTGATGTTAACATGAACATGATGTTTCAACTCAAGGGATTTTTGTCATCTAAACCATCATTACTAATCATGCAAGCTCCAAACAACTATGCATTTGTCTTTTGGGGTAGTAAGGGAAAATAATGTTTGCAAATTTTTTTTACAAGTAGTTTATCGAGTAGAATTTACTTTTTAAAGTGAATAAGTTTGACGTCTGAGGTTCGAACACCGGCTCTACATATAATAATGTACTGTATCTACCAACTGAGTTATGCTTACGGAAACTTATACATGTAATTCTTATTTGGGGTATTTATGATATTTTCCGACGAAAGAATTATATATGCTTTTAGTCTTTCGTAAAATCACAACTATAGTCATATACATTCATTCAAAAAAAAAAGTATAGTTTTATACATGTAATTCTTATTTGGGTTTTGAACACCCTTGCTGTTAGGGGAATAAATTTGAGTAGTAGTATTTTCCAATTATTTATAGTTTTGTAAAAATGGTATTAATGCATGTGAAAGTTTAATTAACCACCATTCATACACGCAACCGAAGCGTGAACCACTGGAATATTCATCTCCACCGTCTCTACCACCTCCAGGTTTCATTTTCATCTCTTCTTCGCGCGCTCTTTCATTTTTTAGATGAATTAATCTCCTCGTTCAGATTTCGCTACTATTTGTAATTTGATTCGCTTTGATTGAATTCAAATTTGGATAATAATAATAATAATAATAATAATAAGGGAAAACACTTGCTTAGAAGCTTAAAAGAGAAAGTTTATCTTGGGAATAATGTATTCAACATCTTGAAACTTTTTTCTATTTTTGACTTCTTAACTAGTGCACTAAGGGCACTTGTATAACCCTAATAATAATCGATCATGATAATTGTAATTTTGGTATAATAAGGTTAGAGCGTGTTGGTTGAACAATTTTTTATACTATGAGTATCATTATCATATTTTCACATCACAATTTTGATGAGGTTTGGGTGGAGATGTGCCTCTCAGGGTGAGGTTTCCTAGGCTTTATCAGGTGTGTGTCCAACAATCATTGGTTTCGGTCTTGGGCTGATGGTGTGTGGACTTGGGAGTTGTTGTGGCGTCGTGGTCTTTTTGTTTGGGAGCAAGTTTTGGTGGTGTTGGATGAGAAGCCGCTGTCAGTAGGGGCAGACTTCTGGTCTTGGAAGAATTCTTTGGAAGGGATCTATTCGGTTCGGTCTGCATATGATTCTCTCTCGGATGATGTTTTAGAGAATGGTGGAAAGGTTACAAAGCTGTCACATTTGCTTGTGCGGGTTTGGAAGAAAATAAAAAGTAAGATAGAAATAAACCACAGCAAGCATGTATAAGGTATTAGATGTGTGACACTTCTCATGCTTTCTCCATGGTGACTAAATCTCTAGCTTTTACCTTGCCATCCTCTTGGGTTGATTTACCCTTGTTGCTACTCGCTACTTATCAGAATCTTAAACTTAAAATACTAAAAGATTAGCATTTTAGTTAATTGCAATGGGCTGGACAGCAGATGTAATATACGAAAGTAGGTATAGGGTTGGGCAGCAATCTTTGATAGAACAAATCAAGTCGTGGATGACTCAAGGCCGAAGGTAGAACGGCATCATCTTCAAAACTGAATCAAAGGCCGGCAAGTCAAAATTGTGGCATTGATTAAACAAGTTTGAGTGGGATCCTAGTGTGGATCAAGGCTAGTGATGTGGATGACTCACGCTTGAGGGGGAGATAGTTGGAATTCAAGTGTGAGTGGTTAGTCCCACGTCGACTAGGAATGGAAGTTTTGAAAAGGTTGTTTTGGAATATGAGATGCCAATTCCAAGATTTTCGGGATTGTTTGGATTGCACAATCCCAATTATTCTATGTGCTGGGATACATTCCATGCACAATCTCAGCAGAATGAATTTCCACTCTTATGCTTTCAACAACTCTTAACAAACACTTTCAAATAAAAGGAAAAGTGAAATACAAAAAATTACTACATGAATTCAACATATGTTTGTGCTTTTTTAGTTGTATTTTGATTTACAACCTTGATTTTTGCGCTTCTCCTGTTTCTTTAAATCCTGCTAAAATAACCATCTTATTGCATTTAAAGAAAAAGTGAGACTGTTGTCTTAATCTGTTCCATTTCTCGAATGTTTATCCTTCAATTTTTTTTGCCTGTCTTAATGCTTGTGGGAAGTTGTCTGAACGTATGTGGTATCCCTGTTATACTGTTTATGGCACAAGGCCTGCGCCTCTCAGTTTATAAATCAATGAATTGTAAGATTAACCCCAACTTCCTGAAAATATCTTCAATAAAACATAGGAAACCACAATATTTCTTGAATGCATTGTTTCTAATTGGCAGAATAAAGTCATATAAGTTTACTTGTGATTATCCCACCTGTTCTATATCTATTAAAAAGCAAAGTGAAAACAGAAGAAGCAGATTTCCACATTTTATTAGTCTTGCATGCTAATGTGTGTATCATAATATATCTGCTGTAGATTCTATGGATTCAACAGCACATACCGGACAGCCAAGTGGGGATGATTGGCAAGAAGAAGTATATCAAAAAGTATTATGCTACTATCTCATCTTTATTTCTTGGGTAAATTGGGTTTACAAAAAGAAAATTGGCAAACAAATGGCTTTTGTGCCAAGAAATATCTTAATAGTAGGAACATGGAATTCTCAGTAGTTAAGGAAAAAAATGGAGACGAATCCTTATTCTTTGGTTTTTATGGCGATGATTCCTATTTTTCATGTAATATATGAAAAGATGTGGGCTGTATCTATAACGAATATTTTCTCATTTTGGTTTTCTGTAGTGAATTTTGTACTACGTTTTTTATCGTATAGTAGTTGCTAGCATCAAGAAAGACTTGTTACAATTATTAAATTGACCCTTAGCTGATATAGATGCTATTGCTTTGATAGGTTTTAAAGTTTTCAATTCAATATTCAAAGTCATGGTCTCATGTATAGCCAATTTGGCCAAATGCATAGTTGCAATTTATGATGCTTTACAAATGGGAAAAATTGTTTTACTTACGGTGCCACTTAATTCAATTTATGATGCAATACAGATATTCTTGTATGACGTATTTCATCGTTTCTAACACGTTCTTTATTTGATTATGATGGTTTTAAAAATAGATCAAAGCTATGAAAGAGAGCTACTTGCCAGAGCTTAGTGAGATGAAGCAGAAAATTGCAACAAAAATTCAGCAGGTACTTTTTGTTAGGCAAATTTTTAATAGCTTCCATGGATAGAAGCCTTTTCTGTTATAATTATCCCGGAAAACTTTGAAGGTTGCAGTGTGTGCTGAACACTAACAAGCAATCACCCTTCTTGAAAGGAAGCTCTAAATTTTTTTTTCATTTGCTTATAAGTTTATAACTTACTTTAGTTGTGTTTAATGTTGTATCTTCTTTATTCTATCAGCATGATTCTCCTCCCCACCAGCTAAAGTCGGATCAGCTTGAAAAGCTTAAAGTATTTAATATGATGTTGGACCGTCTTATAACCTTCCTCCAGGTTTCCAAGAGCAACATCTCACCTAGTTTAAAGGAGAAACTGAGTTCATATGAGAAGCAGATTATAAATTTCATAAATACAAATAGACCTAAGAAAATGTCTTGTCTGGATTCAACAGCAACGACTGGACATCTAAGTGGGGGGGATTGGCAAGAAGAAGTATATCAAAAAGTATTATGCTACTTTCTCATCTTTATTTCTTGGGCAAATTGGGTTTATCAACTGAAAATTGTCAAATATATGGCTTTTGTGCCCAGATTTATCTTAATTGTAGGAACCTGAAATTCTCACTAGTTAATGAAAAAAAATGGAGACGAATCCAAACTTTTTGCTTTTTATGTGGTTGATTCTTATCCTTCACCTAATGTATGAAAACATTCAGGCTGCATCAATAATGAATTTTTTTCATTTTGGTTTTCTGTAGTCAGTTTTGTACTACGCTTTTTTTATCCTATTGCATTTGCTAGCATCAAGTAAGACTTAAGACTTGTTGTAATTATTTAATTGACTCTTTGCTGATATAGATGGTTGGTTTGATGAGTTTGAAGTTTTCAGCACGCAAACAGAACTTGCAATTTGTGATGCTTTACAAATGGAAAAAACTATTTTACTTATTGTGCCGTTTAATACAACAACAATAATCCAGATATTCTTGTGTGAGATATTTAATGGTTTCTAACACATTCTTTATTTGATTATGATGATTTTAATTTTTAACAATAGATTAAAGCTATGGAAGAGAGCTACTTGCTGGAGCTCAATTGGATGTGTCAGAAAATTGCAACGAAACTTCAGCAGGTACATTTTGTTAGGCAGCTTTTTAATCCTTCTCTGTCATAATTATCCCGGAAAACTCTGAAGGTTGCAGTGTGTGCTGAACACTAACAAGACATCACCCTTCTTGAAAGGAAGCTTTAATTGTTTTTTCATTTGCTTCTAACTTATTTTTATTGTGTTTAATGTTGTATCTTCTTTTTTCTATCAGCATGATTCTCTTCCCCACCAGCCAAAGTCGGATCAGATTGAAAAGCTTAAAGTATTTAAAATGATGTTGGACCGTCTTATAACATTTCTCCAGGTTTCGAAGAGCAACATCTCACCTAGTTTAAAGGACAAACTGGGTTCATATGAGAAGCAGATTATAAATTTCATATATACAAATAGACCTAGGAAAATGCCATTACTGCAGCCAGGGCAGTTTCCCCCACCTCACACGCACTCCATGTCACAAACGCAGCCCCAAGTTACACAAAGGCAACAACTTCACCAAATGAATGATGTAAATGACATGAAGATGGGGCAAATAATTGGTGTTAAGCAAGGGGTTTTTGAGCAACATATTGGTAATGCATTAGCGCCCTCGTCAAGAAAGTCAACTGTTACTGAGGAGCTTATGGACCGCCTTATTAAAGCGGTTAGTCTAGTTTATCTAAAGCTGGTCCGACTGACCAGAGTTTGTGACCATAGTTTGTACAAATATGAAGTAAAATTTCTTTTTAATTTTGGAATTGTAGATGACTAATTTATGCCTAATCATGATTCCAGGTGCGTTCATTGACCCTGCAGCTTTAAGTGCAGCTGTCAGCGATATTAGTTCAGTTACCAGCATGATCGATAGGATAGCGGCGTCTGCTCCAGGCAATGGATCCAGAGTTTCTGTTGGTGAAGATTTGGTTGCCATGACTAACTGTCACCTTCAGGATAGAAATTTCATCCCCCAAGATGGTGCGAGTGGAACCAGGAAGATGAAACGCTGCATCGATGCTACACCCTTGAATGTTGTATCATCTGCTGGTTGTGTGAATGATAGTATCAAGCAGTTAAATGCTATGGAGGCTTCTGATTTGGAGCCAATTGCAACATCCATTATCAAAAGGCCAAAGATTGAGGTACTACATTATTTCTCTTAATTGTTTTCTCGTATTTACTTATTGATACCTTTGCTGTTATTGTAACTTTTGGGGCTTGCCACTGCAGTTTTGAACTAAGCGTGTGGAGGTGTTATACTAAGATGATGTAGGACGTTCATTATGTTACTATGCTTGGATCTTGCTTTGTTTTGGAAGGAGATCGACGGACGAATTAGCATGGTCTAAACATAGCTTGGAATGATGGCTACAAAAAGATTCGAGTTTACCGGAACTAATACTCATTTGTATATATTTAGTGGATTCACACCGTCATTATGTATATATTTAGTGGATTCATTATGTAGATATTTATATGAAATCATGGATAAAAACATCGTCAAGAATTGAAGACTGAAAAGGATGCATTCTTTACCACCCCAATGAACCGTCTTTCACCAAATTATCAGTAAATCAAGTACAAACATGCTGGTTAAAGAAACTACCAACGCTATATGGAAACTCTCTACCTACTATGCACTAGATCAGCTAAGGTGGCATTCTTTTCAGACAGCCGTATGAGCTAGTTTTCAGGGGCCTTCTTTGTAGAGTTCTGTAAATGGTATGAAAGTATGAAACAACCTCATGAATCAAGTTAAACTGACACATCGCTAAATGCTAATGAAAGCATCGGCTATTTTTTGTGCATTTCTTACAATACGTTGGACATGGTAATCATTGGTATACGAATTCTGTTCATTATATCTTTGGTGAATACTCTACACCTCTCATCTAACAACTCTATGAAACGAGGGTTTAAAATTGAGACATTTTATTAAATTCATACAAAGAATAAAATATTAAAATGAAACGAACCTTTATGTCAGCCATAATAGTAGCTATACCTTTATCTTATAAGAAGTTTGAAGATTATTTAATTCGCTTCCCAAAGACTTGAGCTAGATTAGAATTTCCTACTTGGAATGATTTATCTTATTGGCAAGGCATTCACATCAAAATTGACGACAGAAAAAGATATACATGTGAATAATAATTGATAAAAGAACCTCTACATAACTTAAGGTTATAATATCGGTGTTACAGTTGGTTTTGGAGTCTAGGCATTAATACAGGCAACAAGAAAGCATAACTAAGATGACCAACATAATATTTCTCAAACACCATATTCAACATGTTGACAAGAGAAATAGTAACAAACTAAAAAGGTAACGATAAATCGGCCTTCTTGTTGAATGGAACCATGTGTTCATCCTCATTTACCCCTGAAATTTGTAAAAGCAAATCATTTCACTTAAATTTAGGACAAGAAAACCATAGAAATGGATGAAAATGCAATTTCAACTTCACTTACGTGTTCATCATCAAAGTTATGTTGTCTCCTTTAAGAAGGATCCTCCCTAATCAAAACAATAACATCATTCAGAAAATGCATATGTTGCAAAGACAAAAAGGATAAACTTTGAGAAATTTATCTTACCTAGTGTCTTTTTGCTCTTCTTCTTGACGTTTACTTCTTCAGCATCATCCAAAACCAAATTCATGTATTCATCAAAACCCTATTTATAACAAAAATAAAATCACAAGATCCTTAACCATCCACTCAAATATCCAATTTGAAATGAGAATGTACTACCGTGTACACACTACCAAAATCAAAAAGCAACCATTTTCCCCTAAGAAATGAGCTCATGAATCAAAAAGGTTACAAAGTCCTAAACTGTTGAAAGAGACAAATGAGATTCAAATTCAAAGTTTTGGATAACAAGGATTTGGCCAAGATAAATGTAGATAGTACAAAGTAGTGACAAGTGTAATATTTCTTAGAGAGGTTGATAGACAAATAACTACAACAGATTCATGTCTTATCTCTTCTTTCAGAGGGGATTGTGTATTCTAATTTTCTACCCCAGTTTGAAATACAAAATTTCTTTGAAGTTAGTATTAAAGCTAGGCACAAATAACTCTGCCTCCATAGTCCATACAGTGGTTGATGCTAATTCCGGATCATCTCTTCCAGAAATTAGCTATAAATTAATCCCTCACATCCACAAATAAGACAGCTGAACCCCAAAAACTAACCAATCCTAAGTTTATGAGCTGGGGTGGGCAGACGTGGCTGGCCTGGTCTAACCAGACCAGACTAGAGCAGCAAATCCACAATCATAGCATCAGAATCCAAATTTGACTGACAAATTAATAAACCAAAAGATAGGTTCACAACCTAGCACACAACAACAGCATAAAAAAGTTCCAGATCGATAAATTACAAGGTTCAAAGTTACTAGAGAAAAAGAAGTTCCAAATTGATAAATTACAAGGTTCAAAGTTACTAGAGCATAAACCAAAAGATAACCGAGCACACAACAAGAGTGTAGAAAAGTTCCAAATCGATAAACTACAAGGTTCAAAGATACTAGAGAACAAATGATAGTGGGAAGAGGTTGCACCTAACAGACAGACTTGGCGAATAAACTACAAGGTTCCATGTTTCCAGAGTTGGGTTCATTCGCCAAGTTAGCCTGTTAGGTGCAACCTCACAATAATGGGCTTCTTCATGTTTTCTAATTTGTAAATTAAGTTATGCTGGGAGCTATGGGGTTGTCTCCAGACAACACATCCACCTCTTTTGCTGATGGTTTACATTGGGCTGTTGGATGTTGTTAGACGGTTCTGAGTATTTCCGGATCATCTCTTCCAGAAATTAGCTATAAATTAATCCCTCACATCCACAAATAAGACAGCTGAACCCCAAAAACTAACCAATCCTAAGTTTATGAGCTGGGGTGGGCAGACGTGGCTGGCCTGGTCTAACCAGATCAGACTAGAGCAGCAAATCCACAATCATAGCATCAGAATCCAAATTTGACTGACAAATTAATAAACCAAAAGATAGGTTCACAACCTAGCACACAACAACAGCATAAAAAAGTTCCAGATCGATAAATTACAAGGTTCAAAGTTACTAGAGAAAAAGAAGTTCCAAATTGATAAATTACATGGTTCAAAGTTACTAGAGCATAAACCAAAAGATAACCGAGCACACAACAAGAGTGTAGAAAAGTTCCAAATCGATAAACTACAAGGTTCAAAGATACTAGAGAACAAATGATAGTGGGAAGAGGTTGCACCTAACAGACAGACTTGGCGAATAAACTACAAGGTTCCATGTTTCCAGAGTTGGGTTCATTCGCCAAGTTAGCCTGTTAGGTGCAACCTCACAATAATGGGCTTCTTCATGTTTTCTAATTTGTAAATTAAGTTATGCTGGGAGCTATGGGGTTGTCTCCAGACAACACATCCACCTCTTTTGCTGATGGTTTACATTGGGCTGTTGGATGTTGTTAGACGGTTCTGAGTATTGAAATAAGGCAGTTATGCTATATTATATTTTAATTAGGAGGGCAGTTATATAAGGACAGTTATGGTTATGTGTGGCAGGGCAGTTATGTATTTGTGTTATAAATAGGGAAGTTATGGGACAAGGGAAAGGGGGAATTCTGTTAGTTAGTAAAGGATTGGGAGAGACCCAACTCTCAAACATTTGGGAAGGGAGAGATCCAAGACTCTCGAATTTCTTGGGAATCTATTGTAATATTAATATTAATTTGTATTTTGGTACCGGTTTCTATTAGATGCATGCGTGGAATTGAATACTACAACTGTAAGATAGGATGGTGTTTTGCACAATACAAGGCATTACCCTTCAGCTGTTGCATCTGCCATTTTGAGGTTTCTTAACAAACACTAAATCACTATTGTTTTCAACATGTCTGGGAGAAAATAAATAACCATTATGTTCTAGACATGTTCAATCGTCCTCAAGCTCGTGAATCTAGCTAATTTTACATGGAAACAGATTTATAACTGAGTTAACACAATTTTGATACCTAGAGTTGTTGAGGCACATGATTTTGAGTTAACTACACCAAGATTGAAAAGCATAGTGACAAGTGTTCTTCCTCCTATTCTAAAACATGCCATAAAAAACAATGATTTTAAAAATAAAAAAAATAAAAAACTTACAATGATTCTTCCTTCAATCCTCAAATCTTTTTGCTCAAAAAGCCAAATTTGGATCCGCGCTTTCTGCAAAAATAAAAAATCAGAAAAACAAAACCAAACTAGATTAAAAAAAGGGGGGGAATTAGGTCAAGTACAGAATAAAGGATTAAGAAGGACTTACGCTTTGAAGAAATCTGAATATCAAGTTCTGAGAAAAAAAAGGGAGATTAGGTTAAGTTGTTAAAGAGAAATAAGAGTGAAATTGAAAGGGAGAGAGTGTGATGAGAAGGCATACAATGGGTTGGGTCATGACCCTTTGAACTTTGGTGCTCGCCATGGCAGCAGGTTTGGAGAGACGATGAGAGCTAAACCCTAGAAATTGAGCGAAAGAAAGTTAGGGGGAGGAGGATCACGAACTTGAACAACTGACTTAGTAATACTGGCGCCTAACTTTACAAAAATCCCTACAAGTATTACCTTGCTAAAGAATATGATATGAAATGATAAAAAAGTTTGCGGTGCGGTTTGGTCCAGTTTTGAGCATAAAAGTCATTTTAACCAACAACAATCAAGTTTTATCATACTGAGTGGAGTCGGCAAAATGGATCAAATTATGCTATAGTGTTTTATCATAAACCATATTTAGATATAACTCATTCACTTCTAATTTTTTCCTAATAATTTCTTATAGTTTTCTTAGCTTTTCCTCTGCCTCTTTTGACATGACTCTCCTCCATCTGATCTACTCTTCTTACGACGACATCTACATGTCTTCTCTCTACATACTCAAATCATCGAAGCCTGTTTTCTAATAACTTTTCTACTATAGGTGCTACCCCCACTCTTTAATGGTGCCATTCTAATCATATCATGTATAGTCTTACCACTCATTCAACACAACATCGTCATCTCTACTACACTTACTTAATTCTTGTGTTGGCTCTTAATCGCCCAACACTTTGTACCATACCACATTGTTGGTCTAACTGTTGTCTAGTAGAACTTTCCTTTCAACTTAAGTGGTACTTTCTTATCACATAAAACACATGAGGCTCTTCTCCATTTCAACCACCCAACTTGAATACGATGATTTACATATACTTATATTTCTCCGTCACTTTGTATTATGAACCCAGGCTATTTAAACCGTGTAACTTGGGGTATGATATGATCTCCAACTTTCACCTCTAAGGTAGAACTACTTCGCCTTTTGCTGAAGTTACATTCCATATACTCTGTCTTGGTTCTATTCAGGCGGAAACCATACGCTTCTAAGGTTTGTCTCAAAGTCTCTAACCTCCCGTTCAATTCCTTCTTCCACTATCCAAACAAGACTACATCATCTGCAAAAAACATACATCTCAGTGCTAACTCTTGGATGTGTTCCGTAAGTACATCCAAAACTAAAGTAAAAAGATAAGGTCTTAGGGTTGACCCTCAGTGCAATTCTATTGTTATAGGAAAATCTTCGGTAGCCCCGTCCTGCGTCCTCACACTAGTCGAAGTTCCCTCACACACATCCTTGATAGCTCTAATATAAGCAATCCTAACCTCTTTATTCTATTGATCATTATAACAGTCGATAGGACCCGTACGTCGCACGGGTCCAAAGTCTAGGCCAGTTTCAAAGAAGGTAGTTTCCTTTGGCTGTATCATTTGCAATGACTATTAACAAGAGTCAATTCCAGACACTTAAAAATGTGGGCATATACCTTCCAACGCCTGTATTTTCACATGGACAATTGTATGTTGCTGTATCGAGGGTGACTTCAAGAGAAGAGTTGAAGATATTAATCACAGACGAAGATAGTGAAGATATTGATTTTACCTCTAACGTCGTCTATGAGAAAGTATTTCGTAATGTTTAATGTAAAACATATCATGTAGGTGATGATCAAATCACACTTACTATCTATGTTATTTTAGTATTTCATACAATATTATCTTCCCGTGTTCTATTTTAAAAAAAAAAACCATTGCATTCAATTTTTATCAATTGTATTCCAACTCATACGACCCGTGCGGCGTACGGGTCATGAATCTAGGAGTGAATAATTTGAATTGTATGTCTGCCCCTGTAACATCCCGCTTCAGACTTAAATATTTATCAGTGTCGAGACGACGTATCAGAGATATTTTAAGAGAAGGGCAATTTGGTAAATTGCCGCCCAAGGAATTATAAAAGGGGAAAAACCCCAAAATTTCCTCATTTCCCCATTCTTCTTCTCTCTCTAAAGTTCATAAACTTCCCTCTCTATCTCTCTAAGGCACACGCACCCCCTCTTGCCACCATCCATCAAAGTTTCTTTGCAAAGCTCTTGGGTCACAAGCAAGCTAACTTTGGGGAGGCTTGGAGCAAGAAAAGAAGATAAGGAAGAATCAAGAAGGAGGAAGGACCAAGTTAGGGTTTTGAGGAAAAGTTGGCAAGTAAGCAATCAAGCATTAATCAAGGTTTAAGGTGAGCTCCCTAGGGTTTTAGAACCCACTTTGAGTAAGTTTAAGTGTGTAATTTCATCTTATGCTAAGTTAATGTTTTTGTGCCATAATCCCTTTGGCTTGCCAATTCCTTGCTTGCTCATGTTTTAAACTATCAATTTGCAATAGAAAATCATTCCTAACAACTTTGGGATGCTTGGGTAACTTGGATGGAGTTAAAATGGTGAAAAATGCAATTTCTGGACAATTTTTGTACTGATAAGCTCGCTACAGTGAGCTGGAGCTCGCTATAACGAGCATAACCATTTTGGCCACGGCACAGGGTCGCTATAGCGACCAGCCCGTCGCTATAGCGAGCTCACCAGAAACAGCAGTGTCAGTTGAGCTGTTTCGGGTGATCTGGCACGTGTAAATGAGGTTTTTCTTAACCGTTTTCTCCAAAAACTTTATGGAATCAAAGAACACCATTTAAACTCATCCTAAGGGCCTTTAACGGGCAAAAATCATAAAGGAGCAAGGAATAGGTAACGTATGGGAAGTACAAAACAAAGGTCCAAGGGACGGGAATTACTACAACTGAGTTAGTAACTCTTAAGGATGACATATGACAATGATATGTCAAGAACCTACGTTAGGTAAGCAGGAATAGAGATGTATTCGGTTTAGAATACAAAGATAATAGGAATGTGTCAGTACATTCAAGGCCTAAGATAGGCCTAAGGGGGTTCAGGTACCCAGCATGACTAAGTGGCTTATGAGAACGATAAGCATAGAACCTTATACTATAAATTAGGTAGTTCATGGTTAATTACGTGATGAATGCATCATATATGCATAGGTTCAGATGATGTATTAGATATACACATGTAAGTTAAGAATTATATTATATTATAAGATTATGTTAACGTGTTCATCAGACTCCGGATTATGCCGGATGAGATTTCTCCGAAAGGGCTATCCACACGTATGTTAAAGATTAAGCATGTTCAACAGACTCCGGGATACGCCGGATGGGACTTCTCCGAGAGGGTTGCCTACATGCAAGTTAAGTTGTGTTCAGCAGACTCCGGGATACGCCGGACGGGACTTCATCGAGAGAGTTGTCCACACAACGGTAAGAGGAGTCCGGTGTTAGCCTGATATGATATGAATTTCACCGGTATGAGGGGAGATGTACTTCGGGGTTACTCCACCCGGATGTATTGTATTATTATTATTGAAAATTTTAATGTATTCAGTATCAGACTAATACACATGCTAAATATTCTAGACAATTTAGTATGGGTGTTACGGCCCCTACGAAGTGCCAAACCAAAATATTTAAAGGTGTTTTTTTAAGGGATTGGAGGATGTAATTATGCTTCAGAAATACTTTGAAAATCCTTTAGATAAATATGTTGCACCCCATGTGCTGTCATCGACAAAGTATATGACATCCATCCCAACATCAGTACAATTTTGGTTCGCCCTCATACATACTTTTTTCGGTCCTTATATTAGTCCATTTGATCGTAAATATAAGATAATAATTTTTTTTTAAGTTTATTGAATAATTAATGTATATAGACTATAACATAAACTAAATACTTCATTTATTCAATAAAGCTGAAAAAAGAATCTTCTCTTATATTTAGCTTCAAAGAAAATATTTTGTTTTTTGAAAGATCCGGTGCTTATTATGTTTTTTTTTTTTTACAAAAGGTCATTATGTTATACATAGAAATACTAATTTATTTTATAAATGAAAAAAACAGTTTTGGTTCTTCCAATATACAATTTTTCCTTTATTTAATTGTTGTCTACTATTATTTTATATAAATAAATGACTTCACTTAGAGCAACTTTAGTGCATGATGTACTATGTCCAGATTTCTTATAAATGATGGCAACTATATAAAACTTGCATTGGAGTGAGCATGACATGATATTGAGTGAACTAAAACTTAGTATACATCAACTATAGAAGCAACCTCAAAAAAAAAATCTCAAGCATTGAAATCATTGATAAAAAATCTTAAGCATTAAATATTATTATTATTTCATATCATTATTTTTTTTTCGATTGAAAATGTAGTTTTTATGTATTATTGTTGTGAACTTTGTATCATTTTAAATATTATCGTTATGTATTATTTTGTATTCCATCGAAAATGTAGTTTTTATGTATTATTGTTGTGAACTTTGTATCATTTTAAATTTTATAATTTACATATATTTATATTATTTACAATTTGTTTAGGTAAAGTTTATTGAAATAAATTTTCTACAACTCTAATAATTAATATTTGTATGAATTTGAATTAAAATAGTTAAATTTCCTTTCAAAAAATTAAAATTGTTAAATTAATATTAGTTTTGAATCAAAACTAATTACAAATAATAAAATATAATCATGTGGGGTGAAATTTGAGTTCTTTGTAAACAATCATCATTAAAGTAAAAACTAATTAGATTAACTATTGTAATTACTTTAAAATACAAATAATGCTCCATCAATACTTTGACAAATCTCAATCAGAATCGACTTACCAAACCAATTTGTTCTTTATGAATTTGTTTTAAATTTGGTAAGAAAAAAAATTACAAATCTAAACAAAATATTTTGAATTATTTCAAACTTTTTCTTCTAAATGAACCAAATCGTCCCTTACAACGTACAACCATAATCCAAACTATCAAAAAAAATATTCAAACCAATTTATAATTTTGAATGTCTTGACAACGCCAGATCATATTTTTTATTTATGACTAAACACCGATTATTGTCCCGAGTACTTGCCATGAGGGGAGCTTTATTGTCCCGAGTAGTAGCCTTTTGCATATGACATGAGGCTTAGCATGACAACATTACGCATGCATACTTATTAGATGGGCATGCATGAACTTCGGAAGATCGCCCAACGGTTTGAAGACAAGATTTTTACTTGGGCAACAAACAAGCCAGGTACATCTCTAATTCGATGCCTTCTGATTATCGATTTATAGTTGCCTGTACAAACACTTACTATATGGAAGATTCACTGACAATTTATTGTCGCATTCCCAAAAATATCTTTCAATGGAGCCTAGATAGAGCCCAGGACCCAGTGGCCAATCAAGTTGGCCATGGCCCTAGCAATGAACCTCCTAATCCAGGTTAGCATTTAAGAGCCTTGGCATGCTGATAGTGTTCCTAGAGTATCCGACTCTCAATTGTTTCTTGTCTTTCAACATTAGCTATTGGGACTATACTCTGATATATTGCTTTGAATTTGAAATATCATTAAAACTTCAAATTTTGCCAGTCTCCCACAATCCTTGTTCTTTATCTTCAATCTTAATTGCTTTTAAAAAATTTATATTGTGCAGAACACTCACCAGAGAGCGCCTAATGCTGATTTGATTGATCGGATTCCTCCAAATTGTAGTGAAGTTGCTCTGAAGTGTGATTACTACCTCCGTCCCTAAATATAAGACCATTTTATGGGAATTAAGAAAGTTGACATTTGTATTAAAGTTGTTTGTAATCACCATTGTTTTTACAATTTTATCCTTAAGAGAGAGAGAGTTAGTTTATGTTTTCAACATGTTACTTATTGCTGATCGAAAAAAAAGATGTATCATAAATAAGGGTATGTATATAAAGAAGTAATTAATGTAATTGGAAATAACAAAATGGTCTTATAAAAAAGGACAAAAAATATTCTCAAAATGGTCCTATAATTAAAGATGGAGGTAGTATGTGTTGGAATATTTTATTATTTAATTATATTCCGATATCATTATGTGGGCAAATATCGTAATAATAATTATATTAGTTATTTATCAATTTGGAGCCTTAATTGATTAGTGATCAATTTAAGTAATTAGGCTAATTAGATTTCTATTTAGATAATTAATTAATTGATATGGACTCAATATGGGTGGATGTCCGGATGGCCCATTAACGGAATAATGGGAAACCCTAATGGTCATCTAATATAAAAGAGGCTATGGTCCCCAATACACCGTACACGGCAAAACTCTCTCTTCTCCCCATCTGAAGAGAACTTGAGGCATAAAGGTACCGGTTGAGGAAGAACCAAATCAGCCGCCGCTAACTCTACTGTGTGTTTCATATCATCTCCTCTCTTTGGTTATCCTTGTTGATGAGAGGGCTGCCATGAAAGCTTCATTCAGGTATTCCTAATACCTTAATTCTTAATATCTTTGGTAAATCAAACATGTTGTAGATCCGATCATAATCATGTTCATTGTTTTGATTGCTTCCGCTATTGATTCATAATGATTGAACATGTTTTATGAATTTTGTTTTTATTAAGACCTAAATTTCCAACAAGTGGTATCAGAGCCTGGTTTTCATGTTTGAATTATTAGGGTTGTTCTTCCCTAATTTCTTTAATAAACTCTCAATTATTTTACCCGAGAGTTTTTCAATGATTTGTGTTGCAATTTGTTTCACGATATTTTTGAGTCATCGTGATTTTTTAAGTCATCGTGACTAATTGTTGGTTTTGTGTAAATCAATTTTCTTTGGTTGTTTGTCCATAAGCCCATGGAACGATTTTTTTTTTGTTCAAATTAATTTTTGGATATAGAAACGATTATAAGCACGCTTGAATTCAATTTTGTTGTAAAGTTGTGTTTTTTTTTCTTTCTTTGCAACCGGAATTCAATTTGGACTGAGAGACTATTAGCTCTGGGCAATCTTACGTGCGATGGCTTGATTTTAGGAATTGTTTACTCAACTTTTGTGGGACAAATATATGTATGCAATTGATAATTTGATCCAAATTATTTTTGGCTCTTTCTGTTTCTATACTGGTAGAAAATTATTTCAGCATGTGAAAGTTGTTTCTTTCTGTTAAGGGGATTTTTTGGTTCTTTAATTTGCATCATATTTTAATATGTATTGCAAAGTGAAACTTTATTTTGTGTCATGCTGGTAAACAAATTTTTTTTCTTTTAGACCTAGATATCATGCGATTTGTTTTGTTTTCAAATTGTTATGTATATTTGACACTGTCACATTTGTAACCGTGATAAAGATTTGATAATGATTTGATAAATATTTAATTTGAATTTAAATATGTTTCGGATGTTTTTTTGGTTTGCCTTTCAAATCAAAATCCTTCAGATGTAATTTATCTATAAAGTTTTTATGTGGTTAGCAAATAAGTATTTGGATTTGATTTGACATGATTTTTTAAATATCATTATCATATCTTGCAGATTAATTTCTATTTTAAATTAGTTTGATTCACGAAGATTTTGTACATAAAGTTTATTTTGAGAAGTAGGCAAATAAAGATTAAAATATATTTATGATATATATGTTGCCTGTTAATAATCTCAAAATATTGTTGTCTTTATTTGGTATTACAGAAAATAAGGTTTTGATTCTTTAAATTTTGAAAATATTGATTCTAGTTTTGTTTGTTTATTTATAAACATATAAAGTTTGTTTCCTTATTTAGGAAATAATTAAGTTTAGAGTTATTCATTATTTTATTTAAAGAATCATTGCTATATGTGAATCAATTGTGGCATGAATATTTTTGGCATATAAAGATTCAATTTTTTCTTTATTTGATTTGAAATTGAATATTTGGTTTATAGCATGATTGTGATGATTGAGATTATTGTTATTAAGTTTCTACAATAACATCATTTTTCTTTTCCTCCAATCATGCATTTTTTGACATATTTCATGTTATTTATGTTTTCGCTTTTATGTGATATCTGTAAATGTATTGTCATACACACATTGATGTGATTTTTGACTTACATCTTCTTTCAAATTCTTGTGAACTTGTCTTCACACTTAAGGGTTGCTGAGTGACCTTATGGTTACTTAGCGACATAATGGACTAATTCGGCATGCATTATGTTAGTAGTGCCTTGTAAATTTAAAGATCATTCCCATTTAAAAACATTTAATTTATTGTGAAATGTCTAGTAATTGCAGTTGTTTTGGTTGAAGCAACATGTTGCCAAAGTAACCTCTGTTGAGTAGATTTAATTCAACTGAACTTACAAAAGACGTAGTATGCAATTATTCATGCGAGTTGTAGTCGGCCCCAAGGAAGGCACAACTTGGCCGGATAATTACATGCATGTGATAGTAAATGTGTGGTGATTATAAAGTAATTTTCCATGTAAATAATAGGATACCCTAAGGTGACTATTATTTGACAGGACTTATCACCCCATTTAATATATATTAAAATTATCTAGTAATTGCGGTTGAGTCGGTTGAAACAGTAATGTTGCCCAAGTAACCTCTGTTGCGTAGATTCGACTCAACTGAAGTTACAAAAGATGTAGTGTGTAATTATTTATGCGAGTTGTCGTCGGCCCCAAGGAAGGCACAACTTGGCCGGATAGTTACATACCTGTGGTGGTAAATATGTGGTGGTTATAAAGTATTTTTCCATGTGGATAATAGGATGCCCGAAGGTGGCTATTATTTGACGGGACTTATCACCAATATTTGATCATCGCGTTGAGAGTATCGCTTGCAGTTAATTTTTATAATCCGAAGATTGGGAATTAATGGTGCGCTTGGTATCTTGTTAAAGTCTTTTATTTACAAATAAAGATGCACGTTTCTATAATATTTTATTGACATGTGTGATAATGTTGTGTGAGTGTAAACTTATTTATACATTTAAGAGTTTACATCCACACGAATATAATGGTAAACATATGACAATTATTGTTTGATCATTGTTGTAAAATACCACTAGCAATTGATATTATTGTTTAAAGACTTGATATTAATGGTGCACTAGGTATTTTTGTGAGTGCTTTTGCTTCTCTTGTTCTCTTTTAAAGCAATACAGAGAAAGACAATCTCTCATTGGAGAGTGATATTTCATTAAGATTATTAGGCAAAGAAAATATTGAGCACATTATGTAAATATTTTCTTCTTGCTGAGACATTATAATTTTGACTATCAGATGACTTGTTCGAAAATTCAGTAATTTCGACTATCATATGACTTGTTCGAAAATTCAGCATTTAGTATTCTCTTTGCACAATTAAGTTTATAACTGTTAAAGTTAGAAATGATCCTTTAAAGGATCAATTCATAAAGTGTGCAAATAAAGAAAAGCTGAAGCAAGAGAAAATAAAATAGTGCTCATTCGGAAAATACCTCAAAAGATAAGGGCAAATAAAGAAAGGTAATCTTGACCGACTTATGTCCAATGATGTTGAAAGATATATCAATTTAGAATGGACAAAGTCAATAAAGATTGTTTTATTCATTTTTAAACTAATTTTAGATTGTCGTTGCTAGCTTATTTTTGTATTTAAAAGACAATTTGGTGAATCATTATTTGAATTAATTTTTGTTTTAATTTCTCTTTGACTAAATCAAGATATTTTGAGTTTTATTTTCAAATGATGATTCAATGTGTCTTTTAAGTTTAGTTATTAGAGTCAATTCAGTTATGACTTGTGACATTCTATAATTGTTTAAGGGTTTGAAAGCTATAAGTTTTTCGTCCCAAAAAATTAAGGAAATTTTGAGACATAAATTGTTATGTTTTCTTGAGGATATTGAGTTTGGGGGAGAGATATGGTAATAGAACAAAATTGAATGAGGAAGACTTAGTTCTAAACTAATTCATATAGTTACTATTATTATATTATATTTGGATCCTCATGAGGACATTATTGTTCTTCCTCTCCATCAAGTTAAGAAGTTAATTCATATAGATCAAACTCAACACCCTCAAGAACTAGGGCATCTGGTGTCATAAAGAATTGACTAATAAGAGAAATTTTATTTAGTATATTTGAAAGACTATATTAGTGTTAGCACAAATAAGTTAAGAAATTTGTCTCTTTAGTGTTTTCACAAATTCTCATAAAGTATTTGTCTCATTTGGTTTTGAGATAATATTAAGTAGAGTTGTGGATTTAGTAAGCTCAGTGGAAGTAAATTTATATTCCTATTTTAATGTGTCGATTTTATTTTAGGCTTAAATGTAGTTTTTCCCCCTTATGTCTCAAAACGTTGCGATTTTGGCCCCCTAATAAAAAAAATTAAATTTTTGTCCTCTATCTTTAGAGAAATATGCTCTTTTGACCCTCTAACTTTAGGGAAATATGCTCTTTTGACCCTCTATCTTTAGGAAAATAAGATATTTTGGCCCTTTATCTTTACAAAAAGTTGCGATTTTGGCCCTCTGTTTCGGGACACGTGGCGTCTTCTCAGCAACTTTGCAGCATTTTGTAAAATTAAGGGGTAAAATTGTTATTTTTTTTGTTAGAGGGCCAAAATCACAACTTTTTAAAAGTTAAGGGGTCACAAATGCATTTAAGCCTTTATTTTATTTAGTCAACTATGATATATGTTAGTAATGTGAAACCAAGGAAATTTCTAACAAAAGTTAGTGATGAAAGATCCTGGGGACACCCCTTTTGTATTAGGCATTTCAATACTTAGATATTCTTCTCAAGGTATTATTCGGATATCACAAAAGAGTTATATCAGTAAAGTTGAAAATAAATTGACATTAAAGTTAATAAATTTTTTGGATGACCTCAATCACCGAGAGAGACTTTTCAGTCTCAAATATTGCCCATTAGGAAATTTATGAATTCAGAAATTTAAGTATTTTTCTACACTTTTCCTATAGGATTTTTATGTATGATTTTATTATACGCATTTGGAAATAGCGTTTATAATAAGATTGTTTGGCAGATATTTGAGCAATTCAAAGTTTGAATTGTTGAAAACGCGACCATAAGGATTCTTTAAAGAGAACAAGAGAACTTATTCTCACATCAAGGATCTGACAATTTGGAGATCATTTGTGTGTCAGACTCTGGCTTTTGGATGTGTGTATATAATACACATCCTGACTCAGGAAACGACTGTGAGTATTTATGTCACTTGGTTGCATAGTAAAAAGGTATTGAAAAACCATTTAAGTTATATATAGTGACATAATGTAGTCATATAATGTTTTAATAACAAAGTTTATAAGGTTCATTACCTTATAAATTATTGTTGTTAAATGATAGAACATTAGAGACAAACTTTATACTAGGTGACCCACTAATCAAAGACATGACACCTAAGGTCTTTCATATGGTTGTTGTCATTAAGGATGTCTTAGATTAGTGGGAGTCTCTTTTATTATATGTTCTATACTTTTGTTTTGATACAGACTTTGTGTTATGATTTTCTGCAGAAATAAAGTTTATGAGGTTAATTTTTGTTATAACCATTTATGTATCATTTTGTGCAAATATTGAATTTGCAAACTTCAGTTTGATCTCACTAAAGTTTTCAGTTGGACCAGTTGGAAATAGACATGATTTATAGATCACATCACATGAAATTTCCATGCCACTCATCCATATCGATCTATGCCATCAAGTGCATTGATATGGTGGTCGTCGGGGTTCCGTCACATTATACGTCAGTGACGACAGCCTTGGTGGTCCCATCATTAATGTATGAGGTGGACCAGATTGTAAAGTTGAAATCTAAAGATAAATAGCATTCAGACGCGCACCTAAAGAATTATGGTATAATTATTAAGATATGTAGCCCAAGTGGGAGATTGTTGGAATATTTTATTATTTAATTATATTCCGATATCATTATGTGGGCAAAGATCGTAATAATAATTATATTAGCTATTTATAAATTTGGAGCCTTAATTGACTAGTGATCAATTTAAGTAATAAGGCTAATTAGATTTCTATTTAGATAATTAATTAATTGATATGGACTCAATATGGGTGGATGTCCGGATGTCCCATTAACGGAATAATGGGAAACCCAAATGGTCATCAAATATAAAAGAGGCTATGGTCCCCAATACACCGTACACGGCAAAACTCTCTCTTCTCCCCATCTGAAGAGAACTTGAGGCATAAAGGTACTGTTGGAACATTGGTGTGAAGTTGGAAGGAAATTGAAAGATTAAACACCAAGTAATAAGACTTTGAGCTAGTGTGATGTGAATTGAAAAAAATAGAGAGTGGGGGTCCCACATAAAATAGAACACACACATTAGTAGTGTTTAAATTGTGGTATTTAATTTTAAATACTTGATAATGATAAAAATAATAGTAATTATTATTTTTATTCATAGATATCACTTCCCACAATTTTAGTTTATGTTGGTTGTGATAAGGTTTGAGAATTCAACTGAACTTCCTATTTTTCCTTCATTCATATCCAATGAGTTTGTTTCCTCCACCTTTGTGGATTTGTTTCTTTTAGATCTTATCCACAAGCATTGTTGAACTGATTAATGGTTAAGTTTCTTTTTGATCTTATCCATTAGAGTAACTGCTGCCGCAATTTTAGTTAAAACAGTTACAAAATCTCTATATAAATAGAGGACTCCACTCAGTTCAAAAACACACCAAAGAGTTCTATTGAGTTGTCGAGAACTCTTTCTCTCTTCTCCCTCCAGCTTGTGTTAACGAGCTATTCTTCTCCTTATCTCATTTTTCTGTCCCTTTGGATTTAAGAGTGTTCTTAAGACCTTAGTCCCTATTCGGTATAATGTCCCTTCGGAATTAAGAAAGGTCTTAAAACATAGTCCCTTCGATAATATGTCCCTTCGGAATAAAGACTACTTTTAAGATCATAGTCCCTTTTGAAATAATAATGTCCCGTCGAAATTAAGAATGATCTTAACGGTATATAAATATTCTTTCGATATTTTTATACTCTTGGAGAAGTTAAAAAGTCAGAATGGTGGTATCACCATATTTGAGTGGTCTTAGTACCATATTGATATTTTGGAGAGCTCAAATGTTAGAATGGTGATAACACCATATTTGAGTGGTCTTAGCACCATAATAGAGTGGTCACAGTACCATATTAGAAAGTGGTTTCAGTATTAAAGAGTGGTCTTAGTACCATATTGGAGGTGTAAATCTCGAACGGTTTTCTACAGTGCAGTAGTTAACCGCACAGTTGTAGCTGGGCTTGTTTTATCCTGGAGGCGGCGTGGTTGATAGTCTCTCTTGCACAATTTTGGGCAGTGCCACGAAACGTCTTAAAGAGAGCGACCTGGTCGTGACTCAACCTAGTAACAACTTTGGTAGATATTCTATTTCAAAATAGAATTTGGAAATCCAAATACAACAGTTTGGAAATCCAAAAACAACAATTTTAAGACGTTTTCGATCTGCCATGTCTACCGAAGAAATTACTTATTGAGATTTTGTTGTCCCAAAAATAAAACATGGATAAAAAGGCTATAGAAATACATCTCTATACTGAATATGATGAAGTGTCTGTTGTTATAGCAACAACACTAAGAAATTCACATATGCGACTTTGAATTTGTTTGAAAATTATTTTTAAAAATCAGAACTGCACTGTGAATAAGTAACTCTAACTGCCAACAGAATAGGAACCCCAAAATGGTCCTAAATGAAAATCAGCAACCACCATTAGGAAATGACAATGGTTCACAATTTATTTAATTGTGCGAAACCAAGTCATATGTCCCGCAAGTATATTAACAAGTAAATATTTGCTCCGCTGCCTAACCTAACTAAAAAAAAAGGGAAATTCACTGATATGACTAGTTAAATCAATCTAGTTGGTGAATTAAGTGAATGGTGGATAAACATTAGCGCCTCGCGCCATGTTTGCTATGGTTATGCTATGTTCAAAAACATATGCTACTGCTGTAAATAACAAAGTGTTGTTAGGATATTATAACAACATTAAATTCGTTGGCATTGGAGATGTGAAGTTGCAAATCACGTCCGAAAAGAAAATTATTCTCTAGGACGTGATGCATGCTCCAAAATAAGAAAGAATCTGAATTTCAGATTTCTACTGAATAAGACTGAGTTGACTCGGACTTAAAAAGAGACTTGTGCTCCATGCATTCTTGTGGGAAAAAGACTGCACCTTTGATGATATGCTCAAAATTAAATTCTCCTTCTATTTTATAAGTTGTGTGATTTTAATATTTGACATGTCAAAATTTATCATGTGAACAAACATTTAATTTTAAACTTGAGTAACTTGGACTTAATTCCAAAGTTATATGACTAGAAAATTTTATTTTTTGCAGTCAAAATGAATGAACCAAAAGTTCATATAAATCAGTGTTTAGAGAATTTGAACCTCTACACTTAATAAATTATGATATGTGCGAACTTGATGACACATAAACTAGAAATGATAAAAATATATTTTATCATATGACTGTAAATTTTGAAAAATAAAATTGATACGCTTGATACGTTCAATTTTTATAACAAAAATTGAAATTTATGTTGAATAGAGTACCCAAGTCTAAGAACAAAATTTCTAATTACGAAGTTTTGAAGAAAAGACAACCCAACTTGTCTTATTTTTGAGCTTAGGATTGTCTGGACTATATTTGGATTCTGGACCCCAAGAAAGTTGAACTCACTAGTAGAACCTATGAATGTGTATTCATTGGGTATGCTACAAATAGCGAAGCATATAAGTTTTATGACCTAAATGCTAAAATGAACATAGAATTAAACGATATCGATTTCTATGTAAATAAATACCCCTTTAAATAAAGAATAGTGGGGGCACTAGTGGGGGCGCTAATGGAAGCACGCCATTAGTGGGGGCAAAGTAATTTCCCCTTTTTAAATTGAGAGCTAGTGGGGGCACTGCATCTGATCACATTCAAGTAATCAGAAACAGTTATGAAAACATCGTACGAGATGTTATAGAACCTCAAAGAGGTAAGAAAGCTATAATTGCTAAAGAGTATAAACCTAGTTATATGGTTTGTATATTGGAAGAGGATCCATCTGGCCTTCAAGAAGCTTTGTCTTCATTGGATGCTAATTTTTGAAAAGAAAAAAAACAGTAAACGATGAAATGGATTCTCTAGAGTCTAACGAAACACGACTCTTAGTTGACTTGCCTCCTAATTGCAAACCAGTTGGTTGTATTTGAATTTTGGAAATGGAAAACTAAAACCTGATGGTTCGGTTGCTAAATACAAGGCTCACCTTGTAGAAAAAGGTTTTAGGCAAAGGAAAAAAAATATAGATTTCTTCGACACTCATTCACCAGTCACTTGAATCATATTCATGAGAGATACTAGTCCCTTTAGCCGATGTACATAACTCATAGTACTCCAAATGAATGTGAAAGCTGCCTCTTTAAATGGTGAATTAGAAGAAGAAATTTATATAGAACAACCCGAAGGTTTTTGTGATTCATGGACAAGAAAACAAGGTCAGTAAGTTAGAAAAATCTTTGCATGGTCTAAAATTAAACTCCTAAGAAATGGCATGAAAAATTTGACAACCAAAAGATATCGAATGAGTATAAAGTGAATGAAAGTGACAAATGTATTCACTACAAATATGTAAATAACATTTGCACGATCATATGTCTCTATGTAGACGACTTGCTCATATTTGGTTCAAAGATTCATGCTATAAATTATGAGAAATCATTGTTTATCAACAACATCGATAAGAAAGACCTAGGCGAAGTTGAAGTAATTCTTGGTTTCAAGATTACTATATCAAAAAAAAGAAATTTTTTGATCAATCTCACAAGATCTTAAGAAATGTAATTATTTGACTGTAAACTTGCAAGCACACCTTATGATCCAAGTGTAAAACTCTTCAAGAACACTTGAGGTGGTGTTCGACAAATAGAATATGCGAGCATCATTGGCAATCCTTAGATATGTCATTGAATGTATTAGACCCGACATTGCCTATGTCGTGGAACTCTTGTGCAAGTTTACTAGTAGACCAAGTGAGAAACATTGACATGTAATTGAAAGAGTCATAAGGTGCCTTAAGAAGACTATGACTCTATGATTACATTATGAGGAGTATCATGTTGTAATTGAATGGTACAAGATACAAAATAGAACATCCTTCAGATGAGTCTTAAGCGACCAGTGACTGCACATTGAACATCACTGGAGGAGTTATTTGTTGAAACATATGATATTGACTCAATCCACTATGGAATGAATCTGAGATGAGAACACTAGAGAAAACTAGTGAAGAAGCAAGTTGAGAAAATGCTTGCTAGTTGAGATCCCCTAGTGGATAAAACCGTTGCCAGGAGTGTTAATTCATTGTGACAGTACTGCAGCTATTACAAAATTGAGAATCGTTACTACAATAGTAAGAGACGATAATTAAGGCACGAACACATAACAAATTAGAGAGCTAGCTACTCTCAAAAGAAACGGTTAAAGTAGATCATGTACGTACTGATAAAGAATTAGTCAATCCTTTGACGAAAGGAATTACTAGAAAGAAAGTCATAAACACATCATATAAGATGGGACTAATGCCTAAAGATCACAAGTGATGGTAACCCGACCTAAATGACTGGAGATCCCAAGAAATAGGTTCAATGGGTAATAACAAGTCATGAGTGAAAGAACATGCTATGAGAAAATTAAGAAAGCATGAATCCTGCAGCGACAGAAGGATGAGATAATAGAAACTCTTAATGAGATCTATACTCTATGTTGAGTGGAGTACATAGCTACAGGAGTACTCTTGATAGACTCACCTATACGAATGTGGAACTGAGGCCGGTTCCTATGGGATTTTGAGGCAGAATACCTAGAGCGTTCGTTAAAACTGGGATAGACGTGCAGGGCCATAAACGCACGGGCTTTTAGAATACACCTTAGGAAAAGGTTTGTGTGCGGACTCTATGTCTGAGATAGAGTTCAATGCTGTAAGCAACTCTTGTTGAATCGGAATAGTATTCGCTATGCAAAGGTTCAAGTTTTAGGGGACACCTTTGTTTATTAACAACCTTATAGAAACGTTTTGACGTTATTATTGAAACCATTTTTTAAATTCAAGTGGGGGATTGTTGGAACATTGGTGTGAAGTTGGAAGGAAATTGAAAGATTAAACACCAAGTAATAAGACTTTGAGCTAGTGTGATGTGAATTGAAAAAATAGAGAGTGGGGGTCCCACATAAAATAGAACACACACATTAGTAGTGTTTAAATTGTGATATTTAATTTTAAATACTTGATAATGATAAAAATAATAGTAATTATTATTTTTATTCATAGATATCACTTCCCACAATTTTAGTTTATGTTGGTTGTGATAAGGTTTGAGAATTCAACTGAACTTCCTATTTTTCCTTCATTCATATCCAATGAGTTTGTTTCCTCCACCTTTGTGGATTTGTTTCTTTTTTATCTTATCCACAAGCATTGTTGAACTGATTAATGGTTAAGTTTCTTTTTGATCTTATCCATTAGAGTAACTGCTGCCGCAATTTTAGCTAAAACAGTTACAAAATCTCTATATAAATAGAGGACTCCACTCAGTTCAAAAATCACACCAAAGAGTTCTATTGAGTTGTCGAGAACTCTTTCTCTCTTCTCCCTCCAGCTTGTGTTAACGAGCTATTCTTCTCCTTATCTCATTTTTCTGTCCCTTCAGATTTAAGAGTGTTCTTAAGACCTTAGTCCCTATTCGGTATAATGTCCCTTCGGAATTAAGAAAGGTCTTAAAACATAGTCCCTTCGATAATATATGTCCCTTCAGAATAAAGACTACTTTTAAGATCATAGTCCCTTTTGAAATAATAATGTCCCGTCGGAATTAATAATGATCTTAACGGTATATAAATATTCTTTCGATATTTTTATACTCTTGGAGAAGTTAAAAAGTCAGAATGGTGGTATCACCATATTTGAGTGGTCTTAGTACCATATTGATATTTTGGAGAGCTCAAATGTTAGAATGGTGATAACACCATATTTGAGTGGTCTTAGCACCATAATAGAGTGGTCACAGTACCATATTAGAAAGTGGTTTCAGTATTAAAGAGTGGTCTTAGTACCATATTGGAGGTGTAAATCTCGAACGGTTTTCTATAGTGCAGTAGTTAACCGCACAGTTGTAGCTGGGCTTGTTTTATCCTGGAGGCGGCGTGGTTGATAGTCTGCCTTGCACAATTTTGGGCAGTGCCACGAAACGTCTTAAAGAGAGCGACCTGGTCGTGACTCAACCTAGTAACAACTTTGGTAGATATTCTATTTCAAAATAGAATTTGGAAATCCAAATACAACAGTTTGGAAATCCAAAAACAACAGGTACCGGTTGAGGAAGAACCAAATCAGCCGCCGCTAACTCTATTGTGTGTTTCAGATCATCTCCTCTCTTTGGTTATCCTTGTTGATGAGAGGGCTGCCATGAAAGCTTCGTTCAGGTATTCCTAATACCTTAATTCTTAATATCTTTGGTAAATCAAACATGTTGTAGATCCGATCATAATCATGTTCATTGTTTTGATTGCTTCCGCTATTGATTCATAATGATTGAACATGTTTTATGAATTCTGTTTTTATTAAGACCTAAATTTCCAACAAAATGTAGTTTTGAAATGTAATATGAATGCTGCTTGCGGAGGTCTTATACAAGATGATCAGGGACATTTTGTTTTCCATTATGCTAATAAGCTTAAATCTTGATCCGTTTTGCAAGCAGAACTGTGGGGGATTTGACATGGTCTCAACATAGATTGGAATAGAGGCTACAGTAAGAATCGAGTTTACTACGATTCTAGGCTTGTTTCAATTGCTTAAAGACAGTTTTGTCTTAATACACATTTGTGTTATCCTCTTATTGACTCAATTCACCGGATTCACCGGCATTATGGAGATATTCAATGGATCCATGTTTTGCTAGAGTCTAACCAGGGCTTTTATTAGATGCGATTAGGATTTTTGAGTTTCTTCCTACCTTTATTTCAAAAATGTTTTATTAGCCGACGCTGCTTGTATTTCATTTCCTACATATTTTTATGCTTTTGTTTTTGGAGCCTAGCCTTCATATCATAAAAAAAAAACAAGTTTTGACTTTTGAAATTAAGTTTGTTGTGTAGCATCTTAATTGAAATCATGGATAAAAAATGGCATAACACTTATGTTCACTCTACATTAAAACACTAGGAGAAAGAAAACAAAAGGAAGAAAGAATGAGAAGATGTATTGTTCTTTCGTCATTTACCTTTCCGTGAAAAGAGCAGGAATGAAACAAAAATTGTTTGTAGGTCTCATATTTTTGAACATTTTGAGAAGCAAGGAGTGAAAATTGAGTACGAGTCTTATATGTACAAGATTTTTCTGAGTTTGACTGAAGAGTAAATTTCCAAAAAATAAAATCATTACATAAAATTTATTTTATTTCAATCAATAATAAATTTGAAGTTTCAAATTAAGTCCATTGAACTTGATTTTCCATGAAATTGTAGATGAAATATTGACTTAACACTTTTCAAACATTCAACACTACCATAGGTTTACTTTATATGAAAATAAGATCAAAATATAAACAAGGGAAAATAATGAAGAAAAAATTGTTTTACCTTTAGAACTTTTATTTTAAAAGAATAGATTGAACATAAACAAGAAGCGCGCCTCTCATCTTCTTATATTTCATAGATGAAAAAGTAAAACTTAAATGCAGTTTCGATTCCTTTATTTTTTTAAATCTGCAATTCTAGTCGTATATTTTCTAAATTTGTAATTTTGGTCCCTTGATTTTTTAATATTCACAATATTGATCCCACCATAAATTTTGATGTGTGAGTTAGTCCCAACCCAAAATTCTAATAAGATAGTTGATCGTATTCAAGATATGTTGTACCATCAGCTATTGGGTTTCGTTATTAGAGACTCACATTAAAAGAGATATGACATGAACAAATATTTATACGTGGGATGGTCACAAGTGTATAATCCACAGTCTTGGTTTGAAAAACATAAAGTTCTACCATGAGGCCACATCTATTCCAACATGTTTTTTTTTTAAGGAAAGGTGCTTATAGGATTTCATTAATTATCAAAGATTCGATACAATTGGGTATAACATAATAAATGACGGGACTGACTAATAATGTGGCCTCTCCTGCAAGAGTATGAGCAACCGCATTTGCTTGTCGCCTAACAAACTCCACCCGAGAGTTGGAAAAATTCGAAGTAAAGAGAGAGCGAGAAGCTGTAAAAATATGACCAAACTCTGATATATCTTCTCGTCTAGAGATGAATGCATCGTTCGTGACTTTTGAATCAACTTCGAAATCAATGTTGTCCATCTGCATATCACTCGTCCACTGGATTGCATGAAAAAACCAAGAGCTTCTCCCACGTCTACAGAGTAAACTCCCGTAAAACTAACTGTTTTGGCAAGAACAAAAGTACCTTCATCATCCCGGATGCAAATACCAATGTCGGTGCGATTATGAGATGTGGAAAAAGCGGCGTCTACGTTACACTTCAATCTGCCCTGCGAAGGAGGTTTCCACGCAATCTGACCAGGAACAACAGTAGCAGAAGGCGTTGGATCAACAGATGGACTATTATCATTAGCAGAACTTAGCTGTGTGCCTTGCTGCAAATGCTGCTCCGTCCTTATTAAGCCATTTGCGAGCTGCAGTCTTCCAACAGAACCCTTGTGCACTAAACAACAACAACAACACACATTTCCATTACATCCTCCCATACCTTTAAATTACGGTGTTTCCACAAACTCCATAGAATCATGGCCAACCGTTGAGACTGCTCTTTAGAAAAATTCTGCAGAAGGGAAAAAATGGCCTCCTCGACCATAGGTGAAGAAATAGCAGCAGCCTCGACATCTGCCCATAAACCAACCTTATTCCATACTTGAACAGAAAACGAACAAGCAAATAACAGGTGACCGAAATCTTCATAGCCTGACGAAGGTGAGATAATTCAACAAGATCATTCACACATAAACGGTAAGCACTACGAACCGAGTAGTGTCCATGCTTTTCAGCCTTCCAAATCAACCTATCCTGTTGAACCTGTTCAAATAGCGGGGTATTTAAAATCTAGACATCAACATTGTCACTAAACACCTGTCTAACAACATGCTCATTCCACAACTTCGCGTAAGGATCTAAATGATTATTAACAGAGACATGACGAACAAAGTGCGCCCCTTCGATACTACTATCAATACTTTAACCATTCACCATCCACGGCTCATCAAGGATAGATATATTATTACCGGAACCAATACTTCAACGAGCTCCTCCGCAAACAATAAAGCGAGCCTTAAGAATGCTACGCCACACGTAACTAGAATTGTGACCGATGCTTGCTGTGAGATAAGATTTATTGGGGAAATATCTTGCTTTAAAAATGCGAGACACAAGGGAGTCGGGTTCCGAAAGGAATTTCCAGCCTTGTTTTCCAAGCATAGCCAAATTGAACGCCGAAAGATCCTTGAATCCTATACCACCATGAGTTTTGTGCATGGACAATTTCTCCCAACTCAACCAATTAATACCACGAGCGGATGACCTGCCATGTCCCCACCAAAAATGTTGGATATTTGGTTGTTGGCTTCATGTTTGCTAAAATCAAATATACAAGCAAAGATGTGCGTCTTCAGAAGCTGAACTTCAGACGCTGAACAGTACTTCAGACGCAGAAGCAACCTTCAGAAGCTGAATGTTCAGACGCAGAAGCAACCTTCAGAAGCTGAATGTTCAGACACAGAACTTCAGACGCAGACCTTCAGAAGCACTTCTTCAGAAGTACCTTCAGAAGCTGGTTTTCTGCATTCTGTTTTTGTGCCTTGGAGCTGTTAATTTTCTCACATAATCTTTTGTAGATTTAATTGAAGAATTCTCCAAGCTGCGTTTCTAGAAGGAAGAATATTTTCGTAAGATATATTCTGAAGATTGGATATTTTTATTTGTGAATATATTTTCAAAGTAATCTTTGGAAAATATATTTATGAAGAATATTTGCTTCTATATGTTTCTAAAGAATTTTGGAAATATATCTTTGAAGAACATTTGGTTCAATTATTTGTTGCTGCTAAAGACTATAAATAGAGGACGCTACCTTTGAAGAAATTCAACCAAAACCAAAGCAAGTATTGATAGAGTATTCTTAGGTTTTGAGTCTGTGAGTTGTGTGCTCTGTTTTTGTATACCACTCTATTGTTTAGAGTTGGTTTGTGTTTAGATTGAGTTGTATTGTAGTTCACTTGAAGCTTTTAAGCAAGAGTGACTGTTTATGTCTTTGGAGTGTGTCTCCTACTTAGTTGTTTGTTATTAAAGTCTGATAATCATTGGGGCAGTGATTGACTGAGGGAAGTGAGATAGGATCTCAGGTCTAGGAGTTCCTAGGTTGAAATCAATACGGGTAGTAGCTAGGTGATAAGTTGTAAACTGGGAGTTTGCTGAGAACTTAGAACTAGGACTATCATAGTGGATTTCCTTCCTGGCTTGGTAGCCTCCAGATGTAGGTGTGTTTGTCACCGAACTGGGTTAACAAATATCTTGTGCATCATTACTTTCAGTCTGTTATTTCTGTCTGATATTGTTTTGCTTATGAACTGCTGTTTACGCTGCAACTATTGTACTCTGTTCTGCTCTGTTTTACCGTTCAAAATCAAGTCCTGCCAGGAATTTCAATTGGCATCAGAGCAGGCACCCTGCCTGTTTTAGGGTGAGCTCCAGGGAAGTTACTTTCTGGCAGAATGGACAAGGAAGAAGGATTTGTGAACAGACCACCTCTGTTGGATGGTTCCAACTATGACTATTGGAAATCACGCATGAGTGATTTCCTTAAGTCTATTGATAGTAAGACCTGGAAAGCAGTTCTGAAGGGTTGGGAACATCCGGTTGTGCTTGACAAAGATGGAAAGAAGACAGTTGATCTGAAACCAGAAGAAGAGTGGTCCAAGGTAGAAGATGAATTAGCTCTTGGAAACTCCAAGGCCTTGAATGCTATATTCAATGGAGTGGACAAGAATATGTTCAAACTGATCAAGTAGTGCACAATAGCTAAGGATGCTTGGGAGATTCTTAAAACTACTCATGAAGGCACTTCCAAGGTAAAAATATCCAGACTTCAACTTCTCACCACCAAGTTTGAAAATCTCAAAATGTTGGAGGATGAGAACATACAAGATTTCTATATGAACCTTCTGGACATGGCCAACTCATTTGAGTCTCTTGGAGAAAGAATGTCTGATGAAAAGCTTGTAAGAAAAATTCTCAGGTCTCTTCCTAAGAGATTTGACATGAAGGTAACTGCCATTGAGGAAGCACAGGACATCTCCAGTATGAAGGTTGAGGAATTGATAGGATCCTTGCAGAATTTTGAGATAGCCTTCAACAACAGAACTGACAAAAAGGGAAAAGGTGTTGCTTTTGTAGCAAATGATGAAAGCATATCAAAGGATCTTGTGATGCTTGGTAGACAGTTTAACAAGATTCTGAAGCAGGCTGACAGGAGATCCAATTCAATTGATTTGAAGAAGACAAGAACTGATGAGAGAGACAATCATTCCAAAGGTGTTCAGTGTCATGAGTGTGAAGGATATGGCCACATTAGGACAGAATGTGCAACATACCTCAAGAAACAGAAAAAGAGTTTGACAGTTTCTTGGTCTGATGAAGATGACTCAGAAGGAGAAGTGGAGTATGCGTCTGCCAAACATGTTGTTGCTTTAACTGGTAGATGCATGTCTGATGATAAAGTTAAGGACTCAGAAGCACCATTAGTTTCTGAAATACCATCAGGTTCTGAAACATCATTTGATACTGAATCCAGTGATGAAGAATTGTCTTATGAAGCACCTGCTGATTTTTGCAAGAAGTTGCATGTTAAATTTGAAGAAGTGTGCAAGCAGCTGGAAGAACAGAAGAGAACTATCAGTCAACTTCAGGCTGAAAGAAGTGACCATCTAGCACACATTTCTGATCTAAAAAATGAGGTAACTCAGCTGAACTCTCAACTTGAACACATGAAGAAGCAAGTCAGAATGATGAACACTGGTACTGATATGCTTGAAGAGATATTGGAGAGTCAGACCCAAGGGAAACCAAATGTTATAGGATTTGATGATAGGACCTTGAACAACAAACAACAAAATCCAGCTAAAAGGTTCATTGTAGTTGTTAAAATATGTGATCCAATGATGAGCAAAACTAAGTTGGAACACCAGAACCAACATCAGAGATCTAAGAGCAAGAGGGCATCTCATCCTTGGATATGTCATTACTGTGGTAAAAAGGGGCACATAAAGCCTTTCTGTTTCAAACTGCATGGATACTCCAAGCACCTTCAGCAAAGAAAATCTGAATCTGTTGTAGTCAATGTCAAGAAGGAATGGAGACCAAAATGTGAAAGTGTTGACAAGAGGCTGAAGAATAGGAAAGGAAAGGTTGTTGCTGCTGCCAGCAGGCCTACTCCTGTTGCTAAGAAGAGTGATGTTGTTGGATCATCTAAAGGCTGGAGCAAGGAGGTGGTCCCTGTCCCTAAGAAGAAGGCACTAAAAGGAAAGGAAGTGGATCCTAGTGAGTCTGAGGATGATGTTGAGCAAGACATCATGCCCTATGTTCAAAAGAGGATTGCTGAACTTCAAAAGCAGATTGCTGGGAAGAAGATTCCTCTGAATGTGCCTGAAGCACACATTGACTAAGCAGCATCTGATGCTGTGTCTGATGATGAAACAACTTTTAATGCTGAGTCTGAAGACTGTCAATTTTTTTGGATTATGTTCAGGATTTCATTTTGTGCTTCTGGTCTGCAATTTTGTACTATACTCTGCAGTTGTGTTCTCTTGTGTTTGTTCTTCTGTGAAGACTTTGTGTGTGGGTACTATGTTTGTGTGATTCTGATCCTGTGATGGTTTTGATGATGGCTCTGTTGATGGTTCTGATGTGGGTTCTGTGTGTGGTGTTGTGATGGATGTTTATAACCACTAGTAACCTCTGAATGGATTTCTGGGTGTGTTCCCTTTGTTGTTCCTCTGCTGTTTCTGTGTTTCTACTCCTGGTGATTGCATGGTTATTTTTGTCAAAATTGTTTGGCTAAAAAGGGGGAGAAATAAGTGTGTCAGAAGCTGTTGCTGATCTGTTTCAGAGGGAGTCTCTATTTTAGGGGGAGTATATGTGTTTCCTGTCAGAAGCTGATCTGTTTTAGGGGGAGTAGTGTATGTTTCAGAAGTTGTTGCTGTTGTATGTTTCAGGGGGAGTTTATGTGTGAAATGTAGTGTATTATCCGCTGCTGACTCTGTTGCTTTTGGTTACTACGTTTATATTATGTTCTTCATGGTTGCGCAATTTTGATGTGTGAAGAATTTGCTTGTTGTATCTCTCTGTTCTCAAATTAATTTTAGCCAAAAATTTGCCAAAGGGGGAGATTGTTGGATATTTGGTTGTTGGCTTCATGTTTGCTAAAATCAAATATACAAGCAAAGATGTGCGTCTTCAGAAGCTGAACTTCAGATGTTGAACAGTACTTCAGACGCAGAAGCAACCTTCAGAAGCTGAATGTTCAGACACAGAACTTCAGACGCAGACATTCAGAAGCACTTCTTAGAAGTACCTTCAGAAGCTGGTTTTCTGCGTTCTGTTTTTGTGTCTTGGAGCTGTTAATTTTCTCACATAATCTTTTGTAGATTTAATTGAAGAATTCTCCAAGCTGCGTTTCTAGAAGGAAGAATATTTTCGTAAGATATATTCTGAAGATTGGATATTTTTATTTGTGAATATATTTTCAAATTAATCTTTGGAAAATATATTTCTGAAGAATATTTGCTTCTATATGTTTCTAAAGAATTTTGGAAATATATCTTTGAAGAACATTTGGTTCAATTATTTGTTGCTGCTGAAGAGTATAAATAGAGGACGCTACCTTTGAAGAAATTCAACCAAAACCAAAGCAAGTATTGATAGAGTATTCTTAGGTTTTGAGTCTGTGAGCTGTGTGCTCTGTTTTTGTATACCACTCTATTGTTTAGAGTTGGTTTGTGTTTAGATTGAGTTGTAATTGTAGTTCACTTGAAGCTTTTAAGCAAGAGTGACTGTTTATGTCTTTGGAGTGTGTCTCCTACTTAGTTGTTTGTTATTAAAGTCTGATAATCAATGGGGCAGTGATTGACTGAGCGAAGTGAGATGGGATCTCAGGTCTAGGAGTTCCTAGGTTGAAATCAATACGGGTAGTAGCTAGGTGATAAATTGTAAACTGGGAGTTTGCTGAGAACTTAGAACTAGGACTATCATAGTGGATTTCCTTCCTGACTTGGTAGCCTCCAGATGTAGGTGTGTTTGTCACCGAACTGGGTTAACAAATATCTTGTGCATCTTTACTTTCAGTCTGTTATTTCTGTCTGATATTGTTTTGCTTCTGAACTGCTGTTTACCTTGCAACTATTGTACTCTGTTCTGCTCTGTTTTACCGTTCAAAATCAGGTCCTGCCAGGAATTTCAAAAAAGAATTCATCATTCTTTCAATTGTGGTAATTAACGTAGAAGGCAACTGAAATAAGCTCATGTCATAAGATGGTATGGCCTGTAACACTGACTTGATCATGATTTCTCGTCCCACTTTGGATAAACATTTGCTACTCCAAGTATTGATTCTCTGCCAAACATAATCTTTGGCATATGCAAAAGTGGCTGTTCTATCTCTTCCGATCATGGATGGCAAACACAGGTACTTTCCCATTCAAGAACTGCTCGCACACCCAAAATGTTTGTGATAGCATTTTTAGGAGTGTTCATGACATTACGACTGTAGAAAATCTCAGATTTCGGCAAGCTAATGGATTGAAGTGAGGCCGCTTCATAGGTTAGCAAAATAGTCTTCATGATATAAGCTTCATTCTCTTCCACGCGAAAGAAAAGAAAGTAGTCATCAACGAAAAGTAGATGAGAAACCGGGGGTGCCCTCCTACGTACACGGGTTCCGGTGATAACTTGCTTTTCCTCTGCGTCATGGATAAGAGAAGACAAGCCTTCCGCGCAAATGATAAATAATTACGGGGATAAAGGATCCCCCTGCCTCAAACCTGTTGGAACAAAATGTATGAACAACTCTCTTTTGGGTTTTGATGATAACAAAGTGTTAAAAAGAAAATTGGAATTGCTAATGCTTGATTCTAAGTGTGCAGAACCATGTACTTAAAGTTTGGTATCTAACATTGGTTATGGAAGAACAAGCTAAGAGCAAGAAGGAAAGCATAGAAGCTTGTGTTGTAAGTATGAAGCAAATCTGTGTCTGAAAGCAGCTTCTGAAGGTAGCGTCTGAAGACTGCGTCTGAAGAAATGCTTATGAACAGTGCGTCTGAAGGTCAACGAAAGTCAAAGTCTGAAGACTGCGTCTGAAGGTCAACGAAAGTCAGTGTCTGAACAGTGCTGTATGAAGGGAGCGTCTGATGAACAGTGCTTCTGAAGGGTGCGTCTGAAGAGAGCTTCTGATGAACAGTTCCTGAAGAAGCTTCTGAAGTCTGACTTTTAAGGAAAAGCAATTGTCACTGTCAACATTAAATGCATGTACAGTCAGAACAGCTCAATGGAACAGTTGCCTCCTTCAAAGAAACATTCTCCAGCTTTTAAGGAAAACTATTCAAATTTTGTGTGCTCTGTTTTGCTGCTCTTTCGCACCTAATGTCAGTTGGGCATAACTTCCATTTTGCAACGGCTCTTTGCTGGAAATCTGAGCAATCTCAACAGCTCTTTTATCCTCTATAAAAGAGTGAAGATTTGAAGAAGAAATTGCTAAGACTCAAGAAACTAAAGACTGAAAAATATGTGCTATGTTTTGCTGTCAAATTCGAAAGTCACTAAAAACTCTTAGAAATTCTTACAAACTTCTTATCCTAAAATTTCTTAAGTTTAGAGTCTTAAACTGAGTTGTATTTTGTGAACACCTCTGATATTTTATCAAGTGTTCAACTCAAACTTATTTTCTCTGTAAATCAGTTTGATTCAAGTCTCAGCCTGCGTTCTTGAGCAATTTGGAAGTCTCTTAACTTTGTGTTTTGAGCATAGAAGTCTCTTAACTTTGTGTTTTGAGCATAGAAGTCTCTTGCTAAGTGCTTGAGCATTGGAAGTCTCTTAGCTGTGTGCTTTGAGCAATTGTAATCAGTTGATTATAGTTAAAATCCCTTGTAAGTGACAGGGGGACTAGACTACTTCCGGTTTGTGGAAGGAACTAGTATAAAAACTCTTGTGTCTCTCAGCTTATGAATCTTTGGTATGAAAGACTAAGTAATTTCTTACTTAAAAATGATTTTGTAAGAGGACAAGTTGACAATACACTCTTTAGAAAAACTCTTAAGAAAGGCATCTTAATTGTTCAAATTTATGTTGATGATATCATATTTGGTTCTACTATTGCCACTCTTTGCAAAGAATTTTCCAAGTTAATGCAGGATGAATTTGAAATGATCATGATGGGAGAATTGAAGTTCTTTCTTGGAATTCAAATCAACCAATGCAAAGATGAAGTGTATGTTCATCAGTCTAAATATACAAAGGAGCTTCTGAAGAAGTTCCAGCTTGAAGATTGTAAACTGATGACAACACCAATGCATCCAACCTGCACTTTAAGCAAAGAGGACACTGGCTCAAAAGTAGATCAGAAGCTCTATAGAGGTATGATAGGTTCTCTGTTATACTTAACTGCTTCTAGGCCAGATATTTTATTTAGTGTATGCTTGTGTGCAAGATTCCAATCAGATCCTAGAGAATCTCATATGACTGCTGTCAAGAGAATCTTCAGGTATCTGAAAGGAACAACTAATCTGGTACTTCTGTATAAGAAATCCTTAGATTACAAGCTATTTGGATTTTGTGATGCTGATTATGCTGGGGACAGGATTGAAAGAAAATCCACCAGTGGAAATTGTCAATTTCTTGGTGAGAATCTGATATCCTGGGCCAGCAAAAGACAAGCAACTATTGCTTTGTCAACAGCAGAAGCAGAATACATCTCAGCTGCAAGTTGTTGCACACAACTGCTCTGGATGAAACATCAGTTGGAAGACTATCAGATTCATGAAAATAGCATTCCTATCTTCTGTGATAATACTGCTGCAATCTGTTTGTCTAAAAATCCAATTCTGCATTCTAGAGCCAAGCATATAGAAATTAAACATCATTTTATAAGAGATTATGTTCAGAAGGGTATTTTGGATATTCAATTCAATGATACTGATCATCAATGGGCTGACATATTTACAAAACCCCTCACAGAAGACAAATTTAATTTTATTAAAAAGAATCTGAACATGCATTTCATCTCTTGAAAAATATGCTTGACTCTGAATAGAAACTGAGATTCTAAAGTTCATCAGAAGCTAAGACTTATCAGTCACTCACTTTGAGAGTCTGAAGAAAGTTAAGCCTCTGAAAAACTTCAGAGTCTGAGTTTCAGAATCTGAATTTTCTGACTTCTGAATCTGCATAAGTTATCTAACTCTTGGTCAGAACCTGATAAGTTATAACTCTGGGCAATGATGAATTAAGCTTTGAAAGTTACACTTTATCCCTCCTAAAGTCATCAATGTGCAAATGTGTTTTTCTGTTTTCAGTTCTGAAATGTTTTAACAAAAACACAGACACACTTTCATATTTTCATCATACATGCTCAATTTGGTATCATACATGTTCAGTTTTTTTTTTCAAACCTATTTAAAAAAAAACTCTGATCAGTTTTGTCTGAAAGAGTTCAACAACACTGAACTAAATGCTTTGTTTTTCAGTTTTCTGAAACAGTTCAGTAGTACTGAACAAAATGATCTGTTTTCAGTTTTCTAAAACCAGTTAAGTGGTACTGAACAATACTGGACAGATTGTACTGAACAAAAATGCTCTGAACATTTTTATCTCACATTTTCAACTCTCTTGTTTCTTAAAATTCTGGAAATTTTCTTTTTGTTGATGACAAAAGGGGGAGTAAAAGTAAACAAGTATTAAGGCTCTGAGCTCAGAACATAAGTTAATTTCTAATTAAAATTAACTTATGAGAACAGTTTATTATCTCTTAGCCTCTGAATTAATTCTTTTGTGAGATACATTACTCTTTATTGAGTTGAACTGAATTTAAATAACTTGGATAAGACTCAGGGAGCTTACAAACCTCATCCTGTGGATTATCAGACTTAGGGGGAGCTTACAAACCTCATACCCTGAAGTCAGCTTGTTATTTATAATTCTGAGTGATAATTTCACCTTATTGTTTTAAGTTGAACTTAATTAACATGGATAAGAATCAAGGGGATCTTGCAAACCTCATCCTGAAGTCAACTTGTTAATTAAAGTTAACAACAATTCTGAAATTTTCACCTTTTTTGATCTAAACTGAATTTAATTAACCTGGATCAGACTCAGGGGGAGCTTGCAAACCTCACACCCTGCAGTCAACTTGTTAATTAAATTAACAACAATTTTCTATTAATACTTATGTTTGTCATCATCAAAAAGGGGGAGATTGTTGGAACAAAATGTATAAACAACTCTCTTTTGGGTTTTGATGATAACAAAGTGTTAAAAAGAAAATTGGAATTGCTAATGCTTGATTCTAAGTGTGCAGAACCATGTACTTAAAGTTTGGTATCTAACATTGGTTATGGAAGAACAAGCTAAGAGCAAGAAGGAAAGCATAGAAGCTTGTGTTGCAAGTATGAAGCAAATCTGTGTCTGAAAGCAGCTTCTGAAGGTAGCGTCTGAAGACTGCGTCTGAAGAAGTGCTTCTGAACAGTGCGTCTGAAGACTGCGTCTGAAGGTCAACGAAAGTCAACGTCTGAAGACTGCGTCTGAAGGTCAACGAAAGTCAGCGTCTGAACAGTGCGTATGAAGGGAGCGTCTGATGAACAGTGCTTCTGAAGGGTGCGTCTGAAGACCTGCGTCTGAAGAGAGCTTCTGATGAACAGTTCCTGAAGAAGCTTCTGAAGTCTGACTTTTAAGGAAAAGCAACTGTCACTGTCAACATTAAATGCCTGTACAGTCAGAACAGCTCAATGGAACAGTCGCCTCCTTCAAAGAAACATTCTCCAGCTTTTAAGGAAAACTATTTAAATTTTGTGTGCTCTGTTTTGCTGCTCTTTCGCACCTAATGTCAGCTGGGCATAACTTCCATTTTGCAACGGCTCTTTGCTGGAAATCTGGGCAATCTCAACAGCTCTTTTTTCCTCTATAAAAGAGTGAAGATTTGAAGAAGAAATTGCTAAGACTCAAGAAACTAAAGACTGAAAAATTTGTGCTCTGTTTTGCTGTCAAATTCAAAAGTCACTAAAAACTCTTAGAAATTCTTACAAACTTCTTATCCTAGAATTTCTTAAGTTTAGAGTCTTAAACTGAGTTGTATTTTGTGAACACCTCTGATATTTTATCAAGTGTTCAACTCAAACTTATTTTCTCTGTAAATCAGTTTGATTCAAGTCTCAGCCTGCGTTCTTGAGCAATTTGGAAGTCTCTTAACTTTGTGTTTTGAGCATAGAAGTCTCTTAACTTTGTGTTTTGAGCATAGAAGTCTCTTGCTAAGTGCTTGAGCATTGGAAGTCTCTTAGCTGTGTGCTTTGAGCAATTGTAATCAGTTGATTATAGTTAAAATCCCTTGTAAGTGACAGGGGGACTAGACTACTTCCGGTTTGTGGAAGGAACTAGTATAAAAACTCTTGTGTCTCTCTTTCCCTTTCTCTCATCTATATTTAACCGCTGCTAATCAACTCTGAAATAGTTTCAGAATCTGATTATGAACTTAACCAAAGTTTTTTGAGAAAGAAAGAAACAGCCCACACAATTCAACCCCCCTTCTTGTGTGTTTTTCTCACCTTCAAAACCACGATCTGGTATAATAGGACCAACCATGTCATCGTTAACTAGCACAGAGTAATCCACTGATTCCACACATAAGCACATCAACTAAATCCATTTGGTATCAAAGCCCATTTTAACCATGACCTCCCGCAAGTAGTCCCAATTCATACGATCATAAGCTTTACTAATGTCGAGCTTCAAAGCTACATACCTGTCGTTACCTCTGGTCTTGGTTTTCATAAAATAGACCACCTCGATTGCTACCATGGTGTTATCAAGAATAGACTTCCCCGAAACAAAAGCAGATTGGTTGTCAGAGATACATTGGGAGAGAACCCCTTTCAGCCTGTTAGCAAGAACGATAAAATATAATATAAATATTATATTATAAATATTCACTAAAGAAGGATAAAATGATTATACAGTTATCAAAATTGAACAAATATATTATCTAAATAATGTTATTAAATAAGAACTTTTATTTCGAAAGAAGGTATTGAACAAAAACAAAGTGTCAGTCTCATATCTTCCATGATTTCGGAGATGAAATAATCAACTAGAACTTTCATGATTTTCAGCATTAGATTAATATTTTTTGTTGTTAAGTATTCTAATGACTAAAAATTCATTTGTTAAGGTGAATAAGTGAGAGTTTGAAGTTCAAACCCTAATTTTGTATATTACAACGTCCTTGTCAACTATGAGTTATGTTCACAAAAACAACACTAGATAAATTATACTTTATACAAAATCACAATGAGAGAAAAATTCAAGAGAATAATGAGCAAACAACATGTTTTGCCACTTAAAATTTTAATTGTATGAGAAAAAATCGAACAAAAACAAAGTGCGAGTTTTACATTTTCTGATCTTCTCTAAAAAAGAGAGGATCTAATGCAAATAACAATTATGAGCTTTGACATTTTCAAAAATTAATTTGCAGCTTAACCTAGCGTATCAAGTTTGTGATATTATTATGATCAAATTTCATTCAATTCAAGGATTTTTTTGTCATCTAAGCTATCATAGTCGTCATGCAAACTCCAAACAACACATTTTAAACATAGAAAAGTGAGAAATCTGAGGTTCAAAACTCGGTCACTACATATTATTGTTTTTACAGTTATCAACTGAGTTGTATTTATATGATAATAAGATATTATTTAATACACATTTTCTAATACATTCGCTTTGATCAATTTAATTTCGTTTGGGTCCTATCAAATTTTAACCATTTAAAGAAAAGAGTTGAAAAGTATATTGCTAAAAAATATTTTTTTTTGTTAAATAACCGAATGACTAAACTCACATATTTTAAATCTGCGTGAAGATCTCATTTTCGAACTAAGATCATTTATATTAACGTCCTTCCAACTATTTCCGAACAAACTTTTTGTATTAAATTAAATATTAAAAATATGGAAAGCAACTAGCAATCGAGTCTTTAAATTTAAGACTAGTCTTATATAAATATGTATGATGACATGAAGTCGGTCTTTCTTACAAGTTTCTTTGACATTGGGAGAGTGCCTCAATTCAATTAACCTTCAAGCTCCCCCATTCAGACACGCAACAACGCCACCGTTAACCACCACCGGAGGTATATTCATCTCCACCGTCTCTACCACCGCCATCAGGTTCCATCTCTCTCTCCCTCTCCCCATCTATCGTTCATTTTTTGAATGAATAAATATTCTCGTTGATTTTGCTACTATTTGTTTGATTCGTTTTGATTGAATTCAAAGGCCTTTGAAGATGAAATAGTTGAGATCTTCCAACCAAAATTAATCATCTCTTTGGAGAAGAATAATAATCGATCAACAAGAATAACGCTAGATATATATGATTCGTGTATTTGTTTTATTCACCTTACTTTTGCTTTTGATTCTGTTATTCTTCGTAAGATAATTCTTATTTTGCTATGCGTTTTAGGTATAAGGTTAGTTAATTAACATGTTCAGTTAGATGATAAAACTAAAACCATTGTTTGTTTATGTATAGATAGATATGTAAGTTTGTTTCAACTACTACAATCCATGGAATCTTCTCAAGGCTTTTCCTCATGGAAATCCTCAATCAATTTTTGATGTCAAAATATCATCACTCATACATAATATAATAATAATTTGTTCAGACACACACGCGCTAATTTTTGGCGCGCATGTCAGTTGAACAAATTATTATATTATGTACGAGTAATGATATTTTGACATCAATTACGGTGTCTTTTGTTTTTGTGTATTTTTGAAAAACGTGTAAGTTTTTGAAGGTAAAAATTACGAGAGATAGAGATAAAAATGTTTAAATAACACAACTTTTACATTAAATATGTTAGAAACTGCAACAATGTTTATAGATTTGATTGCCTTATGTGTTGTGTTTTTTAGCTTAAATATGATTTTAGTCTATGACATCATAGCCCAATAAGCTGATGTCAGGGACTAAAAGCAACAATATTTGTATTTGTAGAGACTTAACCCTAACAATTTTTTTTTGAAGGGACTAAAACAAAAAAACGTAATTGCAAAGACTAATATCATATCCCCCCCCCAATTGTAGAGTATACTCCCTCCGGTCACTATTATAAGCAAAAAACCACTTTTTAGGTTTATTGAATAATTAATGTATCTGGTCTATAATATCAGATACATTAATTATTCAATAAACCTAGAAAGTTGTTTTTTGATTATTATAGTGACCGGAGGGAGTACATTTTTTCGTGCCCCGAATAGTGAAGATATGTTAAGGGTAATATTGGTGGTAATAAACCACAACAAGCATGTTAAGGTATTAGATGTGTGATACTTCTCATGCTTTCTCCCTGGTGACTAAATCTCTAGCTTTACCATGCCTTCCTCTTGGGTTGATTTACCCTTCTTGCTACTTGCTACTTTACATTTGTCTTATTACAATCTAAAGTTAGAAAGCACAATTTTATTGATAGCCCGGTTTGGCGCTCCGACAAGTCAATAACCGCCATTTATTACCTTTTTAATTTTATATTCGTATATAATCTGGTTTTATACTTTCCTTTCAGAGTCTGATTTGACAAGAACATTAATTTTCTTTTGGCTTTTTGTGGTTTCAGTTAATTTAAATTCAATGGATACCAATAATTGGAGACCTAATCAAGGTGCTGAACCGAATATGGATACCAGTGATTGGAGAGGTCAATTGCAGCCTGAATCACGCCAAAGAATTGTCAACAAAATGTAAGCTCTAGTTTTAGTACTGTATCACTGATTTGATGAGTTTTTGACTATTAATTCATATCAAAAGAACGATTAAATATAAATTGTTGATTGATCTGCTGTCTTTGTAAACCTGTGGTGTGTTTGGGTGGAGAATGCTACCTTGTTGCTTTGAACAAGAACCTGGGGTTTTCTGCGTACTGTTTCAGAGTTGTGTATTTGGCTCTCGTGTGACGTTCTTCTCATTTTGTTTGCGGTTTTATGGCAAATGGATGTTTAGCGGAAAATTATAGTGCTTTTATTAGGATTGAATTTTCCTCATGTTGGAGAAGACTATCTAAAATGTTACCAAGAAAATTTGTAGTTCCTGTAATCCATGTCTGACATCCATTCTACTATTTTTTTTTTTTATGAGAACATGTCTAGATGATTTCAATTAGGTCTTCTTACATGTGAGTTATATTCCATCATTTGAGGATTGTCTAATGAATATAACATATCAATAATTCATATTATTTAATAATTGAACCATTGTTTTTCAATTTTGGAGTATGGACACATTAAAAAGGCATCTTCCTGTTTCTGGTCAAGAAGGATTGCATGAACTTCGGAAGATTGCCCAAAGGTTTGAAGAGAAGATTTATACTGCTGCAACAAGCCAGGTATATCACTAGTTAGAAGCCACTTGATTATCAAATTATAGTTACCTATACAACAAACACATACCATTATAGAAGATTGACCATTTATTCTGGCATTTTCTAATTTCAGTCTGATTATCTACGGAAAATATCTTTGAAGATGCTTACGATGGAGAATAAATCCCAGGGCACTATGGCCAACAATATACCGCCGAATCAAGTTGGCCCTAGCAATCAACCTCCTGACCCAGGTTTGCATTTAAGAGCCTTGGCATGTTGATAGTTTTCTGAGAGTATCTGGCTCTCAGTTGTTTCATGTCTTTCAGCATCAGCTATTGGGAATATACTCTGACATTTTGCTTTCGAATATCATTAAAACTTCCAAGTTTTTCTTGTCCTACATGATGATCCTTTTACTATATCTTCAATCTCTATTGCTTTTAAACTTTTTATATTAATATTATTCTTGTGTTGTTAATGAATCATGAATCAATTGGAGTCTGATTTACATCATAGTTCTTTTTGCATCTCTGACTTGGTCAATCATACTTTTTTTTTAATAGGACTTGGTATTCAGTCTCAAGTTCTCATTCAAGGGCAGCAACATCCTATTCCTTTGCCCAATCAGCCCCAGTCACGCCAACAGCTTCTATCTCAAAACATTCAAAATAATATTCCATCTCAACCTAACTTGCCACCAGTATCTGGTCTAACCCAGACTCCCATCGCGAATGTTGGCCAGAATTCCAACATTCAAAATATGTTCAATGCTTCCCAGAGACAAATGCAAGGAAGGCAGCAGGTTGTTCCTCAACAACAGCAGCAGCAATCACAGAATCCACAACAGTATCTGTACCAACAGCAGCTTTTGAGGAATAAGCTTCAGATGCAATCTCCACAGCAGCAACAGCAACAGCACCAACAACAGCAGCAGCAACAGCAGCAGCAGCAGCAGCAGAACCTTCTACAATCAAATCAGTTGCAATCTTCTCAGCAGCCTTCCATGCAGCAGCCTTCCATGATGCAAACATCTTCTTTATCTAGCATTCAGCACAATCAGCAATCTAATAATGGTCAACAGTCAACACAGTCCATGCTTCAGCAACACCCCCAGGTTATCAGGCAGCAGCAGCAACAACAGACTTCTATTATGCACCAGCAACAAACACCAATGACTCAACAGTCAATTTTGCCTCAACAACAGCAGCCGCAGCCGCAGCAACAGCGTATGGGTCAACAGGCAAATGCAACCAACATGCAACACAACCAGATACTTGGGCCACAGAATAATGTTGGTGATTTGCAGCAATCACAAAGGTTACTTGCCCAACAGAATAATCTTTCAAACTTGCAACAGCAGCAACTAATAAATCAGCAAAACAACCTATCAAATATACATCAACAGTTTGGAAATAATACCCCTGGGTTACAGCCGCAACAGGTCCTTGGACCTCAATCTGGCAATTCAGGCATGCAGACAAGCCAGCACTCTGCACATGTGCTACAACAATCGAAGGTTCCAATTCAGCAACAATCACAACCAGGTGCATCAAGTTTGTTACCATCTCAACCACAGCAGTCACAGCCACAAGCTCCACAGCAGCAATTGATGCCACAGGTTCAATCTCAGCCTGTTCAATTGCAACAGCAACCAAATCCCTTGCAACGAGATATGCAGCAAAGGCTTCAGGCATCGGGGTCCTTACTTCAACAATCGGGTGTTCTTGATCATCAAAAGCAGATATATCAATCACAAAGACCCCTTCCAGAAACTTCGTCAAGTAAGTAAATTTGGATCTACACAGTTTTTGTGTCCTTTTATCTTTTATCAATTGAAATTATGGCTCAAGAGGTAGTCTAATTTTTAGGGCCCTATCTACTACGTAGGATCATTTAGGGTCTGTTTGAGAGAGAGGGGGTTGGTGGGGAGGGCTTTGTCGGGCTAAGTCTATATTTTGAAATATTTTTGATGTTTTTAAAAAATGGAAATTACAACACGATAAATGATTATATAGTACTTCATTCACACTTATTTATTTTAAAAACATTTTATAGTGTCTATAATTTAAAAATGAAAAGTAACCCTCCCTCCCAAAACCTCCATCCAAACATACCCTTAGGGTTAGATGCATAGATTGTCAGAGCGTGCAGTTTTTAAGGTCGATTACTTGTCTATCCCAGTAAAAATTGGATACAAAGAATAAAATGGTCTATGGCCTCTAATAAAACTAAGGTCAAAAGTTGATGTTACAAATTAGAATCTTAAAACACTAAAAGATTGACATTTTAGTTAATTGCAAGGGCTGAACAGCAAATGTAATATACCAAAATAGGTCTAGGGTTGGACAGCAATATATAATAGAACAAATCAACTCGTAGAGGTCAAAGGTAGAACGGCGCCCTCTTCAAATCTGAATCAGAGGCTGGCAGGTCAAAATCGAGGCATAGATAAAACATTAAAACAGCAACACAGAACCACACCCAGTCTCAAGTTTCAGATCAATCATGATAGTGTTCTAGCATATAATAGGGTTTTGATAGATGTCGTCAGGTTAGTTTCAATCAGGTTCAAGATTTTGAGAAGGTTATTATGGAATATGAGATGCCAAATCCAAAATTATTGGGATTGGTTAGTTTGCACAATCCCAGTGATTTTCGCTCATCTCCTGTTTCTTTATATCCCGATAATCATCTTATTTCATTTAAAGAAAAGTGGAGACTGTTGTCTTCATCTTTTCCATTTCACAAACTGTTTATCCTTCAATTTTTCCCTGTCTGAATGCTTTCTGGAAGTCGTCTGAATGTATGTGCCTATGTGGTATGGCACAAGGCCTGTCTGAAATGTTTATACTGTTGATGGCACATGGCCTGTCTGAAATGTTTATACTGTTTATGGCACAAGGCCTGTGCCTCTCAAGTCTATTTATCAGTTGTTTGTAAGATTACCCCCAACTTCCTGAAGTATCTTCATGAAATCCATAGGAAACCACAATATTTCATGAATACATTTTTTCAAATTGGTAGAATGAAGTCATGTAAATTAATTTATGATTATCCCATTTGTTCCATATCTCTTAAAAATGCAAAGGAAAAAAAAAGCAGATTTCCACATTTTTTAGCCATGTATGCTTATGTGTGTACATAGTTAATGATATATCTGTTGTAGATTCTATGGATTCAACAGCACAGACTGGACAGACAAGTGGGGGTGATTGGCAAGAAGAAGTGTATCAAAAAGTAATATGCTACTTTCTCATCTTTATTTCTTGGGTAAATTGGGTTGAACAACAGAAAATTGTCAAACAAATGGCTTCTGTGCTAAGAATTATTTTATAATAGTAGGAACATGGAATTCTCACCAGTTAAGGAAACAAATGGAGACAGATCCATGCTTTTTGTTTTTTATATGGGTGATTCTTATCCTTCATGTAAAATATATGAAAAGATATGGGCGGTTGGCTGCATTTTCAAATGGGAAAAAATATTTTACTTACTGTGCCAATTAATACAGATATATTTGCATGAGATTTTATGGTTTCTAACGCATTCCTATATGATTCGGATGATTTTAATAATAGATCAAAGCTATGAAAGATAGCTACTTGCCAGAGCTTAGCGAGATGTTTCAGAAAATCGCAACGAAACTTCATCAGGTAGATTTCTTTAGGCAGCTTTTTAATAGCTTTTATGAATAAATAAGCCTTTTCTGTTATAATATCCTGGAAAATTGTGAAGGTTGCAGTGTGTGCTGAACACCATCTAGCCATCACTCTCTTGAAAGGAAGCTCTTGATTTTTTTGGCATTTGCTTATAATTTATTTTTATCGAGTTGAATGTTGTATCTTCTTTTTTCTATCAGCATGATTCTCTTCCCCACCAGCCAAAGTCAGATCAGCTTGAAAAGCTTAAGGTATTTAAAATGATGTTGGAGCGTCTTATAACATTCCTCCAGGTTTCCAAGAGCAACATCTCACCTAGTCTGAAGGAGAAACTGGGTTCATATGAGAAGCAGATTATAAATTTCATAAATACAAACAGACCTAGGAAAATTTCTTCATTGCAGCCAGGGCAACTTCCCCCACCTCACATGCACTCCATGTTACAGACACAGCCCCAAGCTACTCAAGTGCAATCCCATGAAAATCAAATGAACACTCAGTTGCAAACCACCAATATGCAGCAGAATAATTTGACGAGCATGCACCATAGCTCTCTGTCTGGTGCATCTACAGCACAACAGAATATGATGAATATAATGCAACCTAGTGCCAGTTTGGATTTAGGACAAGGAAATATGAGTTCCCTTCAACAAAACTCTGTTACTGCTCCTCAACAAACTAACGTTAGCTCTTTATCTTCACAAGCAGGGGTAAATGTGATCCAACAAAATCTTAATCCCCTTCAGCCAGGTTCTGGTATGCTTCAACACCAGCAACTGAAACAACAGCAGGAACAACAGATGTTGCAGAGTCAACAATTGAAACAATATCAACGAGAAATGCAGAGGCAGCAAATTATACAGCAGCAGCAGTTGCACCAGCCAGCAAAACAACAGCTGCCTGCGCAAATGCAAACACATCAAATGCAACAACTTCACCAAATGAATGATGTAAACGACATGAAGATGAGGCAAGGAATTGTTGCTAAGCCAGGGGTTTTTCAGCAACATCTTGCTTCCAGTCAACGCTCAGCTTATCCCCATCAACAGTTGAAACAAGGTCCTTTTCCCGTTTCTTCACCCCAACTCCTACAGGCTACATCTCCACAGATTCCACAACATTTGTCTCCCCAGGTTGACCAACAAAATCACCTCCCATCTGTGACAAAAGTTGGCACCCCTTTGCAATCTGCTAACTCGCCTTTTATAATCCCCACTCCTTCACCCCCCTTAGCTCCATCTCCTATGCCAGGAGATTTTGACAAGCCCATTTCTGGTGTTTCATCGATATCAAATGTTGCAAATGTTGGACCCCAACAAACAGGGGTTGGAGCAGCACCTGCTCAATCGCTTGCCATTGGAACTCCTGGAATATCAGCCTCTCCTTTACTGGCAGAGTTCACCGGTCCAGATGGTGCTCATGGTAATGCATTAGCGCCCTCTTCAGGAAAGTCAACTGTTACTGAGGAGCCTATGGACCGCCTAATTAAAGCGGTTAGTCTCGTTTATCTAAAGCTGGCCCGATCAGTGTTTGTGACCTTAGCTTGTACAAACGTGACATAAATTTCTTTTTAATTTTGGATTTGTAGATGACTAATTGATGTCCAATCATGATTCCAGGTGAGTTCGTTGACCCCTGCAGCTTTAAGTGCAGCTGTCAGCGATATTAGTTCAGTTATCAGCATGAACGATAGGATAGCAGGGTCAGCTCCAGGCAATGGATCCAGAGCTGCTGTTGGTGAAGATTTGGTTGCCATGACTAATTGTCGCCTTCAGGCTAGAAATTTCATCACCCAAGATGGTGCGAATGGAACCAGGAGGATGAAACGCTGCACCAATGCTACACCCTTGAATGTTGTATCATCTGCTGGTAGTGTGAATGATAGTATCAAGTTAAATGGTATGGAGGCTTCTGATTTGGAGTCAACTGCAACATCCAATATCAAGAAGCCAAAGATTGAGGTACTGCATTATTTCTCTTAATTGTTTTGTTTTATTTAATAATTGATACTTTTGTTATTATTGTCATTTTTTTGTCTTGCCACTGCAAAATTTATGGGTTCAATTAATTGCCGATACATTATGCACATTGCTATTATACCCTTTCATTTAATTAGAATATGTTGCTTCCCAGCTAAATGTTTAGTGCAATTTAATTTTCTGACTATGAAAACCCAAACTTAAAAAAATCCATTAGTTCAATTTGGAAGTGTGTAGAAAAGGTTCAATTTCATGTTCTTATTTAGAAAATGGGATATTCTACCTCCAGTCCAATTTATAAGAAACTAATGGCTAATTCACTTAGATCACTCAAAAACATTTAAATCACCAAGACCAGTAGAAGTTTTAACTCATTCCCCATAGTACAATATTAATTCAATTAAGACTAAAGACACTCATTTGCATTGGAAATGACAATAAATATGGGTGAAGTTAACTAACATTTAATACACTTAAATGTGGGCCTTTGTTCTTATATAATTAAGACCAATTATTACACTCAAAATGTAATAGTTATTCTTGAACTAATAAGGTTGAAGTTAACAATGAATACCCTTAAAAGCGGGCCTATGTTTCTTATAATCAAGACCGGTTATTACACTCAAAATGATTCCTGGACCGATATACCAACTAATATAGAAATTGTGATTCCTGAATTCCAAGCATAATTAGTGTGACAAAAAAGGTCCGAGATGGGATGAGCAGAAAGGAACATGCATTACATACACGGTGTGATATTTTATACCTCATTTTATGGAAGCAGAAGTTGTTGGAAACTATCAGTATTTTGTACATATATCAAAGGAGAAAAATAATTTGTACTAGCATTGTTTCTGTGTTCATTCTTGCATGGTTGTTTTATCCTGTTACAAAACTGATATAAGAATTGCTGAATTAGGTTTCTCTTCCGATATTAATCGGATCAATTTAGTATGTGAACCTGCTTTCTAAAGATTCAAATGATACTAGAGGATGTTGTAAAATAATGGCGATTCAAGAGAAACAACTATAGTTATGTTTAAATTACAATTTAGTATGGTAATTGTTACAACTGACCATTATCTTCATTTATAAAATATAATCAAGGGTGACATGAGCTTAGGACATGGAACGTGATGTGAGTAACTCTCATATTAGGTATTGAATAGTCAACTTGGACATTCAATTGGATCCATTGTATAATCACTAAGATTTTGCATGGTCCAAATTAGCTATTGACACTTTTTTATTAGAACATGATTCATTAGATTGTAGGTTTACAATAATTTTGAAATTAGCATTGCAAGGCAATCTCTTCATAATTTGTGGATTTGCTCTGGACATTTTCTGAATGCTGATAAGAAATATGTAACTTATATGGCAGGCTAATCATGCTCTTCTGGAAGAAATTAGGGAGGTTAATCAGCGACTTATTGACACAGTAGTGAGCATAAGTGATGAAGAAGTTGATCAAACTGCAGCAGCAGCCGCTGCTGAAGGGGCAGAAGGGACTATTGTCAAATGTTCTTACATTGCCGTGGCTCTCAGTCCAAGTTTAAAAGCCCTATATGGTTCAGCACAAATGGTGGGTTCTCGAACAAATTAAATTATGTGGATTTGTTTATTTTTCTTACAGCTTAGGTGTAACTTTGGCCCTTATAAATTTGGAAAAAAATCATTTTGGTCTTCATAGAATTTTATCCGTTTCTAGTCCCTACAAAACAAAAAATGTGTGTTTTTAGTTCCGATAAGCTAATGATGAAGGACGTCAAACAAATAATTTTTTATAGGGATCAAAACTAAACCTTACCAATTTCATAGGAATAAAAAAGATATTGGAATTTTTATTTATAACATTTTATAACCTTGTCGTTATCTTTGTTTTTTCTGCCATGCAGTCGCCAATTCAACCCCTGCGCCTCCTTGTTCCTACAAATTATCCCAATTATTCTCCCATATTCCTCGACAAGTTTCCTGTTGAATCCAGGTGAGAGAATCAGTATTTTGGCATCTAGTGTGCTATTTCTCTTCCAAATAAAATGTGTAATCTCAGTCAACCTTGAATTATGATGCCAAATATTTTCTTTGCTTGCTTTTATCAGCAAAAAGGCTTATTTGTTTTGAGAAAATGTTCGTCTGTTTATTGTGTTCACTTTGTATCCTACTTTTAAAAATTTGTACCAAAATCAGTGCAACTTTCTTTATTGTTTTCATTGCTTCATTTGCAAAATCTTCAAAATAAATTACATAAAAAACAATTTGTCGTTTTCATAATTAGAAGTCAAAAAACAACTTTTCAAAACTGAATGTTTTCGCAAATCAAACAATGTTCACATCTTGCAAAACTTTCAGTGATTATGATTCACCAACTTTGTTCATGCATGAAGCATTTGTTTGCTTTATTGTATCTGACTGAGTAAAGTAGTTAAGGCTGACAGGTGCCTCTTATCATTTCTTCTTCTGTTATTGATTGATATTATGAATCGGACGGCCTAGGGGACATAAGTGAATAACAAGTTAATCCAATCACTCTTAAATTAATATAATCACAACAGATTCTTTTTCTCTCCATCTCTGTGGTTCATCTTAAATTTGCTGAGAATTCTGTTTCTGATAAAATGAAGTGTTGTTGGATATTTCTGTCAGTATTGAGAATGAAGATCTTTCTGCCAAAGCAAATTCAAGGTTTAGCATATCATTGCGAGGTTTATCACAACCTATGTCTCTTAAAGAGATAGCAAAAACTTGGGATGTATGTGCTCGCACAGTTATTTCTGAGTATGCACAACAGAGTGGTGGAGGGACTTTCAGCTCTAAGTACGGCTCTTGGGAGGATTGCTCCACATGGTAATCCTTCCGCGCCATGCAAACTGTTTGTTATTTTCAAATTCTGTTGTTGGACTTGTTCAATGTTTCGTTGTGTAAAAAGTCTCGGTCTTTTCCTTGTTTGTCTAATGTATTCAGCTTGTGATTGCAATGTATGTTGTTGTCTAATGTATTCAGCTTAGTAAATTTATTTATGACTTGAATCATATTGTTCTTAGCAAAGGCCTTGTTCATAACTAATACAGAAGGCTATATAGTTATACCCCGATACAAATATGATTTCTGTTGAAGTATGAGTGCAGTTTTTTCTTTATCGCATAAAAATGACACTTTTACTAAAATAGGTGATTGCATTTGTATATTTTCATCCAATCACCATGTTGCAACCACAGCTGCAATGTTGGAAGGAAAAAAAAACTCATTTGCTAAAATGGATTAGACTTGTTCTTCAGTCCTCACAACACCAGACAGATTATACAGAAAAAAGAGTAGATTATGCAGTACACTTATTGTAAGATAGTGTACCAGTCCAGTTTGGTGTTAGGGACAATAAGGAAGAAAAAAAAATCCCATCCTTCATAAAATCTGCACCGTTCATTAAATAATTGAAAAACAAATCGTATATCCTTTAGTAAAACGTGGTGCATGCATGACCATTTTTTATATCATTAAATCATAAAATTTCACCAAATATACTGTACATTCTCAACAAGTAAGTATAATTTACTTGTCTAATGGTACAAGTCACAATAAGATACACCATTTTTAACTTGTACTATATAATAATTAAACAGTGGCAAGAAGATACACCATTTTTTGGAAATAAAAGAAAAAGATACACCGTTTTTAATTTATATACCTTACATGTGGCCTTGAGTTGCTTCAGAATTGCCAAAGCAAAAGTTCTACTTTACACTTATACATACAAAATAGTATAAAAATAAATAGGAAAATGTTAACTAGTGCTCCTGCGACACTCTTTAAGAAGCATTGATAGTAAATTTTTATTAAAATCTGTGTAATTAATGCAATGGAATTTGTAATATTTGACTTTTTAAAAAATACTTTCTAAATTTGGGATCCTTAAAGAGTGTCCCAGGGGCACTCTTAACGAGACCCAAACCTTTCTCCTCAAAAAGAGAAAAATAATGATACACCACTACACCTTTCAGCAAATTAAGCAAATTAAAGTAGATTAAATGTAGCCTATGTACATTTATGAAGAATAAACGATCTATGTTTCTATGCGCCTTTCTCTTATATATTAGTGGATCTTTTTTGGGTATACTTTACTAGTAGATTTTGTTATGAAGTTTTCTTTAGATAATTCATTTCAATGAGTCACATATAAAAAAAATTATATATTTTAATCTTTTACACAACAATGACCCTTTCATGTTCCTAAAAGATCATGTAAAAAAATGTTAATAAAAGATATGGTAAATTATGACCAATATTTTTTAAAAGTAAAATAGATTATTAGCCTCCCAAAATTTAAACTTTAGTTTAAAATTGTTTAATCTTTCAAATTCATGTAGGGAGTTTTAATACTTTTAAACGTGTAAATAAATAGATAACTCCCTGTACCAAAAAATAAAATAGATAATTCCAAAATTGGTATTGCCATTTCCTTTTCTAGTAAATTGCCTAAAAAAAGGTTGTAAGTTGATTAGTAGATGTACACACGAAGATTTTTTATTTGTCAATATTATTTTTGAAAAGTTTTTTCCCTACAAAAACATGACATTTGCACTTCTTCTTTCTTATGCATTAGCATTAACAGTTAATAGAAGTGCAAAGTACAGTTAGCTAATGTAAAAACAATTTAACGGACTATGCAAACCCTGCTGTAGTTAAAACTATACATGCATGTCAAAAAAATAATACATGCATGTGCTTAAGTTTTTCTCCTTTAAAAGTAATAATAATAAATTATCAATTACGTGTGTATATCCATATGCAAAAATTATGTTATTCTTAATGGAATATGTTAGTATGTTAATTAGTTTATGCGGGAGGTGAGAATCAAACTCATGACCATTTTTATCAGTCTACTATTTAACTCCCTCACTTAGCCACCCTTATATCCCTAAAAATTATGTATTATCTATATATACATAGGGTGTTTATTTGAATGCTTTGAAATTTTATCTTTTATTTGAATTTAAAAATTGATTATAATGATTTTGTATACTCTTGACATCGCATCGCATCGCATACCCAAATTATTCTTGTATATATGGTCTGTTAGTTAGAATTTGATCAAAGGAAACACGTATACACACTTAGAGTGAAATAGTCATGGAAAAGGAATTGAATTTCAAAAACGATCAACTTCACTAACTTCTATTAATAGATATGTCACTTATTTATACACTTGTGCACTTCAAATGGATAATAGCTTATATATATACACACACTAACTAGACCCAAAGCTTTGCTGGGACATGTTGCATTCTGAAGAGGACTGGTCAAAGCTCATAATTAGTAGGGTGCTAAGGAAAGGTAATGTAATATCTCACCATATTTTTTCTTCAATCCGGTCAAGTATTAAAATGGAGTGGGCGACAATGAAGGAAAATACTAGATGGCTTTTAGGTGATGGCAGCTCAATCAAGTTCTAGCAGGATGCTTGGTGTGGACAACCTTTCAACTCTTTCCTCAATGTCTCTAATGTTGATGAAGATGCTCTGGTAACTGATTTCATTCATAATAATGAGTGGTCCCTGCCACTTCACTACTCTACTAATTTTCCAGAAGTTTGGAAGCTGGTTCACAAAGAAATCATCCCTCTTTCTCCCCTGAAGGATGAATTGATATGAAAAAGTTCTAACAATGGTCAACTAACTTTCAAAGATGCCTAGAACTTCAAAGCTACTAACTTACCTGAGATGCAATGGTCTAAATTCATTTGGTCCCCAAATATTCCTCCTTCCAAATCTCTTTTGGTTTGGAGGATAATGCATGACAAAGTCCCATTGGATGATAAGCTCAAGGAAAGAGACATGCATATTCCTTCCATGTGCAGTTTATGTAATAAGCAAGAGGAGTCCTCTTTTCATCTCTTTTTTTCTTGCTCCTTTGCTTCTCAGTTGTGGAGATGGTTTGCTTCAATCTTGAATCTGACCATTAGCTTTCCAACAATTGATGATCTCTGGAAATTTTGTGATAAAGGGTGGTCACCTCAGTGTAAGCTTGCAATCCAAGCTTCTATCATTGGTATTCTAAATGCTATTTGGAGTTCTAGAAATAATGCTAGATTTAACAACATATTTATTCATTGGAAGAATGCAGTGTCTCAAATTATTTGTGGAGTTTCTTTGTCTGCTAACATGTCCAAGTTGGCAGCTAGCTCTTCTATTTCTGAATTCTCAATCTTAAAAGCTCTTAATGTCTCTATCAATCCTCCAAAGAGTCTTGTTATCAAGGAGGTTATTTGGCATCCCCCTATTCAAAGTTGGATCAAATGCAATTGTGATGGTGCAGCCACCTTGAATCCTGTCAGAGCAGCTTGCGGAGGAATCTTCAGAAACAAGGATGCACAGTTCTTAGGTTGTTTTGCTGAAGGTCTTACCACAGGAAATTCCCTGGATGCTGAACTATCTGGTGCTATGAGGGCTATTGAATTTGCAAAGGAAAAGAATTGGAGGAACTTCTGGTTAGAAACTGATTCTATGTCAGTTGTTTTAGCCTTCAAGTCTCATTCATGGGTACCTTGGCAGCTAAGAAATAGATGGAAAAATTGTATTCAAATTACTACTCAGATGAACTTTTTGGTTACACACATATACAGAGAGGGCAATGCTTGTGCAGATGCCTTAGCTAACATAGGTCTCACTCTAGATAGCTTTGTATATTATCATTCTATCCCCATGCAAGTTATGAGTGATTATGTTAAAAATAGGCTAGGTTGGCCTAATTTTAGGTTTAATCACTCTTGAGAAGGTTTGGTGTGGTCCCCCTTCTCCTTTTTTGTAACAATCTTTTTTAATACATATTTGATTGTTTAAAAAAAATGCACATCATAAAATCCAAACCTAACTACACCAGTAACTTAACTAACACAACTACAATTTGATTTATACTTCAACAATCCCCTTTAAATCAAAGTCTCTAAGCCAAGTACATTGAGCATCTTCCTCTTCTCTTTTTTTTTTTTTTTCAAACTTCTTAATCTCCAATGATTTTGTTAAGATGTTTGCAACTTGATCGCCAACTTTGAGTATGTTAGAACAATGTTCCCTTTGCTTACTTGGTCACAAACGAAATGGAATTTTGGTTCTATATCTTTACTTCTCCCATGAGATATGAGATTTCAGCAAGATTTATAGGAGACTTATTGTACACCATTACAAGCTGATCTTCATTTTACTAAAAAAGTATTGTAGCCAAACACCTTAACAAGGTGCATTACATGTTGAAACGTACTCAACTTCACATGATGACAATGCCAAAATTGTATGCTTCTTGTAACACCATGAAATTGATGAATTATTGTACTTCTTCTTTCTAGATTGTCACTACAACAGATTAAGTCAGAAAATCCAATCAAACTTACCTCTTTGCTTAACAGAATTAGGAAACAGAACACCAAAATCAATTGTACCTTGGAGATACCTTATTATCCTCTTCACAACTCGAACATGGGATTACTTAGGTTTAGGCATAAACCTACTCATAAATCCTACACTGAAGTAGATGGCAGGTCTTTAGTTGGATACATACGAGTGTTTGTCGAATTACACTTTAGCATGTTAAACCTCTTTAGGATACCTGTGATGTATTTCTTCTGATGAATCATCATCCTTCTTCTAGTTTCAACAAACTCATGACAAGGAAGTAGCTCATACCTCTGATAAGTAGTAATTTATAGGTTTTTAAGGGTTTCTTTTTATGCAAGTTTAGTCGTTTTTTTCTTTATTTTCTTGAGCTATTTTACTTCAGTATCTTTGTTTTTCTTTTTAGGCAAAAATAATGGTGAACAAGCACTTTGGAGCAAAATCACAAAGAGCCGAGCAAGAAAAGTCAAGTTTCAAGGCAAAAGTGAGATGGCACGGTCGTGCCATCATTTACACTGACCGTGCGCCCATCATGGGCAGACCGTGCCATCCTAGGCAGTGAAATCACGCACAACCGTGCGTTCAGAGAGCACGGTCGTGTGCCTGTCCAGTTCTTCAGATTCTGGCGTTTTGGAACTTGGCACGACCGTGCGCGTTATGCAGTCAGAAATTATGATTGAAAACTCTTGGTTTTTGCCAATTATTGTTGTATAATTAGTGATTAATACCTTGTCCATGACTTTAGGCTATAAATAGAGCTCTAATCAGAGTTGTTTCTCATCTTGGAATGAGTGTAAAGTTACTATAGTGAGATTGTAACTCTATCTTGTTCTAAGCTCAAACACTTTATAAAATTTCTGCATTTTTACATTTCCTTGCAATTTATTTTATTGTTCTTTATATTTCTGCACTTTATTTTATTGCACATTTACAATTCCTGTCATTTACTTTCTTGTCTTTACAATTCATGCAATTTACATTTTGTCAAGTGTCTACAATGAACTCTTGTGAGAGACTAGTCTAGTCTTGAGATTGTTGGAAAAGTCTAATGACTAGATCCTAATCAAACCAAGCTTAGACTCTATTTTATTAAAAATCATTTTTCTATCTAATCTCATCGTTTTTAAACTCAGTAGCAAGTGTTGAACGAAGTACCAAACAAAGAAGTTCAACAACTACTACTTCATCATTTCAAATATCAAGTGAAGTATCGAACGAAGAAGCTTGATATTGGAACAAATGAGATTAGACAAGGCATTGTAAAGCTTGATGGGAACACCCCAAATGAGTAGCTTTACAATGTCTTGAGGCCATAAGATTCGTACTTAATGGGTCTCACATAGCAATCAACCATGAGAATAGGCGTGGTTGCTATTGGGATACATTCATGTATATTTCGAGAGGAAACATGAATTACCTTAGAGAATCTTGCTTTTGGAAAATAAATTAAATATAGAATAGAGATATAAGCTTGACCCTTTAAGATTCTGTCATTAGATATACCAATAATCTCAAGATGCTTTTTATTATATAAAACTTAACCAAAAACATTTTCCAACTCAAAACTATAATCCGTTCAGCTAATATATTCTGAAAATACAATCGGTATTTACTAAACTCCCTGTGGATCGATACTCTTTTATTACACGATATTAACCGTGCACTTGCGGCAATGTATCAACCTCCTAAATCTGTCATATCAAACCCAGGGTTCATATGAGTTTGAAGTTACTTTAATCATGATTACTTCCGGTCATTAGTAAATCATCTACACATAGGCACATCATATTGAGATTTTCTTGATTCAAGTCTTTGACATAAATGCCATGTTCCATTTTTCACTTAGAATAACTCATTTGCTGTAGAAAACAATCAATTTTTTTATTCGAAGCTCGAGGCGCTTACTTCAATCCATAAAGAGATTTATTAAGTCTCAACACTTTGCTTTCATCATCCTTCACTACAAATCCCAGAGGTTGTTTAACATATGCGTCCTCCTCAAGGAAGTCATTGAAAAATGCAAACTTGACATCAAGCTAAACTAGTTTTCAATGCATAAATTTTTCTCAAGCTACTAGTAATCTCATTGTTTCAATTCTTGCCATTGGTGAAAATTTTTGTGTAGTTATGGTCAAAATTTTGTAGAATCTCTTTGCAACACATATTTCATTATGATATGGTTTGAATTTATTCCTCCATACTTTTGTCTTAGTTCCTTCTTCATAATTCTAATTACAGTAAATCTCCTTTTGGATAGGAATCACATCATATTCATTCAGACATATAATAGAAATTCTAGTTCTATGTGGTCTCCCCATTTGCTCTTACTCATAAGCTTCTTCATTTGCATTGGGCTCTTGTTTCTCCTCAATGAATGCAAATGGCACACTTGATGATGACTCACCAACTTCTTCTTGCCAATTCCAGCAGTCATTCTCATTGATTGTAACATTTCTACTAACAATTATCTTCTTTGTAAATGGAATATACAACATATATGATCATGCAAAGTGGTAACCTACAAGTATCATAGGATCACTTTAATCATCAAGTTTCTTTCTCTTCTGATCTGAGACATGTCTAAAGCATAATGATCCCAAGATCCTCAAGTTCTTGATAAATGGTGTCTTGTTTGATCATATTGCTTTAGGTACACTTTCTAGACTCTTTTTGGTACTTCTGTTCAACACATAGCATGTTTCATACATTGCCTCACTCCAGAAGTTATGCGGTAACTTCTTCTCTCTATGCATACATATTGTCATGTTCATAATGGTTTTGTTCCTCCTCTCTGTCAAACATTATGTATAGATGTGTATGGTGAAGTGATCTCATGTTGAATTCATATCCCATCAAAGCAATTCTCAAACTATTTGGATGTATATTCTCATCCTCCATCACTTCTAAGCAAGTTTACTTGTCTTTCTGCCTCTTTTTCAACTAATACTTTGAACTTATTGAAGACATGAAACACTTCATCTTTAGTCTTGATCAGGTACATAATTCTAATGTATTCACCCACAAATGAGACAAAGTACATATTCCCTCATAATGATAATGTCTCAAATGGTCCACTGACTTCATAGTAAACCACATCAAGCTTTGCCCTCATTGGAATATGAGAAACAAATGAGTTCCTTGGTTGCTTGCTCGTCAAGCAATTCTTACATATATTTACAGGCAACTTAATTCTGGACAAACCATGCACCATTGACCTTGAATTCAAAATGGTAAGAATTTTAAAGTTAAGGTGTCCATACCCGAGGTACCACAACCATGTTACATCTTCAATTACCTCAGTTGTAAAATAGTGAAATTTTGTTGCATTGATTTGGACTTGAAATATTCTATTATGAGACATAGTATCTCTTAGAATTCTCTTATACTCAACATTAAAAACTTATATTTGATTGTGTTCAATGTGCATAGTAAAACCTTTTTCTAGTAATTAGCCCATGCCCATTAAATTACTCTTCATCCTAAGAACATAGAGCACCCATGTAACGAGTTCCTTGTGTCCATGCTTGCCTTTGATCAACACATTTTCTTTCCTACTCCTTTTGATGGAATATTCTAATTATCTGCAAATCTAATCTTTGCTTTTTCTGGTTTCATCAAAATATATAAGTCATTCATTATGACTTGTCATATGATTTGAACATCCTGTGTCCAAATACCAAGCATCAATGTTACCCAATTCATAATTAGTTGTTGGAATGAGAAGAATATGATTAGATCCATAATCACTTTCATCTTCAACCATGTGAGCTTCACCATTTGTTGTTCCCGATCCTCTAGAAACACTCGATCCTCTAGAAACACTTTTGCTTTTGCAGTCATTTGCAAAATATCCTTATCTTTGACAATTATAACACTAAATGTTTGTTATGTTCGTAGCTTATTTTCCTTCTTGTCTTGCTGAGAACTATTACTTCTTGATGAAGATTTGTAACATCCCGCTTAAGACTTAGATATTTATCAGTGTTGGGACGATGTTCCAGAGATATATTTAAGTGAAGGGCAATTTGGTAAATGCCGCTCAAGGGCTCTATAAAAGGGCCAAAGCCCATTTCTTCTTTCATTTTCCTTCTCACTTATCTCTCTAGAATTTTCCTCTCCCTTCTCTCTACTCCCTCCCTCACGCCATCCTTCCTCCTTCATCCCTCCAATATTCATCAAATTTCCATCTCAATCTCTCAATCCATGTGCAAGCTAACTTTTTGGGAACTTTGAGACAAGAGAAACTAAAGGAATCAAGTAAGGAAGAAGGAATCAATGCTAGGGTTTTAAGTAGAAAGCTTGGCAAGACCAAATCAAGAGATAAGGTGAGTTCCTTTAGTTATAGATCCCACCTTGGGTAAGTTTTGAGTGAGATAATCTACCATAAGTTATTTTTTGAGAATTTTGATTAAAACCCCCTTTTCTTCATGATGCATATCTCAATCTTTGTTAATCCTTGATTCTAAACATTTGTTGAGTTTTAACCAGGCCATTGGTACCTTATGAAAGCTATTTGGACACTTGGGTATCAATCTTTTCCTCAAAAATTCGTTTTTAACAGTTCTGGGTTCTGCTACGGTCGCTGAGCGAAGTCTAGCTCGCTCAGCGAACGGGCAGGACATACCCTACTGCCAGACTTCGCTTGGACTTTGCCCAGCTCTCGCTCAGCGAGGCTTCAAACCAAAATCTGGGCAGATGCTCGCTAAACGAAGTTTCCCAGATGCTCGCTAAGCGAAGCTCACGCTCGCTAAGCGAAGTTGTCCAAAAACTGTTTTCTTAAAAAAAAAATGTATGTACAGTACCAATGGACAATACTATATCTTTAAATCCATTGTTTAAGGTAGACTCAAGGGTTAACACCAAATGAATGACTGTGTCGTCTATGAGAAATGGGTAGTTCTATACATGATGATTGTTAATTAAGGGTTTAGAGTTTAGATAACTCCAAATCAGGCTTAGCAAATTAATATGATTAGAACAATGTATTAGACATACACACGAATAATTAAGAAGAGCATCAGGCTATAAGATTAAACGTGTCCATCAGGCTCTGGATTATGTCGGATGGGACTTCTCCGAGAGGGTTGTCCACACGTAAGATTATAAAGTTATATATATGTGTATATATATGCTGACAAGTTGTGGCTCAGGTAAGCTCCAGAATTATTCTAGATAGGTCAACCCGTCAGTGAACCTTCATAACGACTCACACATATGTATTCAAAATTAATATAAAACAGTTAACCGTGTCCTTCGAGGCTCCAGATTATGCTGGATGGGTTTATCGCAGATGGTAGACCACACGTAGCAAGAGGAGTCCGGTGACTAGCCTCAGATAGGAGTTTTCACCGGTTATCAGAGGGATGTACTCCGGGGTTACTCCACTCGGATGCATTCCGTAAAATGAACCCAGATAATAATTGTTTGTTACACGCTAACTCTCTAACTTAATAATAACAAAAGGATGATTATAATACAATGAGAATATGACAGTTATCAGATATTGATCCTAGTGTTCCCCTCGATCACTAAGCTAAGTACATAGTAATCTAGTTTCCCGATTACTCAGAGAATCAGACAAGAACATGTATAAACCCAAAATGGGTTGAGATTAGAATATGGCAATCGTAGGTTCCCCCGAGGTTGCCATACAGCCTAGGATAGGTGGAGCTCACTGAGACATTATGTCTCATCCCAATCCATTTGTTTCAGTTTCAGGTGAGTAAGCGGTCCGTGATGAAGTTATCAGGAAGTAGCTGAGTGGAGTGCAAATGCTTGTCATGTACCAGTCAGGATTTCACCAGCATTTTTGTATATATATGTACACATTAGTGGTACTTTATCAGTTGTATAAAACGAGCAAATTTGTATTCATTCAGTAGTATCTTACTAGTATTGACAATTTTATTGTATCCAGTATCAAGTTTTAATACGCATACTAAATATTCAAGATAAATTTAGTATGGGTGTTACAAGATTCAACAAGATCATGGCCATCTCTTGAATTGTCTTTCCTATGTTGATTCCTTCCTTTCTTAAACTTGTCTTCTTGTTTCTACTTCTATCAACCTCCCTTCTTGGAGATGTGAGTTTGCAATGCTTGCTCAATAACACATTCTTTGTTTCTCTCCAAGACTCATTGTTTATGAGCTTCCAAACAACACTGCAATTCTTCAACTTTCACAAGTGACAAGTCCCTTGATTCCTCAATTGCAACTTCTATGTAACCAGTTTTTGAGGAAAGAGTGTGCATCACCTTGTTCACCAATGTTTGATCAGACACATCTTCACCACAACTCTTCATGGGTTTGCCACCATTGTTATTCTAATGAAATATTCAGAGATATTCTCATTTAGTTCCATTTGCAAAAGCTCAAATTGCCATCACAATGTTTGCAATTGTACCTTCTTGAGTTGTCATCACCAACTTGACTTTCTCTAGTACTTTCTAGGCTTCTTTGTATGTGGTTGCATTCTCAATTTTTTTGAAATTGATCGTGTCCACACTTTAATGGAGGAAGAATAAGGTTTTGAAGTCGTTCTTCTTTGAATCTTTGCAGACTGCACTTTGAGCATCAGTTGCATCATTAGCCAATTCTTGCAATATATTTTGAACCACTTCCATGTCATTTTGGAAGGCAAAGATCACCTTCATTTGTTTACTCCATCGATCCTTCTTTCTTTCAAGAACCAATGGTTTTCCTCCAAAACTATTGCCAAGATTCTCCCCCGAGCTTGCCATCTTCACTCAATGTGCAAGAACAATTAAAACACATTGCAATATTACTCTCGATACCACTTGTTAGAATTTGATCAAAGAAAACACATACACACCTAGAGTGAAACAGTTAGGGAATGGAATTTAAAAACGATCAACTCCACTAACTTCTTCTATTAATGGATATGTCACTTATTTATACACTTGTGCACTTCATGATTTGGGCTTACATACACAAACTAGGTCCAATGCACAACATACAATCCACAAATAACTAATTACTTATGTAACAAGTAACTTAACTAACTTTTAACTAACACGTGTATTAATTCTCTAACTAACACAATTACTTTGATCTATACTTCGCCCATATCAGGATTTTCTTCGAGGAATCTATTTAGTCCACGACCCAATTTTTATACGTATATTATTATAGGAGAATTCTATATATGATAACTAGTTAAGTGCTTCATTTGATAAGAAAGAACTAACATACTATATAAATGATTATTTTAACCCCAACTTTATCTTTGCTAAAAGAATCTTCTAAATAAATAATCTTATTCGTAGATTGGGGCACACGAAATTGAAAGTAAGCCTTAAGCTTAAAAGTTCAACCTCAATGTCACTGTATATTGTAGTACGTGTCAAATGGTGTTTTTTTAATAGAAACGTGTCAAGTGGTGTAAAAATTGTTCTAAGTCCTCTCAGAAATGATCAATTTTAAATGTCTAATTTTTATTGATAGACCAAATAATAATGGTGGTTGAAAACTCACACGTGTAAATAAACGAATCGAACTTTATATTTTAATCATAATGTTCTAACAATTTTAGTATTTTTTTTGGTATTGTCCTTATGTTGGGGACTGCTACAATAACTTGACCAAGAAGATGATGAAGATGAAGTGTGCACATAAATTCCAAAACGTGTGTGAGACACACTAACCTTTAGGTTCGATTCGTCCCCACCAGTTATGCCAACAGGATACAAAAGGGTTATACCGGCGAATCCTTCATGATACGATGAAATCCTTGACGTGACTTGCACATTCACACTGTCGCGGTGATTTTCGGAGATCAAGCTATTGATTAGCATTGACTCACTAATTTTATTTCACGACCGAACTTTTAATTTTTCAAAAGAAAATGGGAAAAAGTTCTAAATTACCACAATTTTAAAGATTTAGGGTTCGGGGGTTAGTTACGTTTAGGGAAGGTGTTAGCACCCTAAATATTCGTAGTACTCTACGAGAACCTCTTGATTTTATTTATTTATTTTGGCTATAACTTGCTTATTTTTTAAAAGAAAAGAATGAATTAGAGTAGTGAGGAAAAAATTTTTTTTTTTATTTTTTATGATTTGGAAGGACAAGATCCTTTGCCTACGTACCCGTGAGGGATCAAAACCTCGTAGTTCGGGGTAAAAATGACGATTGATTTGTTTTGGTATTTTTTTATTGGTTTTAAAAAAGTTTTAAAGATAAAATAAAGGCCAAGTGGCAAAATGAGATTGGTTTGTGTTTTTTTTAATTTTTTGAAAATGATTTAAATGTTATTAAAATGGATTAATGGTTATTTAAGAAAAATAAAAGAAGAAAAAGGGGCACTTGATTGAAAATCAAGGTTTGTTTAAGAAAAGATTTTTTTTTTTGAGTTTTTGATTATTTGCATGTTTTTGTTTTTTTTAATAATGAACTAAGACTAAAAACATAACTAAAAGCTAAACGCGAGGAATTTCCGTGGTGACGTTGGATCACCACGAAATCCTTTTGAAATTAAACTAACCTAATATTTTTGTATTTTTTTTTTGTAAAGCGGAATAGAAAAAATAAAAGACATAAGGCGGAATAAATAAAGTGTGGGTGTCAGTGCATATTCTCATTTATATTTTACATTGGTCATAAATACATTCTAATAAAAATAAAAATAAAGACAAAATAATAAATAAAAATAAAACTGCAGATGCACTAAAATAATTATGCTAAAGATAAAGGAATAAAAATGCATGAAATGCAAAACAATAAATAAATATGTCACATAAAAGTAAATAAAAAAAATGCATGGTGTGCTGAATTATGAAGCATTAAAATGAATAAAGTGGGAAAAAAAATGCATGATGATTAACCTAGAGAAAAACTACAAAATTAAGAAAATAAAATAAAGTAAAAAAAAATGAAAAAAATGCGAAAGATGAAAAAAAAACAATAAGATGAAATGCATGAGGAATAAATAAAGGATGAGAAATGCCATAAATAAAAAGAAAATGCAAGAAAAAGAAATAAAAGAAATAAATAAAAATAAAAAGAAAAGGGGGGGGGGGGGGTGCAGTAGCAGGGGACGGGGGTGCAGAAAGCAGAAAGAAGAAAATCAGAAGAAAAGGGCCGAGTACTGGGCCTGAGTTTGGGTCTACTATAAAAGAAAAATTCAGAACAAAAAACCCATTTTCTCTTCTTCCCCTCTCTCTACACTCTTCTCTCACTAGAAGCTCTGACTTCTCTCTAGATAGACCAGCCGGAAAAGTTTTCCGGCGCGGTGGCCGCCGGCCTAGACGGCGGCGCCACCGTGCCGGAGACAAAAAAAATTCGTTTTTTCAAAACCTTTTAGCTTTTCTAAAATCCTTTTCTCTCTAGTTTTCAAAAATCAAATTAGTTTTTTCAAAATTCTTTTAAAACGGGCTAGATCTAAACTTGAAAAAAAATTGACAAACACCTTTTTGAGTTCTGTTTTGTTTCGGCTTTTGCTTGATTTCGGGTTCGGTTTGTGGTGAGGGGCGAGGTTCAGGTTCGTGTGGGGATTTTAGGGTGACTGTGTGTGATGGCCGTGAGTGGTTGTTGGTGGCTATTTGGGGGCCGTGGTTTTGGTGTGGTTTCGGGGGAGAGGGCCGCGGCTTTCGGTTGTGGGGAGCGTGGCGCGGCTGTGTAGTGGTGGTGGGAGATGGGTGGTGGCCGCGGGTGTGATGTGGGAGAAGAGGTGGTGGTGGTACGGTGTTGGTTCGCGGTTGTGTTGTTGTTGTTGTTGTGATTGGGTTTTGATTTGGACTGTTGGTTTTGTAATTGTTGGCCGCGTGTGTGGTGACTTTTTTCGTTACTGTGTTCTCGTTTCTGATAGTGGTCGTATGTGTATGGATGAGTTTTCTGTTTCTGATGAATTTTGTGTTTCCGTTTTCCCCCCCTTTTGTGCTGCCTGATGCCTTCCTTTTATCATACAGTGCTCTTAATGTGTAATTGAAAGCCATTGATGGACAATAAACATAATCAGCCAAATAAGGCAACCATTAAAATTGTCATCAAAACATAAGTCAACTTTTTTTTTGAAAATAAAATAATAAAATAAAAAATCCAAAAATAAATTGTAAAAATAAAAAAGGAAAATAATAAAGATAATAAAAAAAATAATAAGTAAAAATCAAAAAATAATAATAAAAAAAACTGTCGCCGTCGGAACCAAAAATGAGGTATTTTAAAATACCTCTCTGCCAAAATTTCGTCTAAAACGACGAAAAATTTCGAACCAAAAAGACGAGTAAAAAAAGAATTTTAGGTCAAAAATTGGGGTATGACAGATGCCCCTATTTAAGTCTCTTCGTCAGGAGATTTTAAAGATAAAATCTTTGATTCGGCGGGTCGAAGGGACTTAAATACAGAGTACGCCAATTTTGGACCTAAAAAAAAATGTGAAATGCTCGTGATGCAAATGCAAATGCAAGACGACGAAGATGTCCTGACTGGAGGTAAAACAAAACAAAAGGATACCCGAGTTCGTTAAAGAAAGGGATCCGACTCCATTGGGGGATAACATGATTTCACTAGGGGAGGGATCAACTACCGTATTGACAGCTGAAAAAGGAAGTATGATATGGGAAAAGATACCGACCACAAGTTGCCCGTTTGTAGAGCTTGCCACTTGAGGTAAAGACGGAAATAAAAGTAACCTGCCACTGACGACAAGAAACAAAGGTAAATGTCAGCTGTTCGGGATGTTGCCGAACTTGCCACTAACGACATGATAAAAGATAAATGTCAGCTGTTCGGGATGTTGCCGAACTTGCCACTGACGACATGATAAAAGATAAATGTCAGCTGTTCGGGATGTTGCCGAACTTGCCACTGACGACATGATAAAAGATAAATGTCAGCTGTTCGGGATGTTGCCGAACTTGCCACTGACGACATGATAAAAGATAAATGTCAGCTGTTCGGGATGTTGCCGAACTTGCCACTAACGACATGATAAAAGATAAATGTCAGCTGCTCAGGATGTAACCGAACTTGCCACTGACGACAAGAAGGTAAAAGGTAAATGATATGCACAAGCTGTTCGTTAAAGAACTGCCAATTGGCATAAAGAGGGTGACATTTTTAGACCAGACACACTGGGGATGACACTTGGGGACAAAGAGAGTTAAAAATTGTTCATGACTGATTGATTTGAAAAACAAGACTCAGGGTGGTTAATGCAACCATGTATTGAATGATGTTGTTTGTATGTTGTATATGTATGAATGTGTATATGCATGAATGTGTGAATGTATGTATGACAATACGACTTGTATGACTGTATGGAGGATTGACATGTGTGATTGTATGACCGATGAACTTGATGAGACAAGACTAGACAGGTAAGATGGAAAGTGGACCGACGGCGCAGTACGAACACTCTGCAATCTTCATTGGGAATGATGCCATTGGGGACATATCAAAACATTGACGGGGTAAAGCCCGATATATGCAACAACTGATGGGGAGTAAACACTTTCTGGGGAAGACGTGTTAATCCAAGAAACTGGCAGAAGAACTGGTGCTTCTGCGGTCATGCTTATTTTGTTTTTTTGAATCCCTAACTTTTGCCTGAATCGCCCTTTCTGGTTTTCGATCCACCGGGAATGTGTTCTTTTGTATGCCCCTAATTTTTTCCTGGACCGCCTTTTCAGGTTTTCGATCCACCGGGACGCTCATTTTTGCCTAAGCCGCCCTTTTGGGTTTTCGACTAACCGAGCTCTTTTCTTTTTTTCTTCTTTTTTTTTTCAAGCAATTGATCATGTTCAGCCTGCAAAGTTTATCCGTTCTCAGGACAGATGTTGACGCACACTTCACTTATTCATGAGTTCAGAGAGAATGTGTTTGTTGTTTATGCTTTCCAAAAATATAAAAAGATTCATGATTTTGAAAAATATTTTACTTCAAGTACTACCATCAAAAATAGAAGAAATTTTTATAAACAGAATAAATGGGAATTCCAAATAAAAGGCACAGGCTCAAATTTATTTTAACAGAGTGGTGGCCCGCCAATGGCGTGGCTCCACGGATCTCTCAAAAGTTTGGAAAATGGTAAATATAAGGGGAAGGTACATTGAACACAATAACCGCTATTCTCCCTAACAACTTTGAATTCCACTGTTTGGATGCTTCAAATTCAGAGTCTCTTTGACTGCTAATGTGCCCCAAGTGAGACATGGCCAACCCGCTACAGTTACTTTGTCTTTTGATCCTTAATTTTTGCATAGATCGCCCTTTCGGGTTTTCAATCCACCGAGACGCTCATTTTTGCCTAAGCCGCCCTTTCGGGTTTTCGACTTACCGAACTGTTCTTTTATTTTTTGACAAAGTATTTCTTGACTGCATCGGCGTTCACAGGACGGGGAAGTTCATCACAATCCATAGTTGCAAGGGTCATTGCACCACCGAAGAACGCTCTCTTGACGACATATGGGCCTTCATAGTTAGGCGTCCATTTGCCCCTGGAGTCCGATTGAAAGGATAAAATCTTTTTGAGCACAAGGTCTCCTTCTCGAAATTCACGGGGACGAACTTCCTCGTCAACAAATTGTTTCATCCTTTTTTGGTATAACTGTAAGAGAAGGGGGTTGCCCGTGCTGATGTTCGCACCGAAGTACGACACTCATGCAAAACGAAAGGGATCATCTCATGCCAATCCTTGTTGGTGACCACCATTTTCTGCACTATCTTCTTGATGTATTTTTCTCTTTTTTGTTTTGTTTTTCTTTTGCTGTTGTTTTTTCCTTTTTTTTTTTGCAGCTTCAATGGCACCATTCTTCTGGGATTCGACTAGGAATATTGTAATGGCAGTTCTTCGGAACCCAAGTTAATCCTTTCATATGCTAATAACCGAGAGATCTTTTCGGGAATCCCTTCATCTTCCTCCTCTTCAGCTTCGTAAACAGGGAACTCAAAGTCGGGTGAAAGCATAGGGTTACAGTGTTCAACGGGTTTATTGATGTTCAGTCTACATATGATTGATGATTGATTTTAGAAAATGAGTGAAAAATGCAGACCTTTTGAAATTGATAAAATAAAATATTTTTTGGGTTTTTTATGTTACCATTTTCCAGAAAAAAGCAAAGAATAAAAAGACATAGTCGGGGACAAAACGACATTTTTATTTGATGATGGAAATACATGAAGCAAAAAGCCCTAAATAAGTTCACTTTCGCCTCAGGCGGAACGAAAGGATTTTCTTTAAAAAGACAAGACAACAAAACGCATTACTTGGACCCATGAACAACTGAGAGAATGTCGACAGTGACCCAATTGCGGCAAACTCTGTCACGTGTCACAAAACTAGCTGCCACCTCCTTAAGATTGTCTTCAACAAGGTGAGCCCCTGAACAATCTTGCACCATATTAACAGATGAGGTCTCACGATCCGGTAGTGGATTAGCTTGCACATTGGGGTTCAAATCTTTGAAGGACAAGATATTAGCCTGGATCAACCTTTGGACTTCGACCTTCAAGGCGTAACAATGCTCAACGTCGTGACTGGGTGCCCCTTGATGGAAAGCACAAGAGAGATCAGGTCTATACCCACGTGGCAACCTTTCAGGTACCTGAGGAGGCACCTTAGTTTGGACAAGATTTTTCTCAAGCAAAACGGGAAGCAACTCTGCATATGCCATAAGGATTGGATCAAAATGGGATATCCACTGAACCCAATTCTGTTGGGTGAACTGTTGGGGAGCCTGTTGTCGAGCCTGTTGTCGAGGCTGCTGTTGATACTGTTGCTGAGGCTGTCCATGAGCCACCATACTCACCACTTGCTCTTTCTTTCCTGAGAAGCCATTCCCAAACTTCTTTGTACTGCTGGCAGCAAAGGCACTTTCCATAACTAAATGTCCCTCTTGGAATCCTTCCTCCAGACGCATTCTCATATTAACCATTTCAGTGAAATCACTAGGCGCACTTGCTATCATCCGCTCGTAATAGAATGAACCAAGAGTATTTAGGAAAATCTTGGTCATTTCTTTCTCCTCTAGAGGTGGGTTAATCTGAGCAGCAACCTCTCTCCATCTTTGGGCATACTCCTTGAAAGTCTCCTTGTCCTTTTGAGCCATGGTCCAGAGTTGGTCTCTGTCTGGGGCCATGTCCAGGTTGTACTTGTATTGGCGAACAAAGGATTCTCCCAAGTCATTGAAAGTTTGGATCCTGGTGCTGTCCAAACTCATGTACCATTTCAAGGCGGCACCAGTCAGACTGTCCTGGAAGTAGTGGATGAGTAATTGATGATTATCTGTCTGGGTAGACATTTTCCTAGCATACATTACCAGGTGGCTTTGAGGACAGGTGTTCCCCTTGTACTTCTCGAATTCAGGGACCTTAAACTTGGGCGGGATCTTGACGTTTGGCACTAAACAAAGGTCGTGGGCATTTTTCCCAAACAGATCTTTCCCGCGGAGGGCCTTGATTTCCCGTTGCATCTTGTCAAACTTTTCTTGGAAACCATCCATCCGCTCTTGAGCCCCTACACTTTCTGTATGGTAGATAAGTTCGTTGTCTTATGGGGTGGTATGAATCACTGGAGCTGAAAAAGCCACAGTAGCCTGAGGAAAAGTAACACCGGGTTGAGGAGCAGAAGTTGCAGCAGGAATAGGGATGAATCCTTCACCGGAGCTAAGAGGTATGCCCCAGGGATATCCGTCGGGCATGGTGTATTGTGGAGCACTGGGGTGCGCTGTCGGAGCTGGAGTAGTAGCAGTCGTCAACTGAGCTAGAGAGCCAGGGGGAGGAGACGGTGGCTGAGTTTGTGTAGCTGCCAGCAGTTTCACTAACTCTGTTAATTCCTCGATCTTGGCCCGCATGGATGTCATTTCTCCCCGGAGTACCTGATTTTCTTGTTCCAAATGTTCCATTCTTTTTCTCTGATATGCTCTAGTGTTGTACGTGTAAGTCGGTTTCTGCTGAGGGCGTCGGGCCACTTTCTTGGACTAGGCAGATGTACCTTTTTGTGATGAGACAGAGGATGAGACTCGATTTGGAAACTATGAATGCAGTATGATGCATGATTATGCTTATGCAAAAAAGAAGGGTTTGTTATCGAAGGACTTGTCGAAGTAATTGTAAACATCATAGTTTGAAAATTCATTTAGTAATAAAATATTACAAATGATCCCCTTTTTAGGAACAAAGCAAGGGATATGCTCAAAAGTTTATCAATAGAAATCTTGAAAAAGCCCCAATATTTCAAACTCGAGGATGCCAAGTGATCTCCCATAACGAGCTTGAAAAATCCTCCAGACTAGTCATTAGAGATCCTAGCTTCCTTAAGTTTGTCAAATCCTGGTTTTTAAAGTTATGCTTCTAAGTGTTCCTTTTTATGAAGTTCATACCTACGATGTTTACAACAAAACTTGTCTAAATCCTCTGATACTGATGGGAAAAAAAGTTTATGAATGAATGCATGTATGCATGATTATGCTAAAGAAGCGGAGAAAACATGGTGAGGTTAAGTCCAATAAGGTTGGAGTCAAGGGTAAACACGCCATTTGGTAAGGACTATGGTTTCATTTGTACCTGTATCACGGGTTCTACCAAGTTCCCAAAGTCCTCAACCCCTTCCAAATATCATCGGGTTACGAGATTGACTCCCGGTCCAACAACATTTGTAAGAAAGTCTCGTTTGAGTGTAATATCGCGTATCAACTAATTCAAGATTACTCTTGGTTAGCCACCGCACTACGTTCTAAAAGGCCAAGATGAGTTAAGTGTAACTAAAGGTCCTCAACTTCATAGGTTACTTGAAAATAATAATGCCGGACATGACTACTCATGCCGACATAATAATACTTCCAAGATTCCTCCATTGAGCGGGGTTATCACATGTGCCACATCCGAAATTTACTCTCGGAAAGACACTTTGATTATACCACCATCCTATCTTATGTTTTCCCTCAAGTCTGGGTGTAGGACTTATCTCACCACTCACGCAAAAGGGAAAAAAACACATAGGCACATATTTACATTCTTATTTTTTTTAAGCAAGTTATAGCACAAAATAATTAAATAAATTCAAGTTAGGCTCAACCCTCTTAGGGAATTCCCCAGTGAAGTCGTCATTTCTGTCGCGGTGATTTTCGGAGATCAAGCTATTGATTAGCGTTGACTCACTAATTTTATTTCACGACCGAACTTTTAATTTTTCAAAAGAAAATGGGAAAAAGTTCTAAATTACCGCAATTTTAAAGATTTAGGGTTCGGGGGTTAGTTACGTTTAGGGAAGGTGTTAGCACCCTAAATGTTCGTAGTACTCTACGAGAACCTCTTGATTTTATTTATTTATTTTGGCTATAACTTGCTTATTTTTTAAAAGAAAAGAATGAATTAGAGTAGTGAGGAAAAAAATGTTTTTTTTTATTTTTTATGATTTGGAAGGACAAGATCCTTTGCCTACGTACCCGTGAGGGATCAAAACCTCGTAGTTCGGGGTAAAAATGACGATTGATTTGTTTTGATATTTTTTTATTGGTTTTAAAAAAGTTTTAAAGATAAAATAAAGGCCAAGTGGCAAAATGAGATTGGTTTGTGTTTTTTTTAATTTTTTGAAAATGATTTAAATGTTATTAAAATGGATTAATGGTTATTTAAGAAAAATAAAAGAAGAAAAAGGGGCACTTGATTGAAAATCAAGGTTTGTTTAAGAAAAGATTTTTTTTTTTTTGAGTTTTTGATTATTTGCATGTTTTTGTTTTTTTTAATAATGAACTAAGACTAAAAACATAACTAAAAGCTAAACGCGAGGAATTTCCGTGGTGACGTTGGATCACCACGAAATCCTTTTGAAATTAAACTAACCTAATATTTTTGTATTTTTTTTTTGTAAAGCGGAATAGAAAAAATAAAAGACATAAGGCGGAATAAATAAAGTGTGGGTGTCAGTGCATATTCTCATTTATATTTTACATTGGTCATAAATACATTCTAATAAAAATAAAAATAAAGACAAAATAATAAATAAAAATAAAACTGCAGATGCACTAAAATAATTATGCTAAAGATAAAGGAATAAAAATGCATGAAATGCAAAACAATAAATAAATATGTCACATAAAAATAAATAAAAAAAAATACATGGTGTGCTGAATTATGAAGCATTAAAATGAATAAAGTGTGAAAAAAATGCATGATGATTAACCTAGAGAAAAACTACAAAATTAAGAAAATAAAATAAAGTAAAAAAAATGAAAAAAAATGCGAAAGATAAAAAAAAACAATAAGATGAAATGCATGAGGAATAAATAAAGGATGAGAAATGCCATAAATAAAAAGAAAATGCAAGAAAAAGAAATAAAACAAATAAATAAAAATAAAAAGAAAAGGGGGGTGCAGTAGCAGGGGACGGGGGTGCAGAAAGCAGAAAGAAGAAAATCAGAAGAAAAGGAAGAAGAGGGCCGAGTACTGGGCCTGAGTTTGGGTCTACTATAAAAGAAAAATTCAGAACAAAAAACTCATTTTCTCTTCTTCCCCTCTCTCTACACTCTTCTCTCATTAGAAGCTCTGACTTCTCTCTAGATAGACCAGCCGAAAAAGTTTTCAGGCGCGGTGGCCGCCAGCCTAGACGGCGGCGCCACCATGCCGGAGACAAAAAAAAATTCGTTTTTTCAAAACCTTTTAGCTTTTCTAAAATCCTTTTCTCTCTTGTTTTCAAAAATCAAATTAGTTTTTTCAAAATTCTTTTAAAACGGGCTAGATCTAAACTTGAAAAAAAAATTGACAAACACCTTTTTGAGTTCTGTTTTGTTTCGGCTTTTGCTTGATTTCGGTTCGGTTTGTGGTGAGGGGCGAGGTTCAGGTTCGTGTGGGGATTTTAGGGTGACCGTGTGTGATGGCCGTGAGTGGTTGTTGGTGGCTATTTGGGGGCCGTGGTTTTGGTGTGGTTCCGGGGGAGAGGGCCGCAGCTTTGGGTTGTGGGGAGGGTGGCGCGGCTGTGTAGTGGTGGTGGGAGATGGGTGGTGGCCGCGGGTGTGATGTGGGAGAAGAGGTGGTGGTGGTACGGTGTTGGTTCGCGACTGTGTTGTTGTTGTTGTTGTGATTGGGTTTTGATTTGGACTGTTGGTTTTGTAATTGTTGGCCGCGTGTGTGGTGGCTTTTTTGGTTACTGTGTTCTCATTTCTGATAGTGGTCGTATGTGTATGGATGAGTTTTCTGTTTCTGATAAATTTTGTGTTTCCGTTTTCCCCCCTTTTGTGCTGCCTGATGCCTTCATTTTATCATACAGTGCTCTTAATGTGTAATTGAAAGTCATTGATGGACAATAAACATAATCAGCCAAATAAGGCAACCATTAAAATTGTCATCAAAACTCATCAAAACATAAGTCAACTTTTTTTTTGAAAATAAAATAATAAAATAAAAAATCCAAAAATAAATTGTAAAAATAAAAAAGGAAAATAATAAAGATAATAAAAAAAATAATAAGTAAAAATCAAATAATAATAAAAAAAAAAAACTGTCGCCGTCGGAACCAAAGATGAGGTATTTTAAAATACCTCTCTGCCGAAATTTTGTCTAAAACGACGAAAAATTTCGAACCAAAAAGACGAGTAAAAAAAGAATTTTAGGTCAAAAATTGGGGTATGACACACACCAAGCTTATCGACAATGGTAGTTTACAGAATAAAGTTATGTCAATTTTCCTCGTGCACTAGAGAAAAGAAAGAATGATTTAAAATTATTTTCGGCAGAATTCTGACACACAACAATGCGATTTTCTGTCTATATTTCTGACTTATTTTCTACCTCCAAAGTGTCTCTATTTATAGAGAAACTTATGTCCTTTGGCGAAGAGAAACAACACTTTAGAAGTGTTTGTTCATGAATGGTTACATTACTTCAATTATCAAGCAATACACCTTTTCTTTAAAATGTCTCTATTTAACTATTGCAACTTTCCAAATATATTTTGGAAATTTCTCTCACAATCCACCACCATTTTCAAAATATATATAAATCCATTATTCCGGAAATATCATGGTTTCAGATAAAGGTATCTCACGATTTGAACCTTTACTTAGTGAGTTGAGTTTTCACTCATCCCCAAATAAAATGGTAGGCAAGCTTTGAACCAACTATTCATTAGAACAAGTGTGCATAACTCACACATAAAATCTCGGTACCACTGATCGAATTGTAGAAGTGACACGTTTGTTAAGGCCTTGTGCCCGTGTATCCTTTTCATGAGAATTTAGGAGTCAAGCTCTTGAACTCAATGAAGCTACCCCACTTCATTCTCATATAGGTAGACTATATCAGAAATGCCCCATAAGTATGCATTCCAACAAATATTTGCTATATGTCCATTAAGAGGAAAACCTCATCCTACCCCTTTTCTTCTTATTGTCCAAGTACTTTTACCCCTTGGAATGTATCTATCGTCAAGTACTTCAATCACTCTAATATTGTACTTTCACCATTGAACCCAAGCTTGATGCTACTCAAGTGTGGGGTGAGTTTCCACCATTTGTGATCAATTAGATTTGGGCTTATACCACATCCCTAATGATATCTTCAATGTGTTCAACATCATATCCGAAGACATCATATCCTTGTCAATCATTTCGTCAAATAATGGCAAGATTTTCTTTAACTTTTATAAACTTTGAATATTCAATCATTCACATAGATTTTGAGTTCTCATAGCTATGCATATGGATCAACTTATATACTCTTAATAGTATTCACCAACTATCATTAAACAATGACACTTTTGTCAATTGAGTATATTGTATAATACACAAATTTTTATGTCATTACATATTTGCTATTAAAATATTTAACATGCATTTTAATTTGAACTTCAACTTTTCTTTTTTATCTGGCCAAGATATATCATACATTGAATGCATTAAACATACATAGCAAAATAACATTTGATCATAAAAGAATGTCATAACCAATTTTTAACGTCATAAGATGGGTTTAAACATGCAAGTCATATACTCCACATAAAATTAAATATAACACAAACATTTTGATCTTAGTTATCATATAACTAATACATATATCATAAATTCATTGTGTTAAATTCAAGTTTTATGTTTAAAAAATTTCTATGCTTAATCCAAATAATCATAATAGAAAAATAAACAATGAACCAAAATAACATTAATATTATCTATAACTTTCCTCCATCAACATTTACCAACTTATAACTCAAAACATACCCAAATTATTTTAATATCAAGATAACCAAGAAATTAACAACTACTTTCATATTATCATGCACATATAATATCAACACAATGTTAATGATAATAATTTCTTACACAAAACAAATAATATCATTAAAACAACCACTTGATATTCATGACCGAAGCACATACAATAATTTCAAATGAATAAAACAACAATCATTGTATTGATACAATTTTTAAGCCTGAAAATTATCAAATCCAAATTCAAAATAGTAAAATCAAAATGTTCAAAACTTGGTCCAATTGTGACTTATCATGAACCAACATGATTGTTGATCAAAACTTGATTCAATATTGACTTATCATGAACCAACACAATTGTTGACCAAATTTTACATTGTTTCAAAAATTTTCCAAATTCTAATTTCTTTTATTTAATAGAAAAAATATTTTTCACAAAATTGTAACCATTGTATTGAATTGGTGCACTCAAAGAACATGACAACTTACCACTGAGCCAACACAATGTTTCATTTTAAATTGACGCACTTCAATACATAACAAAAACTAAATTTTATTTTTGATTTCAAACATAATTCTAATAACAGCAAATTAATTTAACACATATACATTTTTTATTTTTGTGTAACCAATTAATTAAATGCAAATATCATAGACAACATGAATCATAATCTCATGCAATGAACATATAAGTTTAGATCATATTTGCATAAATTTGTAATACCACACAAGAAGAGATACAAACATTTATCTCTTAAAGATATTCCTCAAAAAAATTAACATAGAATTGCATGAAATCCTAATAATTCATGTATATCTACACTATACTTATATCCATTTTCCATCCATTTTAATTACTTGCACGACAGAGTTATCAACTTTCCAATATTTAGGTTGTGTTTGGCAAGGATGAAAAGCTAACTTATAGCTTATTGAATCAGCTTATAAGTTTATTGGATCAAAACATGACGTGTTTGGTAACAAGCTTTTCTCGTGAGCTTATAGCTTTTTCTGAGATGCTACTTCAAGTAGCTTTTGAGCTTATAGCTTATAACTTTTTTATATTCTCTTCCAATTTTAACCTTTTTATTTTAATTTTACTATTTTTTTAATAAAAAAAACTACCCATATTCATATGTAACTACCCATTTTTTATATATTGGTGCAACCAACTTACGTGACTACCCATATGTATCACTCCAGTTGTAGTTCTTTGTATATTTTCTTTGTTCACTTTTTTTTACCTTGATCTTATTTCATATAATATAATATATGATTTTAAATAAAATATACAATAAATATTGAAGCCATTTTAGTTAAATAAATTTTTTTAATTGAATTCATAAAACACATTTATCATTTTGGAGATGAAAATAATTTGAAATAAATTTTAATATTTAAAAAGAAATAAATAAGTAAAAAAAATATGTATATAATTTATAAAAAAAATATTAAACAAACATGTCTTTTTATGTCATTTTATATTTATAAGTCATTTCAACATCTAATTTTACCAAACACATTATTTTTAATGAACGAGCTTTTCAGCTATAAGCTATCGGTTATTAGTCATCAGCTATCAGCTAGCTTATCAGCTACCAGCTAGCTTATAACTTATTTTCACCAAACAGAGCCTTAATATAAATCAAAGACAACATGCACACAAAATAACTTCATACGTGAAATTATAAGATACGATACATTGTCACTAGCATGCATATATAAGATCAACATTCATATCATTAAAACAATAGTATAACACAGAACAATCATATACATTCATAGATATTTTTTGTGTATCTTTCACCACGGTCATAAATAAATAATCAAGAGTCTTTATTTCTCCACCAAAATTGCAGCAATTATTAAACCATAAATAAATCATAAATCGAACCTAAATATTGTTAGAACCTGTGTTAGGGGACTGCTGCAATAACTTGACCAAGAAGATGATGAAGATGAACATGATGAAGTATGCACATAAATTCCAAAGCGTGTGTGGAACACACTAACCTTTAGGTTCGATTCGCCCCCACCAGTTATGTCAACCCGATGCAAAAGGGTTATACCGGCGAATCCCCTTCAGGATATGATAGAATCTTTGACGTGACTTGCACATTCACACCAAGCGTATCGACAATGGTAGTTTACAGAATAAAGTTCTGTCAATTTTCCTCGTGCACTAAATAAAAGAAAGAATGATTTAGAATTGTTTTCGGCAGAATTCTGACACACAACAATGTGATTTTCTGTCTATATTTCTGACTTTTTTTATACCTCCAAAGTGTCTCTATTTATAGAGAAACTTATGTCCTTTGGTGAAGAGAAACAACACTTTAAAAATATTTGTTCATGAATGGTTACGTTACTTCAATTATCAAACAATACACATTTTTTTCAAAATATCTCTATTTAACTATTACAATTTTTCAAATATATTTTGAAAATTTCTCTTGCATAAAAGTTTAAATCTTTGCAAGGAATTAATTATTAATTTATTATGGTTATGGTTATGACAGTATGGAAAGAAACACGTACTACTTCATTCAACAAACAGTAGTAATGCGTGGCGCCGATTACCGCTTGCAAGGAATTGTGGGCCGGCACGTTAATTATTAAGTCAAGATAAATTGGTAACGACAATAACATACAATAAAATAACCTAAAAATATTTTACAGTCATGTTCAAAGCCAAAGATTATTTTTTATTCTTAATTTTAAATTCCAGGGTTGTTCCACAAAGCATCCCACAGCATTCTCATCTCATATCTTGACACAAACAAACAATGGGTATTACTCGCCCAATGTTTGTAAAATACTGCTTAGGTGTCACAAGACAAATCAAATTATAGCTAATTGTTCCTTCATCTATCAAATTATATTTTATATTAGTAGTATTTGTTTACTTGCATTTTTTTACCTAAACAAACTTTAGCGTTTATCCTTTCTCAAAAAGACAGCGTTAAATAATTACCAATCTTTCTAAGCACATTCAACAATTATAACCTTTGCCTTAAAATTGACTTTTGCCTCAGAAAAAAGATTAGAAACTTTAAAAAATTAAAATCTTTTTAATCTGTTATCAGAGTCTCACATTAAATGAGATATAATATGAAATGTATAGACAATCTTCATTTTATAGGACTAAGTCTAACCCACGTTTTAAAATGATATCATATCCTTAAAAAAAAAGTATAATATCATATTAAGATTTATTGGACCATCTACGATCATATGACCTCTATCGAGCCATTTAAATCACTCTCTAAATGTTTGTTCATGATTTTAAACATGACATGATGTGTTAAGAGTTCTTACGTTTGATATGATATGACATAAAAATATGTTTATAAGTGGAAGTAATTATCACCTTATAAACTCATGAAAAATGCTATAAACTCATAAGATAAAACTCTTACCCAATAGTACAATTTTGATCTTATAAAGTTAAACGAATTTATCCCTTATAAGCTAGCGATTTGACATTGCCAAACATACTCTTAATATTTGAAAGAAAAATAACATTTTCTTAATAAATTTATATTAAGGTTAAGCTAGTTTTGTCAAAAGACACTACTAGTGAGCTAGTACCACATTAAACATGCTCAATTATCCTTAGTTACGTTCATTGTACAAGTTTCTTTTCGAGACTGTATCCCACAATTTTCCTCTACACACGTACTATTCTTGCTTCCTAGGTTCACTACACTTTCTTATCATTGATCGTGTCAAATAGACTATTGAACTATACTACTATTTTATTCCTGGCCGTGGCATAATTTACTAATCTAATGTCGACATGTCGGTCTAAAATAACAAATAGTTTAAAATGATTTACAAAAACTATGATTCGTCTTGATATTGACATTTTTTATTTTTTAAAAGATAATCTTCCCTTCAATTTCATGTCAGCTCAGCAGATCCACCACACGTAACATAAAAAATAATTACTTTCATTATTCCTTTTTCTGAATTATTTTATAGATATCCACTTTTTCCTAGAATTGTGACACCTGATTAATAATGTTTAAAATGATACTAAATTCAGTTGAATATTTGATTAATTTATATCACTTTGAAAATAAAGTTGTGATCAATTATGTGATTACTAACCATAATTTTGACCGTAAATTAAATTAACAATTTATTTAACTAAATTAATATATTTTTGAGCGTGTTTAACTAAATATCGTAAGTCTCCCTAAAAAAAACTAAATATCGTAAGTAAAAAAAAAATGAATATCTAAATCCAAGATATCTTAGTTTAGTGATAAAAGTTGACTTATACTAATATCAATGACATTTACTCAAAAAAAAAAATTCAATAATATTGTTAATAAAATATTGTTCAATAATAATTTTTCTTAATCCTTTTATAAAAGATATCATAACTAAAAAAATATTATTATATGAGAATATTATGAATATGAGACAGGTAACACAATTGCTGTTTTCCACCTTTGTTCTAGCTCCTTCTATATAAATATACCCTACCGATTCTTCAATTTGTTATGTAACTGAATTTCGAATATCACGTTTCCGTGACTAACCGTCTCAACAAACTTCTAATTTCTAAACTAAACTTAAACCTTCCACACTTTTTCACTCTAAAACCCTAACACACACACATACTCTCTCTCTAAAAACCTTCAACAATGACCATGGCTTTTCGCTCCTCAAGATCCGAAACCTCGTCGTATTCACACTTCGCTTCTTCATCCGTATCAAATTTCGCTCCAAGAGCTTCTCCTGTAACGATGCAATCCTCACCGTACGGTCACCGTCCTACACCACCGTCTCCACCGTCACCTTCTTCCACCGTTAGATTCTCTGTCGAACAACGACCGGAATCTCCAGGACCTAAATCGATGACGGCTGTGCCGTCCACGAGTACGAAGCCAGCGAGGAGATGCATGTGTTCTCCGACGACACACGCGGGTTCGTTCCGGTGCGCGTATCATAAACGCATGGCGGAGAAAGAACAACAACGGCAACATAAACAAGAAAAAGTTCATCAACAACAACAACAGCAAAAAGAAGTTCAGCAGCAGCAGCAACAACAACGGCAACAAATCACGGCGTGGTCAGGAAGTAGAACGCTGAATCTTCGTCGATCGGCGATGAAGAATTCGTTGATTCGAATCGGTGTAGAAGGTGAAATTGTGAAGAGGACGTTAACGAATTTGATTCGACCTTCGCCACATCAACTTCGCCGCCGGGAAGCTTTTCAGGCAAAGCTGAGTCGGCTTTCTGTTATGTCCAAAGCTGCTTAACATTCGTAGTAAATATTTTTTTATTTTTTTCTTTTGTTCTTTATTTTTCTTTTTAGTGTTGTGTGAATGAATTTGAAGAACACGTGCTAGCTATGATTTTATAATTCTTGTGTTGTGTTTGTGTAACAGAGGAACCTTTCTTCTTTTTGTTATGTAAATAGTTTTTCTTTTTTAGAAATTTTTTTGTGAATAGTTATTGTATACAGTCTTTTCTTTCATGTAAAGTAGTTTTTTTTTTTTTTTTTTCCACTTTGTCACGCATGAATTCATAAGTAGCGTTATTTATCACAGTTGTTGTGAAGGGGGAACTGATTCACATGCAATGGAGTGTTGAGTTGTGTGTGAAGAAGGGTGTAAATAGAATATAAATAAGATAATTAGTTTTTGTTTGCGAGTTAAAGGAAAAGATTTTGGGAAAAGAAATATAAAAGAAAATGAAAAATTTCACATTTTTTTCAATGGGTGAATGTATTGCAAAATTATCAATCCGAACACAAGACGTACTCGATTTATTTAGGATGAAAGAAGATACAAGCACCAACAATAGAGAGAACACCCCATATCCATACAATTAATCCTTTACCCCCAACAAACCATTAAAAATGACAATTTACAATCCTTTTAAAGTCACTATGACTTTACCTCCCAAAACATTTTTGGTATGCAACAGATTTTTGAAATCAAATTTACATATCGAAAAATTTAACAAAAGTTTTCTGAAATTTCAGCTACCATGAGATTCTATGAATTCTATCAATTCAATCAAAAGAATTGAACTTTAATCGAAATTGAGAATTAAAAGGAAAATGGATATTTGGATGGCATCAATTGAAACTTAATTCACCGTCACTAAAGCTTATCAAACACGTTAAGAAAAAGAGAAATGATATTTGTATAATCATTTTGTGACAACTTTATCTTATATTCATGTTATGTTCTTATTATATATCTTTCCCTTTATTTTTTCTGATTACTACTCTTTTAATTTCTGCACTCCCCTTATTACTTCTGCACCCCCTTTTCTTTCTCTCTATTCTTTTATTTTCTTTATTTATTTCTTGCACTTTTTTTTTTTATTTCTTTTATTTTTATGCACTTTATTTATTGCTTTTAATTTCCAGTACCATGCATTTTTTTATTTTTATTTTATTGCATCATATTTATTTTTTGTCTTGCATTTTCTATTTTCTTTTATTTTATGCATCATATTTAATTTTATGCCTTGCATTTTTTTTATTTTCTTTATTTATTTTCCAGCACCATATTTAATATTCAGTCTTGCATTTTATTTTTCAGCTCCATATTTATTTCTTGCCTTGCATTTTTATTTTCTTTTATTTTACGCATCATATTTATTTTATTGTCTTGCATTTTTATTTCCTTTTAGCATCATGTTTATTTTTATTGTCTTGCATTTTTATTTTATTTTCAACATCATATTTATTTTATGCCTTGCATTTTTTTTTTTTTTTTTATTTACTTTAAGCACCATATTTATTTGTTGTTTTACATTTTATGCATTTTTTATTTCTTTTAGCATATTTACTTTAATGCAATTTTTATTTTTGTTATTTACTTTCTTGCCATTAGAATGTATCTAGGTCCAATGTAAATAAAATATAAATGAGAATATGCACCGACACCACATTTATTTTTTTATGCTTTATGTCGAGGGCGATTATGTAATTTGGACCGTATCCGAGGAAAAGGACCCTCACTTGATCCAACGTCATTTTGAGGGATCCGGCGCGTTAGATTTTCTCAGCATAATTTAGTCTCAGGACCTTAGGACTTAATCAAAATCTTTCTCAAAAAAAAAGTCAAAAAAGTCAAAACTCAAAAACATTTTATAATCAAAGTCTTCAAAAAGTCAATCTTTTATCTTTTCTTTCTTAATCAAATTTTTAATCAACCTTTAATCAATCAAAACTTTTTTTCTTCAATTTAAAATCAATCAAACTCACTTCCTTTTTATTTCTTCTATGCCTTTACGGCCTCTCATCTTTCTTAAAACCTTTTTCAAACTTTAAAATCAATCAAAACCAATCACTTATCTTTTTACCCCGAACTACGAGATTTTGATCCCGCTCGGGTACGTAGGCAAAAGACTTTGTCTTTCCAAATCAATAAAATAAACAAAAACATTTTTCTTTCTTTTTATTCCATCACTTTATCTTTTTTACACTTAAGCATTTATTTTACAACAAATAATCATTTTAGCATAAAGATAAAATAAAAGCAAGAGGTTCCTATAGAGTACTATAGACGTTTAGGGTGCTAATACCTTCCCTTTGCGTAACCAACCCCCGGACCTTTGATCTCTTAAAAATAGGGTTTTCGAACTTTCTCCCTTTCCTCGGAAAAATAAAAGATCGGTGGTGAACTTAAATTGCGAGTCAACGCTAATTAATAGCTTGATATCCAAAAAATCACCGCGACAGAAAAATGGCGACTTCACTGGGGACCAAAATCCTAAGTGGGTTAAACCTATCTTGCTTTTCTTTATCTTTATGCTTTATTATCATTTGTAATTGTAAATACGTGCTTAAGTGTTTATCTTTTTACGTGAGTGGTGAGATAAGTCCTACACCCGGACTTGAGGGAAACATAAGATAGGATGGTGGTATAATCATAGTGGCTTTCCGAGAGTAAGTTTCGGATGTGGCACATGTGATAACCCCGCTCAATGGAGGAATCTTGGAAGTATTATTATGTTGACATGAGTAGTCGTGTTTGGCATTGATATTTTCAAGTGACCTATGAAGTTGAGGACCTTTAGTTACCTTTAACCCATCTTGGCCTCTTAGGACGTAGTGCGGTGGCTAATCAAGAGTAGTCTTGAATTGGTTGATACGCGATACTACACTCAAACGAGACTTTCCTACGGACGTTGTTGGACCGGGAGTCAGTCCCGTAACCCGACAATATTCGGAAGTGGTCAATGACTTTGGGAACTTGGTAGAACCCGTGATACAGGTACATTTGAAACCATAGTCCTTACCAAATGGCGTGTTTACCCTTGACTCCAACATTATGGACCTTAACCTCACCGTGTTTTCTCCGTTCTTTAGCATAATCATGCATACATGCATTCATTCATAAGCAGTTTTTTCATCAAGTATCAAAGGACTTAGACAAGTTTTATTGTAAACATCATAGGAATGAACATCACAAAGAGAAACACTCAGAAACACAATTTCAAAAGCCCAGATTTGACAAGCTTAAGGAAGCTAGGATCTTTAATGACTAGTCCAGAGGATTTTCCAAACTCGTTATGGGAGATCACTTGGCATCCTCAAGTTTGAAATATCGGGGCCCTTTTAAGGTTTCTACTGATGAACTTTTGAGCATATCCCTTGGCTTTGTTCCTAAAAAGGGGATTGATTGTAATATTTTAAATGAAACGTTCAAACTATGGTGTTTACAATTACTTCGACAAGTCCTTCGATAACAAAACTTTCTCTTTTTGCATAAGCATAACCATGCATCATCTTGCATTGATAGTTTCCAAATCGAGTCTTACTTTTTGTTCACCAATAAAAGGTCAATCTGCCGCAGTCAAAGAAGGTGGTCCGGCGTGTTCATTGCAAACCGACTCGCACCTACAACACTCGTGCAAACAGAAGAGAGATGTGGTCGTGCAAACACATGGCAGAGTTTACCGCAATTAGGTCACTGTTGACATTCCCTCAGCTACTCATAGGTCCAAGTAATGTGTTTTGTTGTCTTGTCTTTTTCAAAAAAATCCTTTCGTCCCGCCCGAGACGAAAGTGAACTTGTTTAGGGCTTTTGTTTCATGCATTCCCATCATCAAATAAGAAGTCGTTTTGTTCCCGACTATGTTTTTATTATTTTTAGCTTTTTCTGGAAAATGGTAACACAAAAAAACCCAAAAATATTCCATTTTTACTTTTATTTCCAATCAATTTCGGAAAAATCTGCATTGTTCACTCATTTTCTCAAACTAATCATCAATCATATGTAAATCTGAACACCAATAAACCCGTTGAACACTTTAACCCTATGCTCTCTCCCGACTTTGGGTTCCCTGTTTACGAAGCTGAAGAGGAGGAGGATGAAGGGATTCTCGAAAAGATCTCTCTGTTACTAGAATATGAAAGGTGCATCATTCAGCCTCATGGAAAAGCATTGGAAGTGATAAACTTGGGTTCCAAGGGATTGCTGCTACGGTATTCCTGATAAAATTTCAGATGAATGGTGCCATCAAGGCTGCAAAAAAAAAAAAAAAGCAAAAAAAAATCAAAAGCAAAAAAAATCAAAAGCAAAAAAATCAAAAGCAAAAAAAATCAAACAAAAATCAAAAGAAAAAGAAAACAAAAAGAAAAAGAAAGAAAATACATCAAAAGATGGTGCAGAAGATGGTAACCACCTACAAGGACTCGCATGAGACGTTACTGCATGCTTTTACACAGATATCGTACTTCAGTGCGTACCTCAACAGGGGCAACCCCTTTTCCCTTTGGTATACAGTATGAAGGTCTTAATGGAAGCCAAGTTGTCAGAGGCTGAATGATGTCAAAACAAATATGATCAGTTGAGCTTACTTGAAAAGAAACGCATGAAGGCCTTGTGCCATGAGCAGTTATATCAAAAGAGGATGAAACAAGCTTTTGACAAGAAGCTTCGTCCCCGTGTGTTTCAAGAAGGAGATCTTGTGCTCAAGAGAGTCTAATCTTTTCAACCCGATTCCAGGGGCAAGTGGACGCCTAACTACGAAGGCCCATACGTCGTCAAGAGAGCTTTCTCCGGTGGTGCTTTGTCTCTTACGACTATGGATGGTGATGAGCTCCCTCGTCCTGTGAACGCCGATGCAGTCAAGAAATACTTTGTCTAAAAAATAAAAGAACAGCTCGGTAAGTCGAAAACCCGAAAGGGCGGCTTAGGCAAAAAAGAGCGTCTCGGTGGATCGAAAACCCGAAAGGGCGGTCCAGGCAAAAATTAGAGACATCAAACAGAAAAATAATCATCCTGATAGGTCGAAAACCCGAAAGGGCGATCTATGCAAAAGTTAAGGATCAAAAGACAAAGTAACTGCATTGGTCTGATCTCTACTCACTTGGGGCACAATCGAATGTCAAAGAGACTCTGAATCTGAAGCATCCAAGCAGTGAAATTCAAAGTTGTCAGGGAGAATAACGGTTATTGTGTTCAATGTACCTTCCCCTTATATTTACCATTTTCCAAACTTTTTAAGATCCGTGGAGCCATGCCATTGGCGGGTCGCCACTCTTTTAAATAAATTTGAGCCTATTGCCTTTCATTTGGAATTCCTATTTATTCAGTTTATAAAAAAAAAACTTCTTCTATTTTTGATGGTAGCGTTTGAAACAAAATATTTTTCAAAAAAATCATAAATATTTTTTTTCATGTCTTTTTTTAAAAAAAGCACAAGCAACAAACACATTTTCTTTGAATTCATGAATAAGTGAAGGGTGCGTCAACAGCTATCCTGAGAACGGATAAACTTTGCAGGCTGAACATGGTCAATTGCTTTAAAAAAAAAAAGAAAAGAAATATATGAAAAGAGAAAAATGAAAGAGAAAAAAGAAAAGAGCTCGGTAAGTCGAAAACCCGAAAGGGCGGCTTAGGCAAAAACGAGCGTCCCGGTGGATCGAAAACCCGAAAGGGCGATCCAGGCAAAAATTAGGGGCATACAAAAGAATACATTCCCGGTGGACTGAAAACCTGAAAAGGCGGTCCAGGCAAAAATTAGGGATTCAAAAAAAAAGAAGAAAAGCAAAAGGAAAAGCAAAAAAACAAAATAAGCATGACCACAGAATCACCAGTTCTTCTACTATGGGTTTTGGATTGGCACGCTCTCCCCAGGAAGCATTCACCCCCATCAGTTGTTGCACATGCCGGGCTTTACTTCGTCTTTGTTTTGATATGGCCCCAGTGGCACCATCCCCATTGAAGATTGCCAAGTGTTTGTGATGCAACGTCGGGTCACTTTCCCTCTTACCTGCCTAACCTTGTCTCATCAAGTCCATCAGTTATACAATCATACAAGTCAATCCTTCATACAATTGCAAGTTAATCAGTCATCCAGTCACATAATTCAATTCTCCATACAGTCATACAAGTCGTGTCTTCATTCAAGCATTCATACATTCATGCATATACACATTCATGCATATACAATAAAAACAATATCACGCATACATGGCTGCATTAACCATCATGAGTCTTGCTTCAATTATCTTTTCATTTCAATCAATCATGAATAATTTGTGACCATCTTCCCCAGGAAGTGATCACTCCCCATCAATTGTTGCATATGGTGGGCATTACCCCGTCAATGATTTGATATATTTCCAATGGCATCATCTCCAATAAAGATTGCCGAGTGTTTGTACTGCGTCGTCAGTCCACTCCCCATCTCACTTATCCAATCTTGTCTCATCAAATTCATCAATTACACTATCACACAAATCAATCCTTCGTATAGTCATACAGTCACATATATCATACATGCATTCATACATTCATGCATATACGCATTCATGCATACAAACAACATCATGGTTGCGTTAACCACCCTGAATATTGTCTTCAATTATCTTTCCATATCAATCAATCGTGAATAATTTGTAACCCTCTCTATCCCCAAATGTCATCCCCAGTATTTCATCCTGAGATATCATCCTCTTTTCGCCAAGTGGCAGTTCCTTATCGAACGGCTTGTGCATTGTCTTATCCAGTTTTTTGTCGTCAGTGGCAAGTTCGGCAACAATCCGAACAGCTGACATTTATCTTTCATCCAGCTTTTATATTTCATTCTGCTTTTAAATTTCATCCAGCATTTATATTTCATCCTGCTTTTAAATTTCATCCAGCATTTATATTTCATCCTGCTTTTAAATTTCATCCAGCATTTAAATTTCATCCAGCATTTAAATTTCATCCAGCATTTAAATTTCATCCAGCTTTTAAATTTCATCCTGCTTTTAAATTTCATCCAGCTTTTAAATTTCATCCAGCATTTAAATTTCATCCTGCTTTTAAATTTCATCCTGCTTTTAAATTTCATCCTGCTTTTAAATTTCATCCAGCTTTTAAGTTTCATCCAGCTTTTAAATTTCATCCTGCTTTTAAATTTCATCCTGCTTTTAAATTTCATCCTGCTTTTAAATTTCATCCAGCATTTATATTTCATCCTGCTTTTAAATTTCATCCAGCATTTATATTTCATCCTGCTTTTAAATTTCATCCAGCATTTAAATTTCATCCAGCATTTAAATTTCATCCTGCTTTTAAATTTCATCCAGCTTTTAAATTTCATCCAGCATTTAAATTTCATCCTGCTTTTAAATTTCATCCTGCTTTTAAATTTCATCCTGCTTTTAAATTTCATCCAGCTTTTAAGTTTCATCCAGCTTTTAAATTTCATCCTGCTTTTAAATTTCATCCAGCTTTTAAATTTCATCCAGCTTTTAAATTTCATCCTGCATTTAATCTTCATCCTGCTGTCAAATTTCATCCAGCTTTTAAATTCCGTTCAGCTTTTACATTTCATCCAGCTTTTACCTTTACTTCTTGTCGTCAATGGCAGTTCGGCAATAACCCGGACAGTTGGCATTTACCTTTATTTCTTGTCGTCAATGGCAGTTCGGCAATAACCCGGACAGTTGGCATTTATCTACCTTTATTTCTTGTCGTCAATGGTAGTTCGGCAATAACCCGGACAGTTGGTATTTATCTCATTTCTTGTCGTCAATGGCAGTTCGGCAATAATCCGAACAGTTGGCATCTATCTTTGTTCCTTTACCGTCAGTGGCAGTTCGTCGTCAACCCGAACAGCTGACATTTATCCTCAGTAAAACCATATGATCCCCCAGTGGAGTCGGACCCCGTTTCCTTTAACAGACTCGGGTATCCTTTTGTCTTGTTGTCCTCAGTCGGGTCATCCTCGCCGTCGTGCATTCATACTTGCATCGCAAGCATTCACAACTTTACCTGCATAACAGTGCATTCATAGCATTTTGCATTTGAATTCGGTCAAAAATGGTGTACTCTGTATTTAAGTCTCTTCGACCCATCGATTTAAAAATTTCATTTTTTTTAATCGCTGTAACGAAGAAACTTAAATAGGGGCATCTGTCATACCCCATTTTTGACCCGTTTTTTATTTCACTTTTCTCGTCTCCTAAACCGAAAGACTTCGTCATTTCAGACGAAATTTCGGCAGGGAGGTATTTTAAAATACCTCATTTTTTTGTTCCGAAGGCAACCGTTTTTAATTATTTTTATTTTCTGTTATTATTATTATTATTTTTTTATTTTTATTTTTACTATCATTTATTTCTTTTTTTATTTTATTTTTTTTTTTAGTCTCTTTATTTGTAATTTTCGTTTTTTATTATTGTGTCTTTTTTATGGTTTTGATCTTATTCATTTTAGGTCCAAATCAGTCCAAGCCCAGAGGGGCAGTTTTGTCATTTTCGTTTTTGCCTATTATTTTACTATAAATAGCACTGTTCACGAAAAGTACAGGGGGTCAGAAACAGTCAGAATCAGTACAATCATAAACCATCAAACCACCATTAGCCACCAACACAACCACCACTGACCCAATTCCGGCCACCACTGAAAAACAGAAAAAAAAATCATAAAATTTTCCTTTTCTTTCTCAAGTTCACAAATCACAAAACTCACTCAAATCTGAACCAATACAGCAAAAAACACGCAAATCCAGGATAATACTGTCCAAACCAAATTCGAATCTCATAAACCAGTAACCCACAAAAAACGAAATCAAAGCCACCGTAAATTCGCAAGCCACACTCGAAACCAAAACGCAAGACCCTTCATAACCGAACGAAAACAACAATACCAAACGGAGGCCGAAGCTCAACATATCAAGCCAGAACCGTGTAACTAGAACAGAGATCAAACAAGGTAGCTTTTCTCAAGTTTTTTTTTGAACCTAGATCTAGTTTCCTTTGAGTTCTTTTTTCGGATTTGTGAGAAGGAAAAGAAGAGAAGGTTTGTGAGAAGAAAAAGAAGAGAGGATGTGAGAAGAAAAAGAAGTGAGGATGTGAGAAGAAAAAGAAGTGAGTGGAAAAGGTGAGAAACAGTGAGTGAAAACGTGAGAGGATGAGAGAATCTGAGAGTGAAAAGAGATAAGAAAGATAAGAAAGAGAAAGAATGATTAAAAAAAACCAGTTCTGACTTAAGTAGACTGCTGAACCGGTCTGGTTCTTTCGGACCGAACCAGACCGGTTCACCCTGGACTCTGCATTTTGGACTTGGCCCATTCTCCTTCTTCCCTTTATTTTTTCTGATTACTACTCTTTTAATTTCTGCACTCCCCTTATTACTTCTGCACCCCCTTTTCTTTCTCTCTATTCTTTTATTTTCTTTATTTATTTCTTGCACTTTTTTTTTTTTATTTCTTTTATTTTTATGCACTTTATTTATTGCTTTTAATTTCCAGTACCATGCATTTTTTTATTTTTATTTTATTGCATCATATTTATTTTTTGTCTTGCATTTTCTATTTTCTTTTATTTTATGCATCATATTTAATTTTATGCCTTGCATTTTTTTTATTTTCTTTATTTATTTTCCAGCACCATATTTAATATTCAGTCTTGCATTTTATTTTTCAGCTCCATATTTATTTCTTGCCTTGCATTTTTATTTTCTTTTATTTTACGCATCATATTTATTTTATTGTCTTGCATTTTTATTTCCTTTTAGCATCATGTTTATTTTTATTGTCTTGCATTTTTATTTTATTTTCAACATCATATTTATTTTATGCCTTGCATTTTTTTTTTTTTTATTTACTTTAAGCACCATATTTATTTGTTGTTTTACATTTTATGCATTTTTTATTTCTTTTAGCATATTTACTTTAATGCAATTTTTATTTTTGTTATTTACTTTCTTGCCATTAGAATGTATCTAGGTCCAATGTAAATAAAATATAAATGAGAATATGCACCGACACCACATTTATTTTTTTATGCTTTATGTCGAGGGCGATTATGTAATTTGGACCGTATCCGAGGAAAAGGACCCTCACTTGATCCAACGTCATTTTGAGGGATCCGGCGCGTTAGATTTTCTCAGCATAATTTAGTCTCAGGACCTTAGGACTTAATCAAAATCTTTCTCAAAAAAAAAGTCAAAAAAGTCAAAACTCAAAAACATTTTATAATCAAAGTCTTCAAAAAAGTCAATCTTTTATCTTTTCTTTCTTAATCAAATTTTTAATCAACCTTTAATCAATCAAAACTTTTTTCTTCAATTTAAAATCAATCAAACTCACTTCTTTTTTATTTCTTCTATGCCTTTACGGCCTCTCATCTTTCTTAAAACCTTTTTCAAACTTTAAAATCAATCAAAACCAATCACTTATCTTTTTACCCCGAACTACGAGATTTTGATCCCGCTCGGGTACGTAGGCAAAAGACTTTGTCTTTCCAAATCAATAAAATAAACAAAAACATTTTTCTTTCTTTTTATTCCATCACTTTATCTTTTTTACACTTAAGCATTTATTTTACAACAAATAATCATTTTAGCATAAAGATAAAATAAAAGCAAGAGGTTCCTATAGAGTACTATAGACGTTTAGGGTGCTAATACCTTCCCTTTGCGTAACCAACCCCCGGACCTTTGATCTCTTAAAAATAGGGTTTTCGAACTTTCTCCCTTTCCTCGGAAAAATAAAAGATCGGTGGTGAACTTAAATTGCGAGTCAACGCTAATTAATAGCTTGATATCCAAAAAATCACCGCGACACTAAGCTACTCTTGTTTCTTGCAATCGGAGTTTCTACTGTGTGTTTAATTTTGATGTACTTCATTAGGCCTTGTACTCCTTCGGGTGAAGACTCTTCAATCCATGTCCATTTTATTTTCACACAAGCTTCAAGTATTTTACTTACTACATGTCTTATTATGACTACGATACTAAGTGACATGATTTCAATTAATGATGCTGTTTCCTACATCTTAGTTTCAATAATGATTATACTTCTGATAACTCCGCTTGCAATTCCTTTGAAAATAACTCTATTTCCTGCAATTCAAAAAATCAATGTTCCATTAGTTGGTTCTTCTGATGTTTCAAAAGAAACAAGTCCATTGATAACATCATCATCTTCTTCAGCTGCATATGTTGGAAGTTTTCATGACCAATCTGAGGATGCATCTTCAGATGTTGAGATACTAATTGCAGAAGGGGAAGGGGCCATTAGGAAGAAAGGAGACCAAAAAGAGGAGATGATTTTAAGTTCAAAGAAGCTTTAGTTAAAGCTGATTTTTGGCTACTTTGGTTTGCTTCTTCTTTAGGGGATGGCTCAGGAGTAACTGTACTCAATAATTTGGCTCAAATTGGAGCTGCTTTGGGTGTAGAAGATACAACCATATTGCTCTCAGTCTTCAGCTTTTGCAATTTTATCGCTGTGCTGGTGCTGTTTCTGAACACTTTGTTCGGTATCTTTTTTCAAATAACATTAAACAGTTTAAATTTTTAAGCAGCTACTTCCTAACTCTGCATTGAGCTTGTTTGAATAGTAGCTCTATCCTCCTCGCTTAGAATAGCAACTCTGGCGTGAGCATATACTCATTAGGTTATCATCATGACAGGTTGAAAACAATACCTAGAACATTTTGGATGACAATTACACAAGTAATAATGATCGTAGCATTTTCACTTTATGCTTCAGCTCTAGATGGCACTCTTTATGCTGCAACAGCTTTACTTGGGACGTGCTATGGAGTTCAATATTCTATAATGGTTCCAACTGTTTCTGAGCTTTTTGGTTTGAAGCACTTTGGTGTAATTAGTAGCTTCAAGATGCTAGGAAATCCAATTGGTGCCCTTCTTTTTTCTGTTTTCCTTGCTGGAAATTTGTATGATACAGAAGCGGCAAAGCAAGGAAACTCCACATGCTATGGTGCAAATTGTTTCAGAATCAATTTTGTTGTTTTGGCTGGTGTATGTGGAATTGGTACCATTTTGAGTATAATTTTGACAGTTAGAATAAGACCTGTATACCAAATGCTGTATGCCGGCGGTTCGTTTCGTCTGTCTCAAACTTCAAATCAATGAGATTGGGCAAAATTTGTTCAATGAGGATATAGAGACTACTCTAAGCATATTTATGGCTTTTTTGTACCACTGCTGAAAAGTTCTGAGCCTTAGACACAATAACTTTTGGTTCTTTTTGTGACTCTGAGAATATGATCAAGAGTTTTTTGGATGTAGATCAATGAACTTACCAATAATTAAATAGAAGCTTATGATTTGTATATGCCATACCATAATATAATATTGTAGTTTGAAATTACTTATAGTGCTTTAAATTATTGAATACAAATTTTCCACTTGTCTTTTTTTCCTGAAAATTGTATACAAATTGAAATGAGCCAAGTATGCAGCATAATTCCATCAACCTCAAAATTTTGACTGCATATCCATATATGCAGCTCACTGTTCAATGCTTAAACTAATTGAACTTGCAAAATTACTCATACAGAAGACTCCTCACTTGTCTATTAAATTGCCAACCCACCTTTTGATTCCAAGCTATTGTTGAATGAAAAATAAATTTCCATGAAGTTATGTCTTCAGTATTTTTCTTACGAGTTTCACATATATGATACAAGTATTAAGTTAACCCAAAAATCATCGTGTGGAATACTAAAAATTATCAATGGATGTAGTTCTTTTTTTCTTTTACTACAAGGGTGTATTTCTTTTCTTCATGTTCAACCAACTTAGATCCTCTGCAACCTCCCTGACTATATTCATCAGTTGAATTAATCAAATGGCTGAAAGGCAGTTCAGTAAATCTAACGGCGAATGTTGGTTGCAGACGGTAGCACCAACACTTCCGATGCAAGGCGTGTTCAGTGTCCGACACTTGTCAGGGTTGGATACAAACACGATGACACCAACACATGTGATTATTTTCAACTAATTCATTTTTTCAAAGTTTTACCGGTGTCAAAGTGTTGTGTCTCGTATCTGTGTTTGTGACACTGATGTTTAAAGCCCAACCACATGACCAAACCCATCACCAAAGCTACAAACTTTCATGAACTCACTCAAAAACATCCAAACCCAAGTGCGAAAAATCACCAAACATACCCACTATTTTGCATTCAAAAAATCAAACTTTTGAGAACACAATTGAGTTTTTTCCAACACCCAGAATTAAAATAAATACTTTTTTAACACCACAAAATCCTTCTTCCAATTCTAGGTTTTTCAAATTGGGGGTTGCAACTTGCAAGGTAATCTCTAAACAAATGATACTTTTTTTTGGATATCAAACAAAAGGGTATTAAAAAAACTATAAGATTGTTTTATAATAACTAAGAAAAAGTGGGAATTTGAAATTTGAAACTTCTTCATTCGATGAAGCAAAATATGAGGAAAATGAAAAAAACAAATAAAAATCATATTTTTATCAGAGCCTGGTTTCGATCCAGGGACCTGTGGGTTATGGGCCCACCACGCTTCCGCTGCGCCACTCTGATTTGTTGGATATTCACTCAAATATTTGTTACAAATATCTACAAGCTCCCCTCTCTACTCTTCTAGCAACTATGCTTCATGATTCACCCGTTCTTGTATCTACTTGTTTTTGGCACCCCCATTTGAAATACACGTTGTTTTGCCAGGAGCTGTTAATCATTATGATTGTTTTATGGAGTTAGCATACTAGTCATCCAATAGCTATAGGGAATCTGATATATCCAATGAAGCACATCAGACATGACACTAATACGTTGAAACTAACAATAATTTATAAATGAAAGAAATGGAACGTCGCTACATGTGTCTGTGATGTGTACATCAAATACATTTTTAATATCAAGTGTCGGTTCTTTGTAAGGTATATCAGCTTTGCTTTTGACAATGTCATGTCATGTGAAGGAGTAAGACTAAGGACCCTTCTAATCATATGCCATGCCAACAAATGAATGGGCCAAGCCCAAAGGGCACCCTTGCTCCGTAATGCTCGAGCGTCTTCCTGCTTGTAACGAATGAGTCATACTTAACTGAAACAATATTAATTTAATTGTACAAGGACTTCCCATTATAGATTTTTTGTCGTGCTGTCCTTATATGTGTCATGTTTGGTGTTTGTGTTTGTACTTCATAGCTTCCCACATAGTACTATTGGTTGTGAACCGAATCGTGAAACTGTTGTGAATGATGTTAGCTCCTTACATTAATTTGAATTGTCTTGTGCTAGTACACAAGTAATTAAGATCATAGCATTTTTGCTTTATGCTTCAGCTCTAGATGGAACTCTTTATGCTGCAACAGCATTACTTGGGACGTGGTATGGAGTTCAGTATTCTATAATGGTTTCAACTGTTTATGAGCTATTTGGTTTGAAGCATTTTGGTGTAATTAGCAGCTTCATGATGCTAGGAAATCCAATTGGTTTGCTTTTTTATGTTTTCCTTGCTGGAAATTTGTATGATACAGTAGCTGTAAAGCAAGGAAACTTCTCATGTAATGCTGTAGATTGCTTCAGAATCACTTTTGTGATTTTGGCTGGTGTATGTCGAATTGGTACCATTTTTATTATGGTTTTGACAGTTAGAATAAGACCGGTATATCAAATGCTCTATGCTGGCGTTCATTTCTTTTCTCGCATACTTCAAATCAATGAGATGTGAAAAAATTGTTTGCTAGGTACAAAACTTACCAAATTTATCCAGCCATTGTTCAATGAGAGCATTTACAGACTATTGTAAGCATATTTCTGGCTTTATGTGCTACTACTGAAAAATTCCAAGCCTTAGGCGGTCCTTGGTATTGTTTAATATGTTGTATGAGACACAATTTTTTTGTTCTCTTTGTCACACTGAGAATGTGATCAAGAGTTTTTTGGGTGTATATTAATGAGTTTCTCAATATTTAACTAGAAATTTATGATTCGTCATTTGTATATGTCATACCATGATATTATGATGTAATTTGAAATAAATTACAGCTAATGCTTTACATTATTCCCAAGTTGTTTTTCCTTCTTCTTTTCCTTTTTCTTTCTTTCTGAAAGTTGTATACAAATTGAAATAAGGAAAAAATTTATCACATGGTATGCTGCATAGTTCCAACAATGCTTAAACTAATAAACTCCCATGAAGTTATGTCTTCAGTATTTATGGTTCTTATGAGTTTCACATATATGTTAAGTCTTACAAGTACTATATTAAGCCAATAGAGATCATTTGAAATGCTAAAAATCATAAATGGATGTTGTTCTTTTTTCTTTCACTACAAAGATGTATTGTTTTTCATAAACTAAAAGCAGTTTAAGCATTTTCTTCACCTACTTGAATCATTAGTACACCTCCAATAAATTAATATCTTTTGGAATTTCAACATACAACCAACAAAGTCTGTTTTGGTGTCTAATCATTTGAAGCCTCCAATAAAAAATGTAGAGATCTATATTCACAAGTTCACTTGCTACCTCAAAATCATGTAGATTCCACAATAATTTATCAAATATAATCCATTTAAGAGATATAATCTTTAATACCAACCAAAGACATCAATTTTCGTCGTTTTCTTGAAGCTTGTTTTGTAGTGCTTAATTTAGTTATTAAATTTATTTTTCTGTTTCACACAACAAATAATAATCAAAGGGTTTACATCTAGTTTAAAAAAAAATAAAGCAGATTCTGCAGTAAAACACCAGAGTCTCAGATTCTGCAGACACCACAGTTACTAACATCGACTGTCCGATTTAAATCAATGGTCTAGATCGTTTAAAATAGATTAAGTGAATGTGTGATCTGAGCCGTCTGATTGCAAATTAATGACCGAGATTGATTACTTTGTTCTATGGTATGAAAGTTGTTTCCCAAGGTCTTCTAGCTAAATGAAGTAAACATAATAATTTGATGATTCATAGAAAGGCTCAATTATTCAGCGACATAAACACCAAGATAATATCAAATATACTGTGTAAATATGTACTGTCACCACATAAGACATAGTACAATGCATAAACTCAAGTAAAAGTCAAGCAGACTCAAATTATATACTTTTTGCTACAAAACTAAATATCTACCTCAATACTTCACTGCCAAGAACACATGAATCTAAGATGTAGTTTTCCTCTATCAAGACATAAACATGTGATTAAAGTAAAGACGACATACTCAACCAACTTAGATCCTCTGCAGCCTCCTTGACTATATTTCGCAGTTGAATTCATCTAACTATTAAACATTTAACTCATCAAATGGTTGAGAAGCAGTTCAATAAATCCAATGATCAATTATTTGGCTGAAGAGACTGAGTTAACGGCTGAAATTCCGTTCAATTAATCCAAGAACCGATGTTTTTCTGGAGAGGCTCCAGAGAATTCACGATACATGAAAATCTCTCTTGAGGAAGCACTCAAAAAACAGAAACTGGATCCTTTACTTCCACTCCTTCCTCTCAAGCACAAAAGAACAAAGAGTGTTAGAGATTACAGAGAGAACAATAGAAACTAAGCGAGGCAAAGAGATGCCGGAGAGGATGTAGAAGAAATTGGCTGCAGCCGTAGAGGATCCAGGTCGAAGTAGAGAGTATTTGAAAGGACATGAACCAAATCCAATAAAACTTTTAGTTTGGCTTTAGATCTTTAAACATGGTATCCCACTTGATCTCTTCAACAGCAGCAGACCAATAACCATCATCGTGATTATCATTATTACCATCACCACCACAATCATCTCCATCCATCTTTTGCTCCTTTTGGAAATGATACGCAACAGGACTAGAAAAACCATCAAGATCACCAGACAAAGCAGGAGCTACTGTTTTTGGCATGGAAGACCTTCCATTTGTGAGAAACATTTTTTCTTGCTTAGCCACCACAAACTTTGTGTTCCTCTTCATTATAGCACTCTTCCATCTTCTCCCAAATCCACCATTAGGCCTAGTTGGCACCACCATAAGTGCTGATTCTTCAGTGTGAGTCAAAGTCCTGACATAGTTGGCTAAGTACTTCTTTGTCCTCTTGATTGCAGCAACAAATTTTGCAACTGTGTGTGGACTCTTTCTCTTGTCTTTTTTAGCAAGCTTGAGAATTTCTAATCTGTGTTTGGCTATGGAGATTCCCATGCTTTGGAGAAACTCATGGTTGAAGTAAAACATATCTTCTTCTTCAAGCTCGTTTTGTGCAAAGATAAGGCCATACTCATATACAAGAGATGGCTCAAGGTTGGTTTTTGATAGCCATGAAAACCAGTCCATGGCTGTTGAGTTAATGGAATATGTGTGAAGTGTGAACTTTGATACTGTGTATTGTTAATACTATGTTTGACCTTCCACTTCAAGACTTATATCTATGAATATATAGATATAAAAAGGGTTGGGTGGTAAAAACAAATATAAAACTAAGTGTAAGTGTGAGGAGTAGTTTAGACTTTAGACTTATGACTTCTTAAATTTTTGCCATATGCTTTTGTAACAAAATGAATAAATTATGATATCATGGTTTTTTTTTTTTTTATCTTGGATATGGTCTTAAGTTTTTCTCAATAAATTATGGTAAATATATAGTATCATGAATGAATGCTGACAATCACAATCTAGATCTTGTTAATAATTTTGATTTGTTGGGAAGAGGCTGCTGCACTTGAAACCTGAAATGATTAATGGTTATGCACGAAAACTCAAAGCGTATGGGGTTGCCACACTAACCTTTAGGTTCGATTCGCCCCCACCAATAACTTTATATTGGATGCAATAGGAATGTCCAGCGAATCCCCTTCAGGATACTATGAGTTCCTTGATGTGTATTGCACAATCACACCAAGCGTATCTCCTAACAATATTTGACAGAAATATGTTTCCAACAATTCACTCATGCATTAGAGAATTGATGGATGATTTAGAGTATGAGAATGAGGGAGAATTTGACTGTAATTGATGTCAAAAACGTGCTACTTCTGATACACAAATGTCATGCATTTATAGTGCATCATATGCCCCTTCACATGAGAGAATGCAACCTTTAATCAAAAGTTACAACCATATACATTCAACTTTTGGCTTGAATCAATGCAATGATTCATGATTTATCAGTAAATGATAACTTCCCAATGTATACAAGTCATTCCCATGAAGAGTTACAACTTTTGGAACCCAAAACTATGAGAAAAAGTGCAGAAAAACACATCCAGTCCCGTGGTAATCGATTACCATATGCAGGTAATCGATTACCCAAAGTCTCTGTTTACCGTTTGCAAATTTTGCTTGATGTAATCGATTACATCAATATGGTAATCGATTACCATGTGTAATTTTCTGTTTTTCAGTTTTTCTCACCTATTTTGGAAATCTCCAACAATCCCCCACCATTTTCAAAATACTAAATCCCATAAAACTGGAAATTCCATGGTTTCAGATAATGGTATCTCACGATTTGAACCATTACTTAGTAAATTAAGTTTTCGCTCATTCCCAAATAGTATGGTAGGCAAGCTTTGAACCAACTATTCATTAGAACAAGTGTACATAATTTACACATAGAATCTCAATATCATTAATAAAGAGAACTGTAAGATGACACATTAATAAGGCCTTGTGTCATATATCCCTTTTCATGAAAACTTAAGAGTCAAGCCCTTGAACTCCGTGAAGCGGCCAAACTTCATTCTCACATAGGTAGACTATATCGGAAATGCCCCATAAGTATGCATTTCAGCAAATGTATGCTATATGTCCATTAAGAGAAAAATCTCAACCTACCATTTTTTTAATCTTATGGTCCAAGTACTTTTAACCTTGGGATGTATCTATTAACAAGTACTTCAATTACTCTAATAATGTACTTTCACCATTGAACCCAAGACTTGATGTTACTCAAGTGTGGGTTGAGTTTCCATTATTGGTAATCAATTAGATATGGGCTTGAGTCCCATCCCCAATGATGTCTTCAACACCATGTCTCTTGTCAAACCTTTCGTCAAAGGATCTGCAAGATTCTTTTCTGTTCTTACGAACATGATGGATATTACTCCATTAGAAATCAAGTCTCTTACATAGCTATGTCTTAAACCAATATGCCTTGATTTCCCATTGTATACTTGACTATAGGCCTTTGATAGTGTGGATTGACTATCACAATGTATGGATACTGGTGCCATTGGCTTTTGCCAGACTGGTATCTCATACAACAAATTCCTTAGCCATTCTGCCTCTTTACTTCCTGCAGCCAATGCAATAAATTCTGCAGCCATGGTGGAGTCGGCAATGCATGTTTGTTTCTTTGAACCCCAAGAAACTGCACCTCCACCAAGGTTGAAGATCCATCCACTTGTGGAAGCATGATCCTCAACATAAGTTACCCAACTAGCATCTGTGTATCCTTCCAAAACTGAAGGGTCTCCACTATACGTTAAACAATAATTCATTGTTCCTTTCAAGTATTTTAATACTCGTTTCACAGCATGCCAATGTTCTTTACTTGGATTGCTAGTATACCGACTTAACCTTCCAACAGCATATGCTATATCAGGTCTTGTACAGGTCATGGCATACATCAAGCATCCGATTACTTTTGCATATTCAAGTTGTGCCACCGGACAACCTTTGTTTGGTTGCAAACTAACAGTTTGGTCAAATGGGGTAGAGACCGGATTACAATCTAAATGATTGAATTTCTGAAGCACCTTTTCTATATAATGAGATTGGGATAAACCAATGTGGTTACCATCTCTTATGATTTTAATTCCTAAAATCACATCTGCTTCGCCTAAATCTTTCATATCAAAATTTTTGGATAAGAAAGCTTTAGTCTTTTCTACCTCATCTAAACTTGTGCCAAAAATTAACATATCATCTACATATAAACAAATCATGACACCTTTTCCATTGTGGAATTTACTGTAAATACACTTGTCAGATTCATTTATAATGTATCCATTGGCTAACACAACTTGATCAAATTTTTGGTGCCATTGTTTGGGTGCTTGTTTCAACCCATATAAAGACTTAGTTAATTTACACACTTTATCTTCTTGACCTTTGATCACAAACCCTTCTGGTTGTTTCATATATACCTCTTCATCCAACTCTCCATTTAGGAAAGCAGTTTTAACATCCATTTGATGGATAACAAACTTATGGATGGATGCTAGTGCAATTAGCACTCTAATTGATGCAATTCTTGCAACAGGTGCATATGTATCAAAATAATCAATTCCTTCTTTTTGTGTAAACCCTTTGGCAACTAGTCTAGCCTTGAATTTATCAATGGTACCATCAACTTTCATTTTCCTTTTAAAGGTCCATTTACAACCTATTGGTTTGGATCCGGGTGGGAGATCTACTACTTTCCAAGTTTTATTACCCATAATTGAATCCATTTCTTCCTGGATAGCTTCTTTCCAAAAGGCTGAATCTTGAGACTTTATAGCCTCTTCATATGTCACTGGATCACTCTCAAGGTTAAAGCAAATTGGTCCATAACTATTTATGGATGTACCAGTTCCTTCTATAAGAAACATGAAGAAGTCAGGTCCAAAATCTTTTTCTTTTCGGATCCTCTTACTCCTTCTAAGTTCTGAACCATCCAATGTATCTACATTTGATTCATTGTTTTCTAAATTTGGTACATTAGAATGAACAATGTCCTTGGGATAAGAGAATGATTTAAATCTATCTTCTTGAAAAATTGCATCTCTTGACTCAATTACTGTATTGACAGAATATGAGTCATTCGATTCAATAACCAAGAATCTGTATGCTTTGCTATTTTCTGCATAGCCTAAGAATACATATTCAATTCCTCTTTCACCCAACTTCTTTCTTTTTGGTTCAGGCACTTTCACAATTGCTCTACAACCCCAAACTTTTAAATAATTAAGATTTGGCTTCCTTTGTTTCCAAAGTTCATATGGGGTTATTTTGTTCCTTTTGTTTGGAACCCTATTGAGGATATAACATGCTGTAAGCATTGCTTCACCCCAATATCCTTTAGATAATCCAGAATAGGACAACATGGCATTAACCATTTCTACCAAAGTCCTATTCTTCCTTTCTGCTATTCCATTTTGTTGTGGGGTGTATGGTGCAGTAACTTGATGCACAATACCGGTGGATTCAAAATAACTTGGATGATAGAATTCTCCTCCCCTATCGCTTCTAAAGCATTTAATGAAAGTTTCATGTTGAAGTTCTACTTGTGCTTTAAACATTTTGAATTTATCTAAGACTTCATCTTTTGAATGCATTAAATAAACATAACAAAATCGAGTGCAATCATCAATGAAAGTAACAAAGTACTTTTTACCACCAATGGTGGGCCAACCATGTAAATCACATACATCTGAATGAATTAAATCTAGCACCCTAGAACTTCTTTTAACACTTTTAAAAGGTTGTCTTGTAATTTTAGTCAACATGCAAGTAGTACATGAATCAAAGTTTTTATCAAGATTAGGAATTAGATTTGATTTCATCATATCCTCCAATTTTCTAAAATTAACATGTCCCAATCGCATATGCCATAAATCACAAGACTCAACAATATAAGCAGAAAACATATCATTATTATTAATATTTGCAATATTACATTTGAACATATTCTCACACAAATATCCCTTTCCTACAAACATACCCCCTTTTGAGAGGATAAATTTATCTCCCTCAAATACAGATTTGAACCCATTCTTATTAAGTAATGGTACAGAAATCAAGTTCTTCCTAACTTCAGGAACATAAAATACATCTTTAAGAGTAAGTGTCTTTCCAGAAGTGAATTCAATCTCTATGGTCCCTTTTCCTTGGACTTGCACAGTTGAAGCATTTCCCATGTACAAAACACTCCCATCTTCATTGATGGTCTTAAACAATTCCTTGTTTTTGCACACATGACGAGTAGCACCAGAGTCTATCCACCAAGAATCAACATCTTCAATCATGTTGATTTCAGAAATGACCGCAACAAGATCATCATTTGTTGCACTTGAATTCTTTTCTTTGTTCTTCTTTTTCAAGAACCTGCACTCATTCTTAAAGTGTCCTTCTTTCCCACAAAAATAACATTTACCTTTCTTTTTCTTTTTAATGTTATTACCATTGTGGTTTTGAGACTCATCATTTTCATGATTTCTCTTTTTGGAAGTCTTACTTGATTTTCCCTCTTCCACAACATGCACCTTGTCTTGAGTAATTTGATTTTTAATACCTTCTTGTTTTCGGTATTCTTCTTCTAAACGAAGGTGATTTCCAAATTGCTCAAGAGAGATATCTTCCTTCTTATGTTTCATGGATCGTTTAAAATCTTTCCATGAAGGAGGGAGTTTGTCAATTATGGATGACACAATGATAGTTTCATCCATATGCATGTTATGTTGTTTGTAGTTGTTAAGAATACGTTCAATATCATATAATTGTTCCATAACAGGCTTACCATATACCATTTTGTAATTATTAAATTGTGAGACAAGGAATTTCTTACTTGTAGCGTCTTCACGCATGTATCTGGTTTCCAATTTGTCCCACAAATCCTTTGCCGATGGGCTGCTCTGGTAGATATCGAACAGAGAATCAGACATACCATTCAAGATATGTCCCAAGCAGATGTAGTCATCGTTGTCCCACTTCTGTCTCTCTCTGGTCTCAGCAATGGTTTCATCATCTTTCTCCACGGGCCTTGCCATGTTCAGAACGTAAGCCACCTTCAATGTTGTGAGAAGAAACTTCATTTTCTTCTGCCAACGGATGAAGTTTCCTCCATCAAACTTTTCCAACTTAACAAAGTCAGAGGTCATTTCTTTCAATGAAGCAGCCATAAAATCCATTTATAGTGCATCATATGCCCCTTCACATGAGAGAATGCAACCTTTAATCAAAAGTTACAACCATATACATTCAACTTTTGGCTTGAATCAATGCAATGATTCATGATTTATCAGTAAATGATAACTTCCCAATGTATACAAGTCATTCCCATGAAGAGTTACAACTTTTGGAACCCAAAACTATGAGAAAAAGTGCAGAAAAACACATCCAGTCCCGTGGTAATCGATTACCATATGCAGGTAATCGATTACCCAAAGTCTCTGTTTACCGTTTGCAAATTTTGCTTGATGTAATCGATTACATCAATATGGTAATCGATTACCATGTGTAATTTTCTGTTTTTCAGTTTTTCTCACCTATTTTGGAAATCTCCAACAGATCTGAAGACTGAGTGTACAAATTGTAAGATTGCACGGTCAATATTAACTTACACATTCTATATAGTTTCTAACGTATTGGGATCGAGAGTGACTAAAGAAAAAGAAAGCATAGGTCTAGAAGGGGAAGGGCCATGTAATGTAGTGTTACACATGTTGAAGTAACATGTTAATTTCCTCCAAATTGTGATGGAAATTTCTTGTGGACAACGTAGTGCTAGTGCCGTCTATGCAGCGTTTTGTGGGAACCTACCACTCTTTTGGTGGTTTATGTAGTAGTAGTTGTTGAGATGAAAGCACCAAACGAGAGTTTTCAACTTTGGTATTTTGAAGAAAAAAAAAATATCAAGCATTCCTATTAAAACATTAATATTGTGATTGGGACTTGTGTTGAACTGAATGCAAGGCATTCTGAATTTCTTTGACAAGCAAACTTATGAATTAAATATGACTGTTCTTCCATCATTTGTCACATTAATCATCTGCCATTGCAATGTACTACAACACTTATTAGTTATAAATTCACTATTTAACTTTGTAAAACTTATATATAATTGAATCCTATAAAGGTAGTTAAAAAGGAAGCGTAGATGAATGGAAAAACAATTAAATCCAAAGGTACTTTCAAATGGACCTAATAAATACAGTGTGGATCAATGACATGTCAATGCAAGGTTATTGATCTAATTAGGATAAAATGGTTTTAATAATAGAGGGTTTGACCTCACAAATTGCAAAATAGATTTCATGTCGTTAATGCGTTAACTTAGATCGTCCGATCATAAATGAAGCAATAACTGTGTAAAATTGATCAAACTACACTGCGAGTTGTTAGACCTGAGACAACCTACTACGTGGAGCAGTTACAACAGGCAATTTAGGTCCCACAAAATGACAAATACTTTGGTATTTGGCCATCCAAATTATATTACTTTCAGATACCATACCAGTGTCGGTTGCCATGTGAGATGCTTTTTTCTTCCATTGTTTTTTGAAGAGGAGGAAAAAAAATCATATCCTACAATATTTAATGCTTATTTCTCCAAAGTAAAATTGCAGGTGAAAATAATATAAGAACAAAAAGTAGTCCAAAACTTGTGTTGGCTCTATGACAAATCAGACAAACAAGCTTGTCCCAACGCTTCACAAACGGCTCAAACACTTTCCGTTGTTATCTCCGAATAGTTATGGTCTTGTGTCTTAATTATGCCTTCACGAAAATAAAATATCATAGCAAATTTGGATCCATGCAGATTCACGAGCACAAATAAAATATCATACCACTATTGCCATGTGATTATGATGAGATTGGATCTTCTTCTATATATTTAATTTAACCATGATAACTAGTGTCCAAAAAACATTGTTTAAATCATTTAGAATAGCAAATTTTATCTTAAAAATATTACAAATCAGTTCATTATCAAAGTAATAATTACATTATTTTTCTGTATAAAAATTACTTTTTTTAGTTTCTTAAACAATGTCTTTGTTGGAACACTTGTTAGTTAGTATTTTTCTATGTAAATTTCAAGGGAAAATGATGCTCCTCCAGAACACCATTAACCACATTGTCCCTAAATTCAGTTGCATATTCCTCTATTACACTGTTAATTTGTAAGTGAAGATTAATTAGTCCCAATTTTTTTAACTCGTTTTTGTTGAGTAGACTCTCTCATATATTTTTCAAACAATGTCATAATTGAGAGAGTTGTTTAGTACACTCTAGTTTGGTTGGTAATCAGTACCCTATAAACAAGAATAGTTTAAAATTTCAAATTTATTTCAAAATAATTAAATATAAAGAGTTAACATGATATTAAATGATTGGATGATTGGTACGTATCGAATCAAATTCTAGTACTAGTACACTAGATGGAGTGGTTTTTTTCTCACACCAAAGAACATCACTATCCCTTTAATATATTTTTTTTAAGAAGAAGAAGAAATCCCTTTAATATATATAATATCTCATTTATATAATATCTCATTTTGTGTAGCCTATGATTAATAGATTTTGAGGTTTCGGTTCAAACATTAATTAAAGAAATTGAATTAATTTTAAACGGCATAAAATAATAGGTTTGGATCACACAAGCAACAACACTCCATGTTACGTATATGGCACCTGCTGCTAATGAAAGGGATAGCTTGCTCTATCTTCTTGGTTCAAAGGAGACAAAACGACAACGTTAAATACAAAGTTTTTTTTTCATGGATCAATACTCTATTTATTATAAGGCTTAAATATGTCATTGGTCCCTGCAGTTTTATCAGATTTTGGCATTGGTCCATGCACTTTTTTTTGTTTGGCATTGGTCCCTACACTTTGTAAAAGTTTTGGTTTTGATCCTTCTGTTAAGTCCAAGTTAAAAAAAAACTAATATAGTGTCATGTGGACCAATCATTCCATTTCACGTGGCACACTAAAAGAGCTTTTTAATTATTATTTTATTCATTATCTTTTGACTTAAAAATATCACTATTCCCTACACTTTTAGCATTTTTTTATATAGTCTCTGTACTTTGGTATTGGTCCTTGAACCTTTTTAAAAAAAAATACTTTCAATGATATTATTATGTTTTATTGTTATTTTGTTCATTATGTTTATTGAGAATAATTATAAAAAATAAAATATTTTTTTAAAGAAGAATTAAGCTTTAATTGTATCACATATTTTCTTTCTCTAACATTCACCACCACCAACATTAACATCATGACAATAGATGAAAATTAACAAAGTATATGGAAATTAAATTGCACATTGACTATACATGTAATTATACATTCTTATAAGCCTAATCATGTGAATTTTGACAAAGAAAACCCAAAAAAAAAAAAAAAATATGTGCATGCAGTGACTACCACTAATGCACCTGTAACCGCTGCTTCAAATGCACATGTTGTGACTGCATCTAATGCCCAAGTTACACATGTTACTAAATTATGTGTATTGCTGCTTTAAACTACCATGATTATGCTTATAAGAATGTATATTTACATGTATTACCAATGTGTAATTTAATTTCCATCTACTTTGTTAATTTTTATCTATTGTCATGGTGTTAATGTTGGTGATGGCGAATGTTAAAGAAAGAAAATATGCATACAATTAAAGCTTAATCATTCTTTAAAAAAGTTTTTTATTTTATTTTTTTATCATTATTCTCAATAAAAATAATGAACAAAATAATAATAAAACATAATAATATCATGGAAAGTATTTTTTTTAAAAAAGTTCAGGGACCAATACCAAAGTGCATGGACTAATATCAAAAAATGCTGAAAGTGCATGAACTAATGATATTTTTAAGTCAAAAAATAATGAATAGAATAATAATTAAAAATCTGGATTTTTTTGTCTTTTAGTGTGCCACGTGGCGTGGAATGATTGGTCCACGTGGCACACAGTTAGTTTTGTTTTTTTTTAATTTGGACTTAACAGAAGAACCAAAACCAAAACTTTTACAAAGTGCAGGGACCAAATGTTTTTTATTATAACTAGCGAAAAGACGGGCACTCACATGTCCCTCTTTTCGCTTTTTTTATTGCGCTAACGTTTGAAAATTATGAACGGTGTTTTTTATCAAATTTTGATTTTGATTAAAAGTAGAAATATAAATGTTTGTTGCTTTCAAATTATAACAAACCAAAATAACCATAATTATCTATTTCAATGACACCAACAATCTTTATTATAAAAAATTTGTTTAAAGGTATAATTGGGATAATGAAAAAGTAAGTATAGATATATTCATCTTGTTTGTTACGCTTTTTAAAGGATAAAGGAAAAAAACTGGATATATATATGAGTCAGGATCCGTTGACAACAGGTGTAAGTGTAATGACTTACACAAAATCTCAACCACTGAATTAACTTAATCTAATGGCTCCCATTTATCAAATTAAAAAACATCTAAAGTGAGACAAATACAATTCCCACTTTGTTCTCTTCTCCTACGAGCTAATTAAATCAAGGAGAATGTTACAGTGTTCCAGAGATATTGGTTAAGCACGAAAAGTAGTAAATTTTTATTAAAAAGTAATGTAATTATTATTTGATAAAAAGTGACCGTTTATATTTATAAGATAGAAATTTTATTTATAAATTCCTTAACCGATTACCGGTTAACAAGACCCTTAAACCAATTCATAGCTGCTTCCCAAACTTGCGGTGACTTGCGGTGACTCCGTTGGGATTTCCTTTTTTCTGCCGTAATCATAACAAAAATTGTGATGGTGAACCTTTAATCGATGTGATGAAATTAGGCAATCATCTGGGAATTTGTGACTCTCAAGTCTGATCAAATTTGTGGCCTTGAACCAATAATATCATAATTACATCAATTTGAGTGATATCTATGGTACTATTAGATGTGCTTTTTTTTTCACGTGGAACAATGATAATAATATAGTACAGCTCCGTCCTAAAATATAAACAAAAATCAGTCAATATAAGTTGATGTATTTGGTATAAATTTTGAATCAAATACATTAACTTTTGTTGACCAATTTTTGCTTATATTTTGGGACGGAGGAAATATATAATTTCAAATTGAAGCATCACTCTCATCAATATACTTCTTGAACATCAATATATATAATAATACTGTGTTTGTTACATTTTTATTTTAATATTTAAATTTAATTTTATCTATTTGTTATATATGTTATTTATATTGAAAGTTTAGGGTAATTTTAAAAAGAGAAAAAATCAACTCAAAAGAGACCAAACATGTCATTTTCTTTATATATAATATAGAGTTATAAGGAGAAATTTGTACTAACTGTGAGCACGCTGCACAGTATAAATAGAAATAACCTAGGTTGAGTTAGGCGTTACAGTGTTTATAAGTCTAACTCGAGAAAAAAAAAATGCAAAGTTAAGTACTACATATATTACCTATCGTAATCTTATTTTTGTGTCTGAATCTAGCATTTTTTAAATTTTGCTATAATTTGCAAGCCTGCTTTTTTTTAAGGAATTTGCAAGCCTACTGAAAAACATATTTTATTTTAATGTTTTTTAAATAAGTAATTTGATATATTTTTAAATAGACTCACGAGCTAATATGTCGTTGAAATTAAATTATTATATATGGATAATTAACATGGTATAAGAGTGAGTGACATTAAATGAAAACATATTTCTTTTTTTTAAGGGATGAAAACATATTTCTATTATTTTTTATAATATATATATATATATATATATATATATATAATACATTTAAATATGTCAAATATTACTGTAAGTTCACATGTCTAAATTAATGAAAATACTGTTCGTAAAGAAAATATGAAAATGCTTAATATAAAGAATAAAATCTAATATGATAAAGAATAACTATAAAAAATTACTCATATTTATTTAAGTAAACCGATCTGGTAAGTGACCTAAAAATTTATTTGGAGCTTGAAACCTAATCATTTTAGCTAAATAAATGTTTTTAAAAAATTTTACTTTGATAAACTAGATATCAAGATTCTCTCTCTTCTCTTGTTCTCAAACCTTAGCCGTTGTCACCTTTCTTCTTCTTATCTATCAAAAAGGGGTGATTTAGGGTCAATTTTGACCCAAAATCACCCCTCCGAATTGTTTTTTAGTTAAATAAGTGATTTCCACATATTTTCAGTTTTCTTCCGTTTGTTTTTTTTAATTTCGTCGTCTTTGCACAACTCTGTTTGTTTCGATTTTTCATCTTTGTTCGGTGTGTTTTTTATTTTCGTCTTAGTGCGGTGTTTATTTGATTCAGGTTGAAAGATTAACTTTAAGTAAGGGCAGATCCAATCAATGACTTTGACGTCGTCAACGTTGCAAACCCAGATAGTTGAGTACTCCAGAGATTTGAATATAATCATATGTCGTTTTATGCTATTAAGAAGGATCGTGTGAATTTATTTACAGATTCATCTTTTTTGTTTATAGCGACTTTGAACTTGTATTGTATTACTCTATCAATTTAAATGAATGAATATCGTTTGTTTTTGTCCAAAAAAAACTTTACTCTGATCTATTTAAAAATGTATGGTCTGACCTAGACCAGAAGTAGGCTCATGTCGATCTACCTAACTTGTTCTACCCTCACTAGACGGTATTATTAACTTCAAGTTCTATACAAACAAACACAAGCAAATGAGATTGTCCAGTGAAATAAACTACTTAAAAAAAGTGAAATAAATGAAAAGCTATAGTATGTGTATTTCTGGGGAATACATTGAAAAATGATTTAATTATTATGCACTACATTGACCATATATCCGATCATATTTTATCATGTCCATATTTATACAAATATTTTAGCACAAAACAGTAAAAAAAATTAGCACATGATTTCAAGGTGGTACAATAATAAAATATAATTGAATGCATCTATATAATATTTAATAGTACAATACATAGAAATAAAACTTTAAGAAATTAGTGAGAGAAATGATAACAAAGAAAGATTGTTTGATTTTTAAAGTGGAATTTTGAGAAGACGTGTGATTGGGTTGATTGGGTTTTTTTGGAGTATATGTTGAGGAGGATGGGTTGTGTGTTTGGGGGGAGTATGTCTATTCTTGTGAATGGTAGCCCTACAGCGGAAATCAATATTCAAAGGGGTCTCAAACAAGGGGATCTGTTAGAACCGTTCTTGTTCCTTTTGGTTGCGGAAGGTTTTAGTGGGTTGATATGTGGTGAGTCTTAACTTGTTTGAAGGGTTCCAGTTTAGGAGTGATGGGATGGTTATTTCTCATCTACAATATGCCGATGATATGTTTTGTATTGAGAAAGCCTCGGTGGAGAACCTTGGCGTTATTTGAAATGCCGTCAGGTTTAAAGGTTAATTTATTCAAAAGTTGTTTGATAGTGGTGAATGTGGCTAGGGATTTTATGGAAAGACAAGTAAATAACATATGAAATATTTGGTATGTCTAATGTGTCTATTTTATGTATAGATATACCTAAATTATCATTTTATATATGTATATTAGAATATATGGGTTTTTTAGACAACAAATAAATATATATTTAGAAAATGATCTTATATTTAAAGCTTTTTTCCCAAAAGCGCAGAGAGTATCTTTCAAAAACAAATTGTGTGCACACTCTTTTCCTATCACAAAAATTATCGCAATTCTTATTTCACAAAAATTAAAAAAATATATAAATTAAAAGAAAATAATAATAATTTTATTAGATTAATCTTGTCAAGTATTATTGTATTCTAACAACCCACTTGAGTTGGTTTGTCTGTGTTGAATTGGGACATTGGAGTGTGATTTCTCATATTCAATATTCACTAGTGCCACTTTTGGTGGGTTAGTTGTTTGTTCCAAAAAATAGTATTAGTGTATCCTTTATTACTATAAAATTAATAAAGAGAAAAATATTAACTTTGGATTGATATATATTGTACTTTTTACTGTGAACCGAATATCTTTTACCTGTAATTAAGTATACTAATCACTCAATTTTAGTGCGAACTGGATATTTTTTACGTGTAGTTAAGTATAATAATCACTCGATGCAGATAGAACCGCAATGTGCGATAAAACTCTTCCTAATAATTTTTTTTTTTAACAAAACCTTAACAAACCTTTAGAAGGCCCATTGTTGCTTTGTCATCGCTTAGACAGGATGGACCATCATCACCAAGAATATATTAGAAACAAATATAGTATTATTCTATTTGTGTTTAAGAGCTAATTAAATCTCTTCAACTATTTATGGTGTATTGATTAATTTGAGTATCTATAGTTGAAAGTATTTACAATTATAATAAAATTGATTTTTTCGTTAATATAAGTTTTTAAAAGAATAAAAAATCGGATTTGATTATCTAGAGTCGATTCCACCCATCATGTCCTCCTCGAAAAAGAGCTCCAAAATGAATATAATCACATTCTCCACCAGGAAGAAATGCACTGGTAACAGAAGTCTAGAGAGCAATGGGTCAAATTTGGAGACAAAAATAATGCTTTCTTCCATACCCAAACCATAATCAAAAGGAAACGAAATAGGATCCACCGTCTTCAGCTTCCCAACGGTAACTGGACTATGATAGTTCTATTCTCCAAAATGAAGCTCAACGTTATTTTATGAACCTTTTTTGCAGCAGCCAACATGGTCACACCCACTCCTTCTATGACGATACCCACCCAATCATAGATGACGCCGGAAAAAATTCCCTAACTAGCCCCATTACCAAAGTTGAGGTCCTTGCAGCCTTAAACACCATGAAGCCCTACAAAGCCCCTGCCCCAGATGGTTTTGAATGCATCTTCTTTAAACAATATTGGCACATAGTAGGAGAAGACATCTTCCAAATGGTTAGAGGAGCCTTTACCACAGGTTCTTTCGACCCCGCCCTCTCTGACACTTTGATTGCTCTCATTCCTAAGGTTGAAACCCCTAACACCTTCAAAGATTTTAGACCGATCAGCCTTTGTAATATAGTTTACAAAATCATCACCAAAGTTTTGGTCCTCCGCCTCAGACCTATTCTTAATACTATTATTGGCCCTTACCAAAGCAGTTTTCTGCCTGGTAGAGGTACTATTGACAATGCCATTGTTTTGCAGGAGATCATTCATCACATGCACAGATCCAAGAGGAAGAAGGGCATGGTCGCTTTCAAACTTGATTTAGAGAAAGTTTTTGATAATGTCAACTGGGCTTTCCTCCAATCTTGTCTCCATGACCTTGGCTTTCCAGATATCACAACCAAGCTTATCATGCATTGTGTCACCTCCTCCGCTCTTTCTCTTCTTTGGAATGGGAACAAGATGCCTCCTTTCAAACCCATTCATGGCCTTCGCCAATGAGACCCATTATCTCCTTATCTCTTCATCCTTTGCATGGAGAAGCTATCTATTGCCATCAACAGCGCAGTTCACCAAGGTAATTGGGATCATATCTGCCTCACTCCTAATGGCCCTCCATTATCCCACCTTCTTTTTGCTGATGATGTTCTCCTCTTCACGAAGGCCAAAAACTCTCAACTCCGGTTTATCACTAACATGTTTGAAAGTTTCAGCCAAGCTTCAGGTTTGAAAATTAATCTTGCAAAATCCCGGGCATTCTACTCTTGAGGTACCCCTCGAGCAAAAATTAATAGACTCACTTGCATCTCTGGTATCAGAAGCACTGACTCTCTTAACAGGTATCTTGGCTTTCCGATTCTCAAGGGAAGGGCAAAAAGAAGTGATTTCCATTTTATTATTGAAAAAATGCAATCCAGACTAGCCTCTTAGAAACATAAGCTGCTGAATAAGCCAGGAAGAGTGACTCTTGCATCATCTGTTCTATCCTCCATCCCTTCTTATTATATGCAGGTTACTTGGCTCCCCCAGAGTATTTGTGATAACATCGATCAAACAACCCGCAATTTCATCTGGAGAGATAATTATAACAAAGGCGTTCATTTAGTTGGTTGGAATAAAATCTCTCGGCCTAAGAAGCATGGCGGCCTAGGCATCAGAATGGCGAGAGATATGAATATTTGTTTACTTGGCAAACTTGTTTGGGAAATGGTTTAATCTTCTACAAAATTATGGGTCCAGATTCTTTCAGACAGGTATGTCGTTGGTCCCCACACCTTATATGCCTCTTCTCGGCCCACTGTATCTGGCATATGGTCTTCTATCCTCCGTGCTCGAGACGTCCTTAAAGATGGTTATTCTTGGCGTGCTGGGTCGGGTCTTTCATCTTTCTGGTATTGTCCGTGGAGCACTATCGACTTTATAGGGTGCCTTCCCCCTTACATTGACATTCATGATCTTCATTTAACGGTGAAAGATGTCATATCATCAGATAATCCGCATACTAATATTCTCTACCGCCAACTTCCTCTCTTTGCAATAGACACAATCAACAACATTCATCTCAAGTTTAATGCTTTAGTCGAAGATGCTTTCATATGGTCTGCCAACAAGAATGGCACCTACACCGCCAAAAGCGGATATTCTTGGCTGCTCTCTTGCAAGGACCCGGTCACCACTTCTCAACCCCCTCCCTCTTGGTCTTGGGCTTGGAAGCTTCAACTGCCAGAAAAAATCAAATTTCTCTTTTGGTTGGCATGCCACAACTCGGTGCCTACCTTATCCATGCTCAACAGTAGAAATATTGCTCCATCCCCAGGTTGCTCTAGGTGTGGTCTCCATGATGAAACCTTCCTCCATTGTGTGAGAGATTGTAGCCACTCTCGAATCATTTGGCAACATCTCGGTTTTGTCCAGCACGACTTTTTCACAGTTTCTGTCACTCATGATTGGCTTAAGAGCAACTCAACCGACCCTCTACCTTTCATCTTTGCATCAACTGTTTGGTGGACGTGGAGGAATAGAAACATGATGTGTTTGGGCAACGAAAAGTGGACTGTACATCATCTTGCATCCACAATTTAAGGTATGGTTGACACCATAAAATCCTCTTTCCCTTCATCTTCTAACATTTTGGAAGACAGAGTTGTCAAGTGGAATCAAAACAACTACTCTGGCATCATCCTCAATGTTGATGGGAGTTGTCTTGGATCCCCCTCTAGAACTGGTTATGGCAGAACTCTTAGAAATGATGCAGGTTTTTACTTGTCTGGGTTTTCCGGACATATACACAACTCGTCTGACATCCTTTATGCTGAGCTTTATGCCATCTACCCAGGCCCTTCGCTGGCCAAAGATAAGGGTATTGTTGATCTTATCTGCTACTCCGATTCCTTATTATGTACCACCATCATCACCAGCCCTCTTTTGAAGTTCCATGTTTACGTTGTTTTGATTCAAGATATAAAAGAGTTAATGGTTCAGACTCAAGCAACTATTAGCCACACCCTCAGGGAGGGCAACCAGTGTGCCGATTTTTTGGCCAAACTTGGTGCCTCGTCCAACATTGAGTTCATGTGACATGATTCTCCTCCAATGGATCTCTTGCCTCTCCTCCGCAATGATGCTACTGGAGCCTTCTTTTTGAGGCTTTAGCTTTCTTTTTCTTGTTTTTTTTTTGGTTTTTTTTCCTTCGCTTTTAGCCTTTGTAACCAAAAAAAATGTAGTTTTTCCTCTTTATGTTTCAAAACGTTTGATTTTTGCCTCCTAATAAAAAAAATAAAAATTTTGTCTTTTATCTTTAGAAAAATATGTTCTTTTAACCCTCTAACTTTAGGAAAATATGCTCTTTTGGCCCTCTATCTTTAGGTAAATAAGATATTTTGGCCCTTTATCTTTACAAAAAGTTGCGATTTTGGCCCTCTGTTTTGGGACACGTGGCGTCTTGCCGTCTTCTCAGCAACTTTGCAAAGTTTTGTAAAATTAAGGGGTAAAATTGTTATTTTTTTTGTTAGAGGACCAAAATCGTAACTTTTTAAAAGTTAAGGGGTCACAAATTTATTTAAGTCTATCTTTATGTATGTTTGGTGATAATTTGGGTTTTTCTGTATTCGTCAAAAAAAAATTGGGTTTTTCTGTAGAAACTTTTCATCAACTAAACCCTAATTCATCACTATAAATAAAGGTATCAGGGAAAAATAGAAAGGGTAAGAAACACACAGAAAAAATTGTGTAAGCACAGCAAAGTCAATTCTTTTTTTGAAAGAATAATAACCTGGCACGTTACTTTTCTTTTCTCTAGATGTATTTGCAATATCAGATTTATATGTTATGTTGGGAGTTATGTTTTGGTGTGGAGTTTTTTTTTTTGTTCAATTAGAAACACGATTAGTTCCGTGAGATCACCACCAACATATGCCTGATGCACCCTGACATACCCACCCATGGGCCATGACTAATAACAAGACATTTATACCCCCTTGAAAAAAATGACATCTCTACTCTCGGTCTTAAGATTTTGTGTCCTGAACGAATAAATAAAATTGAAAATTATGTCCTTTTAATTATTTAAATGTCTTTCTTCTTACATATTTTGTTGTCAAAAATCATTCGTAATCAAAGTTTTCTAAAAATATTTTTCAATACAATTAATCAAAGAGTTAAAAAGACATATATCTACTTAGTACTAACTACTAAGTAAAATTATTGATTTTGGTACCCTAAAAAAATGATGTCCTAATTTGCCGTCCTCCTGCCCACCCTCAGAACCACCCTTCATCTCTACCCCATTATAGAGGCACCAAACAAAACACAAGCATAACTCCCTAACAGCGAAAAATCTTAAATGTAAAGATAACCTGCATCAGAACAAAAATTCATCTGTCACACATCATATGTTTTGGTGTGGAGTTATTTTGTATCATATTGTTCTTAGTTTTATGTGATACCCTAGCTCAAAGGAAATACCTTAACTCTCAGAGAATCCTATTAGTGAGATTTATATTTACAAAAGGATTGGTGAAACTCAAATGATAGTATTACCGCTTTGACCAATTCCTAATCAGTACAATACTGGTCAGATTTGACGAAAAAAAACTTTGTGCTCTTGGTATAATGTTTTTTTCTTTTAATTTGTCCATGTTAGTCTTTGTTGCTGTCAATTTTGTCAAGGTATTTTTTTTCGTCAATGTATTTTTTACAACAAATAAAATTGAATGATAATAAACTACATTTTTTTTTCACTTATAAACTATGTTTTTTCAAATAAGCTGCAGTTTTTTTTGTCTGTTTCAGTTTTTATTTTGATATCCCATAAAAAAAATTAGTATTTAATTAAATGAGATATTCTTGGGCTTCGCCTCTCTCTATTCTAAGAAGAAAAAGAGAGAGATTATATTTGATTTTATGGGATGATTTTAATCTCTACGGTGCTAGATTTGGTTGAGAGTACCTGTTACTAAAATATATTTCCAAAATAAATAAAAGTGATTTCATTGAGATAAGTTTTTAAAGAATATAAATCTAGTTTGATTGTCTCTAATTGGTACATCATAATTTAACAATGATAAATAAACACCATTTATTTTTCTACATTTATTCAACACCTTATTTTATCTCTATCTCTCTCATCTTATCACATCATCAAACTATTACACATATCGCATTACTCTTTTTTTTTTCATTGTCCTAAGGTGTATAAACCCTCAAGGGGTGTACACAAAACATTTTCCTAATAATTTAGATGCATGTAGAAAATTGTTTCTTGAATCAAGAACCCTAATTTATAATTATAAAAATAGAGGCATTAGGGAATAAGTAGTCTTGTGACTAGAATTTCATCTTTAAAATGAATAAATGAAGAAATCTGATATTCGAACTCTGATCCTTGCATATATTCTCTCTCCAGAACGAAATATATAAGCAAAAGTGGTCGTTGAAGGGTAAATATGTGGTTAAAAATTTAGTCCAGATACATCAACTTTTCAACTACATTTTTTGTTTATACTTCGTTCTGAAGGAAGCATAATACAACGTCCCTATCAATTGAATTATCCTCACGGACTTAATCAAAATTCTAATTTATGAAATTATAAATAAAACGTTAACTTATAAAACATATATAACATGAATAAATAGCAATATTGTAGGAATTTTGCAACAAGGAAATAGAGCTAATGAAAAAATAGGTAAAAGGAAAAAGTTTAATTTTGTCTCTTTTATTGTTATTTACTTCAATATATTGTTAAAGTTAGTTCTACGTTTTTTTTCAATTAGAGTTGTGTGAAAAACGTAACCTGTCTGTTTTGTGTGACAAAACGTAACATGCAACAAACAAACCCTTCCTTCATGTTTTTCTTTCTCTAATTAGTAAACCCCCACTTCATGGTTTTTTTTCTTTTTCTTTTTCTTTTTGAGGAGACATGTTTTTTATTTTCATTCATGCTTTTTATCACATTTATATTCATGCTTTCGTATTATATATGTTGAAACAATCCTTGTTTACTGTGCTGTCATTGTTAATGTTCTTAATTGTTGTCTATCTTTAGACTACTTTGCTTCTGGAATGGAACTCTAATGTTGTCTATTACATGATGATTGATTGAGTTTGACCTATAATTTTTTTCAAATCTTCTTTTTCTTCCATAGTTGAACCATGGATGTTGAGGCTTCTGATAAGACAAATTGTAGTGTTGGTGATCATGGGAACTTCAATTTTATACTGCTCACTTCATGTTCGAATAATACATCGCATTCGGATGTGAGGAATCCGTTTTCTTATAATGACACTGATTATGATGATGATGAACCTTTGTCAGAAAGGTTATTCCGGATGTCGAATTTGGGAACATGTAACTGCGCAGTTCCTCTTAAGAAGAGGCGTACTTCTGTAATGCCAGTTAAGAGGCTTACTTCATGTTCGAATAATACATCGCATTCAGATGTGAGGAATCAAGTTTCTTCTGGAACATGTAACCGTGAACTTCCTATTAAGAAGAGGAAGAGGCCATCTAACAACAGAAATTTCTTGCACAATTCTGTTAAGAAATCAAACGTGTCACCAAATGATGATCATGACGAAGATGAAGATGATACTGCCGATAAATTATTTTCCTCACTGGACAAAGAAATTGATTTGATAGAAAAATCATTTGAGGAATGCAAAATGAAGAAGCAAGTAGAAGAGGAGATATTGCAGTCCATCAAGAGAGATATCGAGGAGTGCGACAGAGCTTCGAAATAAGAAGACGCAAGTTAGTTGTGTTAGAAAAATTAACGAAATTCACCACAGAATGCAGGGAAAATATAAAGAATGTGTCATGGAAATTGTAGCAATGGAGGGCTTGATTGGAGAGCGCAAGAAAGAGCTCGCGGTAAAAGAGATAGAACTTAATCAAGTCAAGGGTAACATTTCTAAAGAAATTGAACTTCGTCAAGTCATTGATAAGGATCGTGAAAGGAAGGAAGAGCAACTCAAGGCTCTTTCCCAAAAAATTGATGAATGTACTATGGAACTTTAGGCCAAAGAGAGAGACCTTGATGCTATGAAGAAATCAGTTGGCATACAAGTAGCAAAGTTACAGTCGGAAAGGAAGAAGTTACTAGAGGTAATAGAAGTAAAGAATAAAGTTTGTGCTCGAATAAAGGAATTTGAGCCCAAACAGAAGCAATATCAAGGACGGGAGGAGAAGCTTGAGTCAAATGAGAAGCACATTGAAGGAATGGTAAAGGAGTTGGAATCAAGAATTAAGCTTAAAGGTCGTATCAGCGAGCTTGAATCAGAAAAGAAGGAGTTTGAAAACCGGGTGAAGGAGCTTGAATCAGAAAAGGAAAAGTTTGAGAGCCGAATGAGAGGCATTAAATCAAAGGAGGAGGAACTCGAAGGTCGAGCTAAGGAGCTCGAATCAGAAAAGAAGTGTTTTGAAAGCCAAGTTGAGGCCTTCAAATCAAAAGAGAAGCAGCTTGAAGCACAAATCAAGAATCGTGAATCAAAGATGGGTAAGTTTGAAGCATTAATAATAAATATTGATGAGGAAAAAGAATCGAGTAAATAATTAAAAATGTTACTGTTGTATGCTTAGTCAAGTTGAAAAGCTTATCCATATTTCATATCACACAAACACACACTGTCAAAACTGCATTTGGTTTATATTTTCACACTTGAACATTTTATGGATCTCTTAAATTCAAAAAACTCTTCCGTTTTTATTAATAGCTAAGGTTTCATTTAAATATTTGTTATCTAAATATGCAGTTACATCTAACATGGATGATCAATTAAGCCGTACCATTGGTGGAACAAGTTTGCAGTTGCTCCCAAGGTGAGCAAAATGAAATTCTAGTTGCTCTGCGAGAATCATCAAATCCTGCAAAACTTGTTTTGGATATAATACAGAACCTCAGTATGCCACTGTGTACGAAGGATGACAATGATTTGGTTATTGATGATTGGCGCATCTATCTGCTACAAACACTGATGGGAATGTCACCAATTATTAAACCTCATGTAAGAGAACAAGCATTGAAGCTAGCACATAATTTCAAAGCTAACATAAAAGGAAATACTGAAAATTCTTTGGTGGTTCTTGGTTTTCTACTGCTTTTGTCAATTTATGGATTGGTTACTTCTTTCGATGAAGGTGAAGTTTGGAGCTTTTTGCATTTGTTGCTCAGCACAAGATAGCTGTGGAGCTATTTCGGACCCTCGGTTTTGCACATAAAGTAGATCTCTTGCGGAAACACGTCCAGAATGCCAAACTGATTTGTGAGAGCAGTTGCATGGAAACCGACTCCATTGAAATCAAGGTTCTTTTGTTTTTCTGAATTAAATTCTACTTTATGAAACATTCCATTTTCAAACATACCCATGCTGCCTGCATGAATTGATATTTATAAATAAATTACTATGAACATGAATTCAGGATAAGGCCAGAGATCAAGAAATTTCTATACTAGAATTTGTCCTACAGTGCATTTCAGAATCCGAGGATCGGCTTAACAAGGAGATTGAACATCGTATTCTTGTGGTAAAAGCAATGCGGGGTACTACCGTACTACAGTAACCTAATGTAAATAAATGTGGTAATAGAGGCTTGTTAACAGGATTAGAATACTTTACGACTGTAAAAATTGACTTCCTTTTATCGTCGGGATATGAGTTTGAGTACTCATTGTATTCTTATTTATAAACATCTTCATCTTCAATGTTCAAAAAATGTATAATCACCTTCACTTTATAATGTTTAAACTAACTTTACCCTTACCATAGTTCTATTGGCTTATAGTATTACATCACATGTATCTGGAAGGCTTGAAATTGTTCAGAAAAAGTAAAATCACTTTCACTTTATAATGTTTGGGCTACTGAAACAACTGTAAAGGAAGGAAAACTCATAATGTAAAGAATGAAAACACATGATACAGTTAACAAGGTTATCTTTTTTTTTTCTTTCTTGGCTATCTTTTATTTACTGTGTTTTTATTTATCTTTTAAATGCTTGAATTAGTTATCTTTTACACGGTTCAAATTGTAATTTTTTTTTTAAAAAAAAAAAAATTGTCAAGTTTGGCTCTTCTATTTGATCACACAATTAGAAGCTCTGAGAGTTAGATTCATGTTGTAAGTTGTAACTATGTATTATGATTAATATATTTCTTTCCTTCTCTACCATAGCATCTTTAACTATGTATTGTGATTAATCTTTTATATTCATTCTGGAACTTCAATTTCGAAATTGCCCAGAAATTGTGTGGAAAATGAGTTCGAAATTTCGACCAAACATTAGTAATAAAATCAAGGATCAGCTTGTGTTGAAAGAACAGCTACAAAGTTGAACCATTGAACAACCAACCATTTAAAATTAAGCTCAAGTGTTTCTGGTATATGAATATTGTGAAAGTGAAATGTTCATAAAAATAAATAACTGGTATATGTAAACCAACTACATCTTTTCTGCTGAAAATGAAACAAATCTCATTTAAGCAGTTGTAAGAATCTGTTACTAAGAGTGGTAAAATCATTTTACTGTAAAACTACTGACAAAAAAATAATAGAACTGTCATCATGAATTGACAGAACTGTATAGGTAGCTTTGTCCGTGGCAAACAAATCAGCCACAAAAATTGCTTTCACACTCTGATCATCAATTCTCAAATTCAAGGTAATTTGAAGCATCATGTGCATCTCATACCGTAATCATCATGGCCGCAGCAGAACAGAAAAAATGTTTATCCTGCATTAAAGAATGATCCTCCTCATGTTGCCTATCTTTTGCTGCTCGAGTCACATGCAGCAGAGCCAATGAACAAATCACCTTCCTATGCCTTGTACTTGTTCCAACCTGATTCCTATGAAAAGCAACCATTAACCAATACAAAGTGTGACTAAGACTTACTCTCCATGCTATAGACATTGCCGACGACTCCTACAATGCTAACAGTCACAGCCAATACCAACATTAACCATGACAAAATCCGTTCTACACGGCTCAAATCTCCCTGATGACTTAATCTTATTGCAACAAGAGGTGGAAATATGAAACCTAACGAAACAGCCGTTGTTGCACCTGTGAACTTAAAAGCTGTCCAGATGTTTGGAATCATGGTACATCCAATATATATGAGAACCAACAGAATTGCAGTCAGCCCTAGCGATCTCTTCCTACTTTCTGATAAAGGAGGTGATCCCTCAAATACCAAAGTATCCACTGTTTGGCGTAGTGAGAAATGAATAACAGGGAAAACAAGTATCAAATGGAGAATGTAGCCGACTCGAACGATATAGTTCAAGGCCGAACTAAACCGGATTCCAAGATCCTTATCAAAATTAGTCAAAACATCAGACTCAGTATCATCCCCGAATAATAGGTAACCGGACAGCGCCGTTGCAGCATAGACCATGATGCACAAAATTGTAGTGACCCTTCCTACTCGGTTCATCTTCTGCGGTGACCTACCTTCAAGCTCGTTGTATATCGGCTGCACATTAAAATGACAAACATATGCATTTGTCATGATTGGAATCACCACAAGCAAATCCAAGATAGCCTTTTTCGAGCTAAAATCAGGAACCATCCTAGGAGCATCAATCTTTCCTTCAACAAGCTTAATAAAAGCAACAGTGAAAGCGACAACAACAAACAAGATAGCAAGAGCCACCGATGCAGCTGAAGTCAAGCTCAACGAATCAATCTTATCAAGCGAACAAAGCGGCGCAAGAAAAACCACCATAACAACAAGAATCACAAGCTTCCTCTGATCCCAAACCCCATTCCCCATCAACTGATCGAAAACCCCTAAATGACGAACAGAACCGGACATAACATCCCCCATTATAATCAAATAAACAACCAAAACACCGGCATTATTCAAAATGATACAAATCTCAGATAAAATCCTAGCAGGCCTACCCATAGCATGTTGAACAACCTCACCATAAGACGACGCTTTACACATAACCGAAAACCTCACCAACAATTCGACACTAATTTCCGACAAAATCCCCATCAAAACAATCAACACAATCCCTAAAACAACGCCAAGAACTTTCATGGTAGCAGGAAGAGCCATAATTCCTGCCCCAATAATAGTAGTAGTCAAATTAAACACAGCACCAGGTACACCAGACCCATGATTTGGAATAGGACCAACAACAAGAGGATAATTATCAATATCAATTTCAAAATCATCCTCCTCATCACCATCAACCTTAGATCCTAAAAACCCACCACCCTCATCAAAAGACAATCTTTGAAAAGAATTCGATGAATCATTTTGTGGCTGTAATTCTAAATATGATGATGAACTAACAGGTATTGAAGTGTAATTAGAATCATTCTTATGAGACATTATTGTTTGGTAGATCCAAAACAGAGAAAATTGAGAAAAATGTCAAGATCTTGACGGAAAAGAGAGAAAAACTTACAGATTGAAAAGAATGGATTTTAGAGATTGAAGAGTAAACCTAGATTTCTGGGTCAATTGGATTTTGGATTTGGATGAGTATAATCTCGCTGAAAATCACAAAACATAACATGGAGAAACGTACGGTACGGCAATTTTTGGGGGAGAGAAAGGTTGTTCTGTTTTATGTTTATGTTCCTTTGAGTTTCCTTAATCCTATGCCTCTACTCTTCTTATTTTACTTTTACTCGCCACTTATCAATTTGTTTTCTCTTTTTTTTTTTGGGTTAAGAATGTTTACTCCCTGTAATATTGGTCATTTTCGGTTTTTCTTTTCGTAATTTTTTTTAGATTTCATCCTTGTAATTTGAAGATTTTTTTATTTTGGTCCTTCATGGAAAAATTTCACCCCCTGTAATTTGAGCAAATTTCGGTTTATCCCCCTATTAATTTGAACAAATTTCGGTTTACCCCTGTCATATCATCGATTTTGTACAGTCAAAAATCATCAAGGTCCAAAACCAAAAATCTTCAAATTACAAGGACGAAATCTAAAAAAAATAATTGCAGGGGAAAACCGGAAATGACCAATATTACAAAGGGTAAAACCCTATTAACCCTATTTTTTTCTTAAAATATATTTTTCTTTCCACTTTAATGGTAGTAGGTTCACGAACCAAAAACAAATTTGTATGTACAACCAATCAAAATATTTAGAATTGTCACATACGTTAAAAACATTAATTGATTTGACAATTTTAAAAGTTTTGATTGTTTTAGTGTGCAATATTATTTTCGGCTATCAATTCATCATCATTACTCTTTTCTTTTACCATTAACACCTAATATTATTTGTTTTAGTTTTGGACAAATAGTCATTTTGTTCTTGAATGTATATTGATTAACCGTAATAGTCTCTCAATATATCAAAATTTTAAAACAATCTCTAATTGTGTACAATCTTAGTTAAAATAGTTACGGACGTTAAAATGTTCTGTTAATATTGTCATATCAATTCTTCAAAATAATAAAACATTGTCATATCAACCTTTTAATGTACTTATTTAATGTCATATCAGTCTCTATAAGTATTTACATATTTTTATATCAGTTCATATTGTCAGTATTTAGGAAGTATTTTAACGTCATAGAGAGACTATTGTGACTACTTGTGACACATTCAAGGACAAAAATGTCTATTTGCCCTTTAATTTTCAACTCCAAAAGTTTGATACAGTGGTAAAAAGACAAGTTTTAAATTCGAGAAGTTTCAAGTTTAATATGTACTGGTACCTCTGGATGGAGATAAATGCAAGTACATTTGTAAGGGTTCTTTTGAGTTTCTTTCCTTTTTAAACCAAGACATTATCCCCTCATCCTAGTGTGGCGGTTTAGTTTGGTAAAATTATGATGAAAGAAATTTGAAATGGGTATTAGATAAAAGATAAATGACTAAAATGAATCAAGAAAGATACATAACCAAAATGAGTACTTGATAAAAAGATAAAAGATAAAAGACGAAAAACATTTACTCTTTTCTCATTGGTAATTTTATTTAATTTTTCTATAATATTAAATTTCCATACTTATTTTGAGAGGAAATTCCCATACTTTATACTTAAAAAATACATAATTAGTCAAAAAAATAAAATTTGCTAGTTGACCAAAAGAATATTGATATTATGTATGGGAACTTCAACGGTACACCTCATAAATTGAGGTGTACCGGTACTCTTGCTTCATAAATTTATAAATATACGATCATTTTATGAAATAAATAGTTATTTGTCAATATTTATATTTTAGAAAAATATAAGAATCATATTAAATTTTTAACATTTTCTCATAAAAAAATAATCAATAATTTTTGTTATATAATAAAAATTCAAAAAAAAATATTTTATTTCGTTGACGTTTTTGGTAAATAAGATTTAATTATTATAATTATCAATGATAGAAAATAATTCTTTTTCTTAAAAAAAAAACTCATTTAATTATTAATTTAACGATTTAATGTACCGATACACTCAAATTTTGGGATGTGTCATGGAATTTGTCTTATTTATATAAATATAAGATGACGTGTTGAGATACTGTCGGTAAAAAAAGACGTGTATTGCTGGCAGAATAAGAGTTCGTGTATGGTTAATTATAATATTGATGTTTTGTTGGAGAAACCCAACATAAGCTGAACGTGTGGCAGTTTAGTTATAGAAAAGTCCAAGTCCAAGGAGCTTATGCTTAACCTTCAAACAACAAAGTTGGAGCCCCATCCATTACGGATCTTTCCTTAACTCAACCCTTGGGATGTAAGGCAACAAACAAAAAGATAGTCAATAGGTCAATCAAATCTGCACTCGCAACTCCTTTTAGTGCATGTGGTTGATGCGCAAAATATGTTTTAGAGTGCCGTGTTCGATTATTAATGATAAAAAAATATCAACATTGTTATTTAGTACGAGGATGTTTTTCTATAAACCAACAAACGTTAAGGTGGTATAGGTTGGATGGATGTAACTTTCATGTTTAGTAGAATAAAGGAGGGATGGTGGTATAAAAATTGGTCCGAGTAACAACCACGTCAATCGTGGAATTTTGTCTTGTCCCAAACATCATTTCTAAAAAAATATTCACTCATAATTATGGTTGAAACTACGGATGTACCAAATAAATCAATGACTCAATGAAAATGAAAATTCAACCTAAATCAATTAAATTATTTTGTTTTTTTTTTCAATGTTACGATTAAAATCTATCAAACTCAACCTCTATTGGTTTAAGTTTGGTTTAACGTAGTTCAAAATCGATCATTTGAAACCTAAACCAAAACCAAAACTTATAGTTTTGGTTTTGTATTTTATTTTTTTCATAATAAAAGTTTAGTTGAGTTGGACTCTGAGGGTTCACCGAGATCAGCACATACCTCAAGACCCAACGAACGCTAACAAAGATACTTATAGCATAAACATCGGGCGTGGTATTTGCATATGTGAGCACAACCTGACAGAATGAACACCACTAATTTTTTTGGCTCGTGATATTTGACTTCGTATCCATGCAGAGCTACGGTGGCTTTGTCTGATTTTTTTGTTCTTTAATAATAAAAGGTGCTTTTGAATGTTACTTTTTGAATTAAAATGATAAAAAAAATATAAATTAGGAATATATTGTAAGATTAGTGGGACCCATTTTAAAGTTTTGGTGGAGTGGTATGAATATTTAGAAAATGTAGTCGAGTGGTTTAAATAATTGAAAAGTGTTAAGTAATATAATGTATTCAATGAGACTCATTTATACCACTTGTATGGGTGGCATGGATGTGAATGCTCTTAGATCATCTTCAATGGTGCAACTCATCCTTTGCTACTTGAGTGGACTCCACAATGTCACGTTGTTTTGAAACAACTCATTCATTTTTTTTTACTTCAATGGTCCCATGAATTATTTCACATATTAATTTTTTTCATTTACATTTACTTTTATTTCAATTTCAAATATTAATTAAAATATCATTAATTAATATGCAAAACAATATGGGGGAAGCAAATACATATTTTTTTTGTAAAAAGTAAAAAAAATAAATAAAAAATAAAAAATCAGATTTTAGGTGTTTATACTCTTTCTATTATTATTTTATATTGCGTCAAAAAATATATTATTTTTTGTGATTATTTGTGGTGAGTTTTCGGTTAGATAATTATTTTTTGAATGATTTTTTGAATCTATTGCATGCTAGTGTCTTTAATGATCTTTCACTCTTTATATTTTTTCCCCGACATTTGTTTTATTAAAAATAAGGTTGTTTTTGGCTCAATGAGTTTTACTTCACGAGAGTACGATAATTTTAGTGTGGTAGACTCCAATAGCAAATCCTTAAAAATCAAGTGTGTGCTTCAACGAACCGGCAATGAACCTCCTGTTGGAGGTACTCTTATAGATCACATATCTAAAAAAATTGAACGTCGACAATAAATATTGAACTCACGTTTTTGTAGAGTATGAGTAACTCTTTATCAATTAAGTCTACTTTTATTGACCAAAGTATTATATTTTATCATCATTTCTTTTATTTCAAACAATATTAACTGTAAATATATTGTATTTTTAATTCTTAATATATTATTTTTGTCTCGTGTTAACTTATGTACTTGTTTTAATAGTATACAAATACTTATAGTATTTTTTTTTTGCTACAAAATATTTATAGTATTTGAAAGAAAGCTATTTTTCTAAAAAATTTAAAATAATTTTCATAAATTTGTGCTTGTTTAAAAAAAATTCATAAACTTTTTTTAAAATGTCATTCGGATTTCAAGGGGAAAGATCGTAAACACTACAAAAAAAAAATACAACAACATCGTTAGAGAGAAAAAGACATAATGCCAAAAGCCATAGAAAAGGTGTATGGCCACGTGTCAGTCGAATATTGGCTAATCAAAATTCAATCCCTCTATTTTTTTAAAAAATTTCAAACGCTTGGTCCATGTATGGAATTGAGTGAAAATTAAGTTGATGTCACATGGATCGGATGGTATGATGTTAGTTGAATTGGATATCACGTCATCTCTATGTTTACCCTATTTTATTTTAATTAATCTAATTAAATAGTAAGAATTAAGAGTAAAGAATCATGGTTTTTCACGATTTTTTTTTTTTGGCTGAATTTAGTCTTTGACATATAAATTCACATTAACCCTAATATTGTATTTTATATGAACGACAAAATAGTCTCTAATTATTATAATAAATAAAGTAATTTGTCAACAATATAAAACTTAATGATTAATTTAAGTACTCCCTCCGGTCCTATAAGAAAATTTTCAAAAAAAATTTTGGTCCTGTTTATAAGAAAATGTCACAACTTTTAAGGTGTAGTTATTGTTTAAAAGACTTTTCTACCCCAAATTTAATGTTTGTCTTTTTAATATTTGTGAATGTATTTAATGTTTTTGAGCTGATTTTTTGCAAACACCTCTATAAAAATACATATAGAGGATCTGCAAAAAACCAGCTCAAAATTCGTTTTCTAGGTGCATGTTTTGTTGTTTTGCGTTCTTAAGTTTTTGGCGCGTAAAAAATTCATATTTAATCCGTCTCTTGTCGGAAAATTCTCGTTTTTTGTGGGCGATGTTGTTTTTATGTCCTAAACATGCCTGCAAAAATCGTGAAAAAATTCAACCTCTAAGTCACTCTTATAATACGGGCGCGCGCGAGAAAATCCGACCAACTGTTTCCGGATCAAGAAAAGAAAAAAATTTCAGATCTAAACAAAAATATAAGAGTGTAAAAGAGAAAAGAAAAAAATATGGTGTAGGCAGTCCATGATAACAATCGTGTTCTTGATTAATCTAATGGCTAAAACTAGTCTTTTCCATGGTGGGGAAAAACTAGCCTTTCCCAGGCTAAACCCCACCTGAAACTCGACCTCTAAAGTTTCATTTTTCTCTATCGTGAAAGGAAACATTCACGACACCTTTCTCTCAGTGTGACCTTTTCTTCAAGGTGGCATTTAGCCTGGGAATGGGAAGTTTTTTTTCCACCATGGGAAAAAAAATTTCAATCATTAGATTAATGAGGAACATTAATCTTATTATGGACTGCCTACACTATAGTTTTTCCTTTCTCTTTTACTCTTATATTTTTGTTTAGATTTGGAATTTTTTTTCTTTCCTTGATCTGGAAACAATTGGCCGGATTTTCTCGCGCTCACACAGCCGCGCGCGCGCCCGCCCGTATTATTAAGAGTGACTTAGAGGTTGAATTTTTTCACGATTTTTTGCATGCATGTTTAGGACATAAAAACAACATCGCCCACAAAAAACGAGAATTTTCCGACAAGGGACGGATTAAATATGAATTTTTTACACGCCAAAAACTCAAAAACACGAAACAACAAAACTTGCATCTAGAAAACGAATTTTGAGCTGGTTTTTTGCAGACACCTCTATACAAATACATATAGAGGATCTGTAAAGTTCCGTAGCATTCTGATAAAGCCTCGATTTATTTTGATTTTTCGACCGACACGCGCAAAATCGCATTTTTTTTCCAAAATAAATTGAGGATTTACAGGTTGCAAAAGTGACTTTTAACCTCCAAATGTCAGTCAACAGGTTGCAAAAGGCTTTTTTGGTTTGATGGTTTTGACAAAAAAAATTGAATGGAATGTTAAATTAAACTTTGAATTACACCTCCCATCTAAAACAACACTATTATCTACACCTCCCATGCACGATTCTTAAATTTAATAAAATATCTTTATTAGTTATAATTAGTGGAGTAGTTAACTGAAGTGGAATTCAATAAATAAGGGTATATTATTGTGAAAAAAATTAATATTGCATCGATATTCTAAAATGATAATAAACTGAAAGACATTTTTAAAAAATATATATTTTAAGACATTAAAAAAATTCTAAATTGACAATTAAAATGAGACGAAGGGATTAGCTTATTTTATTAAGATAATAAATTATTCTAAAGTGACATTATATTAAGGTAAAAAAATATAAATTATTTTAGAATTATCACTTTAAAATATTTATGCTATAATTTTTCTCGGTGTCAATTTTGATGAGCTAATTTTTTTTAAAAAAATAGTATCCATTAGTTATTAGTATTTTAAACAAAAAAAAACTATGTACAGATACAAAAATTAACAAAATCAACTTTTTTTTTGCATTTAATTGTCAAATTTGATATTTTATTTTTATAAAACTAGGTTTAAAAAAAATTGTAAAAAAAAAAACTGGAATTAAAATGTTATGTTTCAATTGGCTACAGATTAAACACATTGACGGTGGCCAATTACTACTGCACTTAACAAATACAGACAAACAACTATTATGAGGCCTGCTTTTTTTTTTTTAAGTATATGAACAAAAAGTTAAGATCAAGTAACCAGTCTATCATCTTGACCGTTAAATACATTTAATAATATATCTACCGTTTAAAGCAACCAGCACCATAATGGGAAAAGATTCATCTTTCTCATGTTAAACTCCACCTTTTTTTAAAAACAAACCAAACATAAATAACCATCTATCATGCCCCTCTTTTATATCTAAATACGAGTCATACTCAATATTTTATACCATGAAATAAGAAAGAAAAAGAATTTGTCTTTATCCACTTTCACAATTATAAAATATCATGTCCCATTTATATTTATTTATACTCACTTTCTCTTTTTAACACTTTTTTCTTTCCTTTCCTTTTAAAAGCCACTGACTAATCAAGAACTCAAAATGCAAGGAAGTGTAGAAATGCACCCCAAGAAGCAAGAGTGGGGGGAAGTAAACTCCAATTCACTGTAATCCACCAAACAACTCAACCATAAGACACAAGCAGTGCTCTTTTCATACCCAAACCCAATGTTACCTACTTGTTTGAGGAAAAAAATATGGGTCCCTCAACCCATATTCCACGACCCTCTTTAACTCCTACCACCTTGTCAAAGTCATTCCTCATTGCTTAATGGAAAAGAAAAAGGAATATCTCAAGATGCTTACTTTTTTTTTGTTTCTACAAAATGCTTACTATGAAAGACTTTTTCTACTAAAATTATAAAATGTTAAATGATAAAAACAAGGTAAATTTTAGGCTGTATTTGGAAAATTGTGTGTATGTTATCTCCAATCAATTAAGATAAGCTACGTATACTTCAAAAACTTTTTTTTAGAACTCTATGATTTACAAAGTTGTTGAAGTACATGTGGTTGATTTTAATTGGTTGTGAGTTATTTATACATAATTTTTCAAAGGCAATTTAGGTTTACCTTAAAACAATATAACATTGGAAAGTACACGATGGTTGGTACGGTGGAGAATTTCACAAATAGCAACGAAGTTGTTTAATTGCCTAATCGATTTGTCATTTGTGTGTTTTCAGTCAAAATCTTAACCAAATGTATATTATGAAATACATACACATTTAAGATTAGGCGTGTTTCCGAATTCGACAAACATCGATATCTGACATTCATACAATAGTTGTCTGATTCATGTACGACAACTCAAACAAATGTATTGATAAAACTTTTTGGGTCTTGCTAATCAGTGTTCTAAGGACATTGGTGTTAAGAAAATGAACTGTGACTTGAGAAAGAAGAAAAAGTGTTCATTGTGGAAAAATGACTTTATTTCTTAATCATGAATTACAAGAGTGAAGCACACTTATATAGAGAATATAGGGACTACAATAGTTACCATGATCCTCTATACTAGATTGTGCTCTACCTAACTAACTCTTAACAAACCAAAACAGAAAATTACAATTAGTTAGGCTTTAACTTGTTCCACAAGTAATTCCCCTTTATCTTCATTTCTTAACAGTCCCCCACAAGCTGGTGCTTGGTATATATCTATCATGCCAAGCTTGGATAGTAGAGCCATGAAAGGCTTAGGATGAAGTGGTTTGGTGAAGAAATCTGCTGCTTGTTCCACACTTGAGACAGGAAGAAGCTTCATTGTTCCATCTTGAACTTTATCTCTTACAAAGTGGCAGCCAATCTCTAAATGCTTTGTTCTTTCATGGAATACTGGATTAGCTGCAATATGCAATGCACTCTGATTATCACAATACAGGACAGGAACTCTAATTGATTTCATTTTGAAATCATTCAATAAGTAGATTAGCCATTGCATTTCACATGCTGCAGCTGAAAGTGCTCTATATTCTGCTTCACTTGAAGATCTAGATACAGTGCTTTGCTTCTTGGTGCGCCATGATATTAAGGAAGAACCTAAAAAGAAACATAAACCAGTTATGGATCTTCTTGTGTCTACACATCCTGCCCAATCAGCATTTGTGAATCCTAGTAACTGCACATTTGAATTTTTGGAAAAAAATAATCCTTTTCCAGGACAACTCTTCAAATATCTCAATACTCTACATGCAGCTTTGTAATGGACTTTTGTTGGAGCAGATAGAAATTGACTGAGTTGTTGAACAACAAAGCATATATCAGGTCTTGTATGTGTCAGATAAAGTAATCTGCCTACAAGTCTCCTGTATTCATCGATGTCTTCATGCAATGGTCCCCCATCATGGTGCAGCTTGACAGAAGGATCCATGGGAGTGGATATAGGTTTGGAGCCAAGTAAACCAGAGCCAGTAAGCAAGTCCAAGCAGTATTTTCTTTGACAAACTGAGATGCCAAGATGAGAATAAGCAACTTCAAGACCAAGAAAATATTTGAGCTTGCCTAGGTCTTTGATCTTGAATGTATTGTCAAGCATATGTTTTACTCTAGCAATTTCTGATAAGGAGTTGCCAGCCATAATAATATCATCAACATACACAAGTAGAGCTGTGAATGAATCATTTGATTGAAGAATGAAGAGAGTGTGATCAGCTGATGCTTGAGTGTAACCTTGCTTAATGAGAAAAAAATGCAAGCTTTTCATACCATTTTCGGCTTGCTTGCTTTAAACCATATAAGGATTTCAGCAATTTACAAACTTGGTTAGGTTTATCATAAGTGACTCCTTGAGGGATTTCCATGTATACATCTTCATAGAGATCACCATGCAAAAATGCATTGTTGACATCTAATTGATGAACGAACCAGTTGTTGATGGATGCTAAAGCAAGTAACATTCTGACAGTTGTGATTTTGGTCACTGGTGAGAATGTTTCAAAATAGTCAATTCCTTCTACTTGATTGTAGCCTTTAGCCACTAATCTTGCTTTGTATCTTTCTATAGATCCATCTGAAAGATACTTGATCTTATAGATCCATTTGCATTCTATAGGTTTGACCTTTGGAGGTAAATCAACAACTTGCCATGTACCATTCTTTACTAAAGCCAATATCTCAGTATTCATAGCTTGAATCCAATGTTCAGATTGCATGGCTTCTTCATAATTTTTGGGTTCAGTGTAGGTGAGAACAGAGAGTGAAAAATGTGAATGTGAAGGAGAAAGATTAAAGGAAGAAGTAAACTTATACAAAGGATATAATGTACCTGAAGAAGATGATTTGTTATGATCTGTGAAGGAAGTACAAACATAGTCTTGAAGCTTGACAGAAGATTGTTTGACTCTATGAGACCTTCTTATATCATGTGGTACAGGAACAGGGTGGTTATTAGGAATTTGAGTAGGAATGGTTAAAGTTTGAGGTGCAGGAATGTGAGTTGGTGGATTAGTTATGTCAGAAGTAAGTGGAGAGGGAAATTCGCATGCAGTGGTAGGTACAGAATTGTCATTAGCACAATGATGATCATGAAAATGAAAAGGAGTATTGGTAGAATCAATTTTATAAGGCAAAATGTGTTCATGAAAAACAACATTTCTAGAAATGAAAATTTGTCTGGTTTTTAAATCAAAAAGAATGTAACCTTTGATACCAGTTTTGTAGCCTAAGAACAAACATTTCTTAGCTCTGGGATCAAGTTTGGTTCTATGGGATGTGAGAGTGGATGCAAAGCATAAAGAACCAAACACCTTAAGATAATTAAGATCAGAATTACAATAAAAAATAAGCTGATATGGTGACTTGTTCTGCAAGATATTTGAGGAAACTCTATTGATGATATAAGTTGCATGAACAACAGCATAAGACCAAAAAAATTTGGGAAGTTTAGACTGAAAAAGAAGAGCTCTTCCCACATTTAAAATGTGTTGATGTTTTCTTTCCACTCTCCCATTTTGTTGAGGAGTTTCAACACAAGACTTTTGATGTAAAATGCCTTTGGAGCTGTAAAACTGTGAGAGTTTAAACTCAGGGCCATTATCACTTCTTATGGTTTTGATTTTGCAATGAAATTGATTTTCAACATGTAAAATGAAGCTTTGAATATGATGTTGGACTTCAGCTTTGGATTTCAAAAGAATAATCCATACAAATCTACTATAATCATCAACAACAGTTAAGAAGTAATTATGACCATGAATTGATTTAACAGACAAGGGACCCCAAATATCACAATGTAACATATCAAATTTATTGGATGATCTTTGAGTACTTGTATAAAATGGTAACTTTTTCAGTTTAGCAAAGTGGCATGTGTCACACACTAAAGATTGATCAAAAGACAGAAAAGGGAATTGTTTATGCATAATAGCCAATCTAGAATGAGATAAAATGGCCTAGCCTAAAATGCCATAAACTACTTAGTGGAATATAGTGTGACTCTGAGATGTAGACAGACAGAACTTTGGAAATTTTATCTTCAAGTCTAAGTTTGTATAATCCTTCACTGAGATCAGCTAAACCAATCTTCTTCTGAGAGATCATATCCTGCAAAACACAGTGATTATCAAAAAAATTGCAAGGTACACTTTGATGAGGAACACAGTTTGGAAACTGAGATCAAATTGAAGGAAAAATCTTTTAAAAATAGCACATGATGTAAAATAAGCTGAGATGTCAAAGTAATTGTGCCTGCGATATTGGTTTCAACAAAATTACCATTTGGAAGTTTGATAAGAATAGGTTTAATGTGATAATATGTAGTGTACCAGTTCAAAGAAGAACATATATGGTCACTTGCTCCTGAATCTAATATCCAGAAGTCAGATTTAATGCAGGTCAAGCAGTGTGAGATTGGTAAAGAACAATGAGTTTTACCTGAGGATGAAGCTTCAATTGGTGTATGACCAATTGAAACTGAGGTGCTGACCTGATTAGCAGTGGGATGAGAAGAAGATGCAATCTTTGAAGATTGAATTAAGGCAAGAATATTGTCATATTGTTCTTTAGTAAATGAGGGTTGTGAATTGCTAGACACAATCACATCTTGAGATCCGTTGCAACTTTCATCAGGATCTTGAGCTTCAACTTGCACAGAGTTGACATTGGAGTTGTAACTTTTTCCATAGTTGGGATGGAAACCATGCTTTCTGAAATTCCTGGCAGGACTGGTTCTCAACCGTAAAACAGAGTACAACTTCTGGTGCAGTAAAATAGAGTAAGTAAAAACAACAGTTCAGAAGCAGAATTAAAAAGACAGAAGGTAAAGAACACAGATGATTTGTTAACCCAGTTCGGTGACAACCACACCTACATCTGGAGGCTACCAAGCCAGGAAGGAAATCCACTAAATAGTATCAATTCAAAGACCTATGACAACAGCCCCTGTTTCACAGCCTTCTCACTTAATCACTACCCGTATAGATTTCAACCTAGGAACTCCTAGACCTGAGACCCCTCTCACTTCCCTCAGTCAATCACTACCCCAGTGATTATCAGACTATAACAAATCAAACAAAGATGGAGACACTCTCCTAAAAACTCAATACATCACTTTTGCTTAAAAGCTTCAAGTGAATTACAACTCAATAAAAACAACCAACTCTAAACACTTGAGTGGTGTACAAAAACAAAGCACAAAGCTTACAGACTCAAAACCTAAGTATGACTCTATATATCTTCTGTTTTGAATGAATTTCTTCAATAGCAGCGTCCTCTATTTATAGCTTCAGCAGCAACATAATTCTTGAATTAAATCTTCTTCAAAGATATATTCCTAGAATTCTTTAGAAGCAAATAGAAGCAATTATATTTCTGAAATATATTTTTCAAAGATTTCTTTGAAAATATATTCACAAATAAAAGTGTCATACCCCAATTTTTGACCTAAAATTCCTTTTTTTACTCGCCTTTTTGGTTCGGAATTTTTCGTCGTCTCAGACGAAATTTCGACAGAGAGGTATTTTAAAATACCTCATTTTTTGGTTTCATTCGGGTCCGTCTTTTGTTTTTGTTTTTGTTTTTATTATTATTCTTATCTTTATTTTTATTTCCTTTTTTAGTGTTATTTTATTTAAACATCTTTATTGATTTTTTTTTACTAGTTACCTTTCTTTTAAGTCTGACTTTGTGTGGAGGAGACTTTTTTTTTAAAAAAAACTTAATGTGTTTTAATTTGTCACTTATTGAATATTATTGTCACTTAATTTGTCTCTTAATTTGTCTCTGACTTTTATTGAGCATTAGTGTTAGTAATTAGTATATTAACAGAGAGGAGCAGCACAGCCAAAGGGGGGAAATGCGCGCACAAAGCCAATCCAGAATTCATCAAAAAGAAAAAACCCACGATCAGTAAAAAAAACCGTCCGTACAACACAACCTTCACCAACCCTCCACAAACACACACGAACTCACCTTCCCCCAATCCACCAAACAACCACCTCTCGCCCAACCCTCACGTTTTCCTTCACCACTCACACGCTCCAAACCTCCTCAACCCACATTAACCACTAACCTCTCACATACCAACACAACAACAGCAACCACACAACAACACAACACAATACCCAACCACCCACGGCCTCCACTCTCACACTCACGCACAGCCCATAAACAACACAACCGTACGGCCGCACACTCAAATACCCAGCTACAACCCTATTCACGGCCTCCTCCACCAACCACCCAAAAACCGCGCCCTTCCTCCCTCACACACCTATCACCACTCACCGTAAAACAATCACACGACCACAGCAACAAACCCATCTCACAACCACCACCAAACTCCAAACAAAGGTAGTTTTCTTTTTTAAAAAAAATTAGATCTCTGATTTTTTAAAAAGAACTTGAAAAAACCATTTTCGGATTTGTAAAGAGGAGAAGGAGAGGAATTTAAAAAACGAAAAAGTTTTAAAAAAAAAAAGAGGTTTTTAATCCGGCGCGGTGGCGCCGCCCCCTGGGCCGGCCGGCCACCGCGCCGGGAAACTGTTTCCGGCGGCCTCTTGTTTAGAGAGAGGTTAGAGCTTTTCTAGAGAGAAGGAGATGAGAGAGGAGAAGAGGTGAAGAATGGTTATTTTTTTCAGATTTTTGCTTATATCTTGCCCCATACCCGCGGCCCATACCTCGGCCCAGCTCCCCTTTCTTCTCCATCTCTCTGATTGCTCTTCCCACCCCCCTGATCCTCTTCTGCACCCCCCTTCCTCTTCTTATTTATTTTTTTTTTTATTTCTTTTTTACTTTTTCTTGCATTTATTTTTTAGTTTTTATTTATTGACATGCATTTTATTACCTTTAATTTTTAACACATCATGCATTTTTATTTTTTTTATTTTCCTTTTATTTCATGCATTTTCATTTTAGTTTTATTATTAGCATATTTATTTTAATGCATTTGCAATTTCGTTTTTTTTTAGTTTATCATTTTGTCATTTTTATTTTATTAGAATGTATTTAGGACCCATGTAAATATAAATGAGAATTTGCACTGACACTCACTTTATTTATTCTGCTTTATGTCTTTATTTATTTTTATTTATTTCGCTTCATAAAAAAAAATACAAAAAAATATTAGGTTAGTTTAATTTTCAAAAGGATTTCGTGGTGATCCAACGTCACCACGGAAATTCTTCGCGTCTATATTTTTAGTCTTAGTCCATATTCAAGAAAAAACAAAAACATGCAAATAATCAAAACTCAAAAAAAATCTTTTCTTAATAAACCTTGATTTTCAATCAAGTGTCCGTTTTTTTTCTTTTATTTTCTTTAAATAACCATTAATCGGCTTTAATTACACTTTAATCATTTTCAAAAAATAAAAAACACAAACCAATTCCATTTTGCCACTTGGCTCTTATTTTTAAAACCTTTTTTAAAACTAATAAAAAACACCAAACAAATCAACCGTTATTTCTACCCCGAACTACGAGGTTTTGATCCCTCACGGGTACGTAGGCAAAGGACCTTGTCCTCTCAAATCATAAAAAAATAAAAAATAAAACATTTTCTTTTATCACTACTCTAATTCATTCATTTCTTTTAAAAAAATAAATAAGCAAGTTATAGCCAAAATAAATAAATAAAATCAAGAGGTTCTCGTAGAGTACTACGAACGTTTAGGGTGCTAACACCTTCCCTAAACGTAACTAACCCCCGAACCCTAAATCTTTAAAATGTGGTAATTTAGAACTTTTTTCCACTTTTCATTTAAAAAATTAAAAGTTCAGTCGTGAAATAAAATTAGTGAGTCAACGCTAATCAATGGCTTGATCTCCGAAAATCACCGCGACAAAAAGAAACAAATCTTCAACCAATATCTTCACGCGAATTAATCTGCCTTCTAGAAACATCGGCTTGGATAAATCTTCAATCAAATCTTCGAAAGATACTGTGAGAGAATTAACAGAACCAAGGCACAAGAATGAACACAGAAAACGTGCTTCTAAAATGCAGCTTCTGAAGGTCAACGAAAGTCAGCGTCTGAACAGTGCGTCTGAAGATCAGATTATGAACAGTGTGTCTGAAGTACTGTTCAGCTTTTGAAGTGTACGGTCAGCTTCTGAAGAACCAGTTCAGCTTCTGATGAACATTTCCAGCTTCTGAAATTCTGTTTTAAGCTTCTGAAGGCACATTTCAGCTTCTGAAGACATACTCCTTGAGATTTCAGCTTCTGAAGCACAAATTGTTTGTCTATTTGATTTTAGCAAACATGAAGCCAACAACCAAATATCCAACACATTCTATAGCATATATCAATGGTATGACCAGAACGCCCACAAAAGGTGCAAGACACAGAAGAGTTTCTACCACCTCTACCACCATTAAATGATGATCCTCTACCTCTACCAAAAGGCTTTTTAGTTTCAGCAACATTGATCAAAACTTTACTATCATCAACAGAGTCAATGGTATCATTGCTCTCTTCTTGTGCAGCCAAAAAATAAACCTTGTTGAGGGGGGGGTAATGGATCCATAAGCAAGATTTGAGTTCTTACAATAGCAAATTGGTCATTTAAACCACTCAAAAACTGAATTACTTGATCTTCATGTCTAAAAGACTTAACAGAACGCATTGAAGCACAAACACATTTTTTAGGACAAGTGCAAGAAGGAGTAGGTCGATGACTATCATACTCTTCCCACAATGATCCCAATTCAGCATAGTAGTCATTGATAGAATTGGTACCTTGCTTCAAATTATTGATTTCTGTTTTGAGTTTCCATACACGAATTCTATCTGTTTGCTGAATCTTTCTTTCAATTCGCGCCAAACTTCTGAAACATTGTCAATGAAGACAATGCTTTGAGCAATTGAATCTGAAACAGAGTTCATGATCCAAGAATGGATGAGATTGTTGCATCTTTCCCAAGCAGGGTAAAGGAGCTCATCAATTGCAGGAGGATCAATGGATCCATCTACAAACTGGAATTTGTTCTTTCCACCAAGACCTCTGCGCATAGCTCTTGCCCAAGCCTGATAGTTGGTGGTGCTGAGTTAAGGCTTGATAGCTACAGAATGAGGACCATCACTGGGATGTACATAATACGGTGAAGAAGCATCTTGCGTTGGATCTTGATTATTATTGTTGTTTTGCACCATTGTTGATACTTTGAGAAGAATATGATGCAAGAAACGCAAAAAAAAGAAGAAGAATCAAGGACCAACGAAGGAGCAACAAAAGAAGAAAAAAAATGTAGAACACACACAAAGAAAATTGATAAATTAGAAAAAGTGCAGAAGAAGAATTATGCAAAATTTGTGGATGAAGCTTGATGAATGTGTGTTCATGGCGGAAGATTACAGTTGGATCTTAACAACCTCTCACTGTGAAAGGCTTTCTGATACCATGTTAAGAAAATGAACTGTGACTTGAGAAAGAAGAAAAAGTGTTCATTGTGGAAAAATGACTTTATTTCTTAATCATGAATTACAAGAGTGAAGCACACTTATATAAAGAATATAGGGACTACAATAGTTACCATGATCCTCTATACTAGATTGTGCTCTACCTAACTAACTCTTAACAAACCAAAACAGAAAATTACAATTAGTTAGGCTTTAAATTGTTCCACAAGTAATTCCCCTTTATCTTCATTTCTTAACAATTGATTAAGGAATTCTTTATTACTTAGAAACCATGTCTTGGAAATATAAGTTTTTGTTTTGAGTGAATACACAAATTAGTCCTTGAGTTTTCACTCACCAATCAGTATCGTCCCCCAATTTGTCGAAATATCCAATTAGTCCCTGAATTTGTCAAATGTCAATCAATTTAGTCCCTCCGTCAAGTTATGGTGTTAACGGTGCTGACGTGGGCCGTTAACCACTCACATGGCTTGCCATGTCGTATGCCACACAAGCAAGGACTAATATGACTGAAAGTGACAAAATTTCCAAGGACGAATTTGATTGATTTGCAGAAAATGTTTGGCATGTTCATGGCTTTTTTCCAACGGCTCTTTCTTCCCCAAATCTATAAAATTGGAACCCTAATTTTTCAATCTCTCATCTACAGTCCAAAATCCTCAAAATCTCTTCCATTAATTAATGGCAATGTTCTTCCCCAATTCTAAAAACTTCAAACTCTAATTTGTTTATATTGAATTCGAAATCCAAAATCTCATATTCTAAAAACTTCAAACCCTAATTTGTTTATATTGAATTCAAAATCCAAAATCCCAAATTCTAAAAACTTCAAACCCTAATTTGTTTATATTGAATTCGAAATCCAAAATCCTCAGTTCTAAAAACTTCAAACCCTATAATGACAACGTTTTTCTCCAATTCTAAAAACTTCAAACCCTAAGTATTTGATAGTCATAATTTGCTTGTTTGAGTTATTTAACATGTTACTGTATTGTACTAGGAGTGTGTAATACCCTAAATGAGAAAAGGTTGAAGATGAATGAATGTAACCTTTCTGTCATAATATTACCATCAAATTAGTTCCTGAATTACTTGAATAACTATCAAATCGGTCCATACATTATATGAAAAAACCATCATATTGGTCCTTGAATTATATAAACAGATATCAATTTGATCTTTGATGCATATATTTCAGAACAAAGTTAAAAGTAAAGAGACACAATTTGGGGCATTAATAAGTCATAATTAAGTAAATGCAATGCAAGTGCAGGAATATTACATAGCAAAAAGCAACCCAACTATGGGGCATTAACAAGTTATAAGTCATAGAATGAGGTTCTTAAATATTACATAGCCTAAAAAGAAACCCAACTAGGGGGCATAATTTAAACAAGTCTAAATATTACATTTTCAAAAGCACTTGTAAATCAGTATCAAGCATCACTTCTTTGGAAATCCTAGGGTTGGGATAAACTCCATGAATTGGGGTTGAGTAGAACCGGATGGGCCATAACCAGGAAATGGTACTCTAATAAGTCCAGGAGTAGTTGGATGTGATGGAGCAGGACCCCTCACTAGTGTTTGCTTAGACCTATCAGTTGAAATAATTGGTCCTCTCATGCCATACATCCTTGTACTAACACCCTACAATAAAATTTTCAATCAAATCAGTCCCCAAATTATAAAATTTTCAATCAAATCGGTCCTAATATTTTATGAGTCATACCTGTCCAGGCACTACTTCATTTGCAGCAACATTGATGACAGGAACTGCCTCATTAGCAACAACAATGATAGTATTTTGAACCTGATCACCATTTCCTTGCACCTCATCAGCAACAACATTTTCAGCATTTTCATCATTTTCTTCTTCTGGTTTTTCAGGCTCAGTATTAATCCAGTTTGTTGGTCTCCTAGAAACACCTTGCTTCATGCAGCCTCTTGGGTTATGACCAAACAATCCACACCTGCCACATTGAGTGTCATTGTAAGTCTTCTTCATGTTACTCCCACAAACAAGTTCCTAATTGTCATCCTTTCTCCTGTTCTTCTTTGGTCTTCATGCAACCCTTCTCACCTTTGGTGGCACTGGTTTATCATAAGGAGTTGGTTCCCAATATATTTGAGAATTGACTGGATAAATGAAGTAGTTGTAAGTTGCCATATATGATCCAAGTGTCAATCAAGCATGATAATGTTCTTCTGGCTTTAAGTCTCTCATTGCAAGTGTTGCACATGCATGCATACATGGCATTCCCGTTCATTCAAATAAGTGTTAACTGTTCAAAAAAAGTTTAGAAAAAACAACATCCAACAAAATAAGTTTAAAAAAACAACATTTACCTGTTAACTGTCAAAATCTGCAGGTGCAAGTATGCTTAAACAGATCAACATCCACCTTGCTTCTGCAATTGTTTTCAATCTAATACCTATGCATTAGAGTATCACCACTCCATTGTGCTGTCCAATTGTGGCTGGCAATCTTCTCTTTCTCTAGCCTGCTTTGCTGCCAAGAACACAATGGTCCAGTTCTCCCATCAAGTTTCATCTTGTTATGACTCATTTTTCTCATAACATAACATCTAACTTCCTCAGCCAAAGTCAGTATTGGTTTCCCTCTATAATTCAGAATCTTTGCATTGAAGTAACCTCTGCAATGTTTCACCATCTTTTCAATGTCCCACAAACATAACTCATCCGCATCCATTTTTTCCCAAACACAGAATTCACCACCAACATATTGAAGCTTCTGATACTCATCTCGCTCTAAACCCCCACCGTGATGCAGGATTAGCGTGATATTTTCTTCCATCCTACGGATTTTGGCAACATTAGTCAACATTAGTCATAATCACAAACAAAACAACATCAAAATGCAAAACAAAATTCACTAACATAGAAAAAGTCCCTTTTTAGCAAACTGTGTTAATCAACCAATCAAAGATACCCTTTTTATCTCATGTTCATCAATTTTAGTAACCAAATAGAAAAACAACAAATTTTTAAGTCTTAAACTGAAAACCCTAAAATGGATAATCAAAAAAACGTTCACAAAAACACAACAGTCACAAAAAGAAGAACAAAGCAAGCATCAAACAAAGTTTAAAAATGGAAACGATTGGATAAAAAAGAAAACGAAAAAAAAACGGTATCTTTTCCAACTAAAATGAACAGGAAAAACTTTACCTTGACGACGAATTCTTCCTTCAAAACGAAATCTACCTTGATCGATGAAGATGATGATGCGTTTGGAGAGGATGAAGATGGTGAAGGTTTAAGCAGGAAGGAGAACAGTCAAGGACGAGTTTGAGGTATCTAAGTGAAATGTGAGGATGGAAGTGTGGGTAAAAGAGGGGTAAAAGTGGAAAAACAGAAAAAAAAAAAAATTGGAACTGAAAAGTGAAAATTGAAATTTGTACAGTTTCAATCAAAATGGTCCCTGTACACGTGGATGGTTGGATGACACATGTACATTACAACACATCATGCAGAAGGACACATCAACCTCACTAACAGAGAGATTGGACGGAGGGATGAATCTGATGGACGTCTGCCAAATTCAGGGACTAATGTGATATTTCGACAAATTGGGAGACAAATTTGATTGGTCCTTACAAATTCAAGGACGAATTTGATGATTCACTTCTTTTGTTTTTGTCTTATCAATAATTACACTATTTTTAATGTAAATTTTCTAATTTTAATACTTTCATCAATGCCCCATAGATACTCATTAGCATTCTCCAAACTTTTTCCTTTGCTTTCACACATCCTAATATGTGTGAAATAACATATGTTACTTAAACTCCTGAGTTAATGTTGACCTTTGTGGAGTCTGCATCTTACCACTTTCCACATGTTTCTTAAAAAATTACAAGAATCTCTAAGCTTTCCTTTGCCATTTTCATTACCTTACATTTCTTTCCATTCACAGTACCATGGATGTGTCCCATTTCTATGTACTGCCTAACTGTCTGTCATCTTTAATATATAATACATCGAAAATAGTTCGGTAACAATAAAATGTATAACACAAGGGCAATTTATTTTGTTGCTTTGTTTGGCAGGAAGAAAATAAGCAACACATATGGAGTAATGTGGTGGGGGAAGGCACTTCAATTTGTTTAACATTAATGAGGTCTTCCCTTCTGTCATTTTATTTTAGGCATTCTTGATGTGGACTATTTTAGGGGGCCCATATTATAGATTTTTGTGACACTCAACATCAACATTCACTTTTAAGTGTTACTAAAAATAATCAAATACAGTCCTCTATGTTTGACCTTATTTCAAATTTGGTCCTTCTTCTTCCTTCACAAATTTGTTCATTAATATGTTGCTTATGTTTGTTATGTTAGCCTTTAAGTTACATTTCTTGACTATGTGAACCATAACCCAAGATGAATGCTATTCATGTCTTTTTTTTTTTTATGAGAGATGATATTCAGATGACAACAACTCGTTATTTTGTGTTCATGAATTTTAATTTTTGCTTCTGAATGAATATATTTTTGTGAATTATTAGGTACTGTTATTATATTTGAATTTGAGAAATTAAATTTAAAGAAGTGATGAGAGAATAATGGATGGGTTGAGTTTGACATATTTATGTGAATTATCTCAATATTAAAATGTCATGCGTACTTTTGTTTAACAAAACTTATTAAAAAGACTATATATGCAAACATAAAGTAGCATAAAGGACAGATTCAGATCAAAAAAAGACTTAAAAGATCGATTTGAACTGAGGGTCAACCTTAAAATATCGTTGTCGTAATTTTCCTAAAAATTAACATAAATTTTTTTGGTGAAAAAAGAAGGCTGATGAAAGGGGAAAAAAACTACAAAAAAGCTACATGAACGAACATGTCGAGGCATAGCAACCTCAGCTAAATCATAAAAATAAGTTGATTAAGCTCTCTAAGAAAGCTTCAAGTTTGATAGCTTATAGTTTGACGAACTAATATTGTAGTTGGCTAACCAACGCTCACATCTATTACCTTCTCTCCACGTATGAATGAACCAGACTTGAGAGTTCCATAGGGCCATAATCTGAATATGCCTCACCAGTTTAGTTAAGGAGCATCATGTGGCAAAGGATTCTTGGAGTTGACCAATCCAATAAGGATTCTGGATTGGAGCAATCTAGGCAAAAAAAGAACAAGCAAAACCTCTTAACTAATTAAGGTTGACTAAAAAAATCAATACAACGATCATTCAATGTAATTATATTTTACTTCCCCTTCAAATTTGAGCAGCTAGATAGAGAATGTAATGCAAATTGGGTAAAAAGAACGCTAACAACGCCCTTTTTAACTAACATTTAATTTTTTATTAAACGAAATAAATGTAGGTCTCATATAATGTGATGAGATCCACGTGAATTGAACCCAAACACAATCCGTTATTTGTTCATTTCATAAATATTAAGAAAAATGTATAGGTGAATGAGAGAAAAAATAGTTTTAAGTGTTTTGTCAAGTATTGATGCATTCACCATTATAAAAAATACAAAGTAGAATATATTACATTGAGAGTGGTGAAAGTAGTATTAATTATAGTTATAATTGAAAAAATGTAATTAATATTGCTTAAAAAGTGAAATAATTCAGTTATTTTGAGACAATATTTTTTTACAAAAGAGTCACTTATTTTAGGACGGAAAAAGTATATAATTGCCGATTTAAATGACAAATATTTAACATTTTCCATCTCTAAATTAATTAGTACATGACAATTTTGTTCATGACGAGGCTAATCTTTTAGAAGCAGCCAAGAGGAGGAAGAGACAAAGCTACATGACTTAAATTCATGTTTACTGCCAATAAACAAAGGGACAAAGCCGCATTAGATTTGGAAATAATGCACTATACTCCATATGTTTACGATATATCATCATCATCGACATCATCGTGTTTATAACCGTTTGAATACATTCGATCAATGTAATGTTCCATAATTTGAATGACAAATGTTCCACATCAAAGGCATGCAACCTAAAACCTTAAGCATGTAACCAAAAAAATTTATAAACCTTACGAAAAAAAAATTATTGACAAATGCTAGTTGTTAGATTCTTTTTTCTCCTCCATCAACCTAAAACCTCCAACTTCTTACTTTTAACTTAAATCAGTTGAGTTATCCGACTTTTAAATATTAAACAATTTATTATCTAAAATATCAGTATCTCTTCAATTTAGTTTTTTTTTAAACATCTCTTCAATTTAGTTTTTATTGAGGCATTTAATTTAGTTTTTGAAGTATATAAACTAATGCGTCGTCTTAAAAAAAACTAATGCGTATTTTTAACTTTTTTTTAGAGCAATCTTTAAAATTTATGAATTCTTTCTTAAAATTTTTTTATGAATTCTGTCAATAACAGTGACTATCTCTTAAAATATCATTTTATATTATTAAAATAACATTTCAATAACTTAGCTATCTATTATTTTATTTTTATAGATTAAATTAAAGAGACTATACTATTTTAGATATTAAACTAATGATGTATTAGGAAATATTAGTCCCTCCTCCGAATCTTAATATAAGAAAATTTTCAAAAAACAAATTCGGTTTTATTATAAGAAAATGTCACAACTTTTAAGGTATATTTACTGTTTAAATGACTTTTTTTACCCCTCGTCTAATGGTTATCCTTTTAATATTAGTGGAAGTATTTAGTGTTTCACTACTTTCTATAAAGGTATATTTGTAAAAAAATTAAAAAGTTTACAACAATTAATAATTACATTGGTTTTGATGTTTTTTTGTTTTTCTTCTTATAATAAAGACCAAAGAGAGTACTTATAAATACTCCCTCTGTCTCAAATTATAAGAAAAAAAATCATTTTCCTTGTCTCAAATTATAAGCGAAAAAAAAAAACAAACATTTGTCATATTTAATTATGCTATTTCAAAAAGTCATCTTTTTCAAAGTGAAATTAAATGCAAAATTGCATTTAATTTGCTCTCCCTCACGTTTTCTCCATAACAAATAATCAATGAAAATTATTTTTACATCTTCCCATGAAACTAATTTCAAGGAGAACACAAGAAACTATACTCTAAATTATCATATTTTAGTTTTCTTAATAAACGTGAAATGTTTTTTTCTTGTAATTTGGGACTGAGGAAGTACTACTGTTTTTTTATTCCTTATCGTGGGAAGGAAAAAAGAAACTAAAATTCATGCAATTATTAGTTGCTGAAACTTTTTGAATATTTTTATAAATACACACACATTTTATAAAAAATTGTGAAGCATTTTTGTATCGTTTACGGACCCAACGAAATTGTCGTACATTAAATGCAGTCGTTAATATCACAAAGACAAACATTTAATAAAAGTTAAAATTATTTTAAGCAATAATTATATTTTAAAAGTTGCGATGTTTTTTTAGTACAATTGTGATTTTTTTTATCATTTATGCTATTTAACACAAATGATTGAAGAAATGGAAAACACGATAGAAACAAAAGTTACAGATTTTCTTTTTTAAATTTTAAAATGACATACATCTTCCGGTTACTATCTGTTAGGCGTAAAATTTGGTACACAGTATCAAAGGATAGATTCGACTGGATCGAAAAGTCGAAGTTCCCAAAGAAGCAAGGTTTTTCGAGAAGAACAGTTGGAGCAGTGGGCCTAGTGGATTACGGCCCAAATAGCAAAGTCCAGACCCAAGATTTCGAAGCTTGGCGCGCGAGAGAAGAGAGTGCTTCGAAGAAATGGAGAACGTGGGGAACACGTGGGAGAATCCTGAGCGTAGGATCGAAGCGGCAGTTTGATTTTTGCTTCTAGTATATATAGTGATTTCTTAGAAGAAATGAGGGTCACAATTTTCATATACAAACCTCTCCCAAAAACTTCCGAGTACTCATGCAATCGAAAGAAAGGAATTCCAAGGAGAAAATGTATGATTTGTGAACCGTCTTTTATTGTAATCATTTTTACATTCAATGCAATTTACTTTCCTGTTATTTACATCCTTTTTTTTTCTTTACAATTCAGTTCTTTAATACGAATGTTATTTCAACTTTGAGGCGATTCGGATTTGAAACATTCTTCTTTTTAGTTTTCTTAAACAAAAATACCATAATCTGTTTATCACTTTGATGAACATAACAAGTTTTCTGGAAAAAGCAAAGCACAAAATTGTCTTAAGATTTCTAGTTGATCTTGCAAGTGTAAAATACTTAAACTAGCGGTTGTTTACCAAATCCCAGCGTAAACACTATCATAAGTAAAAATTAACATTTTAGATTTAATTATTAAATGTTGTATGTGGTCTATAATAAAGACTATATGCATCGTTAATTAAATGAATCAAAATATAGATTTTTTTGCTTATAATAATGACTAAAAAAATTTTTTTTGAAGGAATAACGACTAAATTTTGTAATTTGATTTTGGTGGAAATCATGGTAGGGAATAGTGCTATTCTTACTAGTGGTTGTTTACCAAATCCCAGCGTAAACAAATTGGCACGCCCGGTGGGACGGTTTTGTGCATTGTTTCTTTTTCTAAAATTTGTAACTGCTGTTTTGGGGTATGGTTAGAACTGTTCATATTCACAACTCAACGAACGCTCAGAATTCTAGTTCGATGAGTAGTGAAATGAATCCTGGTTCAGGGTCTCCTAATAATACTAGTCCTGGGGCCAGTTCGAGTGGGTTTTTATCTAATTCAACCACGTCTAGTATACCAGTTGTTTCGTCTGTAACCAACCCCCAAGTCTCTAGTTCGTTTGAACTTCACACTAATATACCCACGCCAACCATGGCGTATTCAACAGTGTCACCTGTAACTTCGGCCAGGCCGTTTAATTCGAATTTCATTACCAATCCTTTGTATGGGCCTATACCTCCACCTACACTTGGTTTTTCGACCATACCACCATTTGACCCAAATAGGTATAATACTTCTAGGATAAACTCTCAAGCCTTAACTAGTTCAACGGTGATGTCTTTGAGACAACAGATGGATGAGAGTAACCATGAAATGGTCAATATGTTGACTCAGCAAATTGGTACTGTATTTAACCCATTAATTCAGAATACTAACGGGAGTTACCAAATGTTGGCACATCAGATGGGTCGAATCGCTGATTTTTTCGGTACACCTCCTCCTGCTCCGCCTAGGCTAACCCAGCATGTCCCTCAAGTGATAATGCCTGCCGTGTCTGCCACACCCCAGAACCAAGGTCAGGCATTTATGGCTCATGAACAGCCATTGAACCAAGGCCAGGCGTTTGTGGCACATGAAGAGCCTCAGTACCAAAACGATGGCCCTCAACCGCCACAAGTAGTTTTAGTAAATAGAAACCAAGATGCTGATGAGGTAGTTCGAAATGTCCAGAACAATAATTTTGCTGGACATAACAATTTGACTAATCTCGTTGAGACAATTTTAGCCCAGAATGGCCTCAATGTAGGATGTCGGAGGCCAAATTTTGTCTCTGCGTTGTCTGAGTACGTGTTAGAAACTGAGTTACCAAGGGGTTGGAAAGTCCCTAAGTATACTAAGTTCGCTGGGGATACTAGTGAGTCTACTGTCGAACACATCGCTAGGTTTTTAGCTGAGTCTGGTAATTTAGCTAATAACGAAAACTTGAGAATGAAGTATTTCCCTAATTCTCTAACTAAAAATGCTTTTACTTGGTTCACAACTCTTCCTCCTCATTCGATTCATACTTGGACTCAGTTAGAGAGGTTGTTCCATGAGCAATTTTACATGGGCCAGACTAAGATAAGTCTTAAAGAATTGGCCAGTGTTAAACGTAAAACCCAGGAATCTATTGATGACTACTTGAATAGATTTCGATTGCTTAAGGCTAGATGTTTTACTCAAGTCCCTGAACATGAACTGGTCGAAATGGCTGCTGGTGGTCTAGATTATTCGATTAGGAAAAAACTAGACACCCAATATCTTCGAGATATGTCTCAATTGGCTGATAGAGTTAGACAACTCGAAAAGCTAAAAGCTGAAAAGGTTAGAAATTTTAAGTTTCAGAAAAAGAAGGAAATCACCTTTGTCGATACTTACGATAGTGATTATGAAAATGATATCGAAAATTCTGATTCTGATGATAATGGAATTAATGTGGCTGAGTTAAAGCCAGGGCCTCCATACACTTGTAAATTATTGAGGCCTTCGAATGGAAAAAATCCAATCGAACCCAAAAATGATAAATTTGTTGCAAAAACTTATACGTTTGATATAACCAAATGTGATGAAATCTTTGATCTATTGGTGTCTGATGGCCAGATAATTGTGCCAAAAGATTTGAAAATACCGCCAATAGAACAAAGAAAGAAACGAGGTTATTGCAAATATCATAATTATTTGGGACATACAACTCATCGATGTAATCTTTTCAGGGACCTGGTTCAAAAAGCGTTGAATGAAGGTAGGCTGAAGTTTGCTGATAAGGCCAAACCTCAAATGAAAGTGGATACAGATCCATTGCCAACTGCTGATGCTACCTATGTCGAAGTTTATGACTGCAACATGGTTGATGTGGTTGATCCTGCACCAACGAAGGCTGTCCCTGAAGAGGAATATAAGAAGAAAGTTGAAGAAGTTTACCCTAAGGATGGAGAAGAATTGATAGACTTTTTAAATAGGTGTAAACTCAGTAATTCTGAAGTTATGTTGTGCCCAACTTGTAGTGCAGTGTGTGATAAGGAGGCCACTGCAGGCCTCAAAAATGTTGTTCCTTATGTTGACAACAAGAGAAAATGGTCGAACACTAAGCAAAAGCAAAAAGGTTGGCCATACCAAAAGGCTGACTGGAGCAAGCCTGCTGTTAAGAGTCCTTCGATCCATCAAAGGTTGGGGCCTCAAAATACCTTTAAGCCATCGAACAAAGCGCCTGTGAATAAATGGGTGAGTGGTCAGCTTGTAGCTTTTGACAACAGATCGATGGAAAAGGGGAGTTCAAGCAATGTGAGTGTGAAGATCACTGCTGAAGCCAAAGACACAAAAGTAATTGCTGGATCTCAAAATGTGGAAGGCAATAAGTATGCTTACAAGAACAACTACAAAGGGAAAAATCCTATGACCCGCACCCAGTGGCGTAGGTTTCAGCGTAAGAAGAAGCTTGCTACTCAAAAGGTAAGTGCTGGGGGCAATGCAACTGCAGTGCAGAAGGTTGATTGGGCTGTGAAGCCAGCATAGGAGAGGCTTGCTCCAATTGTCAAAAGAATAAAGGCTGAGGATGGAAAAAATGAGGAAGATGAGGAAGATTACATGGATGATGATGATCTCCTTGATGATGAGCCAGATTTTGATGTTCTGGTTAATGTCATATCCATTTTGCCAGCGGAATATGATGTCCCAACTGAAATCAACGAAGAAGAAGAAGACTTCGTAAACTCTGACATGGCCAATCATAAGCCAGTTTGCTACTATGTGATGGGAAATGGCTGTGTAGAAGAACAAAATGCCATGTTCGAAAAGCCACACCTGGGTATGCAAAATCATCTAAAGGCCTTATTTATAAGAGCAAAAGTGAATGATGTAGGTATCAACAAAGTCTTGGTTGATGGTGGGGCTGTGGTGAATATTATGCCTCATTTTATGCTGAAGAAACTAGGTTTGTTCGACTCTGACCTTCACTCTCACAATGTTGTGCTGGCTAATTATGAAGGAAAGACTGGTCACTCCTTGGGTGCTGTTCAAGTAGAGGTGTGTGTTGGGAGTACAGTTCGAAAAACTCTCTTCATGGTTATTGCTGCTAGGCCTAATTACAACCTACTGCTGGGTAGGGAGTGGATTCATGGAGTTGGAGCTGTTCCATCAACCATGCACCAAAGGTTAATTATGTGGAGAGAAGATGGTTTAGTAGAGAATGTTGAAGCGGATCAGAGTGCTTACATTTCAGAAACTAACACTGTCACTCTTCAAATTTTCGACAAGAATTTGGTGACCATTGCTCCATGTGGTGACCAATATGCTGCCTTCAATCCAAATAAAGTGGTGTCCGGGAACGTTTACCACTCTGTTAAATTACATCCAACCCATGGTTTTTGCTGGGAAAGGGAAGCTATTGATAAGCCCTTGACAGAGGATGAATTCCCATCACCTCAGGGATGGGGTGACCTTGACAGTTATGATGATTGAGTCTCCAGCATGGAGTAGGATTACGGCATATGCTGCCGAAAATAGAATGAAAATGGCTATGGAGGCCATTGAGCTTCAAGAAGATATGGCCGTTGAGGCCAATTTGGATTCACAAAAAGAGTTGGCTACAAAAGCCAATGATTCGAATCATGGCAATAAGCAAAGGTTAGATTGCATTTATGATGATGAACCTTTGGGTTTTGAGAAAGAGCCAATTAGTTCGAATCAAAGAATGAGGGCTCAAGGTCCTTTGCAAGAGATTGATATTGGAGATGGCTCTATCAAAAGGCCAACATATATCAGTACCAATATTGATTCAAGCTTGAGAATTAGAGTGGTCGAATTGCTGAAAGACTACAGGGATTGCTTTGCTTGGGATTATGATGAAATGCCAGGATTAAGCAAAGACTTGGTGGAACATAGGTTACCTCTTCGACCAGATAAAAGACCGGTGAAGCAGCTTCCAAGGAGGTTTGCTCCAGAAATCATGACAAAGATCAAAGCGGAGATCGAAAGGTTGCTCAAGTGCAAGTTCATTCGAACAGCCAGGTATGTAGAATGGTTAGCTAATATTGTTCCTGTTATTAAAAAGAATGGATCTCTTCGAGTTTGTATAGACTTTAGAGATTTAAATAATGCTACGCCAAAAGATGAATATTCAATGCCTGTAGCAGAAATGCTAATTGATTCAGCAGTGGGTCATGAATATTTAAGCATGCTAGATGGTTATTCTGGCTATAACCAAATCTTCATTGCTGAAGATGATATATCTAAAACGGCTTTTCGCTGTCCTGGTGCTCTAGGCACTTATGAATGGGTAGTGATGCCCTTTGGATTAAAGAATGTTGGGGCAACATATCAAAGAGCAATGAACTCGATCTTTCATGATTTTATAGAGATCTTTATGCAAATTTATATTGATGACATTGTGGTTAAATCTTCATATGCTGATGAACATTTAAGTCATCTTAAAAGATCTTTCGAAAGAATGAGAAAATGTGGATTAAAAATGAATCCACTAAAATGTGCTTTTTGTGTACGTGCAGGAGATTTCCTTGGCTTTGTTGTGCATAAAAAGGGCATAGAGATCAACCAAAACAAGACAAAAGCTATCATGGAGACCAAGTCTCCAGCAACAAAGAAACAACTTCAATCATTGCTTGGTAAAATAAATTTTTTGAGAAGGTTCATTTCGAATCTAAGTGGAAAGGCTCAACCCTTCTCTCCATTGTTAAAACTCAAGAAAGATGATGCGTTCAAATGGGGAGTAGAACAGCAAAAGGCATTTGACGAGATTAAGGCGTATTTGTCAAATCCTCCAACTTTGATGCCTCCCATTCGAAACAAGGAAATGAAGTTGTACATTGCAGCGTCAGATTCAACCATTGGGAGCATGCTTGCTCAAGAAGATGAAAATGGTGTTGAGAAAGCTATTTATTTTTTAAGTAGAGTTCTAAATGATGCTGAAACTAGATACAGTGTAATTGAAAAGCTTTGTCTTTGTTTGTATTTTTCTTGTACCAAACTCAAGCAATATATAAAGCCAGTTGATGTTTATGTTTATTCCCATTTCGATATAATTAAGCATATGTTATTAAAACCAATTTTGCACAGTAGAATTGGGAAATGGGCTTTGGCTTTAACAGAATATTCACTGACTTTTAAACCTTTAAAAGTTGTTAAGGGTCAAATAGTTGCTGATTTCATTGCTGATCATTCAGTAACTGAAACTTCAGTGAATTGTGTTGAGTTTGAACCTTGGTTAGTAAATTTCGATGGGTCCAGACATAGGCAAGGTACGGGAATTGGAATCTTGATAGTTTCACCATCAAGAGTTCCAACTAGGTTCAAGTATAGAATTAATGGGTCTTGTTCTAACAATGAAGCAGAGTATGAAGCTTTAATTGCGGGTCTGGAAATTCTCCTAGACTTGGGGGCAAGACACATTAAAATAAGAGGTGATTCTGAATTAGTTGTGAAACAATTAACTAAGGAATATAAATGTGTCCAAGAACACTTGATGAAATACTTCGTCATTGCGTTTTCTTTGTTAAAACATTTTGATTCCTACGATATTCAGCACATACCTCGAATCGAAAATCAAGAGGCAGATGATTTGGCTCAAATTGCTTCTGGTTATAAGCTCTCGAAAGAAAAATTCGAAGAGATAATCGAGATTAAGGAGAAGTTAATTTCGAACGAGCCAGCTTCTAGTGAATTGTCAATACCAAAATATTTGGGGGCAGATAAACAAGTTGTTGACAGTCTTGAAGATGTCGAAGATAATTTTCAAAACACTAATCTGCACTTCGATAGTTTTGTAGCAGAAATTTTTGCCATTGACAATTTAGTTGATAATGATTGGAGAAAGCCAATTGTTAAATATTTGGAAGATCCAACTGGAACTACCGATAGGAAAATCAAATATAGGGCCTTAAGTTACACTATTATGGGAAATGAGCTATTTAAGAAAACTTCTGAAGGAGTTTTATTAAAATGTCTTAGTGAAAATGAGGCATATTTAGCCATTACCAATATACATAGTGGTTCTTGTGGTGCTCACCAAGCTGGCCATAAAATGAAATGGTTATTATTTCGACAAGGCTTATATTGGCCTTCTATGCTCAAGGATTGCATAGAATATGCCAAGAGTTGTCAAGAATGTCAGAGACATGCAGGTATTCAGCATGTGCCTGCGAATGAACTGCATTCAATTGTTAAGCCTTGGCCCTTTAGAGGATGGGCTTTAGATTTGATTGGCGAAATCAGGCCTGCGTCGTCGAAAAATCAACGGTATATCCTGGTTGGTATTGACTACTTCACAAAATGGATTGAAGCAGTTGCTCTGCCAAATGTGGATCAAGAAGCTGTGATTAGTTTTATTCAAAACTATATCATTTATAGGTTTGGGCTTCCTGAGACTATTACTACTGATCAGGGAACAGTATTTATCGGACGAAAGATGCAAGATTTCGCTGATCAGACAGGGTTTAAGTTGGTAACTTCGACACCATACTATGCTCAAGCAAATGGTCAAGTCGAGGCAGCCAATAAAGCCATCATTGGCTTAATTAAGAAACATATTGCTCAGAAACCAAGGAATTGGCATAAGACTTTAGACCAAGTCTTATGGGCATGTAGGAATTCTCATAAGGAATCAACTAAGTCAACTCCATTTCGACTAACGTACGGCCATGATGTTGTGTTGCCTGTTGAAATCATGATGCAATCATTGAGAGTGCAAAGACAGATGGAGTTACCTACTGATCATTATTGGAATTCGATGTTAGACGAATTAGTTGATTTAGATGAAGAAAGGTTGCAAGCTTTAGATATGTTAATTAGACAAAAAGAAAGAGTTGCTAAAGCTTACAATAAGAAGGTTAAGCCTAAAGCCTTTAACGTAGGAGATCTGGTCTGGAAAGTTATTCTGCCTATGGACAGAAGAGATAGAGTCTTTGGGAAATGGTCACCAAACTGGGAAGGACCATTTAAGGTTTCTCAGGTGCTTTCGAATGGTGCTTATGAAATCGAAGAATTGACTCCTGAGCAGCGTTCGATTAATATGAATGGTAAGTATTTAAAAAGATATAGACCAACGCTGCAAGAAGTTCGAATAAATCAAGAATAGTTCGAAAGCAAAATACTAAAATGGCAATATGCGAAGATGCCAGTAAAATAAAAGATTCGAATTAAAATGGTGAGTTTTATCCCTCATCATACAAAGGTCTTGTCTTGGATTTTTATCCATCATAAAGTGCTAAGATTTTATTCGAATTACAGAAGAAAAGTGACGTTAATCTTGAATGGGCCTTCATGCAAAAGAAAAATGACACGTTGATCTTGAAGGGGCCTTCATTTCGAATCCACTTCTGAGTCTAATGAATGAAGGTATTCCTTGTTTTTATCATAGGTCGAAAGGAATTCTGCCCAATCAGGGTCCGTACTATTAGACTCTGAGGAGGAAACCTCTGTTTGAGCCTTTGAAGGTGTTTTCCCTTCAAGAGGAGGAGGAGCTCTGCAGGTTCTTGAACTTTCGCCCTTGGAAGAAGGCTTCTTTGTCTTCTTTGAGGAATCAGCAGTCTTCTTGTTGTCCTTCTTTGCAGACGTTGCTTTCTTTTTATCGGTGTTCTTCGCAATTTGCTTGCCTTTACCCATGATTTTTTCTTTCAAAAATTGGTGGTGGTGGCTATACTATTATGACTGGCAGAATAGAGTGAGTAAGACGGATAGAAGATGACCATATATATAATGGTAAGATCATTAATAATTCTTCAACCGTTTCCTAATTTTTCTCGGAGTTCACGCCATTTCAGTTTGACTGTTTTGGAAACGAATGTTTGATTTATTTTGGAACTAGAGCCAGTAAGAGATGTGGCTTAGTAGTTACGCGTTTTGTTTTAAGCACAATCTTATCCGTTACTAAAAAAGAGGGGTTTAGAGTGTATCATGAAAACCAAGTAAGTCTTCGATATTTGGCGTTTTCGAATGCTAAAATAGGCAAAGTGCTAACGAGGATGATTACGGCACGAAAATTGGCATAAATGTAATGTATAAATTTGAGTACAAATGCCACATTCGAGAATAACATGAATCGAACAGTGAAAACGGTAAAATAAAAGTTACTACCGAAAGAGCATTTAAGGTAATACAACCAAATTGTTCAAGAGAATTCGAAAATAACAAAACAATGATGGGTAGAAAGACAAATTAATCTGCTGCCGTCCAGGATTTGTTGGCTTGTCTGAAATGGTAATATTGCTCTTTAGTATGATCAAGCTTGCGTTGCAGAACATTGCTTTCATTTGTAAAGCGATCAACTTCGCTGCTAACAATTAGCCCATCACTGTAATGTTGGAGGCCTGCATGTGCCAGCTCTTCGATTTTGGACCTAGGTACTTCGGCAGCTTGAGCGGCGAAACGTTCTTTCATCTGTTCCTCTTGAGCTATCTTGGCCTCCAATTCTCGAATCTCAGCTTTCCATTTCGAAATATTGTCTTCGCAGGCAGCCATCTGCAAGAATGCTCCTGCAGACGCGGCTTTGATTTTAGCAGCCTCCTCATTGTAATGGGTGGCCTGTTTGAAATGATCTTGCTGAATAGAGAGTTGGGTGTCTCGAAGCTGGGCACTACTCCTCAAGGCGTGAAAATTTTTCGCATATTGCTCCAAGATAGTTTCGGCTTGAGAAACTTTTAAGAACAGGTCTTCAGCAGTTTGTGGAGTTTGAAGTTTGCTGAAAAGAGCTTTGATGTTGAAGTAAATTGTGGGTTCCCTTTCGAGGAGTTCTAACATGTCTCCATCAATTACTTCTCGTCGAAACCTTAGCTCATGCTCTGCCTGTTCGAGTTGAAGAGTTTTTTCTTTGTCAGCCGCTGTGGGAACATATGCACCATGGCTGGACAACAAGGTGTTGAGCGCATCTTCCGGTGCTAAGTGTTTGATGCCTCGTAAAACCTCCACTGGGAGACAGATATTGGGAATGGATTTCGGAGATGAAATGTCCTCATCATTAAGTGAATTATCTGTCTGGGTTGTTTGCTCATAGTCAGCACTTGAAGTTATTTCAACATTTTTGGCCTTATCTTCCTGGCTAACTTGAGGCTGGTGGTGACCTTCGGTGGTAGAATACGCACCTTCAGGGATTTGATCATTCTTCTCGCCAGCATTGGGGGCATCAGACATGGCGGTATCAACTCGAACAGGCGTTGTTTCCTCGTTGACAGACAGAGTTTCAACTTCAGTTGGTAAAACCTGGTCTTCGTTGGTAATGTCCATTCGAGGCGGAGAACTGACTAAGGCTTTTGGAGAGGTCGTTGGTGAGGGTTTATCTTTGCTAGCACCAACCTCGTCTGTTTCTTGGTTTTCTTCGTTGATCATCTTGTCCTTGCCTTCTTCGTCCCCTAGTGTTTCTTTTTCGGGGGAGGTTTGCTCCAAGTCTTGCTCTTGAGGAAAAAGTTGTTGACTTAGTCCTTCGAGAACTTGCTTTACTGTGCTGTCTGGAGAAGTTTCTTCCACAATGGTTGACATGGGACGATCCTAGAAAATGGAGGAAATAGTCAAATTAGATGCGATATACATAAAGGGAACGATGAGAGTAAAGGGTGAAGGAGTGGTGAACTACCTTTGGGGGTGAATCATTTCCAGTTTTGGGGTGTGGCTGCACAATCTTTTCTTGTTGTGAGGAAGGAGCTTCTGGGTCCGCCTGGCTGGAGGAAGAAGGGTTTCGCCGAGTTTTATCCTTTTTCTTTTTCTTCTTTTGTTTCTCAGCAGATTTTTCTTCGATGAGAGTGAGCGAGGCTTCTTGCTCTTCGACAGTCTCGCCAACAACAGCCTCATCTTGGCTTTCAGTTTTTTCTTGCCTACTCCTCTTCTTCTTTTTTGCTTTACTTGGCTTACCAGGCTCGAGCGGTTGTTTTGCCTTTTCGATGGTGCTGGCCAAGCTTGCTCCAGCTGCGGACTCAGTTTGTTTGTTGGTGTCCTTCGAAGAGGCAGCCATATGTGTTGACTCAGGTTGCATATCAGTGGGTTGGTCCGTTGTGGTCTGTAGCATAACATTCTATGTTAATATAAGCGCTTTGAATAACGAAGCTAATTATCGAAGGAAAGTAGATGATCGAAAGGTGTTAACCTTTTCATCATCACTTAGAGCAATCACAGGAGCTCCAAGGTTTAGTTTCTTCGAAGTCCCTTCAGCACCTGTTGGGTTGGCCCTCTTCCGAGTTGTGACCTGAAAAGGGCATAGATTTAAATTGAGTAGCCTGCGTAAATGGTAAACTCCATGTGAAAGGCCAAATAATAAATTTAAATGGCTTACCATTGGTTCCTTTTTGACCTTGACTGGAGGAGCTTGACTTGAGGCATTAGACACTGCCTTCGATTTGCTTCCTAAAACAGGAAATAAGTTCGAACTAAGTTGATAGGTCAAGAAAGGATAAGTTTTGAAAATTTCGAAAGGGACGAAAGTTACCTTTAGAAGTCAACTTTCTTTGGATTGCAGCCGCTGCAGATGGGTTAAATCCTTCTCGAATTTTATCCATCAAAAGTTTCTTGTCAGCAAGGTGAATGGAATAGTGCAAGTCCCACCATTTCGCAAACTCCCTAGTACAAAAGTGGGAGTTGTCATATTTGAAAGGAGTGATTCCACAACACCTTTTCTCAGCTTCACGGAGGAAAGAGTGGAAAGTTGGTTCAGTCATGCCATAATACCCTAAGCAAATCTCTTTTTCATTAAGGTAAAAGCTTTTGGGCAATAGCTGAGTTAGTCCAAATTGTCTTGAAACTAAGTTCGGAAAGTATCCTACTAATCCGAACTCTGAAGACGTAACGCCATAACGGCAGGAGATAAGGGTGGGGTTGAGATAAGCTAACCAGATGGCAGTAATTTCTTCCTCATTCTCAGGCAGCGGAGGGAATGGGTGAGCAAACCAGTGAGGCCCGACTTTTCGATCTACAAAAGGAGCAAAGCTGCTCTTGAATGTCTTTAGGTTGAGAAAGGCCTCGAAGTATTGTATGAAGAGCTGTTCTGAATCGAGGCCTCTCATTCTTGGAATCATTCGAGATAGCCTTGTGCCTTCAATTTGGCGCCCACGAGTCGCTTCGAAGCAGGGTTCTGGGAGTATTAAGTCGAGCTCCCGAGGAAAAGTAGCATTTAACCACAACTGGAGAAGCCAAAAAGGGCCATACCCTAGGAAAGTTGACCCAGAACCTGTGAGCTTAATATTTTCACAGGCAGACCTCATGGCCTTATATAGAGCTCCCAGAATAAGGCTTCCCAAGCCGAAAGACTGGCATTCATGAATTTGGATGGCCATAGGGATGAACTTTTTGGCCACTTGCAAAGATCTTGTGCAAAAAACAAATTGAGACAGCCAAAGAGTAAGGAAAGCTACATGTTCCTCGTCGCCCACTTCGCCGTCATCTTTGTGATGTTCGTTGATATACTTCGAATAAGCATTCGACGTATAAGATAGCTTGATATTGTCACTGAATCGAGTAGGATCGTAAGTGGCACCATCAGGTCGAAATCCCGTGATGGCTGCTACATCGAAGAGAGTGGGGGGTCATCATCCCACATTCGAAGTGGAAAGTGTTGGTCGAAGATTCGAAGAAATGCAAGGCAGCAATCAGCATTTCTTGGTGATATTTCATGCCGGTTCGAGAAAGTTGGACCAGATCGAAAATCCCATAATCCTTCCAGATATCGCCGTAGTTTCTTTCGACCCTGTCCAACCAGTTAAGGTACTGCTGAGTCGCAGAAGGTGCAGACCTGAAGACTTTGTTTGGATACTTTATATAGTTAAAGTTATAAGGTTCGTCCAAAAAGGCCCTAGGGCTGCAAGGTTTGTAGAGAGGGAAAATAGACATGGTTTGACTGTTCCGATTCTTGTCATCTGGTTTAGGACCACCAAAAGCGTGAACAGTTTTATTGAGGGAATAGGGAAAAATAACCTGAGTTTCCCAGATTTTCTTATGTTCAAGCTTAAGAGTTGGCTCTGGTACTTGGTCGTCCCCGTAAGTACTGATTGTGAAGTCCGACCATTTCCCAGCCATTGGGAGTACTTCTTTAGTTCCAGAACCTGACGCCATTGATGGAGCTTTAAGGTTGTGTTCGCAGAAAAGGGGTTAGGGTTTGGAATACGAAGGATGAAATGGAAGAGGAATGGCTGGAAAAGCTGTGAAAAGGTTTCATCAACTTGAGTGACTCTATTTATAGGGTTAATAGAGTGTGATTTTTTAATAATAAATCAAAATGAAAAGTTCACTCTTTCAACTTCCGGGTTAGCCACGTGTCCCACTCCCACCAAGAAACCAGGAGGTCATGATGGTTGGAGGAGATGAGACGTTTTGAAAAAAGTCATGATTGTCTTTTCTGACATTATCACCGTCTTTGGAAAGGGTGCAGCGGTGAATAAAATAATAAAAGAAAAAGGTTTTTCAAAAACGCCATTTTCTTATTCGACAAACCCAATCGAAATTGGCATTTTTGGGGGGCAATTTGTTAGGCGTAAAATTTGGTACACAGTATCAAAGGATAGATTCGACTGGATCGAAAAGTCGAAGTTCCCATAGAAGCAAGGTTTTTCGAGAAGAACAGTTGGAGCAGTGGGCCTAGTGGATTACGGCCCAAATAGCAAAGTCCAGACCCAAGATTTCGAAGCTTGGCGCGCGAGAGAAGAGAGTGCTTCGAAGAAATGGAGAACGTGGGGAACACGTGGGAGAATCCTGAGCGTAGGATCGAAGCGGCAGTTTGATTTTTGCTTCTAGTATATATAGTGATTTCTTAGAAGAAATGAGGGTCACAATTTTCATATACAAACCTCTCCCAAAAACTTCCGAGTACTCATGCAATCGAAAGAAAGGAATTCCAAGGAGAAAATGTATGATTTGTGAACCGTCTTTTATTGTAATCATTTTTACATTCAATGCAATTTACTTTCCTGTTATTTTCATCCTTTTTTTTTCTTTACAATTCAGTTCTTTAATACGAATGTTATTTCAACTTTGAGGCGATTCGGATTTGAAACATTCTTCTTTTTAGTTTTCTTAAACAAAAATACCATAATCTGTTTATCACTTTGATGAACATAACAAGTTTTCTGGAAAAAGCAAAGCACAAAATTGTCTTAAGATTTCTAGTTGATCTTGCAAGTGTAAAATACTTAAACTAGCGGTTGTTTACCAAATCCCAGCGTAAACACTATCATAAGTAAAAATTAACATTTTAGATTTAATTATTAAATGTTGTATGTGGTCTATAATAAAGACTATATGCATCGTTAATTAAATGAATCAAAATATAGATTTTTTTGCTTATAATAATGACTAAAAAATTTTTTTTTGAAGGAATAACGACTAAATTTTGTAATTTGATTTTGGTTGAAATCATGGTAGGGAATAGTGCTATTCTTACTTTTCGTGGGTTTATGTTTAATAGGAAACAATATTATCCTTGTAACACCCACACTAAATTATCTAGAATATTTAGTATGTGTATTAATCTGATACTGGGTACATTAAAATTTTCAATAATAATAATACATACATCTGAATGAGTACAAGTTAGCTCGTTAATACAGTTATCCAAATGTCATAATTTACCCTTTCATATACATATATACATAATCTGAAAACCTCCTGAGCTTGTCTTCATCGAGCAACTGCACTCCATCCAGCGTCTTCTTGGAGAATAGCATCATGAACATCTCTTAATCACCTGAAAACCTGCACCAGAAGGATTGGGGTGAGACATTACGTCTCAGTGAGCTCCAGCCCAACCTACTGTTGGCGACCACGGGGGAAACCTAGGGTCGCCGTGCCTACTCTTGGCAATCTTGGGGATACCTATGATCGCCAAGTCTTATCCTTACCCATAGAGGGCTACCTGACTGTTCTTGCTAAACTGGGTAGTCATGACTGGACTACATCTGTTAATCTAGTGATCAAGGGAAAACCTAGGATCACTGTCTGAGTCTGATACTGAATAGTCATGAGATCTAGACTATATCCTGATAACTGGGTGATCGAGGGGAAACCTAGGATCACCGCCTGATAACTGATTCCTGTCTGATAATTATTCTCTGTCTGATAACATAATAAAATATTAACTGATACATGTCTTTATGTTAGCTGTTAGCGTTGAACAAACATTATTATCTGGGTTCATTTTACGGAATGCCCCCGGGTGGAGTAACCCCGAAGCACATTCCCCTGATAACCGGTGAAAATTCCTATCATATCAGGCTAACACCGGACTCCTCTTGTCGTCGTGCGGTCATCCTTGCGGAATAACACGTCCCACTGGCGTGAACCTCCTGTGTCCCACTGGCGTGAACAGCAGAAGACACGACTTAATAATAATCTTAACTTACGCGTATACCTCCCGTGTCCCACTGGCGTGAACGACGGAAGACGCGAATTAATACTCTTTAAACTTATGCATGAACCTTTCATGTCCCACTGGCGTGAACGATGAAAGTCACGACTTATTAATATTAATCTTAGTCTGTACTTTGCATGAACCATTCGTGTCCCACTGGCGTGAACGACGAAGGCCACGACTTAATATCTTAATAATTCTTATATATGTATAACTTATAACTTATGCATATCTGATGCATTCTTTAAATAAATCATTCTTGAATACCTAACCTATAAGTAGGTTCTTGACTTTGATCTTTAAATCTTTCCTTGTGCATACGCACACTAAATTGGGTGCATCCTAATCATGCTATCTTAGGTGCATTCTCATTCTCATTATTTCTCAACTTATGTACTTGAAAGTACGTCTAATAGTCTATCATAAGCTTTTGCATATTCAATGCATTTCTTGAGGGAACTAATCTCTCAATACATAACTATGAACTTATGGTCTTAGGCTTATCGTTATCATAAGCCATCACTTAATTGTTGGAAATGTTCCTTAGCTTAAATAACTTTATTCTTACATCTCTAATGCTTTGCCAAATCCTTACTCTTCCATTCCTTAAATGTTTAAACAACCTTCCGAATATGTCAAGAATGGTGTTTTTCTTAGAATTCGAAGATTCCATTGAAAACGGTTATTAAAAGCCTCGCCGAACGCGTATACAGCACCCAGAACGAACCAGAACAGACCTGTGTTGTCTGCCTGATTTCGCTGAGCGACCCTGTGGCGAGAGGTTGGCGAAACAAGGCAGGGAAAAATGCTGAAAATCGCCATAATCTCGCCCCGAGTTCGCCGGGCGAAAATGACAGTTCAAAACCTGTTAAAAGTGTGATTTTTCCACCATTTTGACATATCTAAGCATATCCAGGCATCATACAATATAAGGAATGAATTTCTAATACAAATTGATAGTTTTAAACATGATTCATCAAGGAATTGGCAAGCATATGAGATTGGGGCAAAATTCCTAAACTTAGCTCAAATCGTAAAATTAACTTAAACTTACTCAAGCGGGTTCTAAAACCCTGTGGAGCTCACCTGAATCTTAATCAATGCTTGATTGCTTGCTTGCCAAACTTTCCTCAAACCCTAGCTTGATTTCTCCTTGATTCTTCTTATTCCTCTTGTTCTAAACTTCCAAAGCTCAAGCTTGCTTGCATAAATCACACAAGGATTGCATGAAGTTTGATGGGTGATGGCATAGAGTGATGGTGAGGGCGTGAGAGAGGGAGAAAGAGGGAGAGGGGCTGGTTTGAGAGAGTGAAGGAAGTGAAGAAGGATAGCAAGAAAAATATCTTGCTTCCTTGTTTAATAATCTTCCCACTTCAAAATATTTACTATAATGCCATTGCTTCATATTTTCAAAATTGCCATTGCTTGCTTAGTAAGTTTCACACACATATAACTGATACTTATAAGCGGGATATTACAATCTACCCCCCTTAAAGAAATTTCGTCCTCGAAATTTAGAATCCTCTAAAACTACTTCCTTTACTAGCCAAAACTCCAGTTCGTCTTGCTTGGATTTTCCAACTCTATATGTCGAATATACTCGACAACTTTTCCTTTAACTGAAAAGCTCGTAGTGAATTACATAACTCTTACGTGGTAGGATGTGAGGTTATCTGAACCATCGTATCCAACTCGCTTGATCACGTTCCCGGTTCATACACTTTTGCAAACCCAATCCAGAGTTGTCCAACTCTGACACTTGTACTGATTCTTATAAATACCTTCTTAGTCCATGTAATCTTACTTTGACGACATTAGATCGTTCTCATTGCCCTCAATATTCCCACTCTCCAGTGGATTTCTTGCACTGCATTTATTTCCCATGAATTATTATCTTTATCTTTCGTCTCATACGACGACATCACTTATCTTAACAACTTAGAAATCATTCTTCATTACTTGGAGTTTACTAATCTCCTATCTTTCCTGTCACTACTATTCTCGAGTTCTGGCCGTAGCATAATTATTTTCTATATTGGTAAATCCAAACTCATAGAAGTTCAGTCCAAGTGATGAGTGGTATAAGTCATCTCACAATTCCTTATATAGCATATTTCATAGCACTTAATTTACATCTATGTTAGGGTATATGTACACTACTAACGGGCACGTAGTACATCACATCGTCATTGTCCAACTAGAGGGACAACATTCTTAATCTTAACATATTTGAGACACTACCTCATCAATTGGGAATCTTTCTTACTCTTAACTCATCTTGTAACATCCGGGATTTGCCTTTCGACTGGCTTGCCAGGTTTGCCCCGCCAATGTTACTCGTATTTATTTCTTGGGTATATAACAACCCATAATTATTGTTACATTCTATCAGTGTTAAAACTTATTTCGTTCAAAGACACCCTTCGTTTTCGAAAGAAAACTCTATTCTGGCCGCTACTCAAACAGCGTACTTAATCTCATCAATTCTTTAATCCTTTATTTACTTTCTGGACGTCAAAATTAAAATCCTTGAATATTCTTAACTAAAACACGTTCGGTATCACAAACCTGGTACATACGGCATGTTATTATATGTGGAATAACTTACATGCCACCGCATCGTCGTTTCTGATCAATGCTTCAACCCACCAATATCATCTTACGAGTGCAACCTGCACTGATGCTATCTCATGCTCAATTCTCTTTAGACTAACTTACTATTCAAGTATACTTGATGTTGTTGAGCTAAAATAGCTAAACTACCATTTTAACGATAACTTCCATTGATCCAAACTTAGCGCTAGAATCACATCTTTCTTATTCCATTTCTCATGGGTTCGAGGTTTGAAGTATCCATCAACTTAACTTCCAAAAATTTCTACTAGAACTTGTGATGTGTCAAGTCGTCTATACTCTCTGCTATTCCGTATAATAAGAATTAAACACTTAACGTCTTCTCGTCCTCTAAGCCTCCGCTTAGCATTGTTCATTAATTCATTCCTGGATTACCACTCCGCTGCGCCACTCTGATTATCAACACTTGAGTTGGCATCGGAGGAAGACTTCACTATTGTCACTTTGTAACTACCGTAACAAAACCATCGGACGTTATCCTTTCTCTTGCGACTTAAACCATCTGCTTAACTTACGAATTGGTCGTCACCTGACTTTATGTTTCCTTTCTTACGTGGACCATATACTTACCTTCACGATAATACGCTAAAACCTGTAAATGGTTTTCAGTAACTGTTACGAGCTCTACAATGCTCCTGCCAACAGCTTAAATACTGGTTCTAACTTTACTCTCCATATTCTGAATTTCTGTAACTATCTCTTGGCCAGCACATCTTATATAATCATTAAAACATTGCGCAACCCGACTGAAAGCTTGCTTGTGACAACTTAAATTCACACACACAAACACTTCTGTCAACTTCTAAAACGACTTATGGTTTCTGGAGGTTCACATCTTTTACATATACTGAATCTACTGAGGGTTTGAGTCCCATTACTAATCGTTCTATCTTTATCCATAAGAATTCATACCCATAATCTTTTCGAAACCATTACGGTCGCTATGGTTTTACCATACCTCTTAGGTTACCTTCGAATCCCTCCAGTTAATTGATCTTGAACTTCAATACCTCATCATTACCTTTTTTTTTTTTTTTCATTCAACGACTCGTTACGGCATTCTCATTTCAGATCTTGATCTTAACATCTGAATAATTCTGCATATAGTTGAACAATCCGAAATCTATACCTTATTACCGCCCTCGGAACTTATCAACACGAGGTGACCTCTTTAAGCTTCTAGAAAAACTGTAGAAGAAAAACTCATCAGTTGAAAACTTAAAACTCACTAGCATTAACCACAATCTTAACCTTTCGTATAATACAGTCTCCATATAATTTCTCGGCTAAAATTTCCGATTATCCTTCAAAACTGGTCTACTATAATCTTGTGTCATCTTGAACTTGCCTTCTTCATCCAATCAAGGAAATTCAATTATTCGTCCATCAGTTCACTAAATCCCAATGACTGACCATTTAATATACACCTTTCGTTGAATAAAATTTCAGTTAAGCTTAGCTTATTTCCAATCTTCTTACTAATAAAACACATATGAATATCTGATTCACGCCTCGATATGCAACGGGTCTTGTTATCAACACTTATTCATCCATTTAGTTCTTAGGCTGCATACCAACTTCTTTTCTTAATTCCCAAATCTAGCATTTATGGTTCGGGAGGTGCGGCTGATCTGCTGAGGTTAGACTTGCTTGCACTTCACGCTCGATGACCACATTCGAGGGGTAAACTTAGTCTGTCCAAATACTTCACTTAATCCATAATTAATTCCCTTAACTGTCTGGACATTAAAATCTCATCCGATTAGAGTTTGATTCTCAGCACTCTATCATTGCTGGGAGTCTAGAGGTTTCAAAAACCGACCGATAATTCCTCATTTTGAGTCTCTAGGTTTGGTACCGCAATTCCTTAGAGTATTCCATAATTTTCTTACTGTTCATGTCTCATCCTATGAGACTTCTCTTAATGACGTGTCCAACCGTGTTAAGGTTCTTCACCTTATCCTCAAATATTTCTGACATTCCTGAAACTCTGCCATGAACAGGCTTGGTCACTTTACGGTTCGATGGCCACCATTTGGCGTGAATACTTCTTCGCCAATTCCGTCATAAAATTCTATCACCTTAAACTTCGCCCTTCATAAGCTTCGTTCCTCCTTGGTCACATTCAGCTCTCGGACATTTATCCTAACTGTCATATACTAGACTGAGTTGATCAGGCTCAACTAGATGTGACCTTTAGAACAATATCCGGAACCCAATGGTCCCACTACTTTTATTGAATCTTTAATGACCCAAAGCACAGTCTGAATCGACCTGCTCTGATACCAATTGTAACACCCACACTAAATTATCTAGAATATTTAGTATGTGTACTAATCTGATACTGGGTACATTAAAATTTTCAATAATAATAATACATACATCTGAATGAGTACAAGTTAGCTCGTTAATACAGTTATCCAAATGTCATAATTTACACTTTCATATACATATATACATAATCTGAAAACCTCCTAAGCTTGTCTTCATCGAGCAACTGCACTCCATCCAGCGTCTTCTTGGAGAATAGCATCATGAACATCTCTTAATCACCTGAAAACCTGCACCAGAAGGATTGGGGTGAGACATTACGTCTCAGTGAGCTCCAACCCAACCTACTGTTGGCGACCACGGGGGAAACCTAGGGTCGCCGTGCCTACTCTTGGCAATCTTGGGGATACCTATGATCGCCAAGTCTTATCCTTACCCATAGAGGGCTACCTGACTGTTCTTGCTAAACTGGGTAGTCATGACTGGACTACATCTGTTAATCTAGTGATCAAGGGAAAACCTAGGATCACTGTCTGAGTCTGATACTGAATAGTCATGAGATCTAGACTATATCCTGATAACTGGGTGATCGAGGGGAAACCTAGGATCACCGCCTGATAACTGATTCCTGTCTGATAATTATTCTCTGTCTGATAACATAATAAAATATTAACTGATACATGTCTTTATGTTAGCTGTTAGCGTTGAACAAACATTATTATCTGGGTTCATTTTACGGAATGCCCCCGGGTGGAGTAACCCCGAAGCACATTCCCTTGATAACCGGTGAAAATTCCTATCATATCAAGCTAACACCGGACTCCTCTTGTCGTCGTGCGGTCATCCTTGCGGAATAACACGTCCCACTGGCGTGAACCTCCTGTGTCCCACTGGCGTGAACAGCAGAAGACACGACTTAATAATAATCTTAACTTACGCGTATACCTCCCGTGTCCCACTGGCGTGAACGACAGAAGACGCGAATTAATACTCTTTAAACTTATGCATGAACCTTTCATGTCCCACTGGCGTGAACGATGAAAGTCACGACTTATTAATATTAATCTTAGTCTGTACTTTGCATGAACCATTCGTGTCCCACTGGCGTGAACGACGAAGGCCACGACTTAATATCTTAATAATTCTTATATATGTATAACTTATAACTTATGCATATCTGATGCATTCTTTAAATAAATCATTCTTGAATACCTAACCTATAAGTAGGTTCTTGACTTTGATCTTTAAATCTTTCCTTGTGCATACGCACACTAAATTGGGTGCATCCTAATCATGCTATCTTAGGTGCATTCTCATTCTCATTATTTCTCAACTTATGTACTTGAAAGTACGTCTAATAGTCTATCATAAGCTTTTGCATATTCAATGCATTTCTTGAGGGAACTAATCTCTCAATACATAACTATGAACTTATGGTCTTAGGCTTATCGTTATCATAAGCCATCACTTAATTGTTGGAAATGTTCCTTAGCTTAAATAACTTTATTCTTACATCTCTAATGCTTTGCCAAATCCTTACTCTTCCATTCCTTAAATGTTTAAACAACCTTCCGAATATGTCAAGAATGGTGTTTTTCTTAGAATTCGAAGTTTCCATTGAAAACGGTTATTAAAAGCCTCGCCGAACGCGTATACAGCACCCAGAACGAACCAGAACAGACCTGTGCTGTCTGCCTGATTTCGCTGAGCGACCCTGTGGCGAGAGGTTGGCGAAACAAGGCAGGGAAAAATGCTGAAAATCGCCATAATCTCGCCCCGAGTTCGCCGGGCGAAAATGACAGTTCAAAACCTGTTAAAAGTGTGATTTTTCCACCATTTTGACATATCTAAGCATATCCAGGCATCATACAATATAAGGAATGAATTTCTAATACAAATTGATAGTTTTAAACATGATTCATCAAGGAATTGGCAAGCATATGAGATTGGGGCAAAATTCCTAAACTTAGCTCAAATCGTAAAATTAACTTAAACTTACTCAAGCGGGTTCTAAAACCCTGTGGAGCTCACCTGAATCTTAATCAATGCTTGATTGCTTGCTTGCCAAACTTTCCTCAAACCCTAGCTTGATTTCTCCTTGATTCTTCTTATTCCTCTTGTTCTAAACTTCCAAAGCTCAAACTTGCTTGCATAAATCACACAAGGATTGCATGAAGTTTGATGGGTGATGGCATAGAGTGATGGTGAGGGCGTGAGAGAGGGAGAAAGAGGGAGAGGGGCTGGTTTGAGAGAGTGAAGGAAGTGAAGAAGGATAGCAAGAAAAATATCTTGCTTCCTTGTTTAATAATCTTCCCACTTCAAAATATTTACTATAATGCCATTGCTTCATATTTTCAAAATTGCCATTGCTTGCTTAGTAAGTTTCACACACATATAACTGATACTTATAAGCGGGATATTACAATCCTTTTTTTTAGGAAAATACTAACAGCACGTATTAAATTTCATAGGAAAATTTACTAAAAGCACGTATTAAATTTATGAATATAAAAAATTATATTAAAAGACATGCATTCATTTCATTTAAAGTTTGATAATTATATTTTTCAATAAAAAAGTTTACATTTGTATCATTTAACACTTACCCTGCCCTCGCGGTACAAATTAACAAATCTTTGTTTGTTTTTTCTTTTTTTACTATTTTGATCCTTTAATTTAATTTTATACAACAATTTCGTCCTTATCGTTTATCTACATCATTTTTGTCTGTTTGTTTGTGAATTTTCAAGCATCAACTATATGATTTTATTTTGATATGATCTTTTAGCGTTTAAATCTATGATCATTGACTCGTGTTTTCATATGAATTTTATTTTATGTTTGAAAATTCATATGCAAACAAATCAAAAAGACAAAAATAACGTGAAAAAATATAAGCAACGAAATCGTCATTTAAAATTAAATTAAGAGACGAGAAATGTAATCTTGCCTTTTTTTTCTATAATAATGTAGTACATGGAAAATAAAGTTTCTTGTATAAAAAACTAAAGACCATTTTGATCCTTCTTAATTTTCTTGCGATCTAAGACAGTGATAAAAAATTATACGAAATAAATCCTTAACCTTTCTATACATTGGATAAATTAGTCATTGAATTAAAGGCAATCTAACAAATATTTGCTCTAGCTTCTCCCTCATCAATAAATCGGCCCTAGTTTTCTCTTTATAGGTTATCTCTTTCATTATCTTCATTGAAGGGGTGGTTTTTGGTCAATTTTTGACCCAAAATCACCCCATTCATCTTGATTTCTTCAATCTAAATAAGTAATTTTCACATAGATGTAAGTTTCTTTTCTTCGTGATTTCATCGTCTGAGTGCAGTACTATGTTGTTCGTCATCTTGTGCGTCATTATTTGATTTCTTGTCTTCTTATGCTGTTCATCTGATTCATATTAAAAGATTGGCTATTCAATCAATGATTTACATGTTAACATTGTAGATTTGGAGACACGAACATTTCAGTCACTTCGATTTTATCATATTATTTATAGGCATTTTTTGGTTGAATATTACCTTGAATGTTATGAGTTTGTTCGTATATTCATCTTTTACGTTATTAACGATGTTGAATGATATACTTATCAATTTCAATCAATGAATATTGTTTGTTTTTGTCCAAAAAAAATTATTCATTGAATTAATTTTACCTGACATAAAAATATAAGCGACTCATTTAGTATCACGAGAAACCAAACAATTTACCTGATATGATTAATGAGTTCAACTAAAGAAGAATAACCTAAATTTGATTCTTAGATGAAATAATTCATAACCATTTTTTTTTACATTTTAATTGAATTTCAAATGATCATAGACATTCAATCAAGAAAATCTTAAAGGGAAATGTTAATCAGTGTTTTTGGGGGCACTAGTTAATATGAAAATTTATGTAATAAAGTGCATTGAAAATTAAAAATTTTGACATTTTTAAAGAATAATTACTTAATTTAAAATGTTTAAAGAGTGTCCCAAGACATTCATTAAGAAAACATCGAAATGACTTAAAAGAAAAGGAAAAGAAAGTAGCACAGCAATAGTACTAGTACTAGTATTTGATGGGTCCCTCCCTCCGTCGGAAAATAGGGAAATGTACCCACACACATCTAATCTGACACTGACAGTGACAACAACAATAACTCACACACCCGATATATTCACTTCATCTCGTATCTTATTTCATCTCGTATCACTATCTCTCTTTCTCAATGGCACACTTCGTAATATTCCTCAAAAACCAAGCCCAAACAAACACTATCAAGACCAATGGACCCCACATATAACCACACTACTTATCTCATATCTTATCATAATAATCAGAACTACTTATTGATAAGTCAACCAACTTATACTCATTTCTCTGTCTCCTCCTAATATAATAAATTTTAAAATTCACACACCTATAGATATATGCTATATATAGAGAGAGAAAGAGAAACATATGAGAGAGAGAAAGTTCTTGTTGTGTTGTGTTTGGTCTTGTGAAGTGGTTGTTGTTTTCTTTCTCCATGTTTGAAGCTTTTACCTTTGGATTTCAAGGTGAGAAGAAGCTTCTTCAAAACCATTTCTCTTTTTTGCAGAATCTCTTACTTTTAAACTTTGAAGCTTTTCTTTTAAGTGATTAAAGTTTTAAGCTTTTTTCTCTATTTTGCATCTTGGATTCTTTTTAAGGGGTTAAAGCTGCTTTTTTTTCATATACCTTCGATCATTTTTTATGCTTAATTTTTTTGGGTTTTTTTTCCTACTTTTTTTTTAGGGTTTTAGTGTTTTTATTGCATGATGAATTGTTGTGTTTTTGTTGATATGGAAGTTTTTTCTTCCATAAGTGCTTTGGCTAGTTAAATTATTTGATTATTTTTCGCAGATCTAGTTTAGTCTTTGCTCATTTTGATTTTCATCTGATCCAAGACAAAGGGGTTGCCATGTCATCTCTCAGTAGGGAGTTGGTGTTCTTGATCTTGCAGTTTCTTGAGGAGGAAAAGTTCAAAGAGGCTGTTCATAAGTGAGTCCTTTTTCCCATTTTACTGTCTATTATTAATATTTTTAATTATTATGATGATTACTATTAGTAGTAATATTAGGTCATATTTAGTATATGTTTATTTTTTGCAAATTAATTGATTATGTGTTTTTGTAAAATAATAGGCTTGAACAGGAATCAGGGTTTTACTTTAACATGAAGTATTTTGAAGATGAAGTGCATAATGGGAATTGGGATGAGGTTGAGAAGTACCTCTCTGGTTTCACTAAAGTTGATGATAACAGGTATTCTATGAAGATATTTTTCGAGATAAGGAAGCAGAAGTATCTTGAGGCATTGGACAAGTAAGTTCGCTATGATTTCACTTTTATATTTTCCAGACACTCACCAAACAAGCAAGTGAGCGTTGCTAGAACTTCTAGTATAACTACTGATTTTCGGCTGTTTTTGTTTGATTTTTGGTAGGCATGATCGGTCCAAGGGTGTCGAAATACTAGTGAAGGATTTGAAAGTGTTTTCTACATTTAATGAAGAGTTGTTCAAGGAGATCACACAGCTTTTAACACTGGAGAATTTTAGGTATGAAGTTGATTTTTACTTAAGCGTAGAACTTTTATATGATGCAGCCAACTTATTCTGTTTTTTATTATATTATAGGGAAAATGAACAATTGTCCAAGTATGGTGATACGAAGTCTGCAAGAGCAATCATGTTGGTTGAACTCAAAAAGTTGATTGAGGCAAATCCCTTATTTCGCGACAAATTGCAATTTCCCAACCTTAAGAACTCAAGGTTGCGGACTCTCATCAATCAAAGGTAATTCTTCTGATGTATGAGATACTGACTTGTCAATCAATATAGAAAACGGATTTGTTCTTTGTACATGATAACTTTCTTGTAAACTATGGCCATCGATTTGCTTTTAGTATCTTAACTGAAGTAGCTCATACGGTAAGCAAGCATTGTGTTAGTGTTCTCCGATCGCTGAACTCTTATTTTACTTTGATTGGTGATAGGACTCTCCCCACAAATTTGCTTCCTATAGTAACTTTGGTCATAGAATGTTTAGTGTCTGCATAAATGCATCTTTTCAGCTAAATGATGAACCATTGTTATATAGTAGAGCTGCTGCATGTGTTTTTGGTTAAGTTGTGTAAACTGATTTTCTTTCATTTTGAAATTAAATTACAGCTTGAATTGGCAGCATCAACTTTGTAAGAATCCACGGCCAAATCCAGATATAAAAACTCTTTTTGTTGATCACTCTTGTGGACAACCAAATGGTGCACGGGCTCCATCACCTGCTAATATGCCGCTACTAGGATCCTTGCCAAAGGTTGGAGGATTTCCTCCTCTTGGTGCACATGGGGTGGGCCACTAAACTGATTTGGTTTAAAAGGAATTGCATGATATGTTATCTTTTGATTCTTACTTTGGTATTGAACTGTTTTCTCTTCATGTGTATAGCCTTTTCAACCAACTCCAGCACCTGTGCCAATGCCGCTGGCTGGTTGGATGTCAAATCCTACTACCGTGGCACATCCCTCAGTTTCTGGAGGAGGAGCTATAGGTCTTGGTGTTGGTGGACCATCAATGCCCGGTACCACATTCTTTTGCTTTGACTCTACTTCGACATGCTTGTTTTCTGTTAACTCTACTTTTTCATGCCTAATGGCACTATGATTACGTAGGCTATGTTCATTGTGTATAATCTTTAATCTATGTCATTGTATTGTCTTCTTAAGCCGCTTTGAAGCACCCTAGGACACCTCCAACTAATCCTTCTGTTGACTACCCATCTGGGGATTCAGATCACATTTCTAAGAGAACAAGACCAATAGGAATGTCTGATGAGGTAATCTGCTATATCATTTATGGAAACATTATGCATGATAGTGGGATTCAAGCCCATGCTAGTTTTTACTTATCATTTTTCTGCTTTTGATCCTGTGTCATTTTGTGCAGGGAAATCTACCTGTTAATGTTTTGTCGGCGACGTTTCCGGGTCACGGTCATGGCCAGGCTTTTAATTCACCTGATGACTTGCCAAAGACAGTCTTGCGAACTCTAAACCAAGGCTCTTCTCCTATGAGCATGGACTTCCATCCAGTTCAACAGACTTTACTGCTTGGTCAGTTTCTCTTGCAATACCTTTCAATTGTGTTTTTTGACTTGTTTCAATTGCATTTATTTACCATTTTTGCTGTCAATTGACCAATTTTCTCTCTGGATGGAATGTTTCAGTTGGTACAAATGTGGCGGACATTGGTTTATGGGAATTGGGCTCTAGGGAGCGGTTGGTCTTAAGGAACTTCAAAGTTTGGGATCTGAGTGCTTGTTCAATGCCATTTCAGGTTGTCCTTTCTTGGCTATACCCATTGATGTTCTTGATGAACAATTGTACCAAACCCTGAATCTTGTAATTCTGCACTAACTGAAAATAAAAAATAATCATGACCATTTCAGGCTGCTCTTGTCAAAGATCCAGCTGTTTCTGTCAACCGTGTGACTTGGAGTCCAGACGGGGCTTTGTTTGGTTAGTTTAGTGTTTTTAAATTCTTCAAGTTTGATATATAGATCTATTAATTTATACGTTAAGAAATCAACTTAAATAATTTCTAATGGTTGAGCTTGTTTGATAAACAGGAGTTGCTTATTCAAGGCACATTGTTCAGATATACTCTTACCATGGTGGGGATGAAGTACGACAACACTTGGAGGTATGCTTACATACATATAATGAAGATTTATTTTTGCTTACTTTAGGTTTTTATTAACACATACTTGTAATTGCTTGCCTGTGAACTCCATTTCTAGATTGATGCTCATGTTGGTGGAGTAAATGATCTAGCATTTTCTCACCCAAATAAGCAGCTATGCGTGATCACATGTGGTGATGATAAAACTATTAAGGTATCTTTATCAAAGAACAAACTTGTTTTTCTGAATTTGAGATACCATATGTTGCTAACCAAACCATCTAATGTAACTAAGGTGTGGGATGCTGCTACCGGTATAAAACAGTACACTTTTGAAGGTCATGAGGCTCCCGTTTATTCTGTCTGCCCACATTATAAAGAAAACATCCAGGTATTTGTTGGCTTTGGTACTTTTGATAGTATACCTCTATTGGTTTAGGTTGGGAAAATGTTTGCTTCATTCCTTTAGCTCAGTTATTAGAGTGCCTCAAATAAAATCCTTTGAATATGTTTATAGTTAGCTTTCTTGCTGATACTTTCTGTTTTTAATGTTCCAGTTCATCTTTTCAACGGCATTGGATGGAAAGATAAAAGCATGGTTGTATGACAACTTGGGATCTCGTGTTGATTATGATGCTCCTGGTCGGTGGTGTACAACCATGGCTTATAGTGCTGATGGTACAAGGTCCATATTCTGAACCATGACTACTTGTGTTCTGAATCTTATTTTATTGTTAATCATTATATCTAATTTTGATCTCTTTTTGTTCAAACATTTTTGTGTGAATATATTATAGGCTCTTTTCATGCGGGACTAGCAAGGATGGGGAATCCTCTATTGTGGAATGGAATGAAAGTGAAGGAGCTGTGAAAAGGACTTACCAAGGATTTCGAAAGCGATCTTTGGGTGTTGTACAATTTGATACGACCAAAAATCGGTATCTGGCTGCTGGTGATGATTTCTCCATTAAATTTTGGGATATGGACAATATCCAGCTTTTGACAACTGTTGATGCTGATGGGGGTCTCCCGGTAAGTTAATTGTTTTATTAAAAATATAAATCTGGTCTCTTGAAATTGTAGTTGCTGATTAGTACCTTATCTGAATTATAGGCAAGCCCACGCATCCGTTTCAATAAGGAAGGATCTCTTTTAGCTGTCTCTGCAAATGAGAATGGAATTAAAATCTTAGCCAATGGAGATGGTATCCGTTTGTTGCGCTCGTTAGAGAATTCCTCATATGATGCATCAAGAACATCAGAAGTCATGACAAAGGTAGACTTATAGATCTTTTCCTGGCCTCTTATCAATAAAACCTAATATTTCTGACATATGTCATTTGTGGCAGCCTATAATAAATCCGATGTCAGTTGCTACTGCTGCAACTAGTGCTGCACTTGCAGAGAGAGCCTCATCTGTCGCAGCTATTGCTGGAATGGTTTGTTTATCTTGCATTTTTATCAGAAGGATTTGTTATTTACTTGAATGCTACTTTTAGCTTTTTCTCAATAGTTTTATTCTGTTTCTCATTATGCAACTTTGTTGTTAGATGATATATCTTGGAGAAGAGGATTGAATGAACTTCTCACTGTGAATGTTATAATGTATTTATTATAATTACTTTTTGTTGTTACAGTCAATTAACTGTTTGTCATTTTCAACTCATTAGAATGGGGATGCCCGGAACTTAGGTGATATTAAACCTAGAATAAGTGAAGAATCCAATGACAAGTCGAAGATATGGAAACTCACTGAAATCAATGAACCATCTCATTGTAGATCCTTGAAGCTACCTGAGAATGCAAGAGTCACAAAGGTATGATATTTACTTACTAATTTGGTTCATTTTAAACATTCATACGGCTTTATATCAAACACACTTTCCATTACTTTCTTTCTAATCTAAAGAACTCAATGAACTGAGATTTAATTGGACAACAAAAAGGGCTAGGTATAAGTAATATGTGTGTATATCTCCATGTTTGTGTATGCCTTTGATTATTGTAACTGAATGAAATGTGTGTATTCTGATTATCTCCATCGTTGTTATGTCAGATATCGAGGTTGATATATACTAATTCAGGTAATGCTATTCTGGCATTAGCTTCAAATGCCATTCATCTTCTCTGGAAATGGCAACGAAATGACCGTAATTCATCCGGCAAGGTGTGAGAATATGTGAAGTTACTTTTGTCTCACTACTATTGTTTGCTAATCACAAAATTGGAATAGAAACAATATTGTTCTCTAATGTTTATATTTATTCTTGCAGGCCACTGCTAGTGTGCCACCTCAGTTGTGGCAACCTTCAAGTGGCATCCTGATGACTAATGACATTAATGATAACAATACTGAGGATGCAGTCCCATGCTTTGCTCTTTCCAAAAATGATTCTTATGTAATGTCGGCATCGGGTGGGAAGATTTCTCTGTTCAATATGATGACTTTTAAGGTGAGTTGTTGGCCTAAGTCACTATTCAAGTGTGTATTTGGTTTGTAACTAACCAACTTCAATCTTCTTGGCTAAATGCAGACAATGACAACGTTCATGCCGCCGCCACCTGCGGCAACGTTTCTGGCTTTCCATCCTCAAGATAACAATATTATTGCTATAGGCATGGATGATTCTTCCATTCAGATATATAATGTTCGCGTAGATGAGGTACCATTGCATTGCTGTCTATGGATATTTCCTGCTTGTGATTTGAGTAATTGGTTGTTTATACACGCTTTTTTTTTTCTTTGCAGGTTAAAAGTAAACTCAAAGGCCATACTAAAAGAATAACTGGTCTTGCATTTTCTCATGTGCTGAATGTACTAGTTTCATCTGGGGCAGATGGTCAGGTAATAATTGTCAAGTGTAAATGTGTCTTTGGTATTAAATTGCATCGATTGATCTAGTTTTCAATCTTTGACTACTTTTCATCAATTAATGACGCCTTTGAAGTATGCTGATGGCAATGTAAATATACTTTCGTAATCATACGGATAGGTATCATATCTCTATTACTATTGTGCAGATTTTTGTATGGAATACTGATGGATGGGAGAAGCAGAAGAATAGATTCTTGCAATTTCCTGCTGGGAGGACTCCACCAGCACAGGCAGATACACGTGTACAATTTCATCAGGATCAGTTCCGCTTCTTGGTGGTACATGAAACTCAGCTTGCCATTTATGAAGCAACAAAACTGGAATGTTTAAAGCAGGTTGGTTCATTCAATTTCAGTTTTATGTTGGCTGCAAATAATTTATCTATCTTTTGTCTGATGTATGATGCTTGGATTGCAGTGGTTCCCGCGAGATGCTGCTGCACCAATATCACATGCAACTTTCTCATGTGATAGCCAGCTGATATTTGCCAGCTTTTTAGATGCAACAATCTGTGTATTCAGTGCTTCAAACCTTCGATTGAGATGCCGCATCAATCCTTCTGCTTATCTTTCCGCAAATGTCAGGTAATGACACCTGTTTCAAGTTATAAACGTTTTCTCAGTTTAGAATTTGTTTGTTTTATATCAAAATCTTAAAACCCTTTATGTATTACTTCTTGTTGAATACTAACTATGTTGTTGTTTATGTAGCAGTTCTAACATTCAACCGCTTGTAATTGCTGCACATCCACACGAACCAAATCAGTTTGCTGTTGGACTGTCAGATGGCATAGTTCATGTGTTTGAGCCCCTTGAGTCTGAAGGCAAGTGGGGTGTGCCTCCACCTATTGAGAATGGGTCAGCAAGCAATGCGGTAGCTAATTCGGTTGGTGCTTCTTCTGATGAAGTCCAAAGATGATCGATCCAGTTCCATCCGATGACAAGTTTCTTTTACAAACTTTTACTTGCTGGCCATCACAAGAACTAGGTATATATAATATACTTAAAATGCAGGGCACTCACCAAATCAGTTGATTCAGCTACTCTCTAGAAAATGCAGTGCAACCGAAAACCAAGACCAACTTATGTAAATTTAATGATACGGATGTAGAAGTTCTTACGGTACTTCATATCCTACCTTTTCCTGGATGTTTATTTAGATTGGTTTATCTTAACTTCTTCCTATTCAGCATTTAGATTTATTTAGTCTGCATGTACTATGGCAATCTTGCCTCCCTTACCCACATTTATATGTAAATTATTAAACGTTTGCAGTTTGTGATTCATGTCATGTAGATAGATAATGCTGCACCTTAAAAAATTTAAGAAATAGCCATTAGATATAACTGATTTTTCAAGTTGATTTAGCTGTTGGAAACTTAGAGAAGACAGTCTCAGTTAAATCATTTGGAAAATATTTTATTTTCAAATTTTCATTATTAGTCGAATCTACACATTTGTTAAAGTATTGGGGTCCATTGTTCAGCAATGAATTTTCCAGTTTCACCAGCAAACCTGTAAACTTAGTAATTTTTCAACTTCAAAGTAACTCAACTTGCAAAATAGAATTGAGAAATGTTCATATAAACTTTCGTTGATTGGCATAACCAGTATTGAAATCATATCAGCTTGTTCCACTAAACTGGAAGTTTCAAATAGAAAGAATTGACTCAAGTTTGAATTCAGGGAACAAAAAAGGTTGTAAAATATGTCCAGGAATGCAAAAACCTTAATCAAGCTATCAAATTGGCTCCAATGGGGATAGTGGCTGGAAGAAAACTGTTTTACAAGAATCCCAAGAAAAAAGGGGACAACTGTATTTGTGCACTTCTCATTTCCACATGAACTATTACACAAGAATGCCATGAATACAGTTTACAATTTCATCCTTCAAGAGAACAGGGTAAACTACATGCAAATTTTAATCAACTGGGACTTCAACATCCATTTTTACTCCAGAATGGCCAAGAACCTGTGACAAATAAAAATAAAAAATAAAAATCAAAAGATATCCAAAAATACAATGAGAAAGAACAGACAGAAATTGAGTCTGCTAACACAAGAGCAATCCTTTAAGATTTTCCAAAAGAAATATACAAGAAAATGTAGAGACCTTAATGAAGTCATCCAATGTCAAGTAGCAGTCTTTTGAGTATCCTGCTTCTTTCAGAACCTGGCCCAAGACTTCCTGAGAAATCAAAGAACAGTAAAAAAATTACATAAGTTTATGTCTACATATACCAATACTGCACAACTGAAAAGGTGTGTGAGGAAAGAAAAAAAAAGATTTTTATTGGCTTTTATTTAGTGGAAATGAAATATTCATATATAGGTAACACAAACAGCAGAAACAAACTTTATCATACAAAAGCATATTGTTAGATTATATTAAACTTAGATTTCAGCATATCAAACTCAACATAGGGATGTCAAAGCTGTAACAATCGATGCACCATAATGGAAACTTACTTTGCTATGTATTAACTCACAGTAAAACTATTTCATTACTAAACATTGTACAGAAGCATATAGTTATTTGGTGATACCTCTCTTTGATCATCAGACATGTATGAACCAGACAAATCTTTTAGAACTTCCAATATGTCTTTGAAAGACACCTTTCCATTACGATCTGAATCATATACTTTGAAAATAACTGCAATAGTGATAAACAAGTAACTATAAGTACCCTAATTAAATAAATGAACAATTCTTAACTATTTAATTAACTTTATTGCTACTGTTAACAATCCTAAAATCTTATAATTTATGATTACCTAAATTATTTAGGATTCTGAAAGCAACTAATTCATCCAAACACTAATAAAGAATAAAATCAGAAGCAATGGAATAGTACATAAAACAAAAACGTACATTCAACTTTTTGGTGTGTACTAGCTTTGGTACTAAATGCAGATAAAAAGGCCACAAAGTCTTTAAAATTTAAACCATCAACCATCTTGAGTAACCTCTGCAAACAAGTACACAAACAATCATATATAAAGTAAAGTACTAGTAATAGCAAAATAAGTTGGACAAAGTAAGAGATTCTGTTTGGATAAACAACTTAATTAAGCACTTATAGCATAACCTCGCTAGACTCAAGTAAAGCAAAAATACATAATTTCGCACATGTTAAGAATGGTAGTCAAGTGTTTCTAATTTTCTTGATTTCATGTAAAATAAAAAATACATTTACTATCCTACCCCTATTTATAGTAGACATCTTCTCATAACATTAAGCAATTAATGCGAGGTTTTTTTATTTTTATGAAAATAGTATCATTAAATGAGCATTATATAGAATAGTTAACTTGTCCAACACATTTAAGCACTTATCATAAGTGCTTGTATATAAGCTACTTCTATAAGAAAAGAAAAGATAAAATAAAGACGCTAATTTTGGATACCTGAGAAAGTGGATTCATAACAAACTCAGGAATGGATAAGAATTCATCAGATGAAATAAAGCCTTTAGCATTTCTGTCAAGTTGACAAAAGCGTTCATACAAACACACAATTTCCTGCTGTGAAACTGAATTAGAAGAAATCAAATAAATAATATTAGAACTTAATTATTATTTTATAATAATTAATTATCATAATCAGAAAAGAAGACAGAACATACATAAATGATTGCAGTGTTCTTGAACTTCCTCAATATCGTATTGAGTTAGCATAGATGATGCACTCCCCATTAATTCAATTCACTGTTATATATAATTACATCATAATCAAACTAATTAATTAAAAAGAGAGAATAAATAAAATTTGTAGAATTATTAATTATGACGAGAAGAGAGACCTGATATGAGATGAGAAAGGATTGAGATAGTTGGATTCAAAGGTGAGTATGGTGTTAGTGACCACAACAACAACCACAACACATGGGACTTTTTGGCTGCGAATATATATATATATATATAGGTGGATTGCCTAGTCATCATCGACTATCTCCAATCTGTCAGACAGGTCCCTGTACTCTTCGACGGAATTGTCATGTCATCTCCAACTAATAAATACTTTTGATTTATGTAATTTAATGAAATCAATCAATTGTATTCAAGTATTGGTCATAAGAGATGAACTAAATTATTAAGCATTTTTGTTTTTTGGTGCAAAATTGTTAACCATTTAGCAACACAGATAATTCAGAAAAATTACCTCTTTCTCATTTTTAATGGATCATTTAAGTTGGGAAAACATACATAAATCAAATAAGCTAAAAAATAAAATAAAACATTGAATAGGAATTTTTTTCAAAACTCTAATTATCTGTAATTGCAATATGTTTTTTTGGTCTTAACCCTATAATTTTTTTGTAAAACGCGACCTAATAACCTAAAGTTCGAAAGGATGATAAATAAAATAGTACGCTTTAACCAATTATCAAATAAACTTTGTTTTTTAAGTTGCTTTTTTTCCTATTTTTTTACATTACATAAATTAATTGGATAAACAATCATTTTTGTTGTTGAATGTGCGAGGCACTGCCACTATAATCCATGAATGTATAGAAATTACAAACACATCCACAAGTATCTCATTTTAGTTTTCGGATGTGTATTTAGATAATCAATTTAGTCATTGGATATATTTTTCACTTGTCAATATATCCATAAAATTACTAACAAGGGACATCAAAATTGTGCTTGCAACTTCGATACATTTAGAAGCTATAGAGATAACGTCGCACACACTTAGAGATCAAAATAAATGTCTCCTCTATATTAATTATTTAAAATAATTTCCCTCCTAAAATATACCCAATATAGCTTTAGATAGTTCACAATAAATGCTGTGTCGATCGTAAAATCCAATAACCAAAGAGTAAAAAATGTCGGACAAGGCAATAGAAGAAATTTGTTTTCATACTTAAAAAATACATATGATGAACATGCAAGAGAAAGGAGCAAGTTACCATGTAAATAAGCAAACATTTTTTAAACGTCCTTTTCCTAAGTTTATGTTCGTTCATGCCGAGGACTTTTCCTTGATTGTCAAACACTTATACACCTTAAACTTATATTTCATTCTAGAGTAATAATAACTTGTTAGTATATGTTGCATTGTACATAATTGTCGAACTCCGGCCCCTACATATTACAATGCATTTTCTTCATGGAACATAGTTGTCTCTTGCAACAAATTCTTAAAAGGAGACCTATAAGTACAACCAAAAAAATATATATTTAAAAAATCCAACAGTGCGGTCTGAAGTTAGTAGCACACTGTCACTATGTATGTTGTACTTGAAATGAGAGCATGTGGAGAATATAATACGGTATCCATGAAAAATGAAGGAATGGTTATGAAACATGTAATTTGGAATAACTTTAAAATGTGACTAGGAAAAGGCAGTAATCAAAACCTTGGGAATTCAGAACAAGTATTCACAAATATAACTTGTCAAACAAATTCACATACTAAGTTATAAAGTTTGAACTTTGTTCATATTAGTCCCAAAATATTGTTGGAACAAAATGTGTTAAACAACTCTCTTCTGAATTAAGGGGGAGATTGTTGAAACATTATGTGTAAACATATCTCTTTATGGTTTTGATGATAACAAAAGTGTTAAATAGAAAATTGGTTATTTGCTAATGCTTTGCTCAAGTGATTTCAGAACCACGTGTTTTTGATTGGTTATTGATAATGGTTATGAAAGAACAAGCTTAGAGCAAGAAAGGAAAGCTTAGAAGCATGTTGCAAAGCGGGAAGAAAACTGGGTCTGAAGAGTGCTCCTGAAGTGGTGCTTCTAAAGGGGAGTCTGAAGCCTGCGTCTGAAGACAGCTTCTGAAGGAAGTCAACAAAAGTCAACGTCTGAAGACAGCTTCTGAAGTCTGAGTCTGAAGGAAGTCAACCAAAAGTCAACGTCTGAAGACCTGCTTCTGAAGTCTAAGTCTGAAGAAGTGCTTCTGAAGTACTGTTCACACAGAAGCTTCTGAAGGCTGATGTGGCAAGGAAAGCAACTGTTACTGTGCGTATTTAATGCCTGGATATGTCAGAACAACTCAATGGAACAGTTGTCTCCCTGACTCAAACATTCCCCAGCTTTTAAGGAAAGCAATTTCAAAAATGGCTGCTGCTCTGTTTTCTGGAAAAGTTCAGCACACAATTGCAGCTAACCTAGCTCTCAATTTGCAACGGCTCTCTGCTTAATTTCTGCAAGTCTTCAACAGCTCTAATTTCCTCTATAAAAGGAAGAAGATTTGAAGAAGAATTTTGCTAAGACTCTTGGATAAAATCTGTCTGAAACTTGCTCTGTTTTGCTGTCAAAACTCAAAGTTCAAAAACCTCTTAGAAATTCTTTTATCTTTTGTAACTTAGAATTTCTTAAGGTTAAGAGTCTTAACCTGTGTTGTATTAAGAGAACACCTCTGATATTTTATCAAGTGTTCAACCCAAACTTACCTTCTTTGTAAATCAGTTTGGTCTAAGTCTTAGTCTGCGTACTAAGCATTGTCAGTCTCATTACTTAGTGTTTTGAGCAAGCTGAAGTCTCAGTACTTTGTGTCTGAGCATTGGGAAGCCTCTTGACTTGGTGTCTTGAGCATTAGAAGCCTCTTCCTTTGTGGTTGAGCAATTGGAAGCCTCTTCCTTGGTGGTTGAGCAACTGGAAGTCTCTTCCTTAGTGGTTGAGCAATTGTAATCATCTGATTATAGTGAAAATCTCTTGTTGGAAAACAAGGGGACTGGACTACTTCCAACATTTGGAAGGAACCAGTATAAATCTTTGTGTGTCTCTCTTTCCCTCTCTCTTTTCATTTTGAATCCGCTGCAATACTCTTGATAATAGTTCAGAACTGATTCATATCAGCTTCTGAACTTAACTTAAATTTTTGAAAAGAAAGAAACCAACTTTTTGGAGTCCACACAATTCAACCCCCCCTTCTTGTGTGTTTTTCTCACCTTCAATTGGTATCAGAGCTCCGGTTCTGATATTAACACTTAACAGTGTTTCAGTAGGATCCTGAGAAAAACATGTCATCTGATAATGAAGATTCACCTCCTCCTCCTCCTCCTCCTCCTGGTGGTAGACATGCTTCTGTACAATATGATTATGGCACTGATGAGAGAAAGAAAGATATATAGAAAGCATCACAATGTGAGAGGAATCATTGTGAATTCCCTACCTCACTCTGAGTACCAGAAGCTGAGTGACAAGTCCACAACAAAGGCCATCTTCACATCCCTCTGCTCTAGCTATGAAGGTAATAAAAAAGTTAGAGAAGCTAAGGCAAACATTCTTGTTCAGCAATATGAATTGTTTAGAATGAAAGAGGAAGAAAATATTGAGACAATGTTCTCAAGATTTCAGACTCTGGTTTCTGGACTTCAGATTCTGAAGAAGAGTTATACCACAGCTGATCATGTGAACAAACTCTTGAGAAGTCTGCCATCTAAATGGAGACCTAAAGTGACTGCTATTGAGGAAGCTAAGGATCTGAATACTTTAAGTATTGAGGATCTTATAAGCTCCCTCAAGGTGAATGAACTGGGACTCAATGAGGATGAGTCTGTTAGAGAACCAAAATCATTAGCTTTGAAATCTAAAAGAAAGCCTGCTAAAGCTTTGAAAGCTATTGAATCTGAAGAAGAATTTCCTGAGGGAAATTCTGATGAAGATTCAGATGCTGATGAACTTGCAATGCTTTCTAAAAGAATTCAGTATCTAATGAATAGAAAGAAAAAATTCTCTAACAGAAGCAGTAACTTTAGAGGATCTGGTTCAAAGAGGGATAACCAGAAGGAAAGCTGTTACAACTGCAAGAAGCCTGGGCATTTTATTGCTGACTGTCCTGATCTTCAGAAGGAAAAGTCTAAAGAGAAAGCAAAGAAGTCCAGCTCAAAGTCCAGTAGTTTCAGAAACAAGCTTAAAAAGAGTCTCATGGCAACATGGGATGATCTGGACAATGAGTCTGAATCTGATGAAGAAGAAGCAAACCTGGCCTTGATGGCAACTGCATTTTCTGATGCAGAATCCTGCTCAGATTCAGATGAAGAAGATGAGGTATATTCTGAACTCACTAGATCTGAATTAGTTGAAACAGTTAATGATCTTATGAGTCATCTAAAAAGCAAGTTAGGAGAAATTAAGTTTTTGAAAAATAAAACTAACTTGCTGTCTGAGGAAAATCTTAAACTTCAGAATCAAATAACTAAGTTTGATGAAGAAGTTCAAGAACTCAGAGATGAGGCTCATAAGAAATCTGAAGAGATTCCTAATGAACATGAAATAGCTCTTCAGGATTTCATTTTAACTGGAATCAATAGAACTAAAATTGCCTCTATACTTTATAATATGGTCAGAAACAAAGGTGAAGGCATTGGCTATGATTCATTCAAACCTTCAAATGAATCAAACTCACCTTCCTGTTCTTGAAATATTTTAAAAGGCAATGGTATATGCTTTGTGTCTGCTTCTGATAACTCTGAGAAATTGAAAATGTCAGAAACTGAGACTGAGTCTGAAGTTCTGAACAACTCAGACTCTGAAGCTTCTGAACCTAAGGGTAAGATGAAGGCAGATGTTAAAACCTTGCCTAAATCCAAGCCAAAAGGTCCTAAGCCTAAGAGTAAGAGAAAATCAGACTCTGAACCTGAAAATGTTCAGAATCTGAAGAGTTCAGAACCTGGAACTAGTAAGTCTCAGAATCTGAATAATTCAAATTCAAAATTTTCTAAGACTGAGTTTATTAAAACTTCAAAATCTATTAAACCAGTCAATACAAAACATTTTCAATCTCAGAATCTTAAGCAAAGCAAGCAAAAGCAAACCAATCAGTTTTCTGCTTCTAATTGTTTTAAGAAAGGCAAAACTGAAGCTTGCCTTGTGCCTGAAGCTAACAAAGTTAGAATTCTGAGGAAATCAGAACCAAAGCACTCAAAGGGTCAGACTTTAAACAACTCAGAACCAAAGACCTTCAAGTCTCAGGTTCTGAAGAAATCTGAGTCCAAACCCTTGAGAACTCAGGTTCTGAAGAACTCAGGTTCTAAAACTCAGACTTATTCAAGATACAAGGATTCACATCCAAAGTATCAGAACAAGTCTGAATATCATAACTTCAGACACAAGATGAAAAAGCCAAAACCTTTCAGGACTAACCCCAAAGGACCCATGAAAATCTGGGTACCTAAGTCTGAGATCATTTCAATTGCAGATATGCTTGTCATCCAGTGAAAAGGAAAGGTCCTGGTACCTGGACAATGGATGCTCGCATCATATGACAGGGGACAAGTCTATGTTCCAAACCCTGACTCTGAAAGAGGGAGGAACTGTGGGATTTGGAGGAAGTCAGAAAGGAAAGATCATTGGTACTGGTAAGATAGGTAATTCTTCCCTGTACATTGATGATGTTTGGCTGGTAGATGGACTTAGACATAATTTACTTAGCATAAGTCAATTATGTGATAGTAATTATGAAGTCTTGTTTAATAAGAACACTTGCACTGTAATCAACAATGAAAATAAGTCTGTAGTGTTCAAAGGTAGTAGGAAAAACAATGTTTATAAAATAAATTTTTCTGAATTGGTTCAGCAGAAGGTAGTTTGCCTTCTGTCTGTGAGTGATGAGAAATGGGTTTGGCACAAAAGGCTGGGACATGCTAACTGGAGACTCATCTCTAAGCTTAGCAAGTTACAGCTGGTCAGAGGCCTACCTCAGATTGACTATCACTCAGATGCTCTATGCTCAGCATGCCAAATTGGAAAATTTTCTAAAACTTCTTTTAAATCTAAGAACATTGTTTCCACCTCAAAACCTTTAGAACTCCTTCACATTGACTTGGTTGGTCCTGTTGGAACAGCTTCAATCAATGGGAAGAAGTATGGACTTGTAATTGTTGATGATTACAGTAGGTGGACTTGGGTTAAATTCCTTAGAACCAAAAATGAAACATATGATGTGTTTTTCAAATTCTGCAAACAAGTACAAAATGAAACTGATTTGAAAATTTTAAAAATCAGAAGTGATCATGGTGGGGAATTTGAAAATGAACCATTTGAAAATTTTTGTGAAGATCATGGAATTATCCATGAGTTCTCATCTCCTAGAACTCCACAACAAAATGGAGTTGTAGAGAGAAAGAACAGGTCTTTACAAGAAATGGCCAGAACCATGATCCATGAATCCAAAATTGCTAAGTACTTTTGGGCAGAAGCTGTAAACACAGCATGTTATATTCAGAACAGGATCTATATCAGACCTATTCTGAATAAAACAGCATATGAACTGTTTAAAGGAAGAAAACCAAGTATTTCTTATTTTCATCAGTTTGGTTGTACATGTTACATACTAAACAATAAAATCTACCTAAAGAAATTTGATGTTAAGGCTCAAAAGGGTACCTTTTTAGGTTACTCAGAGAGATCTAAGGCATACAAGGTGTATAATTCTGAAACACATGTTGTTGAAGAAGCTATACATATTAGGTTTGATGATAAGAAGCCTGGTAATGAAATACCAGAGCTGGTTGAGAGTTTTACAGATGTCAGAATCTCAGAAGAACCTTCAGAAGCTGAACCCAGTTCAGAGTCTGAAGAAGGTTCAGAAGCTGAAAACAATGAAGAATCTGAGAAACTCTCTGATAATGACACTACTCCTGAAGCAAATCAAGACCAGCATGGTTCTGAACAAATACGTGATGGTTCTTCAGAAGCTAATCCACCCAGAACCTCATTCAAGTACAAGTCTTCACACCCTGAGGAGTTGATCATTGGAAACAAAAACAGTCCAAGAAAGACAAGATCAGCATTCAGTCAGAATGAGTCTATGCTTGGCCTGCTATCCATGATTGAGCCCACAACTGCTGATGAAGCACTTGCTGATGATGGTTGGATTGTAGCAATGCAAGAAGAACTTAACCAGTTTCAAAGGAATGATGTCTGGGATCTTGTTGCAAGACCTGATCATAAGAACATCATTGGAACAAAATGGGTGTTCAGGAACAAGCTCAATGAACAAGGAGAAGTGATCAGAAACAAGGCTAGATTAGTAGCTCAAGGGTACAGCCAGCAAGAAGGAATTGATTACACTGAGACTTTTGCTCCAGTTGCAAGACTGGAAGCAATCAGGTTACTTCTTTCTTATGATGTTAATCATGATATCATCTTGTACCAAATGGATGTTAAGAGTGCTTTCTTAAATGGTGTAATTTCTGAAGAAGTGTATGTTAAACAACCTCCTAGTTTTGAAGATGTTAAAAATCCAGATTATGTTTTTAAACTTAAGAAGTCTTTGTATGGTCTGAAACAAGCTCCCAGAGCTTGGTATGAAAGGCTAAGCAACTTCTTGATTAAAAATAAGTTTGTAAGAGGTCAAGTTGATAATACACTCTTCAGGAAAACTGTTAAGAAAGACATCTTAATTGTGCAAATATATGTTGATGATATCATATTTGGTTCTACTAATGCCTCCCTTTGCAAAGAGTTTTCTAAGTTAATGCAGGATGAATTTGAAATGAGCATGATGGGTGAGCTGAAATTCTTTTTGGGAATTCAAATCAACCAATGCAAAGATGGTGTCTATGTTCATCAGTCCAAATACACTAAGGAGCTTCTGAAGAAGTTCCAGCTGGATGATTGCAAGCTGATGACAACACCAATGCATCCTACCTGCACCTTAAGCAAAGAGGACAATGGCTCAAAAGTAGATCAGAAGCTGTACAGAGGTATGATAGGTTCTCTTTTATACTTAACTGCTTCTAGGCCAGATATTTTGTTTAGTGTATGTTTGTGTGCTAGATTCCAGTCAGATCCTAGAGAATCTCATATGACTGCTGTCAAGAGAATCTTTAGATATCTGAAAGGAACAACTAATTTGGGACTTCTGTATAAGAAATCTCTAAATTATAAGCTAGTTGGATTCTATGATGCTGACTATGCTGGAGACAGGATTGAAAGAAAGTCCACCAGTGGAAACTGTCAGTTTCTTGGTGAAAATCTGATATCCTGGGCCAGCAAGAGACAAGCAACCATTGCTTTGTCAACAGCTGAAGCAGAATACATCTCAGCTGCAAGTTGTAGCACACAACTGCTCTGGATGAAACATCAATTAGAGGATTATCAGATTCATGCAGATAATATTCCTATTTATTGTGATAACACTGCTGCAATATGTCTGTCTAAAAATCCAATTCTGCATTCTAGAGCCAAGCACATAGAAATAAAACATCATTTTATAAGAGATTATGTTCAGAAGGGTGTTTTAGATATTCAGTTCATTGATACTGATCATCAATGGGCTGACATATTCACAAAACCCCTAACAGAAGAAAGATTCAATTTTATTAAAAAGAATCTGAACATGCACTTTATCTCTTGAAAATGTGCTTGAATCTGAATGAAATCCTTGATTCTGAGTTTATCATAAGCTAAGACTTATCATACACTCATGTTCTGAGAGTCTGAATAAAGTTAAGCCTGAAGAACCTCAGAGTCTGAAGGATCAGAACCTGGATTTTCTGACTTCTGAATCTGATAGGATTCTAATGTTTGGTCAGAATCTGATAAGTATAACCCTGGGCAATGATGATTAAAGCTTTGAAAGTTTATACTCTATCCCTCCCAAAGTCATCAATATAAAAATGTGATTTTCTGTTTTGATATCAAATGCTAAAATTACTTAACAAACAATTTCAGTTGGTATCAGTTTGTTTTTAAACTGTTTAGCACAGACACATTTTTCAAATGCTCAATTTGTATCAGACAATGTTCAACTTTTAGAACTTATTTTAAAATTGGTATCAGTTGGTCTGAAAGATTTCAGCAGCACTTGACTTTTTAAGTCCACACTGAACCAAATGCTATATCTTGGTATCAGCACTGAACCATATTTTGGTATCAGGTTCTGATATAAGTTCAGCAGTATTAAAACCTTCAGTTGGTATCAGTAAACATATGATCTGAATCATTTTATTTAAAATAGCTCAGATTTACTCTGATACTGAATAAATTACTGAACAGCTATGTCTGAACACAGAATGCTCTGATCAGAAGCTCTGAACTTTTTCTGCTTCTGAACAACATTCTATTTTCAATGCAATGTCATATACTCACTGAAAATCAAAGTATGCTCTGATGCTCATCTTTGCTGCTTGATTATCTATATGATTGCATAAATATCTCACATGTTTTTCAAACTCTCTCAATATTCTGAAACTTTTTGAAAGGGGGAGAGATGTTTTCAAACTCTCTTGGAAAAAGGGGAAGAAATTCCTAAAGGGGGAGAAATTTTTTTTAAATCCTTCTTTTCTAAAAACTTTTTGTTGATGACAAAAGGGGGAGAAAGTAAAACAAGTATTAAGGCACCTAAGCTCACAATATAAGTTAAATTCTGTCAATATATTAACTTATGAAAGGGGAGTAAAAAAGGTATTAAAGCCTGAGGCTCTGAACATAAGTTAAAGTTCTGATTGAATTTAACTTATGAGAACTGATTTTAACTCTTAGCATCTAAATTGAAATTCTGTGAGATGCATAACTCTTAGTGAGTTAAAATGAATTTAAAATAACTTGGATAAGACTCAGGGAGCTTACAAAACTCATCCTGTGAATTATCAGACTTAGGGGGAGAGCTTACAAACCTCAGAACCTGAAGTCAGCAAGTTATTTATAATTCTAAGTGATAATTCCACTTGATTGTTTTAAGTTGAGCTTAATTAACTTGGATAAGAATCAAGGGGAGCTTACAAACCTAACCTTGAGGACTGTCAGACCTAGGGGGAGCTTGCAAACCTCTCCTGAAGTCAGCTTGTTAATTAAACTCAACAGCAATTCTGAAATTTTCACATTTGTGATTTAAACTGAACTTAATTAACATGGATCAGACTCAGGGGGAGCTTACAAACCTCACACCCTGCAGTTAACTTGTTAATTAAGTTAACAACAATTTTCTGATTTAATACTTATGTTTGTCATCATCAAAAAGGGGGAGATTGTTGGAACAAAATGTGTTAAACAACTCTCTTCTGAATTAAGGGGGAGATTGTTGAAACATTATGTGTAAATATATCTCTTTATGGTTTTGATGATAACAAAAGTGTTAAATAAAAAATTGGTTATTTGCTAATGCTTTGTTCAAGTGATTTCAGAACCACGTGTTTTATGATTGGTTATTGATAATGGTTATGAAAGAACAAGCTTAGAGCAAGAAAGGAAAGCTTAGAAGCATGTTGCAAAGCTGGAAGAAAACTGGGTCTGAATAGTGCTCCTGAAGTGGTGCTTCTGAAGGGGAGTATGAAGCCTGCGTCTGAAGACAGCTTCTGAAGGAAGTCAACAAAAGTCAACGTCTGAAGACAGCTTCTGACGTCTAAGTCTGAAGGAAGTCAACCAAAAGTCAACGTCTGAAGACCTGCTTCTGAAGTCTGAGTCTGAAGAAGTGCTTCTGAAGTACTGTTCACGCAGAAGCTTCTGAAGGCTGATGTGGCAAGGAAAGCAACTGTTACTGTGCGCATTTAATGCCTGGATATGTCAGAACAACTCAATGGAACAGTTGTCTCCCTGACTCAAACATTCCCCAGCTTTTAAGGAAAGCAAATTCAAAAATGGCTGCTGCTCTGTTTTCTGGAAAAGTTCAGCACACAATTGCAGCTAACCTAGCTCTCAATTTGCAACGGCTCTCTGCTTAATTTCTGCAAGTCTTCAACAGCTCTAATTTCCTCTATAAACGGGAGAAGATTTGAAGAAGAATTTTGCTAAGACTCTTGGATAAAATCTGTCTGAAACTTGCTCTGTTTTGCTGTCAAAACTCAAAGTTCACAAACCTCTTAGAAATTCTTTTATCTTTTGTAACTTAGAATTTCTTAAGGTTAAGAGTCTTAACCTGTGTTGTATTCAGAGAACACCTCTGATATTTTATCAAGTGTTCAACCCAAACTTACCTTCTTTGTAAATCAGTTTGGTCTAAGTCTTAGTCTGCGTACTAAGCATTGTAAGTCTCATTACTTAGTGTTTTGAGCAAGCTGAAGTCTCAGTACTTTGTGTCTGAGCATTGGGAAGCCTCTTGACTTGGTGTCTTGAGCATTAGAAGCCTCTTCCTTTGTGGTTGAGCAATTGGAAGCCTCTTCCTTGGTGGTTGAGCAACTGGAAGTCTCTTCCTTAGTGGTTGAGCAATTGTAATCATCTGATTATAGTGAAAATCTCTTGTTGGAAAACAAGGGGACTGGACTACTTCCAACATTTGGAAGGAACCAGTATAAATCTCTGTGTGTCTCTCTTTCCCTCTCTCTTTTCATTTTGAATCCGCTGCAATACTCTTGATAATAGTTCAGAACTGATTCATATCAGCTTCTGAACTTAACTTAAGTTTTTGAAAAGAAAGAAACCAACTTTTTGGAGTCCACACAATTCAACCCCCCCCCCCTTCTTGTGTGTTTTTCTCACCTTCAAATATATCCATCATAATTAAATGGAATTGATACTATCCCCAAAAGATTTATACATAATATATATCATCAATTAGTGAGCAACTCAATTCTATGTATTAGCATGCTAGCCAAATTAATACCTCGTCAAAATACTAAAACTAGGACTGTCGAAGTGTCGATCGATATTCACATAAACTCACCACTAATTGTCAAGGCATCAAACTGTGGCGGCATCCATAGAACTTTGTTCTTTTTTGCTTTTTCTGCCTCGCTTTCCTGTGCCTTTCTTTGGTGTACGAGGCAAAATCTTGAGGCGGTAACTTTGTAGTGAAGGTCCAAATATGCTATACTTTCCGGCACTGCTAAAAGCAATTTCTGCATCACAATATCGTTCAAAAACAACTCTTGCGCGGTTAGTCTTCTCGAGAAGTTTAGTCTTTGATTCAATTAGTGTCCCAAAGCGGCCAAAGATCTTGTTGAGATCCGTTGTTGGAGGAACTGAATCCAAGTTTGTAAATTTCAGAGTAAGAGAAGCTGGAGAACTCTCGTTCACATATTCCACATGGTTGGAAGGTTCTGGTCCAAGATTTCCATTGGTTTCTTGATGCATTAAATCCAAATCAGGGCTAATTTCAGCAGCTGACAAAAGTTCATCTCTTTCATTCTGGTTTTTCAGCAGTGTATCCTCTTCTGAAATGCTTTGAATTATTCTATCAGTCCAAAAAGAATCATTGCAAAGCTCCATTGGTGTCGGTGTTGACATAGAAGAGATAGCAGCAGCTTCTATAGAGGTTACTACTCCAGTCTCACCACCATGCTCTTGTTCTAAAGACAGTCCATGCTCTAAAAAAACAGAATCGTTACGGCCGGTGAATTTTTTAAATTCTGAAAAGAAATATATCATATCACTGGAGCAACTGTCTCCTGCAGGATCCTTGGCAGCTAAGCATAGTTGAGACTGCATCTCATCTACCGATACATTCTGTAATTAGATGTGGTTTCCAGTTTGGGAATTATTGGAACAGTCATCAAAAGCATTGTAAGCTTTCTTTCGTTTCCTTCCACGCCCTGAAGTTGAATTATTACCAGCAATTTGGTAACTATGGAAATCATCATCAGAAGTATCATAAGCTGCCTTCCGTTTTGTGCCATGCTGTGAAGTTGATTTATCATCAGCAATTTGGGAATGATGGAAATATTTGTTAGTATCATGAGCTGCCTTCCGTTTCCTGCCACGCCGTGAAATCGAATTATCACCGGCCTTCTCGCCCTTTAGAGTCCAGGAGTTCTTCTCTGACATTAAATCTGACAAAAGTTTCTTCTTTTTGCCGGTCTGCTTCATATTCCGAGAGATGTGCCGAGACTTATGTGAAAATCCTTCATGGGTTTCCATCAAAACTTGCTCATTAATTTGACCATCGCACTGCTGTTTCTCCCTTATAGGTAGAATTTCCATATCACTCTCAAACAACCGATCAAGCATTGCAAACTCAGGCAGTTGAGAATAGCCTTTTGAGTGATAGAAAGCCGACAATTGGGCACGCGCACTTACAAACTCAAGTCTATCAATTCAGTAAGTGGTGACTGAGCTAATGATTTGACAAAATTGACAAGTTCCATCGGTTCTGAAGGTGAGAAAAACACACACACAAGAAGGGAGGTTGAATTGTGTGACTCAAAAACTTGTTCTTTTCTTTTCTAAATCTTAACACAAGTTCAGAACCAGGTTTTGAACTGTTATCAGAAGTTAATGCAGCGGATAAACAAGTTAAAAAGGGTAAGGGAAGAGAGACACACAGAATTTATACTGGTTCCTTCTCAATGTGAGAAGTAGTCCAGTCCCCTTGTTTTCCAACAAGAGAGTTCCACTATAATCTGAAGATTACACTTTGCTCAACCTCTAAGGAAGAGACTTCCAGTTGCTCAATCACACAGAAAGAGGCTTCTATGCTCAACCACCAAGGAAGAGGCTTCCAATGCTCAAGACACTAAGTCAAGAGACTTCTCAATGCTCAAGACACTAAGTCAAGAGGCTTCTGACTCAGACCACAAAGGAATGAGGTTACAATTGCTCAGTATACAGACTGAGACTTTAGGGACCAAACTGGTTTACAAGTAAAGGAGTTTGGGTTGAACACTTGATAAAATATCAGAGGTGTTCTCTTAATACAACACAGGTTAAGACTCTTAACCTTAAGAAATTCTAAGTTACAAGACTAAAGAATTTCTTAGAGTTTTTATGAACTTGACAGTTTTGACAAAGAAAACAGAGCACAAGTTCAGCAATTTGTTTCAAGAGTCTTAGACAAATTTCTTCTTCAAATCTTCTTCCTTTTATAGATGAAATATAGCTGTTGAAGATTTGCTTGATTTGAGGAAAGAGCCGTTGCAAGTGCGCTAGGATTTCTGCAAATGTGTGCTGCACTTTTTCAAACAAAACAGAGCAGCAGCCATTTTTGAAATGGCCTACCTTAAAAGCTGGAGAATGTTTGGGTCAGGGAGACAACTGTTCCATTGAGTTGCTCTGACACATCCAGGCATTAAATGCGCACAGTACTGGTCACTTTCCAAGCCACATCAGCTTCAGAAGCTTCTCTGTGTAAACAGTGCATCAGAAGCTGCCTTGTACGGATCAGAAGCTGGCTTCAGGATCAGAAGCTGGTCTTCAGACGTTGACTCTGCGTTAACTTCTTCAGAAGCACCCAGACTTCAGAAGCTGCCTTCAGACTCAGAAGCTGCACTTCAGGAGCACCACTTCAGGAGCACTTCTTCAGACCCAGTTTCCTTCTAGCTTTGCAACATTGCTTCCTTGCTTTCCTTCCTTGCTCTTAGCTTGTTCTTTCATAACCATCCTTAATTTCCACTCAATAAATACATGGTTCTGAAATCACTTAAACAAACCATTAGCAATAACCAATTTTCTCTTTAACACTTTGTTATCATCAAAACCATAAAGAGAGATATGTTTACACATAAATGTTTCAACAATCTCCCCTTAAGTTATAAGAGACTTGTTTAAACACATTTTGTTCCAACAATCTCCCCCTTTTTGATGATGACAAACATAAGTATTAAATCAGAAAATTGTTGTTAACTTAATTAACAAGTTAACTGCAGGGTGTGAGGTTTGTAAGCTCCCCCTGAGTTTGATCCAAGTTAATTAAGTTCAGTTAAAAACACAAATGTGAAAATTTCAGAATTGTTGTTAAGTTTAATTAACAATCTGACTTCAGGAGAGGTTTGTAAGCTCCCCCTAGGTCTAACAATCCTCAAGGTTAGGTTTGTAAGCTCCCCCTGATTCTTATCTGATTCTTATCCATGTTGATTAAGCTTCACTTAAAACAATATAGTGAAATTAACACTTAGAATTTTAAATAACTTGCTCACTTCAGGTTCTGAGGTTTGTAAGCTCTCCCCCTAAGTCTGATAATCCACAGGATGAGTTTTGTAAGCTCCCTGAGTCTTATCCAAGTTATTTTAAATTCAATTTACTCACTAAGAGTAATGTATCTCACAGAATGGTATCAGAGCCAGACTTACAATTCAGAGGCTAAGAGTTAAAAAGCAGTTCTCATAAGTTAGATTCAATCAGTATCAGAGCTTTAACTAATCAGTATCAGAGCTGAACTAATCAGTATCAGAGCTTTAACTTATGTTCAGAGCCTCAGGCTTTAATACCTTTTACTCCCCTTTCATAAGTTAATATACTGACAGAATGTTAACTTATATTTGAGCTCAGGTGCTTTAATACTTGTTTTACTTTCTCCCCCTTTTGTCATCAACAAAAAGTTTGACTTACTCCCCTAACACAGAAAATTTCTCCCCCTCTGTCAAGAGAGTTTGAAAACATCTGTATCAGAGCAGAAAAGGATTTAAAAAAAAGTTTGAAAACATGTATCTGAGCAGTTCAATCTCCCTTTTTTTTAAAGAGTTTGAAAACATTTCAAAAGGTTCAGAGCAAATAGAAGGGGGGTTGAACAATTTGTGAGATATTTATGCAATCATATGGATAATCAAGCAGCAAAGATGAGCATCAGAGCATACTTTTTCAATGAGTATATGACTTGCATTAAAAATAGAATGCTGTTCAGAAGCAGAAAAAGTTTAGAGCTTTTGATCAGATCATTCTGTGTTCAGACATGACTTGTTCAGTACAAAAGGTTCAGTATCAGAACAAAATATGCAAGGAGGTATCAGAGCAAATCTTGCAAGAGGGTATCAGAGCAAATCTGAGCTGGTTTAAAGAAAATAGTTCAGATCAGAGTAGGTCTAACTCATTTTTAAAACAAAATAGTTTAGATCATAGACCAACTGATAGGTTATATCAGAGCTTGATACCAATTGAGGATTTTATCTCAAAGTCTGATACCAAAAAAATACAGTTTTAATGCTGCTGAACTTGTATCAGAACCTGATTTCAAAATATGAAGGTTTATCTCAGAGTCTGATACCAAATTAACATTTCAGTGCTGATACCAAGATAAGATAAGTTCTAAAAGCTGAACATGTCTGAAACACTTTGAGCATTTAAAAAATGAGTCTGTGCTTAAACAGTTTAAAAACAGACTGATACCAACAGAAAATTGTTTATCAAGCAATTTTAACATTGAATATCAGAGCAGAAAATCACATTTTTAAGTTGATGACTTTGGGAGGATTAGAGTATAAACTTTCAAAGCTTTAATCATCATTGCCCATAGCCATACTTATCAGATTCTGACCAACATTAGATTTTTATCAGATTCATAAGTCAGAAAATCCAGGTTCTGATCCTTCAGACTGAAGTTTTTCAGGCTTAACTGTCTTCAGACTCTCAGATGAGTGTCTGATCAGTCTTAGCTTATGATAAACTTAGAATCAAGGATTTCATTCAGATTCAAGCACATTTTCAAGAGATAAAATGCATGTTCAGATTCTTTTTAATAAAATTGAATCTTTCTTCTGTTAGGGGTTTTGTGAATATGTCAGCCCATTGATGATCAGTATCAATGAACTGAATATCTAAAACACCCTTCTGAACATAATCTCTTATAAAATGATGTTTTATTTCTATGTGCTTGGCACTAGAATGCAGAATTAGATTTTTGGACAGACATATAGCAGCAGTATTATCACAATAAATAGGAATATTGTCTGCATGAATCTGATAATCCTCTAATTGATGTTTCATCCAGAGCAGTTGTGTGCTACAACTTGCAGCTGAGATGTATTCTGCTTCTGCTGTTGACAAAGCAATGATTGCTTGTCTCTTGCTGGCCCAGGATATCAGATTCTCACCAAGAAACTGACAGTTTCCACTGGTGGATTTTCTTTCAATCCTGTCCCCAGCATAGTCAGCATCACAGAATCCAACTAGCTTGTAATTTAGAGATTTCTTATACAGAAGTCCCAAATTAGTTGTTCCTTTCAGATACCTAAAGATTCTCTTGACAGTAGTCATATGAGATTCTCTAGGATCTGATTGGAATCTAGCACACAGACATACACTAAATAAAATATCTGGCCTAGAAGCAGTTAAGTATAGGAGAGAACCTATCATACCTCTGTACAGCTTCTGATCTACCTTTGAGCCATTGTCCTCTTTGCTTAAGGTGCAGGTGGGATGCATTGGTGTTGTCATCAGCTTGCAATCATCCAGCTGGAACTTCTTCAGAAGCTCCTTGGTGTATTTGGACTGATGAACATAGACACCATCTTTGCATTGGTTGATTTGAATTCCCAAAAAGAATTTCAGCTCACCCATCATGCTCATTTCAAATTCATCCTGCATTAACTTAGAAAATTCCTTGCAAAGGGAGGCATTAGTAGAACCAAATATGATATCATCAACATATATTTGCACAATTAAGATTTCTTTCTTAACAGTTTTCCTAAAAAGTGTATTATCAACTTGACCTCTCACAAAATTATTTTTAATTAAGAAGTTGCTCAGCCTTTCATACCAAGCTCTGGGAGCTTGTTTCAGACCATACAAAGACTTCTTAAGTTTAAAAACATGATTTGGATATTTAACATCTTGAAAATCAGGAGGTTGTTTTACATACACTTCTTCAGAAATTACACCATTTAAGAAGGCACTCTTAACATCCATTTGATATAAGATGATATCATGATTAACAGCATAAGAAAGAAGTAACCTGATTGCTTCCAGTCTTGCTACTGGAGCAAAAGTTTCTGTATAATCAATTCCTTCTTGCTGGCTGTACCCTTGAGCTACTAATCTAGCCTTGTTTCTGATCACTTCTCCTTGTTCATTGAGCTTGTTCCTGAACACCCATTTTGTTCCAATGATGTTTTTCTGATCAGGTCTTGCAACAAGATCCCATACATCATTCCTTTGAAACTGGTTCAGCTCTTCTTGCATTGCTACAATCCAGCCATCATCAGCAAGTGCTTCATCAGCAGTTGTGGGTTCAATCATGGATAGCAGGCCAAGCATAGACTCATTCTGAGTGAATGCTGATCTTGTCTTCCTTGGACTGTTCTTGTTTCCAATGATCAACTCCTCAGGATGTGAAGACTTGTACTTGAATGAGGTTCTGGGTGGATTAGCTTCTGAAGAACCATCAGGGATTTGTTCAGTACCATGCTGGTCTTGATTAGCTCCAGGAGTAGTGTCATTGTTAGAGAGTTTCTCAGAGTCTTCATTGTTTTCAGCTTCTGAACCTTCATCAGAACCTGAACTGGGTTCAGCTTCTGAAGGCTCTTCAGAGATTCTGATATCTGCAAAATTCTCAACCAGCTCTGGTATTTCATTACCAGGCTTCTTATCATCAAACCTAATGTGTATAGCTTCTTCAACAACATGTGTTTCAGAATTATACACTCTGTATGCCTTAGATCTCTCTGAGTATCCTAAAAAGGTACCCTTTTGAGCCTTGGCATCAAATTTCTTTAGGTAGATTTTATTGTTTAGTATGTAACATGTACAACCAAACTGATGAAAATAAGAAATACTGGGTTTTCTTCCTTTAAATAATTCATATGCTGTTTTATTCAGAATGGGTCTGATATAGATCCTGTTCTGAATATAACATGCTGTGTTTACAGCTTCTGCCCAAAAGTACTTAGCAATTTTAGACTCATGGATCATGGTTCTGGCCATTTCTTGTAAGGACCTGTTCTTTCTCTCTACAACTCCATTTTGTTGTGGAGTTCTAGGAGCTGAGAAATCATGGATAATTCCATGATCTTCACAAAAGTTTTCAAAAGGTTCATTTTCAAATTCACCACCATGATCACTTCTGATTTTTAAAATTTTCAAATCAGTTTCAGCTTGTACTTGTTTGCAGAATTTGAAAAACACATCATATGTTTCATTTTTGGTTCTGAGGAATTTAACCCAAGTCCACCTACTATAATCATCAACAATAACAAGTCCATACTTCTTCCCATTGATTGAAGCTGTTCCAACAGGACCAAACAAATCAATGTGAAGGAGTTCTAGAGGTTTAGAGGTGGAAACAATATTTTTAGACTTAAAAGAGGTTTTAGAAAATTTTCCAATTTGGCATGCTGAACACAGAGCATCTGAGTGATAATTAATCTGGGGTAAGCCTCTGACCAGCTGTAACTTGCTAAGCTTAGAGATGAGTCTCCAATTAGCATGTCCCAGCCTTTTGTGCCAGACCCATTTCTCATCACTCACAGACAGAAGGCAAACTACCTTCTGCTGAACCAATTCAGAAAAATTAATTTTGTAAACATTGTTTTTCCTGCTGCCTCTGAACACTACAGACTTGTCTTTGCTACTGATTACAGTACATGTGTTCTTATTGAACATGACTTCATAATTACTATCACATAATTGACTTATGCTAAGTAGATTATGTCTAAGTCCATCTACCAGCCAAACATTATCAATGTACAGGGAAGAATTACCTATCTTACCAGTACCAATGATCTTTCCTTTCTGACTTCCTCCAAACCCCACAGTTCCTCCCTCTTTCAGAGTTAGGGTTTGGAACATAGACTTGTCCCCTGTCATATGATGCGAGCATCCACTGTCCAGGTACCAGGACCTTTCCTTTTCTTTGGATGTTAAGCATATCTGCAATTGAAATTATCTCAGACTTAGGTACCCAGATTTTCATGGGTCCTTTGGGGTTAGTCCTGAAAGGTTTTGGCTTCTTGTGTCTGAAGTTATGATATTCAGACTTGTTCTGATACTTAGGATATGAATCCTTATATCTTGAATAAGTCTGAGTTTCAGAACCTGAATACTTCAGAACCTGAGTTCTCAAAGGTTTGGACTCAGATTTCTTCAGAACCTGAGACTTGAGGGTCTTTGGTTCTGATTTATTTAGAGTCTGAACCATTGAGCACTTTGGTCCTGATCTCTTCAGAATTCCAACTCTGTTAGCTTCAGGCACAAGGCAAGCTTCAGTTTTGCCTTTCTTAAAACAATTAGAAGCAGAAAACTGATTGGTTTGCTTTTGCTTGCTTTGCTTAACCTTCTGAGATTGAAAATGTTTTTCATTAACAGATTTTGAAGTTTTAATAAACCCAGTCTTAGAAAAATTTGAATCAGATTTATTCAGATTCTGAGACTTGCTAGTTTCAGGTTCTGAACACTTCAGATTCTGAACATTTTCAGGTTCAGAGTCTGATTTCCTCTTACTCTTAGACTTGGGACCTTTTGGCTTAGATTTAGGCAGGGTTTTAACATCTGCCTTCATCTTCCCTTTAGGTTCAGAAGCTTCAGAGTCTGAGTTGTTCAGAACTTCAGACTTAGTCTCAGATTCTGACATTTTTAACTTCTCAGAGCTATCAGAAGTAGGCACAAAGCATATACCATTGCCTTTTAAAATATTTTCAGAACATGAAGGTGAGTTTAATTCATTTGAAGGTTTAAATGAATCATAACCAATGCCTTCACCTTTGTTTCTGATCATATTATACATCATAGAGGCAATTTTAGTTCTATTGAATCCAGTTAACATGAAATCTTGAAGAGCTATTTCCTGTTCATTAGGAACCTCTTCAGATTTCTTATGAGCCTCTTTTCTGAGTTCTTCAACTTCTTCATCATATTCAAAAATTTGATTCTGAAGTTTAAGATTTTCCTCAGATAGCAAGTTAGTTTGATTTTTCAAAGATTTAATTTCTTTTAACTTGCTCTTTAGATGACTCATAAGATCATTAACTGTTCCAATCAATTCAGATCTAGAGAGTTCAGAGTATACCTCATCTTCTTCATCAGAATCTGAGCATGATTCTGCATCAGAAGATGCAGTTGCCATTAGGGCCAGGTTTGCTTCTTCCTCATCAGATTCTGATTCATTATCCAGATCATCCCATGTTGCCATGAGACTCTTCTTAAGCTTATTTCTGAAACTGCTGGACTTTGAGCTGGACTTCTTTGCTTTTTCCTTAGATTTTTCCTTCTGAAGATCAGGACAGTCAGCAATGAAGTGACCAGGCTTTTTGCAGTTGTAGCAGCTTTCCTTCTGAATATCCCTCTTTGAACCAGACCCAGATCCTCTAAAGTTACTGCTTCTGTTAGAGAATTTTTTCTTTCTATTCATCAGATACTGAAGCCTTTTAGAAAGCATTGCAAGCTCATCAGCATCTGAATCTTCATCAGAATTTCCCTCAGGAAATTCTTCTTCAGATTCAATAGCTTTCAAAGCTTTAGCAGGCTTTCTTTTAGACTTCAGAGCTAATGTTTTTGGTTCTCTAACAGACTCATCCTCATTGAGTCCCAGTTCATGCACCTTGAGGGAGCTTATCAGATCCTCAATACTTAAAGTATTCAGATCTTTAGCTTCCTCAATAGCAGTCACTTTAGGTCTCCATTTGGATGGCAGACTTCTTAAGAGTTTGTTCACATGATCAGCTGTGGTATAACTCTTCTTCAGAATCTGAAGTCCAGAAACCAGAGTCTGAAATCTTGAGAACATAGTCTCAATATTTTCATCCTCTTTCATTCTGAACAGTTCATATTGCTGAACAAGAATGTTTGCCTTAACTTCTCTAACTTTCTTATTACCTTCATAGTTAGAGCAGAGGGATGTGAAGATGGCCTTTGTTGTGGACTTGTCACTCAGCTTCTGATACTCAGTGTGAGGTAATGAGTCCACAATGATACCTCTGACATGGTGATGCTTCCTATAGATCTTTCTTTCTGCATCACTTAGAGCTCTTCTGTTGACAGCAACACCTTCTTCATCCACTGGAATTGTGATTCCATCTTCTATGATGTCCCATAGTGAATCATCAACCCCAATAATATGATTGTACATTTTACTCTTCCACCAAGAGAATTTTTCTGGGTCACCAGTAAACATAGGAGGTTTATTGTGTGACCTAGACTTCTTTTCTTCAGTACCATAGTCATATTGTACATTTCTTTGATTTCTGGGAGAGGGTGGATTTCTGGGAGAGGGTGGAGGTGAACCACTAGTTGAGGTCATGTTTTTCTCAGGATCAAGACTGACACACTGTTAAGTGTTAATATCAAAACCGGAACTCTGATACCAACTGAAGGTGAGAAAAACACACACACAAGAAGGGGGGGTTGAATTGTGTGACTCAAAAACTTGTTCTTTTCTTTTCTAAATCTTAACACAAGTTCAGAACCAGGTTCTGAACTGTTATCAGAAGTTAATGCAGCGGATAAACAAGTTAAAAATGGTAAGGGAAGAGAGACACACAGAATTTATACTGGTTCCTTCTCAATGTGAGAAGTAGTCCAGTCCCCTTGTTTTCCAACAAGAGAGTTCCACTATAATCTGAAGATTACACTTTGCTCAACCTCTAAGGAAGAGACTTCCAGTTGCTCAATCACACAGAAAGAGGCTTCTATGCTCAACCACCAAGGAAGAGGCTTCCAATGCTCAAGACACTAAGTCAAGAGACTTCTCAATGCTCAAGACACTAAGTCAAGAGGCTTCTGACTCAGACCACAAAGGAATGAGGTTACAATTGCTCAGTATACAGACTGAGACTTTAGGGACCAAACTGGTTTACAAGTAAAGGAGTTTGGGTTGAACACTTGATAAAATATCAGAGGTGTTCTCTTAATACAACATAGGTTAAGACTCTTAACCTTAAGAAATTCTAAGTTACAAGACTAAAGAATTTCTAAGAGTTTTTATGAACTTGACAGTTTTGACAAAGAAAACAGAGCACAGGTTCAGCAATTTGTTTCAAGAGTCTTAGACAAATTTCTTCTTCAAATCTTCTTCCTTTTATAGATGAAATATAGCTGTTGAAGATTTGCTTGATTTGAGGAAAGAGCCGTTGCAAGTGAGCTAGGATTTCTGCAAATGTGTGCTGCACTTTTTCAAACAAAACAGAGCAGCAGCCATTTTTGAAATGGCCTACCTTAAAAGCTGGAGAATGTTTGGGTCAGGGAGACAACTGTTCCATTGAGTTGCTCTGACACATCCAGGCATTAAATGCGCACAGTACTGGTCACTTTCCAAGCCACATCAGCTTCAGAAGCTTCTCTGTGTGAACAGTGCATCAGAAGCTGGCTTCAGGATCAGAATCTTGTCTTCAGACGTTGACTCTGCGTTGACTTCTTCAGAAGCACCCAGACTTCAGAAGCTGCCTTCAGACTCAGAAGCTGCACTTCAGGAGCACCACTTCAGGAGCACTTCTTCAGGAGCACTTCTTCAGAAGCACTTCTTCAGACCCAGTTTCCTTCTAGCTTTGCAACATTGCTTCCTTGCTTTCCTTCCTTGCTCTTAGCTTGTTCTTTCATAACCATCCTTAATTTCCACTCAATAAATACATGGTTCTGAAATCACTTAAACAAACCATTAGCAATAACCAATTTTCTCTTTAACACTTTGTTATCATCAAAACCATAAAGAGAGATATGTTTACACAAATGTTTCAACGATCTCCCCTTAAGTTATAAGAGACTTGTTTAAACACATTTTGTTCCAACAGGTTCAAAAGATGCCGCAGCATTAGCCATTAATTGCGTCTTCAGCTTAGGAGACGCTCCTCCGGGCATACAAGGACAAGAAAGGCCAAACTCAACGCGTCTTGAGGCCTCTTCTAAAGCACAATCAACAGCATGGCGGAAATTTTCCAAATCGTTCTGTTTCTCCATTTTGGTGAAATGTTAATGAAATGGCTTTATCATTGACACATCATTCCAAGCAAATGTTTGATCACCAAAATATGCTATCAGGTAACAGTTTTCCTTACGGTGAACCCTCGCCTTCTCTGATGCAACGGGGGGATCATAGATCTGACCAGGCCACCAAGGATGGCCCCGAACCTTTCCCCAAACTAAATCAGATACATGATAATTAACATCGGAAAACACCGATTCCGTGGGCACACTATCCTCCTCTGTGTTTTTGTTAGAATTAAGATCTACAACAAGATCAATACCACGACAATCGTATTGAATACTATGTGGGATACATGCTCCAGAAATATTGATGTCTGCGATTTGTGCAACTAACATAAAGTCTGTCTGTTTCAAAAAAAAATTCTGCTTTGACATCCATGCCTTCTTGTAATTGGTAGGTTGCAACATCTGAGACACGAGAATCTTCGGGATCATCTTTAGAAGCAACAAAACTATCAGCAGCTTTTAAAACAATGTCATCCTCCACAACCGTGCTTAAAGCAACGTTTTTAGCCCCGTTCTCTTTCTCGTACTCACTCACATCATCTTCAACTCCTAGAACCTCGTTACTCAATGCAACTTCCCCACATTCTCACACACTGTTCAATCTGAACACCATCATTCAATTCAAAAACCAAACTGACGCAGTCGGAAGCGTAGGCTAGCAAGCTCTAAACCTAGATTGAAAAGAAACAAGTTTGCAAGCGACAAACTTGTGAAAATAGGGTTCCGGAATCCACCAGAAATTGAGAAAAACTCTCTAAAATATTATTGAATGAATAAAAGTTGCCTCATAGGCTACAACTGTTAAGCTTAAATAGGGAAATAACAAACCCCTAATGGGCCAAAAAATAACAAACTGAAATAAAACAAAAAATAACAAACTAAAATAAAACAAATAAAATAACAAACTGAAATATTAAAAATACTATAAAAACCCTCCTGCATCAGTCTCCTCCACTTCTGAAGAACTCGACCCTGAGTTCTCATTCTAATAAAGAGCTTCACATGCATGTTGACTCCTCTAATGAACAAGAGACCACCCTCCTGGATCCCATTGATCTTCAATGTTCTTCTGATCTAAATCATTTTGTGCAGCATCATTGCTTATAATTGGAAGCCTAGGTGAAGAATTTCTAACCATGGGATCCTTTTCAAGGTCAGGGAGTTGGAACAAATTATCATCAGAACTAATACCATGTCCATCTGAATATTGAGATGCATCAAAGGACCTAACACTTTCTTCACGGTCAAAACTTAATACATTTGGTTCCTCTCTTCGAGTTTCAAAGTTCCAAGTATTTGTCAAGCGTAATTTGGGATATCGAGGACCTAAACTCTCCACTCCTATTAAACTAGACATGTTATCTCCGGCCTCTTGTAGCATGTCCTTAATTTGAACTTGAGCAAGGTCACGCTGCAAGGTCAGCTCCTTCACCTTAAAAGCCTCCAAACTTTTTTCACTATAGCATGGTCATTAATTGGTGAATTTCTTTCAAAAGTGTCCAATTTTTTTACACCTTTACCATCTTTCAAGTCCTGCAAACCGTGAGAAAATTTACTTATTGCCGACTTAGTTGACTTGCACTGCTGTTCTTTTTTCCTTACTGTCATGACATCAATCTCCTCAATAATTCGATAAACCTTTGAAGAACCTGAATCCCTAATAATTTGATTGTTTGCACCATGTGGAACCCTAATTGGTACACCTCTCCTGTTCGGATTGTTTTTGTTGACGAAGTCGTCCACTCTAGTTGTTAAAACCGCAATCTGATCTGATAACGCCTTGACCGTCGCGGCTAAAACATCAAAGTCCACCTTCGTAACAGGTTGATCTCCCATGGCTGGTCACGTTAGGAAAAGAACAGGAGAAACCTGCTCTGATACCAAATGACGCAGTCGGAAGCGTAGGCTAGCAAGCGCTAAACCTAGGTTGAAAAGAAACAAGTTTGCAAGCGACAAACTTGTGAACATAGAGTTCCGGAATCCACCAGAAATTGAGAAAAACTCTCTAAAATATTATTGAATGAATAAAAGTTGCCTCATAGGCTACAACTGTTAAGCTTAAATAGGGAAATAACAAACCCCTAATGGGCCGAAAAATAACAAACTGAAATAAAACAAAAAATAACAAACTAAAATAAAACAAATAAAATAACAAACTGAAATATTAAAAATACTATAAAAACCATCCTACATCACAAACCTTGATCAGAATCTGCACCTCCATCATCAGAACATTAAATCACACTTTTCTCATCTTCATTCTTCACCAACCCACATGAAAATTTTCCTACTTTCTCTTGAGAAACAGGAAGTCTGTCTATTGAACCATTGGTTCCTCCTCCAACATCAGTGATTAGGGTTTCAGAAAAAGAGTCATCAACGCAAACATACATTATAGAGTTAAACCCCAAAACCTCATTCTCATCATGATCAAATAAAACAACATCAGCATTTGAATTCATAGCCATTATAACAGAAAAGTACCTATAACACAAAACACAAAAAACGTGTGCGTGCATCCATGCATTCGTATTTGAAGTTTGAACTGTATAAATTATTATAAAACCTTTATAATAAAAAAAAAGGATCATATGAAGGGTGAGAAATTCAAACCTGTTTTTGAAACAGAGACAGAGAATTTAGAGGAAAGAGGTTGTTGTTGTGGTGGTGAATGTTGAAGTTGAATTGCTTGAGAGTGAAACGTAAAATACATTGCGAGAAAATCTTGATACCTAAGCAACTTGTTATTGATGCTGTAAATATGTAGATTTGGTGGAAGATTTATATTTAGTTTTATCTAAATTTCTCTAAAAAAAATTATGGAAAATTCTTGTTTACCCATCGATAAAAGGTGGTACTACTACACATCCATCTTGAGTTGGCCCAATCAAAACAATGTATTTATATAACATTAAAAATAATAGAAAACAAACAAATAACTTTGATTGATGTCAACTTAGCATGGGTTGTGTTACCCATCTTTTATTGATGGGTACCCAAGTTGTCACCAAAAATTATAAGGCCGAAGTGAATAAAATATCATAATCTATCCAAATCTTACATTATGTTACTTATTAATCTATCCAAATCTCTGAATTTATTAAGATTTAGTTATAAACTAACTGTCCGTTTGGTGCACATGATATGATAGAGATAAGATATGATATGAAACTAGATAAGAATAGGAAAGGATATGGACATGATAAACATTTATCCTATCACAGGTTTTGTTACACACATGATAACAAATATAATATCATATATAACACAATTAAATGACATAATTAACCTTGTAATTGATTACAATTAAATATAATTAAGCTATTAATTTTATTAATTAGATACAAAACTATTATTGTCAATCGTCTTCTTCCTTTTTTTAGGGGTGCCATAATCTTCATTCTTAAAGTTCAATTAAAAATATCACGACTTCTTCAATTAAAAAAATTGTTTCATGTCTTCTTCCTTCTTCAATTACAAAGTTATATCAAAACCTCTTTGTGTAACTTCAACCTGTAAAAAAATTCATACACCAACAGCAACCTATAAAAAATGTACAAGTACAATCCAAACTCTTAACCAAACTAATTGTTGTCTCTGTTGAAAATAATACAAAATTTCAAAACTCTTTGTTTCATCTCTTTTCAAATTTGACTTGAATACAAAATAGACAATCAAGAAAGAAACAAACAAACAATTAAGTAGATTGAAGAAAAAGTGATTATAGAGTGGAATTGGGGTCAGATCTGTAACAAATAGAAGAGATGAAGTTGAAGAGTTATAAAGGAAAAGGTAGAGGTCGATGGAAACATTTTAGTGCTAATCATGATAGGATAATTCTAACCCACCAAAAACTAAGGATAAAAATAACAAAGGGTGAGTATGATAGGATTAAAAATGAGTTTAAGTTATCATTTCATATTGACGCACCAAACAACAAATTGAACCAGGATATAATAGTTTTATCATATTTTGTCTTCCTATCATGAGTCCTAACATGATAAGCTATGAAGCCCGGATACTCCAAAATGGTGTCGGATACGTATCGGATACCGATACACTGCGGATACGCCCGGATACGTATCCCAGAAGTATCCGAATGATTTAATTTAAGTTTTATTTAAAAAAATATGGGATACGTTACGGATACATTCGAGATAGGGAGAAATAATTCGGGATACGGCTTAATAGGTAGGATACGGACGGGATACGTGTGTTAAAAATACAACATGAGTTTTTTTTTTGTGAACCATTTGATGTACTAGTTTTATACTTTTATTATACATGTGAATTATAAATTATAATACAGGGGTCAAAACATATTTTGATTTAGACAAAACTCTAATTTGTATTTTGATCACAAGTATTATTTTTTGTAAATTGTGATCATTATACTGGCCATGACTTAAAAAGGGTGACTATCTTCATACTACATTGGTATCTTCATAGTGCAAGTTGTTTATATGGTATGTTTTGGTTTAAAGAATTACTATCTTAGTTGGTGAATCGTGATCCATTGTAGTTTGACTTGGTGTAATTAGTTTTAAGATTTCATGCTATTTATTTTTTATGTGTGTGTATGTCTAATATATATATTAAAAAATTGTAAACGTATCTAAGCCGTATCGTATCCTAAATTTGAAATTTTTGACGTATCCGCGTACCCGTATCCGTATCAGGGCTTCATAGATGATAAGTCAAGAAAATAAATTAGTTATCAAATCTTATAAAATAACTTGATTATATTTCTTCAAAATTTATTTATTTTAGTATTATTAAGTGGGACCCATAGAAAGTAAATAGATGGATGAAGCTTCCATAGTCACCGTTACTTCTGATGGAGTGCCGGTTTAATTTGGTGTTAAATAGATTAAACATACACCATTGTAGATACACCCAAGTCTAAAAGGCTTCATCTATAAAAATACTTTGAAACGTCTATTAAATAAGAAAGAACCTAATTTCAGTAATTTATGTATAAAAAAACAATTTCTGGTGAAATAAATCGACTTCTTATATGTTTACAAAAACATGAAGAAGAAAAAAAGAGCAATGAAATTGCTAAGCATTTAGCAACACAAGGGAGATAAACAATATATAAATGAAATATGTCAAAAGGAAATTCTTTATTAATTGGTTATCATATAAAAACGGAAGAAAATTTTGCAAATCTCAACCATGTAAATAAGTTTTCTGGTCTTAAAACCCCCAATTCTCAGGAGAATGTGGTCTAATAATCCCAAGTTCAGCTAGATGATAGATCGAGTCTGATTGTGTTCCTAACTAATAAGCAAACAAATTTTAAACATCGTTTTCCTAAGTTGTGTTCGGTCCTGCCAAGGACTTTTGATTGTCAAATACTGATACTCCTTAGACAACTCATTTCATTCAATAATAATAACCTGCCAGGATATGTTACATTGTACAACACTATTGCACGACCATTGTTGAATGAAATAACTCCATTCCATCCACTCAAACGGATGAAGAATATCAACATAATTCACTAGTTTAACTATATTATTGGATGTCGTCATAATCTCAAATTTCATTTCACTTATGATGATTAATTGATATACAGAGTACATAAAGACATAGATAACATTGAAGTAATAAACAAGCCAAGTGATTTGTGGCGTTTTATGGAACGGAGCCATCCAGGTCGGTTAATACAAAAATTGGTTGAGCATCTAATAATTTGACAATGTTTCAATTAAGGCAAGCCTGATGATGTGCAAGCCTCACATTATTGAAGGCAAAAGGTATCACATACACACTTCAGCAGGCATCCAGGTCACGGCATGGAGGAGGTTTGGGCTCACTTAACAATGTAGTATTCCCCCCTTCAGGTGCACTCCTAATTCGATGTGGATTTTGTGTGCCGTGCTAAATACCAAAAGAAAATCATATTCAGAGAGGTTAGAGTCTGTTTGATTTCAGAAAACGTTTTGATCTTTGAAAACATATGCTAAAAAAGGAACAGTTTTGCAGCTAAAATATAAAATAAAAACAGAATGTTTTCTCAACAGTCACTGAGTATCTAAAACATTGGCAGTAATGAAATAGATCATGGTGAATACTCTTACCGGCGGCTTCTCACCCTTTCTCAGCTTTTCCACTATCTCAACTACTTTCTCTGGGGTCACATCTTCCTGGAATCAAGCATCAATATGACATATTAAGAGTACTTCAAAAGTACAGGCACACTAATAAACCCCTCCCCAAAAAAAAGAGGGAAAAGAGTAAAGGCATACATAGTAGTTATAAGTATATCCTTCTGATCCATTAGAGTAATCAGCCACTGTAATCATGGGAGCATTCACACAGCATCCCTGCATAACACCAACAACTTCAATCATGCATCAGCTGCTAATAAAACCGTGGTCAAGATCATCACATTGGCACTCCTTTGGACTTCAGAAAGGACTCTAATAAGATCTGGACACACACAAACACCGATCATAGGAAAACACCTACCAACCACCATGGTTTGACAGGTGATTCTCATCTTTCTCAGTTATATACTGTCACATAAAGGTCATTTTCTTCGGCTAAATTTCTAAGGGGTTATTTGGATAACTTCATATGACCTTTTTTTATAAAAAAAAAAATGTATGGCACAGTCTATCTTGCACCAAGAAAACTTATGCAGTCAAGAGCTGGTACTGTGCCCTGTCTTATTTTAGCAGCAGTTTGAACTTCCTGGCTGGCAAATACTAAAGCCAACCAGCTCGGCCCGCTGCATTATAACTTCACATACTGAAAACGGCAAAATACTCGAAATTACACACTCTATTAAATATATCCATGTATCAAATATCAAACATGTCCAAAGCTATTAAAATAATGACCATCAGAAAGTTCAATTTTGTCCTTCATGTAACTTCATCCCTATATACAATGATTGCCTCAGTGCAAATCATTACTACAACATTGAATACTAGGAACATACCAAAATTAAAACAAGATACTGTTCATAGAAAAACTCACCATGCATTCCATTTCTCCAACAGAAAAGAAACCATCTTGTGTTACTTCTGCAAATCAAGGGTAAAACAAAACTAATTCTTATGAAAAAGATACGGTTCAAATTTATCAAGAATAAAATCAGGTTCATAGATAAATGGAGAAATTAGTAAAGGTGAACTAACCATTTCGTTTCACTCCCAAGTGTTTCAATAAAGCTGCTTCAATTTCTCGTGAACCTCGTATCATACAAGGTGTTGTTCCACAGACCAATAAATGATATTTGCCAACCTGAAAATTCAAAGCAGGCGGTTGATCCAGTAAGTTTTGGCCTATACTACTATGAATTAGCAGAAATAAAAGCAACGCAGCAAGAAACGACTTTCACCTTAGATCGATTGAACATTGAGTAAAATGTGGCAACCTCATATACTCGAATAGGGGCAACCTCTATAACCTTAGCCACCTGAATGATTCCCAAAACTGTTTGTTAATAAAGGATTTAAATAGCTTCTACCATTATTAAGAAATGTATTATTCAGTTTACAAACAATATGTAAATTTAGGACTTTCGGTTGTGTACCATAGCAATAGGAAGTTATAAGCAAACCTCAATTAAATTGATCTGATAGGAACTAGAACAGAAAATTAAGCAATTAATGGATAAAACACTGTCACTGAATAAAGGGAAATAATGGAGAATGTATCAGTATTATTTCTGAAATGGAGAATACTATCAGTGGAATCACATTCACACTGCCCAGAGCTATGCTACATAGAAGAATACTCTCTGCTCCTAACTAAGTCACCAATGATTTCAAAGATACCCGTTCACTCCCCTTAGTATCCATATAACAAAATTAATCACAACTAGTCCACCCCCCACCCACCCCCTCTCTCTACCACGTCAGCATTTTCTTCCTTGCTCTTCTTATATTTCCTAAAACAAATTCCCTACACTGTGGGCTTGGGCAGCTGATGTGGCATCAGCCCATTTGAGCCTAAATTCACCTTGGGGCCTTAACATAAATGATAGTGACTATTTATATAGAAGAATGTTGAGTACATTCTTTTTTTTATTTGAAGGAAAAGAATGTTTTGAGTACATAAATAACCAAACCTTGATGCATGCATAGACTTAAAACATAGAATGGTAAGTCTTCTAGATATCACCATCAATAATAACCAAAGCCTTTTTCAATTGAGAAAGGTCTGCTACACAAATCAATGGATGCTATAAATGGTGGTTTGCGACAGCCGACAGCAAATAAAAAATCTATTATAAAAATTTAAGTTTATTGGATAGCGTTGATGCCTATAACAGAAATATGGTGGCTGTTATATAAGTATTACACGCATGCACAGCATACCAAAAGATTTATAATATGATAAAATCAAAAATTAACACACCAACAACAATAAACTACAAACACATTGCAATAAATAAAATACACTGAAAGCAACATAATTCAAACATCGGATAGAAGACAATACCATGAGTCTCATAACATAGTTTTAAAATTAAGGACAATTTGGAATTTTCCTGCTAAAATCCAATAGCGGATCAGAATCCGCTACCGCAAACCAATATAGCAGCTATAGCGGGCGCTATCTTGAACCGTGCCGCTACGACATCCACCGTAGCGGTTTCTTGTTGCTACGCCGCTATAGCGCGCTATTCACTACTCTGATGGGCACCATCTTAAATGAGGCTGCCATGATCTACCATTCAAATCTAAACTCAGTGGATATAAGGTAGGCTTGGTGATGGGGTGAGACCACGGTGGAGTTAAGGAGTGGAGTGATAAGGTGGTTAAGAGTTCTATCCCCACACAAAACATAACACTAACATTTGTCATTCCAAAAAACAAATGTATAAACCCCTTTAAATAGTCTAGCCTATAGTTACATACTATGATCTTCCTTTACTTTTACCTGTTATACAATATCTAATCTACCCTCTGTTCCTATTTGCTATATTTACACGGGTCTTCTCCAAACATGCCCCAACTACCAAAGGCAATAATCTTTAATCTTTTCTACAACAGATGCTACCCCCAGCTCTCTATACAAAGCTATCATTCTGATCTTATCTTGTCTGGACATAATAAGAAGAATATTTCACGAATGAGTTCAACATACCGCATCCATTGCAGAAACAGGAAGCCAACCTCCATGCTGCTGCTGGGCAAGATCCAGCAGAGGAATCACTGCAGATTGCTTATAGTTGGATGGATAGTGAGATATAATCTCCTTAACCTATAATTAACACATATTAAAACATTAGAACTTTAGATTCTTAAAAACACATCCTAGAAACTAAACAGGATCACATACATAATATCAATACAGAACTAATAATCCAAAAATCATAGAAACATTATTGATTAAACCAATCAGTAAAGCATATATTCATAAATTCTACACCTCTTATGCAATATTTTCTGCTCTAATTAGCTTTTAACTCTAAATGTTAAACTCAATTAATCAATAATCAAAGTAAAGGGTAATGAGCTGAATTACAGCTACATATTGAAAAATTATCACATACGAGGAGTATGAGGTATACCCATATTCCAAGTTTGAATTTTTAGAATCTGAGAACAATAAAAAAAATTACCTTTGCTTTGTTGGCATCATTGAATTCCCATGGAAGATTGGGATTATTGTCCGGAGAGTCAAGGTGCTGCAACCCAATTCAAAAATTGATACAATCAACAATCACAACATCGAATCTGAAAACTATGAAAATTGAAAAGGGTAATATGAAGAAACTTACATAATTGAGAGCGGTTGAGAAAGCCCTTGATGGCTGCAAAAAAGGGAAAACACGAAGAAAAAAAATCAAAAAAATTGAAGAAAAAAACGAAGAGGAAATAGAAGTGAGAGATTGAAAAGAAAACCTGACGGAAAGTTTGACGAATCTGGTTGAGACGATTTGCGGCGAGGCGTGCTAGCATTTTGGGAGGAACAAGGTGAAACCAAAATGGATCGGAGAGAGAGGGAGAGTAGTGAAGAAGGGTGTAGTGTAAGAGAATGTAGAGATGTGGTAGCTTGATGACCGTTCGATTATATCAATTTTATGTCGACACGTGTATGGATGAGATTGGGCGACATTTTGTTTGAGTTCAAATATTGCCTTGGACATGAATCAGTATTAAAATGTGTTGGTCGATCATTTGGTCTCACATGATAGTATTCTCATCACTTAGATAGCAGTGATTGACATGATCACACTCATAGCCTATGTTTGGTTTCAATTCTGGAGCAGCCAGAATTGATTCTGGACGTGTAGAATTGATTCTGGCTTGTTTGGTTTCCTAAAAGTAGAATTGATTCTGCCTCCAGAATTGATTCTACTTGAAGCTAGAAATCGTAGCTTCTGCCTGCAGAATTGATTCTGGGTAATTTTTACACTAAAATTTATTGTTCAACTCACTTTTATATTAATGTATCCAAACATAAATCAATTCTGCTAAACTCAATTCTGTCAAAATCAATTCTGCCAAACTCAATTCTGTCAAAATCAATTCTATCCACCGCAGAACCAAACACACACATAAAGAAAGTAATGACATTAGAATGAATGATTAAGTTAAATAATATTTAATTTAATTATATTTATTTAATTGGATATAATTTTGTTCAAAAAATGAGGGTTGAAATTTAATTAATTTAATTTAATTGATATTATACTTACTTTGGGTTAAGTCCAAAATAATAGTCATCGAAGTTTTGGTGACTCGCTCTTTATAAATAGAAAAGGAGCACGTGTTACCCAGACATGTAAAACTTAATAGTCATAATCTCTCGCATATGACGGATAGCATAGTGTTTCAACTTGTGCTCATGTGGATTGAGTAGATGTGATGTCGTTTGTGCGAGGCTCATGACCATCTTGCATTGATTCTCATCGTCACTTCAACACATGAATATTTAATGGTGTTTAGGTTTCTATTTGATTCGTGATTAATGGTTTAATCAATATTCGTTAGAGTTTTAAAATGTGACACACTTATTTTATCATGAACCTTGGTCAAATCAACCATCCAATAAATAATTACCAGCATTAATGTAGGTATGTTTTTTTAGCGTTGTTATTATTTAATGCACTTCCAAAAAGTGATAGTTTTACTCTATCATCAACCTTATCAAGCAAAAGTCAATCATGTGTGGAATGATTATGCTAGGCGTGCAAGCATTAAAGTTTGTATGACTCAATGAATCATAGGCGTGTAACTACGCATGGCAATGGGGCGGGGCGGGGACCGTTTTTACCTACCCCATCCCCAAACCCGACTCCCTGATGAAACCCTGTTCCCTACCTCGTACCCCAACGGGGATGAATAATTGAACCCAAACTCCATCCCAAAGGGTTTGGGTATCCCTGCCCCGCCCACATACATGCAGTGGATTCATATTTTTTTTAATAAATATAATCTCTTAGCCCAAACTAGAACCTATAACATGAACCCAAAATTCGTTTGAACCCTAAAAAACATATAATAAAATTATTTCAAATAAAGTACAAACCAAAATATCAATGTAGTAACCATACAACTCATAATCCAAATTATCACAACCAATATCAAATTTATCAAAACCAAATAAATTAGTACTGGTAGATAAGAATATTCCAAACTACCATCAAATCAACCACATAACCAAACCAATATTCCAAAACTATCATCAAGACAACCACATAACCAAGAATATTCTACATCGTTGTTCATTGAAATTGCTAACACAAGTAAATAAGAATCATTGTTTATTGAAATTGCTAACACAAGTAGCTAGATAAGTTGACAACACCAATGTAGTCTTCTTTCTTTCTCTTTTCTCTAAATACTACTGTCCATCTTCAAAGAGGGAAGTACCACCGCTAGCCAATATTTCACCTATATAAAATATACAAGTTACAATATAAAATTAAAATTGATAAAATTGAGAATAACAGGTACAAAGAACTGTAGCAAGTTGATAAAATTGCACAAGCAATTACAACACTAATCATCACAATTATAACCACCTAACCAAAACAAATAAACCACGAGACTTTTAAGAGAAAAACACCCCCTTCCAAAACAGAACCAATGCTCCTTCAAAGTTAAATCACTAAAAACTAGATAAAAGTTAGTTGATGCAGAAACTAAAATTGATAACTTCTTTATGCTGTAAATGTAACCTATTTATACAAAATAGAATAACACTACAAACTAGTAATAAATAAGTCACTTCACACTCCACACTAGAAACTAGTAATGATAAATAAATGGAAGGAAAATCTCACCTTCATCCTCAAGCTCTATTACATCAATCCATCTTAACAATAGTTAATTTTAGATTTGAGATGAAGGGAAAAATTAGCTTACAGTAAGAAATGTGATGAGGAGTTGAAGGTTGTGATGAGTTCCGAATCTACAGAGAGGTTGGAATATAAGAAGCGAGGGAATGAAAATTTGAGATGGTTGGAATGGAACTCAGAGAGAGAACAAACCATTATTAGTGTTTTTTTGGGAAGGGAAAATGTTGGAAGTGAAAAAGAGCAATTCGAAGTGGGAAGTGAGAAGGTCCTAGGTATGATTAATTGCGACTTGTGGGAAGTGAGAAGGTTCACGGTATGATTAATTAAGACTTTCTAGTTAAATAGGGGTAATTATGTAATTTAAAATAATTGGGGCGGGTTCGGGGTGGGTACTTGTGTCCCCATTACCTGCCCCGCCCCATCATTTAAAATCGGGGAAAACCCAAACCCAAACTCAAACCCAGTCAAAGCGGATTTTCCCCATCAAAATCGGTGTGGGTTCGAGCGGGTACCCGCGAGTACGGGTTCTGTTGCCATGCCTACGTGTAACCAATCATATGTGTGCAAGTAGTTATGAGATTGTGGGGAATATCAAAGGTCGCATTAAATGAAAGTGTTTTCTTGGAAATTAGAAAGGACGATGGGGAATAGTTACTATTAATGACCAAAATTGTTCAAGAATGTGCATTGGAAATTAGCAAATAGAATTAATTGAGTTTCTTTATCTTCCTAAGTTCTTAAGGTGTGTTGGTAAGTTTAAGAGAGAGTATTAAATGTGGTTACGTTGGTAATGACAAAAAAGGTTCAAGGTGCATTGAAAATTGACAAATAAAATTAATTGACTTTCTTTGCCTCCTTAAGTTCCCAATTAGGCAAGGCAAGAAAACTCATACATGTGGGTACCCGTCCGAACCAAACTCAATTTGATGGGTTTTCTTTACTTTGACAGGGTTTGGGTTTTCCCCGATTTCAAAACACGGGTACGGGACGGGTAACAGGGATATAGGTACCCACCCCGAACCCATACTCAAACCCGTCCCGAGTGTAGAAAACAACTTACTATCCCTTTTATATAAATAGAAACGCCAAACCCTAAATCATTTCACTCACACCGTCAAAGTCTCAGTCTTTAAGATGACATTCACTTATCATAGTTCTCTCTTTTCTCCTTTCATATCTCACACTATCGGCCTCTCTCTTCTTAATCACCGCAACCATTGATCGTCATCATATCTTTGCTGGATAATGCATTATAACATTGCGTTCGGGGCTGAAAAATACTTTTAATATTTCTATTAAAAAAAATTATCCACTACGGGGATGGGGATGAGTCGAGGATACCTGAACCTGTCGGGGACGGGGATATGATTCTATTTCTCATCCTCGTTCGGAATGAGTAGGGTAACACGGAAGTACATGGGAGTAGGATATGAGGATGGGGAAGGTAAAATCAGTTCCCACCCCGCCCCATTGTCATGCCTATTTCCAATGTGTGTTGATAAGTTCAAGAGAGAGTATTCAATGTGGTTACATTGGTAAATTGCCAAGAAGTTTCAAGAAGGTGTTTTGAAACGTGGCAAACAAAATTAACGGGGGAGTTAAAGAGTTGGGAAGAGATATGTCTAGGTTGGACTCTGATAATTGGATGGTGTGGTGGGTTGCAAATTTGATAGAATTGTCATCTTATGATTGGGTGAGTGCTTAGAGACATGCCTCATTTATAACTGCTTTTAGTTTACAATATGCTACCGGATAGATACATGAAAATCACTTAAATTTTATTAGAGTTAGATTGATGTGCTAGATATATAAGTTAACAGCAATATAAATTAATGGATGATTAATAAACTAACAAATACTCCCTCTAGTCCTTATTATAAAAAGAAAAACAAAAAAACATCAAAACCAACAATTAATTGTTGTAACTTTTTAAATATTTTTACAAATATATCCATATAGAAAGTTGTGAAACATTAAATACATCTACTAATATTAAAAAGACAAATAATAAATGAGGGGTAAAAAAGTATTTTAAACAATAATTATACCTTAAAAGTTGTGACATTTTCTTATAAATAGAATCAAAGATTTTTTTGAAAATTTTCTTATAATTAGGACCGGAGGGAGTGCTATACATTTACACTACTATTAGCATGTCATGCTTTAACAAAATAAATAAGACATTATATGCTTCTACTATAAATAAAAACAACAACAATCAAAATAGTAGTGTAAATGTATAGCACTCCCTCCGGTCCTAATTATAAGAAAATTTTCAAAAAAATCTTCTCCCTTCTCTTTCATGGTATCAAAGCTTAGGTACTGATCCTAAAACCTAATTTCTTTTCTCCCTTCTCTTTTCCTAAAATCAGCCGCGCCTCCCCCTTTTTTTTATTCTTTCTCCCTGTGCCGTCCTTCTCCCCCTCTCTAAGACCGGCCGCCCTTCCACTTCTTCCTCTCCTCAAACAAACCGGCCGCCCCCCTTTTCTCTCATCATGACCACCGAGCAATCATCTCCCAAACAGAATAACAATCCTCCCGTTCAAGAGGAGTCACCTCCCAAACAGAATATCAATCCTCACATTCATCCCGCATTCACCATCTCTAATATCACTAATTTTATCAAAATTACCCTAAGTATTGAAAAAGTTCAATATAACACTTGGTCTGAACTTTTCAAAATCCATGCTCGTGTTCATCAGGTCATTGATCATATCAGCCCAACTGAAACCTCATCCTCTCCTAATCTCAAAGACACTGATCCTAATCTATGGGCCCGTCTTGATGTTGTCGTCCTTCAATGGATTTATGGCACAATTTCTGATGATCTTCTTCACACCATCATTGAACGCGATTCAACCTATGACAATAAAAATTCTCAGGCTCTCTACCTAGAGCAAAAATTTTCTAATGTTCATATGGAACAATTTCCTGATGCTTCCACCTATTGTTAACATCTCAAATCCCTGTTTGATCAACTCTCTAATGTTGGTGCTCCCGTGTCTAACGAAAGGCTTGTTCTTCAATTCATCTCTGGCCTAACCGATGCGTATGCCACAGTGGGTTCACAAATTCGTCATGGAGACTCTCTTCCACCATTTTACAAAGCTCGTTCTATGATAATCCTGGAAGAAATAGTCAAAGCAAAGAAAGCAGCGAATTCCATCAGCAACTCACTTTCGTATCATCTCTTGATGATAACACAACCTCAACCACTCCCCCTCAGCAGCGCAACAACCGCAACAACAGTGGTCCTGGTGGTCGTGGCAATGGTCGTGGTGGTCGTTCCCAGCCTCAGTGGCCTCCGTCTCCCTATCAGCAGCCTCAGTGGACCACTCCCACTTATCCCAGACAACAACAGTGGGCATATCCATGGCAGCCATAGGCCACTCCACCATGTCCATATCCGACAACTGGTGCTCCCCAGCAACAATCAGGCATACTAGGTCATAAACCTCAACAAACTCACATGGCAACTGCTCCACCTCATATGAACAGTCAGCAAGGCTTCTCTTCTTATGCTCCTACTGACATCCAAGTTGCTATGCATACTTTCTCCATCTCTCCTCCTAATGATCAATGGTATATGGACAACGGAGCAACTTCTCATAGGACGGGCACTGGAGGTAATCTCACATCTTATTTTAATATGAGTAATAATATTACTGTTGGAAGTGGCCATCATATTCTTGTAATTGGTTGTGGCAATGCATCTTCACCCAATTCCATAACCTTAAACAATGTTTTGCATCACCAAAACTTATCAAAAACCTTGTTTCTGTCAGAAAATTTACAGCTGATAATGATGTTTCTATTGAATTTGATTCTCTCGGTTTTTCTGTGAAGGATTTCCAGACAGGAACACTTTTAATGAGATGTAATAGTTCTGGCGACCTTTACCCTATTCCCACAAGACCAAACACAACAGTACTACCACCATCCACCTTTGTTGCTTTGTCTAATGAGTTATGGCATAGTTGGTTAGTACATCCAGGAGCTCCTATTTTAATTCTATGCATCGAAACAAATTTTTGCTATGTAATAAGTTTCAAAATGATTTCTTCTGTCAGTCTTGTCCTCTTGGGAAACAAATAAAATTGTCTTTTTCTAATTCATTGTCATTTACTTGTATGCCTTTTGACATTGTTCATAGCGATCTTTGGACTTCTCCAGTATTAAGCTCCGGAGGGCATCATTACTATGTGTTATTTCTTGATGATTTTACTAATTTTTTGTGGACTTTTCCCATCTCAAACAAATCACAAGTACATTCCATTTTTCTCTAAATCCGTGCTCACATTACAACACAATTTGAACGTGAAATAAAATGTTTTCAATGTGATAATGGCAAGGAGTACGATAATGCTCTCTTTCATCAGTTTTGTGCACAACATGGAATGTCTTTTCGTTTTTCTTGTCCTCATACCTCCCCTCAAAATGGAAAAGCCGAAAGAAAAATTCGTACAGTCAATAATATAATCAGAACCCTCCTAGCTTATGCGTTTATTCCACCAGTTTTTTGGCACCATGCTCTTCAAATGACCACTTACCTACACAACATACTTCCAAATAAGAAACTCAGTCTTCAATCACCCACCAAAATTCTCTATCAAAAAGACCCGTCTTATTCACACCTCCGAGTATTTGGTTGTCTTTGTTATCCATTAATTCCGTCCAACATTAGGAATAAACTTCAACCTCGGTCTACACCATGTCCAACCACAAAGGTTATAAGTGTTACGAATTGTCAAGTCGTAAAATCATTATTTCTCGGCATGTCATTTTTGAGGAAAATACGTTTCCCTTTTCCACCATGAATGCTCCTACAACGACTAACTATAACTTCTTAGATGATGGCATAATCCCCTTACTTCCCCCACACTTGTCAACCACATATCCAGTCGCCCCCTCTCCTAACCGTTACCCAACCACTATCACCGGCGGCCCAAAATACTCCCACTCCTCCAACCACGAACCAAACCACATTTCCCCTATCACCACCCTCCTCGGCCCAACAACCTGCACCCATGGCTCAAACACCTTCTCCCTCCTAGACAATGACCTCATCTACACACATAACACCTACCACCTACTCTCCACCGATTCCTACACCTATTTCCCCCTGCACCTCATTCTCTTCAAATGACAACCCGATCCCAACACGGAACTGTCAAACCTGTTCAACTTTTTAACCTACACACATCAACCCACCAAAATATCTCCCTTTTACCTACAAATCCCATAGATGCATTCAAAGATCCAAATTGGAAAATGGCCATGAAAGACGAATATTCTGCTCTTATTGAAAATAAGACGTGGGAATTGGTTCCTTGTCCCTCTAATGCTAATGTTATTCGAAGTTTGTGGATTTTCAGGAACAAGAAGAAATTTGATGGTTCTTTTGAGCGATACAAAGCTCGTCTTGTAGATAATGGTGCTAATCAACAATCAGGTGTTGATTGTGGTGAAACCTTCAGCCATGTAGTCAAACCGGCCACTATTCGCATGGTGCTTAGCATTGCCATATCCAAATCATGGTGTCTCCATCAACTAGATGTCAAAAAAGCGTTTTTGCATGGAAATCTTGACGAAACCGTGTATATGTACCAACCTCCTGGTTTCCGTGATCCACACTATCCTGAGCATGTTTGTCTCCTCGAGAAGTCTTTATATGGTTTAAAACAAGCACCTCGTGCCTGGTACCAAAGATTCACTGACTATGTTGCCACATTGGGTTCTCTCACATCATCTCTGATCACTCTTTGCTCGTGTTTCATCATGGTGATGATACTACGTATATCCTTCTATATGTGGATGACATAATTCTCACTGCTTCATCTGATGCTCTTCGTGACTCTATTATGTCTAAACTTAGTTCTGAATTTGCCATGAAGGATTTGGGTCCTCTAAGTTATTTTCTAGGAATATCTGTCACTAAACATACAAGTGGTCTTTTCTTGTCTCAAAGAAAATATGCAGAGGAAATTATAGAACGAGCAGGCATGTCCTCCTGCAAACCATCACCCACTCCAGTCGACACCAAGGCAAAACTCAGTGGTTCTTCTGGAAATCTGTATCATGACCCAACTGATTATCGAAGTCTTGTAGGAGCATTGCAATATTTAAATTTCACAAGACCAGATATCTCTTATGCAGTACAATAGGCATGCCTATTCATGCATGACCCTAAAACGCAACATATGTCAGCACTGAAGCGTATCATTCGGTATATTCATGACACTATTGATTTCGGCCTTCACTTACATCCCTCATCTGTCAGCAAATTGGTTTCTTACACTGATGCAGATTGGGCTGGTTGTCCCGACACCAGGCGATCCACCTATGGTTACTGTGTCTATCTTGGTGACAATTTAATCTCATGGTCTGCCAAACGCCAACACACCCTCTCTCGGTCTAGTGCAGAAGTCGAGTACCGCGGAGTCGCCAATGTAGTATCTGAATCTTGTTGGATTAGAAGCTTGCTATTGGAACTACATTTCCCAGTCACAACAGTCACACTGGTTTATTGTGACAATGTGAGTGCTGTCTATCTATCCGACAACCCAGTTCAGCATCAACGCATCAAACACATTGAGGTAGATATACATTTTGTGCGTGAGAAAGTCACCCGCGGCCAAGTACGAGTCTTACATGTTCCTTCACGTTACCAAATCGCTGACATCTTCATCAAAGGACTTCCGTTGCAACTCTTTGACGATTTTCGTGATAATCTTAACATCTGTCAGCCTCTCGTTTCGACTACGGGGGTGTATTAGAATATTATTAGAATATATTTATATATTATTAGAATATTGTTATATATTATTAGAATATCTTTATATATTATTAACATATAATTGTAATGAAATAGTAAGATTGTATAGTAAAATAGTCAGAGAAACTGACACTGTATAATTGTGTATATATATCACTGAGAATCAATAGAAAGACAATACATATCATTCTTTCAATTTCAAATCTCTCAACAAAGAATGAGTTCAGATCTAGATAATGAATCTTCAATTGAGCGATAGTGAGTGAATCTTCTTTCAAAAATAGTTGAGAGAGTTTTAGTGATGAACGATTGAATCTTCATGTTGTGTTATGAACGATTGAAAGTGATTTTGATTTCGTGCGGTGGAGCGCTTGAGAGCGATGAAGAGAGATTGAGAGACATGAAATTGAGAGACATGAAGAGATTGAGAAAGATGGAGAGAAATGATAGAGATGAAGAACAATTGAGATAAAACATTGAAATTCGGTGTGTTGCAATGTCATTGGAAATAAAAATATCAATAAATGATATTGTATTTAATGTTGTTATCAATTCCCGATGATATGAAGACAAAAGGCCAAGAGAAGAAATAACTCGAGTTTAGAATATCAAAGGGTTAATATCAAAATGATACATTTATTGGAGTTTAAGCTATGCAAAGTTCCGATAGAAAAACCCCTGTTCAATTTGGTAAAAGATATATACAAAAAAGTGTTAAAAAAAATTACAAAATAATTAATGGGCGTGGAATCACAGCCGTTGTTTGTCCCGCAGCAACACCACTATGAACGGACACGATTTAAACCCATGCTGAATCGTAACGGTATAACATAGAATATCGTGCTTGTAAGAACAGAGAACCAACGCGGGAAAACTCCATCACAGTGACGACGGAGCACAATGCCGGAGCTACCGGAGGTAGAGGCAGCGAGAAGAGCGGTGGAAGAGAATTGTATCGGGAAGAAGATAACCAAATGCATCGTCGCCGATGATGACAAAGTCATCGACGGTGTCTCTCGCGAAGAGTTCGAAGCTTCCGTTGTTGGGAAGACGATTGTTGCAGCTCGTCGGAAGGGGAAGAATATGTGGCTTCAGCTTGATTCTCCTCCGTTTCCCTCTTTCCAATTCGGTGCTCTCTCTTTCTCACTCTTACTTTTTTGAAACCCTAGCTTCATAACCCTTACGAGATTTATGCTTGTAACTGTGTTAGGTATGGCCGGTGCTGTATACATCAAGGGCGTTGCTGTAACAAAGTATAAAAGGTGAGGCCAATGGAGTATCGTTAAGCTCTATTGCACCGACACTTCTGATTGAAAGTGTCTGACACGTGTCAGAGTCCAAATGTGAATTATATTCAATTGTATATGTGTGTGTGTATATATATATATTTTAAATAATTTTCAGTGTTGACGTTTTAGGGTTGCGTCCGGTATACGTGTCAGTGTGCGAGTGTTTAGTAGTCGTTAACTAATCTCTACTTCACATGTTACACTCGAGTTTTAATTTTTTTTTGATGATATAGACTCTCTGATTATAATGCATTTTCCAGTTTTACAATATCATGTTTCTTTTTTGTCAAGATTTTGTTGGATTGAACTTTGTAGTTTAATTAAAGTGATTTTTTTTTTCCTTTCTACATCAATATAGGAAATTTATGTATGAAACTAATTACATTATAATTTGTAGTGCTACTAAGAGTTACAGGCTCTAAAATGTTTTGCATGGATACTCATTCTCATGCGTTGAGCTGAATTGGATCCCCCCAGTATATATACCAAATGTTTTTAAAGTTTTACATTTGCTTGATGACATATTTATAGTCTCGGGCTGCAAATTATCAGAGAAACGCTGTTATCTATTTTTTTTTATCTGTGCAACTAGGTGACTGTCTGGAGAACACCGGCGAATGTTGGTATTTTATTAAGTTCATGAAATAGTATGTAAATGTAAATTTGAATACGAAAATATCCAAGCTCAGATGTAAAATTACGGCAGGAATTAACTTCAGAATGCGAATTAACTTTAAGTGCTCTCATTGGGGTAATTTCTTATTTATCCTTCTGTGTAGTGGGTGGTACAGTTTTTAATTTGATTTTGAGCTAATATTCCATACCTCAATGAGCTTTGTGTGTTATTTTGTTGCAATGATTTGACACCTATAAGTTCTCTCAGTGGTTAATGTAATGATATAAACTTCTTCACAGGTCTGCTGTAAATGACGAGGATGAATGGCCTTCCAAGTATTCAAAGTTTTTTATTCAGGTAACAACTGTCACTCCATTGATGAGCAGAAGGCTTTGAACTTTACCAGTCTTGAGTCGTTAGGCCTGTAACCACTCAAAATCTCATGCTTTCTTTTTATTTGATGAATGATGACAAATTGAAGTGGACTATTTGTTGTGGACTCATAAGATCTGTATTCAGTTGTAAGATGAGTAGCCTAACTGTTTGAGTTGGGCTAGATTCTATTTGTGGCCACTATATATTACAACAACAACAACAACCAAGCCTTATCCCATTAAGTGGGATCGGCTACATTGATCAAATTACGTCATAGTGTTCTATCATAAATCATATATGGATCCAACTCATTGACCTCTAAATTTTTTCTAATGGTTTCTCTTATAGTTTTCTTAGGTCTTCCTCTACCTCTTTTGACCTGACTCTCCTCCATCTAAATTTGTCTACTTCCACAAAACTTGATTTCATGGTGTGGGAGCCAATTACTTTTTATTTTGTCCATTACAAGAACACAAACACCAGACATGACACCGATATTGTCCAAAACTTTGAATGTTCAAGTTTTTTAACATTGTTGAGAAAATGTGGAGAGTGATCATACTTGGAGCGAGAAAATGCAATGTCTTCACTAAAAGCTCTTTAGAGGTTGCTACTGTTCCATGACCACCAACCTTTATTTATAGTAGACTAGAACTCTGATCACACAATGCAATGTCCTTCGAAGGTATAGAATAAACTAGGTTCTTAACCCGTTGGATTAAGCCAAGTGCTTTTACTCCCTAACACATTGGCAATTTCAATTGATGAATTGAATTTCACAAGAATATAAAGACCATACAATACCTTGAAGATCAAATAGACGAACATAAGTTATAATTGATGAACGGAGTTCTTCACTTCAACATATATACGGGAAAGAAATTTTTTCTATATTTCTGTGGAGCAGAAGGGTGTAAACTTCTGATTACATTCAGTTTCTAAGTTTCTTAAGTTTTTGCTATAAAACAGCTATGGTGAAAGCTTGTGTCAGGAGATTTTTTGTATTGTCATGTGATGACCTTCATGGTTGTTTCCATACTGTTGGATATTACTGTGGAGCAGTAGTGTTTGTGAAGATGTTTTGTTTTGTAATGTCATGTAATGACTTATATTTGATTTTATGTTACTTTTCATTGTGGTTTTCAAATAATATTAAATTCTAGTTTATAGACGCAGTGAAACATTTTGTTGAGATCCCACATTCATTAGAGATATTGTTAAAATATTCCTTATAAGACTTGGACTATCCTCACTTACTTCAGCCAACTTTTGGGGTTGAGTTCCTTCAAATTCTAAGTCATTGGATTTTCTCAACACTTGCAGCTTGAACTTTCTACATGTATCCTCTCATTTGACTTTTTTCCTTTCCATTTTGTACATAAGAGCATAATCAGCATGAATTTGTGCCACTGTGCTTTGGTGATTTGTCTTTTGATTTTTCAATTTTCTTCGCATGCAGTTAGCTTTGATATTTTGTGATATGTTTCTATAGTGAGTATTGTCATTTATGTGAGCTTCAAAAGAGTATTAACCAGATTAAAGCACATTGGTGCAGCTCGACGATGGTTTGGAGCTTTCTTTCACCGACAAAAGGCGATTTGCTAGAGTTCGCCTGCTCAAAGATGTATAGTGACCCTACTTGCAAATTTTCATCCATATTGATAAGAGTTTGATATTAACTGTATTTTTTCTTGATATAGCCAACATCGGTGCCTCCCATATCTGAGCTTGGACCTGATGCACTTTTTGATCCCATGACACTTGACGAGTTTACTGAGCGTTTGCACAAGAAGAAAACTGAAATCAAGGCTTTATTACTAGATCAAGTACTAACTGCTTATTTTTATCACTTCCCAAATATTTTATTTTCTGTCTTTTACATTGTTTTTCTTGTTGTGGTTTCACAATGCATAAGAATTTGATATTCTAACGTAATATTCTTGTTGACTTTAACATTTATAAAAGATATAAAATTTCCATTCTCTGCAGAGCTATATTTCAGGCATTGGAAATTGGGTTGCAGATGAAGTGCTGTACCAAGTAAGTGGATCTTTCATTTCCTCAATGATTTTAAATCTTTGATATTTTCCATCTATTTTGTTAACTATGGAAGATTTTTTAGTTTATAATTATATATAACTTATTAAGTTTTAATTCTCATCTAAACTTGGTCTTTTTAGCAATTTAACTATATGGTGATATAAGTGATCACATATGAACTCAAGAAAAATCAATGAACTTCATTGAGTTTTAACAGACTAATATCATATACTTGGTTGTATTAATATTGCATCAGCAAGATGATGGTTTTATCTAGTCCTCCATATTGGTTTCTTTTATATCCTTGACCAGATTGTGAATGGTCTGAAATCTAGTTGGAACTGGAAATAAATAAATAAAGCATAATTTTTGTTCAGAAGAAATATATTGGAACATATGATGCTTATTAATTGCTTTTAGTCTTATATATGAAGATTTATTTTGTGTCTGTGGGTGGGCAATGGCATACATATAATAAAAGGGGAAACCACTGTCCAAATGGTTCACGTTTCTTCATAAAGAGATTTGATGGTTAGGCTGTCACCTTCCTGAGGAACAAGGGGAAACCACTGTCCAAATGGTTCACGTTTCTTCATAAAGAGATTTGATGGTTAGGCTGTCACCTTCCTGAGGAACAATGATGCTCTGTAAGAGTATAAAATGAATATTGAATTCAGACTTGTGTTCTTAACTTATTATCTGGGTAGCGAAATCATCCACCTTTTTTGATATAGAATTGAAATCGGTCTAGATGAATCCATAAGCTGTTCGCAAATATTATTGTTTACTGGATTTTTATAATTCAATTAGTCAAACAATTAGGAACATTTTGGAATCAAATGGTCCGTCACCGGACAAGATTCATGATAAAACATTATGATATTGTTTGATTCATGAGGCCAATGCTACTTAATGGGAAAGGTTTTTAGAGGTGGTGGTTGTTTTTGCATCTTTATATATTAATTATTTATTATTAGGAATTTAGGAGGCAGGAGCTTCAAATTTTTGGAAATAGCATTTCACTGGAGTTAGTATCTGCTCTGGTCTTCTTTTTTGTAGTCAGTGACTAATAAACTATCATTCTAGCATTGGAGAAGATAAAATTAGATAATTTACTCCATGCCTGTTATATTGTATTTCCCTTATTTCCAGGCAAGGATTCATCCACGGCAGATAGCTTCTAGCCTGTCAGGAGAAAGCTGCTCAAATTTATATAAGTGCATTAAAGAGGTAGGGATGCCGGTTTCCTTTAAATTGCTTATAGTTCTGGAACTTCTAGACTCCATAAAAAGTATAGAGGCTAAAACCTGTAGGTTATTCAATTTGCGGTGGAAGTTGATGCTGACTGTAGCCGTTTTCCCCTTGACTGGTTATTTCATTTTCGATGGTGGAAAAAGCCTGGAAAAATAAGTGGTGAGGAATATTTTTCTACCGTTTATTAATCGACAAATAAATTTATTTTACAGGTTGTCGAAAAAGCAGTTGAAGTTGGAGCAGATAGTAGTCAATATCCCACTAATTGGATATTTCATTCTCGTGAAAAGAAGCCCGGCAAAGCTTTTGTTGATGGTTTGCTTCCCTACTTTGAGTAAAAAATAAAAACTAATATATTTTGTTGTGCAACATGAATGGTACCCTTTTTACTATGGTATTGAGCTGCTTATATTTTAATTTCATGTGCAATTTCCCTAAGATTGTAGTAAATTGAATGACTTGTATTCCTTTTTTTTTTTTACAGTAAAAAATAAATAATACCAGTTATTCAATTCCCTAAACTTGTATTCTTGATTGGTGTGATTTACTATTATTGGATTCATGTTAAAATTGAAGCATCCAGAGTGCATAAATCCTGGTCTTGTTTTGCCATTTCTGATAAGGTTGCAGATAAAACTACAAAGTCTTATGTGTCTTCATATTATAGGGGAATGATCACGTTACTAACGAAGTTTTAATACTTGTGGAGAGTGTGACGTTGTAGTAATATATTATACATTGATTGTTTTGAATGTATAAAATGAATTAATTGATCATTGAGGATTCCATTTTGAAACTCACGGGCTTCTCTTGTTGAGTCAAGCTCTGTTACTATTTTTTATGCGTATTTCTTAGAAGAAAGTATACCAATCTTCAATTTTTCAGATTTTTGTGAATTCGCAATGTTTTCAAAAGGGTTTCTGAAAGTGGCTGATGATCTCATTTCTTATCTGTCATGACTCACCAGATGTGTTATAGGATCAATATATAAAACTAAGATATATTTATCCATAATATAATCAATTTCTTGGCTCTTTTTTATGTACTCTATTTCTTTTGCTATACATATTATATGAAACACACACTGCTTTTTTTTTCGTCCAATAATAACAAATGAAATATGTTTTCGGTGCCAAATCCAAACATTTATGTATTTTCATGTGATTGCAGGAAAAACCATTGACTTCATCACTGCAGGTGGCAGGGTATGCCATTCTGAACATTGCTCTTATTGTTTTTTGCCATCATCTTTTATTTATTTCTAATCTGCAATTGTTATTGCTCTAGACAACTGCTTACGTGCCAGAGTTGCAAAAGTTAAGTGGATCGCAAGTGTTAAAAGAAACTGGCAAGCCCAGAGGGAAAGCCTCAAAGAAAACAACTGTAGATGATGATAACAATGACGGGGCTGACGAGAATTTGGAAAGTCTCAAATCAAAGAAGGGGACGAAGGCTGGAGCTAAAGCTAAGAAACCTTCAAAAAGAAAAAAGACTGAGGAAAGTGACGATGACAATGATGGTGATGCTGGTACTGATGATGATGACAGTGATCAAGTTGAAAAGAAGAAACCAGGCTTGGGTACTAATAGGAAACAGGCTAAGGGAGAGAAGCAATCAAAGAAAAGTGTTCAAGGCAATCTAAGTAGTAGGAGTACTAGGAGTAATGCTAAGTAGCTACTATTGGGCTTAGAACTGTTTTTTTGCCATGGCTGTGTTCCTACTCTGCTCTAGTACAACAGAAGGATGGTTTATCATGTTCCTGCTACATAGATTTGCTTGATAACGTTTTGGCTTTATGATCTGTATGATAATTTAGTTTCCGCATGTTAACCAGACAAAAGTTGGATGCCTTCGGTTTTGAACAAGATAACTTTCAGGCGTAAAGTATAGTTTTGGTCCATGTCATTTTTTTTAAGGAAGTTTTGGTCTATGTAATATTCTCGTTGATTTAGTGTATGCTTGCTTTGGGTGTTCGCGATTAGGGCTGACAATGAACCGAACCAACTCGAATATAGTTCGAAATTTGACTCGACAATTAGTCTATTGAATTTGGTTCATGAACCTAATGAGCTGAACTTGAGCTGAATATTAAGTTCGTTAATTAAATGAGTTGAACTTGAGTTACTTATAGTTCGACTCGTTTGGTTTATGAGTTGACTCAATTATATATATAACTGATTTATTTCATATAATTAAATAATTTTTAGTTAGTTTTTGAAACTTTTATATTTATTAAATTAATTAAATATTTCAAAAAAGACCTTAGAGTTTAAATGTTTCTGTTCCTTGTTTTAAAAAGACTAGGAAGTAGAAACTTTAACTTTATAACATCCCTTTTATTACTTTTGCAATTTCCAATTTCATTTCCAATCTCCATTATTATTATGTTTTGGTTCCTTTTCACGTCCAATTGTCCACTAAAACATAACTTTTGCTCTCCTTTGATTTCAATACAAAGAAACTCTCTAGTCTAGTTGGTAAGAAGAATAAAAAACTGAATTGACATGACTACTATGAACTTAAATATTTTAATTTAAACACTGATCTGTGAGACCTACTAAAAAGGTATGTTATATCCACAAATCATCCACCATTTTCATATCTCTTCAACCTAAGTTGTTGCCATTTTTTGGAAGGTATTCTGTTTCCTTTTCTTCCCTCTTGCACCATGTAATTCTAATATCTCACGTTATGCTTGCAGACTGGTTTTTTAGGTCCTTGTTGCAGTAAAGCGGATGCTATATCGATTTTTTTACTGCTGCGATTGAGAGACTAAGAGACTAAGCAGCCATTGTGTAGTGCACGCTTCTCCAATTTGATTTTTTTAAATAGATTTTTGAGTTTTTGTACTGGATGTTATAAAATTAGACTTTTTTTGACAAAAATATTTAATTTTTGAGTTATGTAATTCGAGCAATCAAACTGAACCTAACGAGCCGAACCAAACTGTTCGTGAACTTTAAACGAGCCGAACTCGAGTTGAAAAAAAAGTTCGTGTCGAACTCGAACCAAGTTTCGAGCTGAACCAAATCTTATCGAGTCGAGTCGAGCTCAGGTGAGTTTGACTCGATTCATTTTCAGCCCTATTCGCAACCAATTAAATTAAATTTATGTTTACATTGACACTCCACTTAGTAGGTCTGTCCCAATCATGCGACCAGCGCATCCTAAACGAGTTAGGATCCTCTCCATTTATAATTCTATTTCTTCCATTTGGAGAGATAAAAGATACAAATAAAGTTTGAAAAAAGTATAAAATAATTAATGATGGTAAAACTCATTTAGTTGTAGGACCCACTATCTATTTTGTGTCTATCTCTATCCAAATTGCATATTCTATTTATTTTAACAAATGGAGAGAATCCTTACTCATCCTAAACGCAGTTCCAAACAAACAATTAGCTTATTTTTTATTGACTCTATAAGCGAGTCTGGTTAGATTTCAATAGAATTAGATTATTTTCATTTTCTCGTTTTTTTTAAAGAATAGGTAACAAATGGAACGGCTCAAAACTTCCAAAAGTAATAAGTTTTTTGAAAAATAGTTTATTTATTTATTTACAAAATAATCCCCAACAAACAGGCGGACTCATAAAGTTGGTTTGACGACTATATGGTTTTTAAGTTAGAGTTGTATATACAATTTGGAAAATTCTTAAATCTATAACTTACATATACAATTCTAGATTATTTTGCAAAGAATTTTTCATTGGTAAAAGGAAATTGGAAATGTTTCTCCAACACAAAATATGACATAAAATTGTATGTGCATTTTCATACTTTTATCTTGTTTTTTTTTCTCATTCACGGTTTCGACACTACATACATCCGAATTGTATTTTATACGGTATTCAACTTTTGTGCGTATAAATAACACACCTCAACGAGAAAATAGATCGAAAGAGTTTGAGAATTTTGCTTTATCAAGTTATGGAACGAAGGTTTAAATCACAGTTTCGACCCCACACACATTCGAATTGTATTTTATACGGCATTAGAGACGGTGTTCGACTATTGTGCATATAAACAATACACCTCAAAGAGAAAATAGATTAAAAGAGTTTGAGAATTTTGCTTTATCAAATTATGGAACGAAGGTTTAAAAGAAAATACAATATAACATGAGCTAAAACTATGGTTACACAAGTTACAAACGAGAATATAGTTCAAAGATTGAATGAAGCAAGATACAATACCGTTCACCTAAAACAAGTTCATTTCACATATATTACTTTGTAACAATATGTAATAGTTTAAGTCTTTAAATAGTCTAATTATAGTAATGCTAATAATACCCACCTTCTAACGGTCTCGTTTCAATACTATGTCTAATCAAACAAAATTCATATAGATATCTCTATTTTATGTGGGACTCATTCTTAAATGGTGAGATCTACATAATGTTACTTGATACAAATAGCGTGTTAAAGTGATCCTTATGTAGTATAACAATTTTTATTATAACAAATCAAATATAGGTAAAAGATGGAAGCTATCATCACAAGAAAAATGGACAGCTATATTATAAACAATAAAAAATATCAAAAGTATATTATAAACAATAAAAAATATTAGTTGATCACAAAATTAGTTGACCTGAATCAAAAGGTGAAACATCAATAGGTGTTGATTCACAATGGACAATATTATTGTTGTCCACGCACTTGGAAGCGAACCTATAGAAGTTGAACTAAGAGCAGATGAATATATAGTCCTTGAATTAGAAAACCAATATTCCAGACAAGTATCCTTCTTCCTTTGCAACGTCCTTATTTCAATATCTTACAACGGCATATGAATGCTAACGTCAAACAAACCGACTTGAAATAGTTGTAACGCACATAAAAGGTTCGGAAAGTACCAAACTCAACTGTTCTGTCATTGGTGAAACCTTAACTCGTCCACCTCTGTACAGATTGACAACTAGCAAGATGAGGTTTGACACCGCGTTGTATCAGCACAGCTACGGCTCTTTTAGCAGCCTTCACCTCTTGTTCTGTAACTAGAGGGGGATTATAAACACGTGAGGCGATATGGTTTGGTACCTCCAAATCTTTAAACATGGCAATAGCTACTTTAAATAAATTAGACATTGATATGCTTCACGACCACGCCTGATGTTCTTAGCATGCATTTCAGAAAATAAATCATAGGCTTGGTTTACAAGTCTATCTCTGCAGAGCTTAGATATGACTGTATTATACAAGAAACCATGTGGTGCCTGTGTGGACAAGTGTATGGCTGTTTTAATTTCTCCTATCTCACATAAATGATTGACTAGAAGGGCATAAGTATCATGGCACAACCGAAAACCCTTTAGTTTGGTGTAATTATAAAAACAACATTGCTTTATAAATCTGGCCTCTGAGAGATAACCCTCGGAAGAGATCATATAAAATGGAAGTAGTAGGAGGATGACCGGAGTGGATGATTTTATGGAATAGTGAGAAAGTTGAGGAGATGTTACCTGGTGGTAAGACAGAATGACAATGGATGAGGATTGTCCAAGCATGAATGTTTGGGAAAAAATTATTATGGATTTTGGATTCCTCCTCCCATTCTTGAGCAACTTGAAGAAGAGTATCAATATCGCCTGTTTGGTAGTGGTAAGATAGGTTAACAAAAGTTTTATACTAAAATTATAAGTATGTAAAATACTTGAAGAAAATAAATATTGATTTCTCTTTATTATTATATTATTATAAAAGTCACAATTTTTTAAAAATAATACATGTGATCAAAATAAAAAAATGTAAAGTATTTTTATAAACCATATTATATTTTCATATGTTGGGATATCGAGATAAACATCATTAAAAGAACTCAACACAAATTTTATCTAATGTTGATTAATTAAATCACATCTCTCGATACCTTCACCCACAAGAAGTATAATTTTAAATGGTTCATCGAGAAACAATTCTACTCATGCTTATCTAAAATTGAATCATATACATCTCTACTGAATTTTTACAACATTGTCTCACTTTTTTACCCTTCATCTTTTTTTAGGATACGTATATGTAAAATATCTTATAAGTATCCTTGTGTATCTGCAGAATATCATATAAGTATCCGATAAAATATTTTTAAAAAATTAAAATAATTAATTCCGATACTTCGTGGGTACGTATCCGCGAGTATCCGTGGAGTATCGGTATCCGATACGTATCGGATACGGGTACGTCTTCGTTTTGGAGTATCCGGGCTTCATAGGGCCTAAACCTTCGTCTTTTACCTTTTTTAAAAAGGGTCTTGCTAAGAAGTACCCCAATGACATTGTTTAAGGAACCCATAAAAAGAAATTTTGTCTTGAAAATATAAGTCAAACACATCTAAAAGTCGTAACTACACAATTTTCGATGCAAAATTTACTACTTTTAGATGCTTAAACAATGTCCTAATGACACTTATTAGCATTTTCCTTTAAAAAAAACTGTGGTCTAAGCCTAGTTTGTGTGTCCATTCATCCATTTTTCTTTCTTTTCAATTTGTGGAATATACTTAATGTAGAGATACAAATTAAACTAATAAAACGCGATCATAAAATTTATAGATGGATAGAAACTCAAGAATAATCATGTCTGATTTAAAAGAAGGATTTCAAACTTAATTTGATAACCATACTTAACCTTAAGTATATCAGTAACAAGTCTTAACAGTTCACACAAATTAAATAATCATAAGTATCTTAAATGATAACTTGACAAGTTTTTAAAGAGTAAGAAACTCAAAACAAAATCAGCACTTAAGCAGGAAAAAAAAGTGCATAAAATCTGCAATGTGATAAAAAAAAATCAGCAACTTAATATGAGAATTTGAATGAACGGTAATCTTTTTTTTGTATTACTATATAAATAATAAATGTGGAGAAATGCAATATACTCGTATACGGGCCGGTCTGATATGTTTTTTTATAAGTCTAAGTCAAGCCATTTAAATTAATAGGTTTTTTTTAAAAAAACTCATATTTAACCTATTTATTAAACGAGTTAGACCGGATTAAATTTTCAGTAGGCCAGACCATAGACCCCTGACAGGCTGTCTGGCTTATTTCCACCCCTATAACATAATAGACAAATTTATTTGTTTTTTTTTTCTTCTCATTTTTACATATTATTAAACAAATAATATTAGTAGAAACAAAGGCGGCAGCAACAAATCTTTTTAACCTTGACAACATTGTTGCACAGAGAAGGAAAGATTACCACCTCTCAATAAGAATTACCCAAAATACTTTGAAGTACGTTTTTGTAGTCGGTGAAAAGGGTTCAGAAATATACTTCACTTCTGCGTTCACTTCTGACGCAGTCGGAAGCGTAGGCAAGCAAACGCTAAACCTAGGTTGAAAAGAAACAAGTTTGCAAGTGACAAACTTGTGAAAATAGGGTTCTGGAATCCACCAGAAATTGAGAAAAACTCTCTAAAATATTATTGATTGAATAAAAGTTGCCTCTTAGGCTACAACTGTTAAGCTTAAATAGAGAAATAACAAACCCCTAATGGGCCTAAAAATAACAAACTGAAATAAAACAAAAAATAACAAACTGAAATAAAACAAATAAAATAACAAACTGAAATATTAAAAATACTATAAAAACCCTCTTACATGAGACTCTACCACTTCTGAAGAACTCGACCCCGAGTTCTCATTCTAATAAGGAGTTTCTCATGCATGTTGACTTCTCTAATGAACAAGAGACCACCCTCCTGGATCCCATTGAGTGAAATACCAAGATGACTTGATTTGAAAAGTACAACAGTTGCTTTTATGCCAACGAAGAAATGTAGTAGCCCATGTATTTTTAGGGAACATATCTTTCAATTTTCCACTAGCCACACGACGTGACATTAACATAGTATTCAAACTTTCTTGACCACTTTTTCTACAACCTGGATGCAATTTTTCCCTCATGTATTCATATGTCCAGAAGTAAAAACCATGAGAAGGTACATCCCTCATTATAGTGATGCCAAGTCCTCGATATATGCCGCAAAACCCCTCTTTTCTCCATATGTTTTTAGCTACCTTTACAGGAGTTGTTCCAGATTCTTTTTCCGATTCAACTGGTGCTTCCTCTTTGGGTTTTTCAGCGACAACAACAGCATTCAAAGCTTCCAATAAAGTTGTTCCACTGGTTCCGCCACAGATGTTCCTTCCACTTGAGTCATTTCCAATTCAGCTGTACTATTTTCTTTTTTCAACTCAACTGGTGCCTCCCCTGATAGTTTTTCAGCGACAACAGCAGCCAAAAATTTCTCAAAAAGTTGTTCTGTCGGTTCCGCCATCGATACTTCTTCGACTTCAGAACTCAAATTCTCAATAATTTGATTAGTTCTACCACGTGGAACCCTAATTGGTCCACCTCTCCTGTTCGGATTGTTTTTGTTGTTGTTGTTGGTGATGTCATCGACTTGTTGTTAAAACCGCCATCTGATCTGATAACGCCTTGACCATCGCAGCTAAATCGTTGACCGTCGCAGCTAAAACGTTGAAGTCTGCTTTCGTAACAAATTGATCTCCCATGGAATATCACGTTAGGAAAAGAACAGGAGAAACCTGCTCTGATACCAAATGACGCAGTCGGAAGCATAGGCTAGCAAGCGCTAAACCTAGGTTGAAAAGAAACAAGTTTGCAAGCGACAAACTTGTGAAAATAGGGTTCCAGAATCCACCAGAAATTGAGAAAAACTCTCTAAAATATTATTGATTGAATAAAAGTTGCCTCTTAGGCTACAACTGTTAAGCTTAAATAGGGAAATAACAAACCCCTAATGGGCCTAAAAATAACAAACTGAAATAAAACAAAAAATAACAAATTGAAATAAAACATATAAAATAACAAACTAAAATATTAAAAATACTATAAAAACCCTCCTACATCAAGTTCACTTGTGAATGGTGTGTTCACTTCACTTTAGTTTAGTTTTGGATCCAAACACAAGTGGTACTATCTTACTAACTTGTTGCACAGAGAAGGAAAAGATTACCAACAAATCTATGTGCGCCGCGGATTGTTTCAGTGAGAACACTTTCGTCATTCCGAAATTACATTTTGAAATCCAACAAATTATGCATAACATTGCAGTAATTATACCAAAAAAACAATTATATTGATAATATTGTAAAATATTTAAAAAAATTAAATGAAAACTATCAACATTAATTAAATGTTTGTATTAGATATATTTTTCGATATTAAAAAAATTGTTGAATATTTGCACTGCATTTGTTGCGGATTTTATTTGCTTTTATATGCGGAATCAAATTTTAACATATTGATATTAAGAAATTGATATGATACAATTTTGAAAACTCATGATTATTTTTTAAAAATCAATATTAATGTAGTGTTTCTATTAAATATTTTGTTATTTTATATGCAAAACACCGATAAATATTTGCATCGCTTTTGTTGCAGATTTTACGTATTTATATCTGCATAAACAAATTTTTATGTATTGATACGAGAAAGTGGATATGATAAAATTTTGAAAATTCGTTGACTATTTTTCAAAATTTCAAGTTTTTTTTTTTAAAATTATTTTATATGCAAAACAATGTTAAATATTTGTAGCGCATCCGTTGCGGATTTTATGCGTTTATATTTTCAAAAGTAAGTTTTTTATTTAACGATATGATTTTAACATTCAGATACAATATTCTCTTTAAAGTGTTTTTTTTAAAGTTATAACTTATAACAAACGGCCCTATAAAACCTGTTTGTTACGGATTAGAATAAAAATTATTTTAACATTCAATAATTTAGAGATTTTTTTTTTCATTTTATTTTATAAAAAAAAACATAATATATTTTGTGTTTGTTTATTGTATTAAAATCATTTTTTAAAATGTTTATCGTAATAAATTCATTTTTTTGAAAATAAATTGGTTTGCACTTTCATACTTTTATATTCTTTTTCCTTACTTCGCGATTTCGACACCACACACATGTGATTGTATTTTATACGGTGTTAGATACAATGCTTGACTTTTCTGCGAATAAATAACACAGCTCAAAGAGAAAATAGAGTAAAAGAGTTTGAGAAAATAGAACCATGGTTTAAAATAAAACACAATATAACATGAGCTTTGTCAAAAAAATAAGTAAATAACATGAGCTAAAACTATGGTTAGTTACAAACGAGAATACAATTCAAAGGTTGAGTAAAGCAAGATACTGGACCAGTATGGATAAAAATACACGATGGAAATAATACATGTTCACCTAAAACAAATTCATTTCACATATATTATTTTGTAATAATATATCCACAGTTTAAGTCTTTAAACAATCTAATTATAGGAGTGCTAATAATACCCACCTTCTAACGGTCTCTTTTCAATACTCTTTCTAATCAAACAAAATTCATATAGATATCACTATTTTATGTGAGACTCATTCTTAAATGGTGAGATCTACATAATGTTACTTGATACAAGTAGCGTGTTAAAGTGATCCTTATGTAGTATAACAATTTTTATTATAACAAATCAAATATAGGTAAAAGATGGAAGCTATCATCACAAGAAAAATGGACAGCTATATTGCTACCTTCTTTGAACTGTGTTCTACAACTTATGCAAGTTGAAGTGTTTCCACCTAGGAGAGGAGGAAACATTTGGAAGATACACCAGTGACCGGAAAGAGATACCCCATGTTACTGTAAAGTATTTACACTGACCATTTTAACCCATGTCAAAAATCAATATTTCCTAAACTATGTGGTATAACCTTAAACACCAAAAGATATAGATCAAAGGAGTAATATTTTGTAATCCATTAATGTCGAGTACAAAAGGGCTTTAACCAAAATAATGAAAATAGAACCACCAAAGTATATTATAAACAATAAAAAATATTAGTTGATCACAAAATTAGTTGACCTGAATCAAAAGTATCAAAATTTCAATACCTAAGAGCTATAGACCTCAAAATGAGAAAACCCGTATCATCTAATACTCCATTTTCACAAGTGCACGTGAAACATCAATAGGTGTTGATTCACAATGGAACCAATCCTTAGTACAAATAAGGGCCTCAAGAGTCACAGAGTCTAACGAACTACGGTAGTTATCCATTTTCCTAATTTCTGTGTCAAAAATAGAATCTGCAGAGAGAGTGGATATCGGCATAGACAAAATATCAGATGCCATTCTGGACAATGTCGGGTACTTTGATCCATTAATTCTCCACCAGCTCAGAATATCAAATTCTTGTGCACTTGACTCTAGAGGCTCTTCCAGATACACATTCAATTCTGACTTATATTGTTGGTTAGTAGTGAAGTCAGATATATAGAATTCAATATCAGAAATACCATCTTCAGGTGGAAAAAAGGACTCATCAAGTGATACTTCTTGAAATGCCTCAGTCTTCATCATAGTCTCACACCCTACATCAAAATTTGTTTCGGTAAAAGGAAGCACTTGCATGATACTATATTCGAGGAACAGTTCCTGAAGACCATCCTCAACAGCTCTTATCCATTGCTCAGCATTCTCACCAAATATCTTGGCAAAAGTAGATTCCACGAGGTTCATTTTATACCTTGGATCCATGGCTACAGCAATTGCTAAGATGAAGCAGCTTTCTCTCCAATACTGATCAAACTTCTCTTGCAAGGACGTAATTAAACTACAACAGAAAGGATCCTGGCTCGCCTCAGTCAACTGCATCTTAAGTTTGGACACTTCGAGGAAAAACAAGTTTGCAGTTGAGTACGGTTGGATGGTTAAAAATTTAGCAGCATCATACAAAAACTTCAAACATGCACAGAGATTTTCAACCTGCTTCCAATCATCCATCGTAAGGGACATCGTGTAATAGGAATCATAGGCATCAAAACAGGTAAAAACTTCCTTGAGTTCACAGGCAGCAACAAGCATATTGTAGACTGTGTCCCATTTATTGTTGTCATCGATCAACAGATCCATCTTACTAGGAACTTGAAGTACTTGCTTAAGCTCCAAAAAACTCTCTTCAACCGATTTTGATGATTTCACATATAGCACACTCTTTCGAACTTTGGCAATAGTTTCTTGCATTGCCCAAAGAGTATCTAATGCAAGGCAACTGAGCACACGAGCATAACAACTCTGTCTTAATAATTGACCATTGAGGATCACAGGGTTCTTAAGAGAGAGGAGATCCCTCACATCTCCCATCAAAGTCTCATTGGAAAAGAGTTTATCAAATAGAACGGAAAACAGGCGACCCTTTAAATGCCAATTCTTTAGGCATGTCACTATCGTTTGATTTAACGAACCATCCGAATCAGGAAATGGCACTGCGATAACGTTAAGAATGGGATGATGGAAGTTCCAATCACCATCGATGAAGTGCCCGCGAAGAAAAACATAGCCCATTGTCTGATTTGAAGTCCACAAGTCCAAGGTAAGGTTGACTCGCCCAGGAATCCTGTCAACAAGATTCAAAAGGTTTTGCTTCTCTCTGAGGTAAATGGCAACACAATCCCCTTGGACGGTGTTTAAGCTCAGTGGATTGAACTGCGGTTGAAGTGCCCGCACAAAATCAATGAAACCTTTGTGTTCCACAATATGAAGTGGATAATCGTGTAAAATAATCATTTTGGCAATTTTATCATTGCAATGCTCCTGAGAAAATGAGATAGAAGTAAAGTAAGGTTTTACTCTATCTTGCCTCTTATGTTGATCAACACCAGTTTTGGAAGGTTTTGCTCTAGCTCGCTTCTTATGTGGATCAGCACCAGTTTTGGAATGCTTGGCTTGCTCATTTTTCGAACATATTAAAATGTGCCTACGGAGATGGCTAGTGCCAGATTGTTTAGAACCATTTATATAAGCAAACAATTTTTGGCAACCTTTACAGCGGGCCCTGACACATCCTGGTTCATCAGTGTTCTCCACAGTGAAGTGTTCCCATACAGAAGATTTCCTTTTCACATGCTTATTGGGTTGTATTTCAGAATTAGGCAACTCCATGGCAGTAAAACAGGTGTAGTCCTATATGAACATAAAAAGACAAACAGAGTGAAACAACAGACTAACATAATTTTTCCTTTCAAAAGTAGACTAACATAGTTTAAAAAACGGTTGAACTTGAACCCTGATTACTTCGAGTTAGTTTGAATAAACTTATTGACAAACATTAAAGGAAAAACAAATATTAAAATAACCATAACACAATACTGTGATTGTTTAAACAACCACTTCTCTCATGTAATCTGCAAATCTCGGTTGTCACAGTCAGGACTTTGCATACTAACTTTTGTTTTTTTTATAAAAAAAATATAATCTGCACTCAATTTTTCATTTTTTCAAAAGCTCACTCATTGGACTTTTCTATAAACAACCACACAAGTGAAGTATCATAAACTTAATTTAATTGAAAAACTCCCATGAATTAGAAACTAATCTAAACTAGCCTTATTAAATATAGAGTAAAGACTCATTATACCCCATATGAGATAGAATGTGGCGCCAGTTTAGTCCATCAAGAAAAAAAACAATTTCTCAAATAGTCTCTCAGAATTAACAAATCAAGTGGCATTAGTCTTTAACAAAAAAATTTTGACACCCAAACAATCCCTACGGTTCTTGATTTTGATTATGAAAGACTAAACTAGGCGTCACATTTTTTCTCTGATACTAAACTAGAATGAAGATTCACCCTTAATATTTATATCATCAAAAGCAGGCTAGGAACTGTAATTTTCTCTGATACTAAACAGCAACATACTAAAAATAAAAATAAAAATAAAAATGGTTTTGCTAATAGCACCAAAGATAACACACACATCACCAAATACATTTTGAAAAGAAAAAAACAAACCTGTGTCTATCAATCAAAATTTACTATATAGTTTTTTCTATAAGCCACATCAATTAATTATTACATTTGACTATTTGTTGTGCACCCCACAGCTTAATCTTCGAGTCGGCAAAAAAAAGATATGATTTTTTATTCGGGTTTCACCACTAACACTTTTGATCGAAGGTGTGTCACCCCCAAGAGTACCCCACAAGCTTAATCTTCGAGTTGGCAACAAAAGATATGATTTTTTATATGGGTTTTCCTCGAAGACGTGTCCCCACCAATACTTTTGGGTGTCCGAAGTGTCATGTGATTACTTACATTGAAATTAGTTTTTATCTTAAATTATTATTGGTATTGACGTGTCAGTGCTTCATAGGGACCCTTTAATAAAAAATCAAACTTTAAATTCTTTTTTAGGGTTGGAATCATGTTAACAACTCTCTCAAAAAGAATGGAATAGTAACAAAACCTAACCTAATTCAACCATTCATTCATGACACATATGATTCGATAAGTAAAAGCAGCATTGCATTGATGAAACAAAAACAGAAAGAAACAAAGATGTGTGTTTGAATTGGGAGTAACGAAAAAAGAAGAGAAAAAGAATGAACCTTTGGTTGCGGCGTCGTAGGAAAAGGAACCTTTGGTTGCATTTGAAAGCGTATGTTTGTGTTAATAGTCAGTCCTTGCGGCTGAAGCAAAAACCCATAAACAAGCAGAGTTAAGAAGGGTTCCAAGATTTTATATGTTTTCTCCTATGTTGTTTTTTAACCTAGTTCTTATATTTATATACTAAATCCTCCTTCAAATAATTTGTTTATTTTCCCCTCAAATATTTCCCTAAAACAAAAAAACAAAATCCTTCAAATATGTATCGAATCAATTATCAAATCTAATATTATTTGATATATCTTTTAATAAATCCACTCAAGAATTCACAAATCCTAACTCGACTAGGCATGACAACAAAACTCATACTTGTGGATACCCGCCCGAACCAAAACCAATTTGACGGTTTTTTCCGCTTTGACTGGGTTTGGGTAATGTGTTTGGGTTCCCCGATTTTAAAACACGGGTAGGGGACGGGTGACAGGGATATAGGTACCCACTCCGAACCCATACCTAAACTTGTCCCGAAAAGAGAAAATTATTTTATTACCTCTTTTATATAAATAGAAACTCAAACCCTAAATCATTTCACTCACATAGTCAGATGACACTCACTTATCATGATTCTCTCTTTTCTCCTTATATATCTCACACTCTCGGTCTCTCTTTTCTCCTTCACCATAGTCATCGATCGACATCATCTATTTGTTGGATAACTCATTACAACATTGTGCTCGAGACTGAAAAATACTTTTATTTTTATTACAAAAATTATCCAGTGCGGGGATATCCGAACCCGTCAAGGGGGTATGGGTAGGGTAACATGTAAGTATATGGGAGTAGAGTATGGGGACGAGGAAGGTAAAACTCGTCCCCGCTCTGCCCCATTGCCTAATTTAAGATAAAAACTAATTTAAGCCCCATTGCCTAATTTAAGATAAAAACTAATCTAAGTTAGTTGAGTTTAGGCATGTAACTCAACTAATAAAAAAGTTTAAATTGTTCAGTCGAACGTTATGAACGGAGTTTGAATCCCGACACTTCGCCTATCTAAAAAAAACCGGCTTAAAAGTAACCAATTTTTTATCTGGGTTAGATTTTTTTTTTGAGAGACTGGGTTAGATGTTATTATGTGTTCAACATATAAAGTAAGGTGAATTTTTTCCTTATAACTAGTATAAGATAAACAATTTTGACATAAATTAATTTTACTTTGATATCTATACTATATATATAATCCATTTTGGAAGGATTTTGGGCTGACTTTTTTGTTATTTCAATTATACTCTTAAACAATTTTCTTATAAAAATGTTATATTGTTGGTGTTATTAAAAAAGATAAGAATTTTTATTATATTTGTTATATTATTGTTGTCATTGAAAAAGATAAATATTGTTTGTTGAATTTGTTACATTTGAAAAGTCACATATATATATATATATATATATGTATATATAATATTGTTTGTAATTTACACAAAAATTTCTATTAAATATCATGATAATTTACATGCGTTAGCATAATAAAAAGAGCGGAAAGACGGACATGTGAGTGCCTGTCTTTTCGCTAATATTTAATAAAAAAATTAGCATTTTTTTAGTATTTATTATTATTATTATTATTATTATTATTATTATTATTATCAATTTTAAAATATTCCTCTAAAAATATCAATTTTAAAACATACGGTGTCAAAAAAATTCAAAATATACCTACAAAATCACATGAAATAAAATAAATTCACGTTTAAAATTTTATTTCTCAATAGAAAATCTATATTTAATTTTTACCAATTATTAAGAAAATTATTGATCTTTTTATTCATTATTCCCTATCGATTATAATTGATTTGACTATGTTTATTTGTTGAGGAATTGTCTATATGGAAAGTTTGTATTTTATTTTATTATATACTAGCGTTTAGATACCGTCACTTTCTCTACTATGTTAACACATGTAAGTTATATAAACAATATATTTTATTAAATTTTTATTTCGATTACAATTATATGTATAAATATTTGTTACTTTTAAATAGTTAAAAGGTATGTTTATCTTTTACGAACAATATAACAATATAAAAAAAAATTAAAAAACACCAACAATATAACATTCTTAAAGACAAATTTGTTTAAGGGTATAACTGAAATAATGAAAAATCCGCCTCAAAAAAATCATGTATTCCCTTTATATGTTGTTATATATAATATAGTTTCTAATGCAGTGGAGTAGTCCTATTTTAATGTGATTTAAATTTTTTAATTAATATTTTAAATAATATATTAAAAGATAAAATAGTTTAAATGAATGGTAAAATATGTAAGAAAGAAACTAGCCCAAACTAATGTATTCTCTTTATATATATATATATATATATATATATATATATATATATATAGTATAGATATAATGTTAAAATATACCCACTAATTTTCATGAAGCAGTATTTTAACAACATTGAACAAATTTTTAGCTATCACTTGTTGTCATACTCCGTCTAAAAAAGTGAGTGAATTTGGTCTTGGATTTGGCGTCTCCATCTCGAGGAAAAAATCAAGTTTCTTATGCGGTTGGCTTACAACAACCATGTCCCTACTTTGTCTCTTCCTGGAAAAAAGTGAGTGAGCTTCTACCTCTGACCTTTGTCCAAGTTGCTCTAGTATGTGGAATCCTTCCTCCACTGTATTAGTGATTTAACATCTTTGCCATCCCTATGGGTCTTGGATCTCAGGTTTTTCAGGTTACATTGCAGACACATCTGACATCCTTGCAGGCTACTATAATTCAAGATATCAAAATTCTTCTCAATTTTGAGTGCATTGCCCACATCCTTCGTGAAGAAAAAAGGTGTGCTAACTTTCTAGTTAAGTTTGATACTTATTCTACCTTGGAGCTCATGGTTCAATTTTCTCCTCCGTCAAGCTTGCTACTTCTAGACCTCGTCTGTGCAGACTTTGCAAAAACTTGGTTTTGTAGATTATAGTCTTTCTTTTTTATTTTTGTTTTGTTTTCTCTTATGTTAGCCCTGTAACCAATTTTATTTATTTTTTAAATAAAATACTTGTTTTTTCCCTAATAAATTAAAGTAGTACTTGTTAATATATTGTGATTTGATTTATTTAATATTTGACTTTATATATTTATTGAAATTATAAAAAAAAAGATGAATAATATTTTGGATAATAAAATTCCTACTTACATCGAGGATAAAAAATAGGGTTTGTCTACATGTGTAATATTGCACATGTTAAAGTCACTAAAAATAGTAACTTTTTATTAAAAAACAACAATAATTTATTAAAAAGTTACATATTTAATATAAAATGAACAAGTTCTAAAACAAAATTACGATCTTAAGCTTCTTAACACGTGCAAATTTGCACATGATAGAAAAACACTAAAAAAATAAAATAAAATTCCAACTATCACCATTTGTGAAAAGAAGTGAAGAAAGAAAACATCAGCGCTCAGTGTTTGTTGTTTGTGAGAGCTCAGTGTCTGATCTTGAGAGAAAATGCATCCATGCGCATACGTTTTATCACCTTTGTTGTTTGTTGATGGCTTTGTGGATAATTTTTTCCCAATGGCTCAATCTGTTATCTCATGATAATCTACATATGTTTGTTATGACTATGTGATGTGTCCGAAAACGCGGGAACAAGAAGCTATGAGATGACGTGGAAACGCGGCCTGCAATCTCAATTGGGTTGGTGTGTGAATCTTTATATCAAATACAACATGTAGATGCAAAACAAGATCATATGGAGTTTGGCTTAGACTCGATCAGTGGCATAGGAACATCGTGACACAATAGCAACATTATTCAATGGAGAAAACTTGCTTTGGGTGAGGTAAAATGTAATGTAGACGTTGCCATTTTCAAGTAACAAATGTCTTGCATCATATGAATGTGTTTGAGGGGAGAAAACGACGAGTACATATCAGCCAAAACAACTTGGTTATTCCAAGGAATTCAAGAACCACAAGAAGCGGAAGCGCGCTGTCTAAAAGAGGTGATAATTTGGTATGGAAAACGAGTTTTAACGACAGTGTCCATAGAAGTTGACTATAAGCAAGTGGTTGAGGACATCTCCAACAAAACTGATACCAATTCTAAATTAGAAGCTATTCTAAATTATTGTAAATCTTCACTTTCTAGATTACCAAACTTTAAGATAAATTTTATCAGATAACAAACAAATATTATGGCCCATCTGCTAATTTGTTAGCTCCCCTATTATGATCATGTGCTATTTTTAGGTAAAATTATGTTTTTAGTCCCTTAACTTATCAGGTAACAATTTAGTCTTTTATCTTGTTTTCATTTCAGTTTTGTCCTTTTGATCCATTTGTATATGAATTTTCAAATTTCAAATTCATGATTTTATTTTCTTATGGTCTCCAATGTTCAAATCTATGGTCTTTCATCTATGTTTGTATATGAATATTAGATTTAAAGCTTGAAAATACATATGCAAATGGACAAAAGGCACAAAATTGAAATTTTAAAAAAAAGACTAAACTGTTACTTAAAATTAAGTTAAAGGATTAAAAGTGTAATTTTGCCTATTTTTTATTGAATTTTGATATGATGAAAGAAATGAGTTAATTTGATTTTTTTTTTAGTAAAATAACTAGTGGCTAAAACTCATACATTTTAAACGTGGAGAAGTATAAATGAATTAATTTGATTTACAAAATAGCAGCTACACAAGTGGCACTCATTCGAAGATAGTAGAAAATGATAAAAAAAAAAATTGAAGCTATATTACCTAACCGTGCAGAACCAATTTATGATATAAAAGGTGAAAAACGGTGGCGTTTGTGAGAGTGGGAAAAATGCATCCATACGCATACGATTTATCACCTTTAATGAACGACATCAGCTACACTACCTACCCATATTATGAAGAAGAAGAAGAAGAAGAAGAAGAAGATGGTTACGACTACCTCAATCCACTCGGAAACGACGCCGTTTCTGAAACACCTTCTCCTCTTCCTTTGGGTATGGATTGGAGTCCACCACCACCTAATTGGAACGGTCCCACCACTCTCTGGCCCCACACTTCTTCTTCTTGGACTTTCTCTTCCACCATTCCTTCCTGGCTTCTTGTTCCTCAATCCACTCCTTCTGATCCCGTTGTGGTACTAAACTAGACTAACTTTTTTCATTTTTCCTTTTTTTTTATTTTTTTCTTATACAATTATTTGTTATTATAGTTTTACAGGATTCAAGTTGGTGTTCGATCTCCTCAAGCTATTACCACTACCAGAATTATATTACGCAGATTCAGCGATTTTCTTGACTTGTTTTCTCAAGTGAGTTTCATTTTATCCTTTACTATAAGCTCATCCAAACAGGGTCATAATTACTTGTCAGACTCTTTCGGGGAACTTATCAAAACAACTTATCACATGTTCAAAACTTGTTTTCAGCTTAATTCTATAACTTCTCCAAGATAACTTATCAAAACAGCTTATACAGAAAAGACAAAAAAAAGTGAACTTTATATTTTGTTATAGAAATAGCTTATACGCGCTTATGTTGATAAGGGCTTATGCTATGTTACAAGTTTAGTTGTTTATCCAAACATGGCTTATATGATACAATATTAAACTGTGATTATTGGATAGTCATTTTTTTTAATATTTCTTGTTTAGTATAAGTGTTTTTTATTTAGGAGTTTATTCACCTTGTTTTTGTATTTTATATTTCAGCTGAAAAAGGAATTTCCCATGAAAAACTTGCCTTCGCCACCACCGAAAAAGATATTGAGAATTAAAAGTGAAGCTCTTTTGGAAGAGGTACCAGCAAAAAAAAAACAAAGGAATGATTGTTTTGTGCCAGTTTGTTTAGCTTCATAAGTAACAGTTTTATGTTATTTTTCATTTTTTTAGTATTTTCAATTTTTCGAAGGACTTCTATGAAGTTTGAAACTGACAAATTGGTTTCTTTCAGCGACGGCGTTTATTAGAGGATTGGATGAAAAAATTGTTATCCGATATTTCTGTATCGAGAAGTGCACCAGCAGCAATATTTCTTGAGTTAGAAGCTGCTGCTAGAGCTTGTATGTTTTCTTTATAAACAACATAACGCTCACCATTTTGTGTCAGAAGAAAGGACTAACAACAGTCCTTTGTGATATTCCACATACGTTTAATGTCTTTCTGTTTCTGTTATTTTCAGCATTTCACGATGCGAATCAGCCTATTTCAGACGAACAGACTTCTGGTGGTACTACACCATCACATAGGATCCAAGATAGTTCACATGGTTTTGTTAAAGCTCGTGGTTCATCTGCTGCATCTGTTTCTGGTGATGATACCCCTTCTGAGGTTTCTGAGATGGGAACACCGAAGCATGAAAAATATGAAAGTTCTGATCATATTGCGGACAATTTAACATCGGGGCGTGACTTAATTCATCCAACTGAAACAAGTGTTGATCATGCTGCATCCAGCCAAGACTTTATTAATGAGGATAATTGTACAGACAAGGTCGCCGAGAATTCTGGTGATGCTATAGCTCTTCGCGTAGATGGAGCTGATTTCACACCAGCTAATGCTCATGTCAAAAGACTGTCAACAGAAAGCATTGGAAGTGACTTATCGTCGAGTTCAGCTGTGTCAACTTTGCTTCAGGATGTTTCGCATGACCTTCCTGGGAGCCGTGTATCCTCTGGAAACTCAGATTTGTTATTGACTCTTCCATTGGATGAGCGACACAAGTTGAACAGAATTATTAATACCCAGAAGCAGAGACTAGCCACGGCAAAAACAGATGTTGAAGATCTTGTAGCAAGATTGAATCAAGAAATGGCTGCAAGACAATATCTTGTGACAAAGGTATCAAATATGTGTTTTCTAAATTCTGAAATACAAGTTTTCATTTGCCTTTCTCTCTCTCTCTGTTTTTTTTAATGGCCAATGTTAGTTGTTAATTTTCATTTGCCTCTAACTTTTATTGGTTTCAGTAAATGTAGTTAAGTTAAATCTGCATAAGCTGTATGGTGTTTTTTCCTTGGCAAAATATGATTTTTCAGTTCTTTATACATCAAATTAATGCCATAGATTTAATTATGTACCTGATGTTCACATTCAATAAATTACCATCAGGAAGCCAAATTTAACAATTGTCAATATCCTGTAGTCTGTATGATGTATCATACAAATACTCATTTGTGGCAGAACTGTACATAAAATCATGAAACTGTCATTTAGTGGTCACAATATCATTCATGGTGTTGGTTCATTTTGGATCAGACTTTCGTGGTTCATTGTGGATCAAATTTCTAAGTCAGTGCTCAATTAGTGGTAAACAAATGAAAAGTGTGAACTTGTGAAGTTCTTAGGTTGCGCTGCTGTTCTTGTATTTGAAGTTCATTGAATAAGTTTGTTGTTTACAGAACTAGCTCAGGCTTTTGGAGGATTATGCATGTTACAAGTAGATCAGCTGAAAATTTTGTTATTTGAATATAGAGAATGAGATATTTAAAATATTGTCCATAGGTATATTAGGTGTTTCAAAATGGTTGTTGTTAGCTGTTTTTCCATACAAAAAGTTCACAGTATCACATGCGGGATTCAGCTATACATCAAGGCTTCTTATCCTGTTTTCTCTGCATTTGACAAAAATGAAAAAATTTAGTTCTGAAAGATTAAGAACTGAATCTGTAATGTTCAAAATATTTTCATTTGAAGGGCTAAATATGTATTATAGGTAACTATATGCATTTAGTAAAAAAAATGAGATTGTACAAACCAAAATATTGTCATATGTTCAAGTTCAAGGAGGAAAGGGTAACTGATGAATGTGTTCAAGGATGCCCCACATTATGAATATGAAATGGTTACTCATTAAATTGTTTTTCTGCAATTGTTAGATAATTACTATCAAGTCCTCTTGCGTGCTGAAACTTATCATTTTCAGCACTGAATTGAGTTTATGTGTAGATCTTTCACCTTCCAATGATTGATTGTATCTGATTTTGCAAGAGAGGAGGGTGTTCATTAATAAAAGTATAGTTATTTGCTTCTTCTAATTTTTTTTTATTGATGTTACTAGTAACTTTTTTTTTTAGGGAATGTTACTAGTAACTGTTCACAGATATGTTCATTATGTCAAAACAAGTTTAATCTCAATGATGGAAAAGTAAAAGAAGTAATGAAATCTTATTGGAATTTATATGTTCACGTGTTCAGATATTATGTTTTACTTGTAGGTCAAAGATTTGGAAGTTGAACTTGAAACAACTCAATTGAACTGCAGAGAAAACATGCAGCAGGCTGTTTTAACCGAAAAGGAAAGGTTTACACAAATGCAGTGGGATATGGAGGAACTTCGGAGGAAGTGCCTCGAGACAGAAATGAAATTGAAGTTTGAAGAGGTCTGTTTGTGCTTAATAAGTTCAATTAACATTTCTTTTCACATTTTGGTGGCCTATAGTAAAAAATTATAATGATTTAGGATGAAAGGTTGCTAGCAGAATCAACAAAAGCATCCGTTATTCAGGAGAAGCAAATGTTGCAGCAAGAGCTAGATGTGGCTAGAGAACAACTTAAGCACTTGCAGAAACATCATGATGAGTTTGAGATGAAATCAAAGACAGATATGAAGTTGCTAATAAAGGAAGTGAAATCCCTTAGAAGCTCTCAGTTAGAACTAAAGCAGCAGCTCAGCGAACTGATGGAGGAAAAAGTAGATGTGGAGGTATGGTCCTTTCTGGTTCTTATAAGTTACAACTTTTAGTAATTTTAGACATTTCTCTAAACCAGACTCGGAAAGTAATTTGACTGGTTCCATCTGACTAGTTATTTCTAGAATCTTATTTGCGTGTATTTTTCCTCACACATCGATATATCTTCTTATTCTTGCTCCTTCTACTAAAGGAAAAAATGGTTTAGATTTTCTGTTTTTAGGTGCCCTAAAAATTTGAAAATCCAATTAACTTCATGTTTTTGTTTTGCTGTAAATTATTCAGAGAACTCTTCAGAAGGAAAAGGAAAGAACACAGCTTTCACATGATGCTAATGCAAAGTTGTTGCATGAGTGTGCAATCCTTCAGACGAGGCTTCAGGAGTGCAGTGTAAATTTTCTTGTTGAAGAGGAAGATAAACTAAATGTTGATACTTCACCATCTGATGCTTTGGATTTGTTAGCAACATCAGATAATCGGATTGGTCTCTTGCTTGCAGAGGTATGAAACTTTTTTGTGCGAAAAACATTTTTCGGTGCACCTTGGTGTCAGAATTAGTTTTAATCTTTCCTTTCTCGGGGCACTTTAAATGTCCACAAATTTACAAGCTGCCTTTACAATCTATAACAGCCTCTATTCTACTTATTTTGGAACTCCTATTTTGGATATTACACTCTATTCTTTAACAATTTATTATTTTCATTGACATCTGTTTTCACTAGAACCATGCAAAAGGACGGATTTTCCAGAGTAACACAATTGATGTAGGGCTTAGATTCAATTTTGTTTTGTCGGCATGAATCTATGATAATTTGTGTGTTTCATTAGTCCTGTTATATTTGACTTTTTTCATTAAAAAGCCAGACACACTCCAATTTTCCTATGACAAGATTCCGAAATTTCACGTAGCAATTACCATCTGGGTTGTACCATGTTTACTGCATGCTGTCCCTTAGCCTTCTATATGGTGTCCCCTTTACTCACAGTTTTTTTTTATGTCTGCAAATATATGGAATCAGGCACAGCTCTTGGCACAAGATGTAGAAAATGTTGTGGATGCTGCGGAAGGATATACAACTACAGATGATACTGGGACAACTAATGAAGAATTAAGGAAAATGCTGGCAAATATTTTTGTAGACAATGCCAGTTTAAGGAAACAAGTCAATTCTGTTATCCGTTGTGCTTTAATTGCAAATATCAAATCTGAGGAGAATGAGGAAGATGAAATCCATTTGCAAAAAACTTTTCTAAGCAAGTTTTTAGAGAGATAACATTCAATACTATGTACTGTATGCACCCTATGTATGTTAGGTTACTTCTGTTTTTTTTTTTTTTTTGAGAGCTACTAGGTCACTTCTGTTAATATTATCTTTATGATCGGGTATAGTTTCATTGCCGGAATAGAATTCTCTGCGAATCATAATGTCTCAATCATAAAGCCAATAATCACATTTAGCAAGCAAGCCAACCATGTTGTTTGTTTCTTCAAACCGATTATTGTGATTAATATGATTGCTACATACCGTACCAATTGAATGTTGCAAACCTTGTGATTTAAATAGTTTCTCCTCTCCCCCAAACATTTTTTAAAAAACTAGTGATTCATCTAGACTATACAATTTGGACATGTAAAAAAGTGTGGTTTGCACGTCCACAATGAGTATTCCGGACAAATCACGTGTTTTGAGAAATATTGGGGGAGAGGAAAAATCATTTGTGCTTAATGCGACTGCTACATGAGTACATGGTACATACTATACATCTTCTTACTCATAAAAGGGTGAGAAATAATGTATTCTCACCCTTTTCTGTTTTTTCTCGGTCACGCCTACATGCTTCTATTTACTTGGCTAAAATATATTTTGATCTTTTATCTTTTACTCAATTTGTTTTGGTCCTTTATTTTTTAAAAGATTTATTTTGATCATTTATCTTTTACAATGTTGTACAAATTTGTATTTCCGTTAAATGGGAGTTGACCTGCCACTTAACAATATCATGGAGTGTGGGTGACATGTCAAAACATTGTTTTTTTGTTTATTTGGCTATATTCTTCACCAAAATCCCTAATTTGAGTAAATTACACTAGAGATCCTTTAAGTTAGACATTTATAACAGATAGGTCATTTAAGTTATTTTTGTCACACATAAGTCCTTTAAGTTTGAGGTTTGTAACAGGTTGGTCCTTTAAGTTATTTTGGTCACACATAAGTCCTTTAAGTTTATAAACGTTTTCAATTTAGTCTTTCTGTTAACCAAACGTTACAAAACCGATGATATGACAGTTAAATGTATCATCATCAGACATCTTAGAATATAAAACAATCAAAGAGCATCCATCCTTGCAACCAACTCTAATCCTCTCATTGTCATTCTTTATGAATCTCAAATCGAAACCATTATACACAAAATAATTGATAACAACTTCCTTGAACTCTTCCTTTGATGAGAATTTACATCCTAATGTCCATCGTTTACAAACTTAACTGCCAAATCATACACTTAACTGTCACATCATCGTTTTTGTAACATTTGGTTAACAGAAGGACTAAATTGAAAACGTTTACAAACTTAAAGGACTTATGTGTGACCAAAATAACTTAAAGGACCAATTTGTTACAAACATCAAACTTAAAGGACTTATGTGTGACCAAAATATCTTAAAGGAGAAATCTATTACAAACCTCAAACTTAAATGACCTCTGATATAATTTAGTCTTTTATCTTCTTTCCTCAGAACATACATTAAGTTTGTGTGAAAATGAAAAAAATTCATTGAAACCCAAATCAAATCCATACCCTATACTCCTCACTTCACTTTGTTGACGAGGCACAGAAGGATACGCCTAACTCATCTGATGTATATTTTCAATTTTACTTTTATTTATTCCCTATTTCGAAATCCTTTTTGGTTTAATTTTTACGTTCTCCTTTGAATTAATGTTTTTTTCCCCAGCTAACATCGTTTATGGCTTTATGTAGGGGTGTATATGGTCTGGGTCAACCCAGAAAACCCGGTCAAACCCACCCAAAAAACCCAAAAAAAGTGGGTTGAGTTGGGTAATTGGGTGAGTATGGTTTTAAAAAAAATGAAAAACCCATAAAAAATAATGGGTTTCGGATAAAATTAACCAGACTCAGACCCAATAAACTCACTTACCCTCTAATGCCAACATTTTTTTATTTTCATACGAAAGAAGGAGAGTACCAAAGGTTTTGGTCATAAATCAAGTCTAATTTCCAAAATTGACACAAGACGTTCTCTATATCGAATATCAATACATGTTAAAGTTACAAATTAGGATGTTACTTTTTGGTTATGTTGATGTTAATGCAATTTTATCTCGTGCAACTTTAGTTTGTTGCAAGTTTTTATGATCAAATTTATTATTTGATATTGTCATTTATTATTTTATGACGCTAAAATATAGTGAAAATAAGCTACACAATCTTTTTAAGAAAATAAAAAAGTTGAGTAATTTTTATGAAAAAATATGAGAACTCATCATTTGGTTATTTAAAATAAACAAAAAAAGAAAGCAAAATAATTTGGGTAATCCACTTCCGAACCCAACCCAAACTAAAAATTAGTAGGTTTGGCCAAACCGACCCAATAGTGTAACAGATGGTTATTTTACCTCACCCAAACCGGAGTACTCTATACGGTTCGGGTCTTGGGTTTGGTCAAACTCAACCCAAACCGACTCACGTACACCCTTGGCTTTATGCTCTCTCCTCAAGTCTCATAAGTTGTGTGGATTTCTCTTTTAAAAACATATAAAAAAACAAAGTAAAAATGATAAAACATGTCAAATAAAATCAAAAAAATATAAAAATACCACAAAAAAATCTAAAAATCAAATAAAACTAATGCAACTTTTTTCGGTTTTTTCTGAGAATATGAAAAATTTTAAAAAATGAAAAATGGGTCTAAACGATGGAATTTTGGATTTTGAGGGGTGGAGCCCCGTAAGAAGTTTCTTTTCAGGGAGTCTCGATCCTTGATTTATTTTTCTTCTTCTTATTTTTTGAGAAAGTTTCGGAGGAATCTGATCAAGTAGCGCGAAAACTGGATTTTCGACTGAGAACAAATAACAATGACCTAATACAAAAGGATGAGAGATAGGAAGATTAATATGGTTCTTAAACTAGATATCTATGTTACAAACAGGCTGAAAATTTGTGCTGATACAATTCAGATTATATAATTCGAACTGTTTTTTCTATGAATAAGGGTGTTTAGGGGATGTTCGGATTCTATAATCCAAAAAAAGCAAGAAACGCGCCCTATTTTTTGGGGTGTTCGGATTATAAAATCCGAATTGGTGAGAAACTCATTTTCCACCCCAAAACAAGGGGAAAACTCAATTCGGATTATAGAATCTGAAAATCCCATGGGCATTTTCGTAAAAAAAATAGGGTGCGTGAGAAATGGATAGGGTGTAAAAAGTAATAGTCAAAGTATGGCTTAATGGGGACAATTGTTCAATCCTACCTTATATATAAGAGGTTCATTATACCCGAAGTCGAACTCCAAGTTGGGTTCATGATGCCCTCCTTGCACATGAAAATTGGTAACAAATTTGCCCCCTTATAACATCTGGTATCCTGACGGTTCATCATTCCCTCTTTTTCATAGGGTTCATTCTCCACGTTTACTCCCAGCACCAGAGGATCGAACCTGGCTGTGATACCGATTGATAAAAATTGAACCTAACTCCACCTCAGAACATAGCTCAATTAGGTTCAATTTTGAAAAAGAAATACGGTCACATCATCAATATTTTGACAAGTATCACAGACGCTGCATATTGTTGTTAGAAATCAAGCAGGAATAATTTGTATAACTTTGCAAAAATAAATGACCAAAATGAATATTTGATGAGATAAATGACCAAAACCAATTTTGAGTAAAAGATAAAGGGTAAAAAAAAGTCAAATATCTCTTTTGGTCTTTTAAGTTGACAAAAATACTGGGTTAGTCTTTTAGCCTGTGTAATTTTTTTAGACATGTAAACTCATCATTTCATTAATAATACATCATGAATTCAAATTGGAATAGTATCAAAAGTTTGAAGATTAGTTGTACATGTAGTCACTCTAGCCAACTTGTGAATATGAGTGAGAATAGGTCAGATCAATCGATATGATCCCTACGACCTAGGTTATGTCAAGCCAATATTAGACTATGACTTTTTCTTTAAATAGAGAAGACTATGATTTTTTTTTTAACTCAAAATGGCATACTACATGTCATTAAAAAAAGTGTTTAGTCCTATCAGACGAACCTAATCAAAGAAAAACTCGATGCACAAAAACAAATGTTGCATAAGTTAGTTTCCGCAATTTGATCAATAAATCTCACCATTAGATTAAATTAGATGTAACTTGTTGATCAAATGATAAAAAAGACACTTATGTATGCTTTAGACAAAATCATATAACTAACACTACCACTTTCAAAGAATATATATGACAAACCCTAGTTTGTCGTTTTGGCCCGACACAAAATACAGTTGCTGCCAACTGCTAACATAAACGGTTTTTCTCTCCACCGATCACTTTATTTCTTTAATTTTTCTAAATTGATTCTGATTTCGAATTTCAATTCTGAAGAGAGTGGTGAATCAACGGTGGATTGTATTTTTTTTTCTTTTCATGAATGAATGATCCATCGCATCTTGCTTTAGAGATCTTTTGGTTTTTTTGCTTCATCATTGTGATATCTGTTAAAATAAAAATAAAAAACACCTATGTTATCTGTTTGTTTATTTATTTATTTGTTTATTTGTTTGATGAAATATTGAGATGATTTTACAGAAAGAAAGAGAAAGGAATGGTGAACATGATGGAGTTGCAGATGAATAGTTTGAATCAGAACGTAAATGTGATGACGGATGAGCAAGTCGAAACTCTCCGAAAACAAATTGCAGTTTATGCTGTCATCTCTGAACAACTCCTTCAAATGCATAAAAACCAAAATTGCACTGGTAAGTTTAGGGTTATAGTATCACATCACTCTCTCACTCCATGCAGTATCACATTTAATTAGGTCACACTCCAGATTATTATTTTATTCAGTTGTAGAATACCTAAATTCAGTTACTCTTTCTTTTTATTGGATTAGATATGAATTCAAGGCACCGTTGGGCACCAACACCTGTACAACTTCAAACTATGGAGCAAATATTTGAAGCTGAGACGGAGTGTCCAAGCAAGGAAAAGATAAAAGAGATAGTTGCTGATTTAACCAAACACGGACAAATTTCTGAGACCAATGTATATAATTGGTTTCAGAACAGACGTGCTAGGTACAAAAGAAAGCATCAGAGTAGTGTTAATGTTGAATCAGAAGTGGAGACCGAGGTTGATTCTGATGATAAGAAGATCGATGAGTTTTGTGCGTCTCAAATTGCTTTTGATGGTATGTTATCCAACTAAAGAATGTAGCTTATATTGTTCCTTCTTCCGTTACATGTTTCTATGTTTGTTTTTATGTAAGATTAGTATTTTAAGAATGTAGGGATTTGCAAGTTTTTTTTTTCGGGGTTGAATGAAGGGATTTGCAAGTTAATTAGTCCCGGTAAGGTAAGCTAAATCATACCTTGCTCAAAGTTGACTTCAAAAAGAAGTTGATCTGAATCGAGCAAAACCTTATTTTAGCTCCTTAATGTGTTAGACGGTGTAACTATAATACATCAAAACGTACTGAAATTACACAAACATCCATGAATATCTTTGACTAAATTATAACTAATGGAAGAGACATTTTAGGATCAAGCTAACTAACAAAAGGCACACTCGAGGGCCAAAACACATTAAAGAAAGACACATTTAGAGGTATTTTTTTAAATTTTCATACATTCAAAGACTACAATGACACATTCTACGACTAAAATTGTTATTTACTCAATTGAGTCCTTTTTTATAATATTATTACGTAATTGAGTCCTTTTTTATAATATTATTATGTTACCCTGATGTATTGCTCAAGCTTAGTGAGCCAGTGTGGAGTCTTGTAATGAAATTTTGGTACAATTTAGATTATTTTCTTATTTAGTTGTCAATTAAAAAATGTTCATGGTTTTGACTTTCAAAAAAGTTTTTATAAGTTTTTGAATATTCTATGGAAAATTAAAAATGAGTGAGCTTATGAAAATATTGAGATGTTACAAGAAGCTACTGTTATACTTTCAAATGTGTGAGCCAGTGTGAAGGGCTATACCTTCAAATTCGAGTATTTGAGCTTATAAAATTTGACAATCAAAATTTTTGTTGCATCACATATTACTTTTCGCAGGGAGCAGCAACTATCTTACTGGAAAAATGGAAGCACCTGAGAGCAACCATGCATATGAGCCTGCAGGAGAACACAACACAGAAGGTTGACATTTGGGTTTACTTTTGAATGTTATGATTCGCTACAAATACAAAATTGGTAGTGTGTTTTTGGACTAGTTTTGATGAGAAAAGAAAATTGAACTTTTGTTGACAGTGGTTGCACATTTTACTTTAGTGATTCATGATTTCATGATGTGATGCCGATCTTTTTTTTGTTTGCAACTTTGTTATTTGAACAACTAAAAATTGATATATTTTGAGACAATAATCTAAGTGGTTGAAGTACTTTAAATAAGTGGTTATATGTTCAATAGATGATTAATCAATAAACTAGATGTCAAAACTAACTATCTAGTACTATTTGAATTGTGTTAATCAATTAAAAATTTGTCGTAAAAGTTGTCTAAAATTAGTTGTCCAAAAAATGGTTCACCTATCTTTATTGGTGTGACTTATAACTTGTTTGTTTTTATCTTTTTATCTTGTTTGTTTATTGGTTGCGCCGCGCTGTTCGGAATGGGTGATTATGAGACATTTTTTAGGACATGGACATTGAGGAATATAACTTTGCATATATATATTTTTTGGTTACAAAATATATAAAAACAACTGTTTATTTTTATTTTGAAAAACATATAACATTCAAATTAATAAAGAAATTAAGTTATATGATGTTTTTTAAGGTGTTAGTGTGTTACATGAAGTATTATAAATAAATAAAAAACAAATTTAATATAGTATTTCTATAAAAAAAATCTTTATTTATATGTGAAAATCCGTTAAAATATTTTTTAATACAAAATTTAATTTATTAATGAGTGATAAATATGGGTCCCGTGTAAAAACATATACTTGCATTAATTTTATTAATATATAACATATGCACACATATATTTTATTAATATATTACTCAAAAAATAATTTTATTAATATATAGTTTGCATTATATATAGTTCATAAATATATATTGACATATTTCCGTAAAAAAATATATATACTTACATATATTTTTATTCATATATAGGCCAATCACTCGCATATATTTTTATTAATATATAGTCCGCATTAAATTTCATAAATAAACATATACTTTTTTCAAAAAAAAATACACGGACATATTCTCGTAAAAAAAACATATCTTCGGATATATTTATATTGATTTATCTTAAAAAATAACTATTTATTTTTATTTAGAAAAACATATAACATTTAAATTAATAAATAAATTAAGTTGTATGAAGTTTTTTAAGGTGTTAATGTGTTACATGAAGTATTATAAAAAAAACCTTAATATAGTATTTCTATAAAATCTTTATTTATATTTGAAAATCTGTTAAAATATTTTTAAATACGAAATTTAATTTATTGATAAATATGGGTCCCATGTAAAAACATATACTTACATTAATTTTATTAATATATACCATATGATCACATGTATTTTATTAATATATAGTTTGCAATACATTTCATAAATATACACCAACATATTTTTTCATAAAAAGTCATATACTTACACATATTTTTATTCATACATATAGTTCATACAATCACATATATTTTTTTTTGTCAAGTAGACTAGTAGTCGGAGCTCACACATTTTAAAAGTAGAGAAGTGTGGTGTCTGAGGTTCGAACTCCAGCCTATGTATATATTATGCAATATATCTAACAACTGGGTTAAACTCACAGGGACATCGCATATATTTTTATTAATATATAGTACTCATTAAATTTCATAAATAAATTATACCGACATATTCTCGTAAAACAACATATTGTAGCATATATTTGTATTGAAATATCTTAAAAAACAAATATTAATTGTTATTTAGGAAAACATATAACATACAAATTAATAAATAAATGAAGTTATATGAAGTTTTTTTAAGGTATTAGTTGGTTACATGAAGTAATTTAAAAACCCAAATTTTATATAGTATTTCTATAGAATCTTTTTTATATGCGAAAATCCGATAAAATATTTTTGAATACTAATTTTAATTAATTTTTTTATTTTTTTATAACCTTATTTAACATTACAAGTTGATGTTGCGGTTTGTGGTTGTGAATAGATATGGCAGTTTCGGTTTCAGAGATAATTGGACTTGGAAGCACTTACAGCAGTTGCAACTTATCGCGTTTCCGGCGGAGGGTTAATGCTACTTCACCAAACACGACCTTAGTATCATCAATTATCTTCCCTACAAGGAGGAAATGGTCTAGTGTTGTTGTTCGAGCTCAGAACTCTAGCACTTATTCATCTCAAGTAAAATCTAAACCCCATTTTTTCTCTTTTATTTATCATTAATTTTCTTTCCTCTTGAGCTATGATAAATTCATAATTAAACTACTTGTTGCTAATACACATGCATATATTTTTTTGTGAATGGTGTATGTAAAACAGAAGGAGGATTTAGTGTACGTGGCAAAACTAGTGGTGGGTTCATTTGGTGGTGCGGGTGTAATAAAGTATGGCAGTGCTATTTTTCCAGAGATAACAACTCCAAATCTTGTGTTGGCTCTTGTTATCATTTCAACTCCTGTGCTTGTTGCTGTTTTGCTTTTGATAAATCAAAGTCTTCGCCAGAAGTCATAGACACATTATTAATTTATGAATCAATCAAAACAGTGTAATTATCAGTTGTTTTTGTTTATTGTTCTGTTGGATTTGCATGATTTTGATTTCTGTCCAGAGTATAGGTTTTTTGCTGGAGATTGGTCATTGGCTAAATCGGTGAACTTCACCCCAATAACATGATTAAAAGAAATTATTGTAATCTTCTTTCTTTTCACCTAACTGTCAAACAAGTGGAAAAGATAAGCTCAACTTCGGTTTGAGTAAACAATGTTTTCCAAATTGAATCGTGTATCGAACCAGTAACATCTCGGAATTATGTTTCAATTGTTTTAAATCACTCTAACAAGGAGAAAACTGTGATTGAACCACTCAAATAATCGGATCATAAATCAATTTTTTATTCACGGTTTAACTATTTGGCTAGGTTTGATTTTTAAAACATAAAGTAAATTATTCCTCGTCTTAAAATAAGGCAACAAAGTAAACCATAAGAAATGAAAGCAAACCTTGTAGTATCATATAATTTGATTGACAAACGGAACTTTACAGAGACTATGACTATGAAAGTAAATGCACTGCATTAGAAGCAGCTTGAGGTCAACACATAAAGGATTCCTTTGAAACCCAAATGTTATGGGATCACCTCATGGTCCAAAGAATGAAAGCAGCTATGCAACAAACGAATGAGCTAAATTTGTAGAGTAACGTTTTGAAGAAGGATCTATGAAATTAAACTTCACTTATGCATAAGGATTTTAAGTAATAACTTCTGATTTTTAGGTGATTCAGTGAATTGGAGCTTAGACTTCCTCTGAAATATACTCTTGGTGTTCTCTGGTGCAACCTGTTCAAGGGGGTACAAAATATTCTTCAACAGGTTATTCTGTATAAACTGCCCCATGCCAAAATTTACAAGTACAACAAATAAAAGAATATACGCATTGTTTGTTTCATTCTGCTGCGTAGCTCAAACAAATTTCAGTTATAGCATTTGAAGAAAAAGTCCATATAGTCTCCCCCCTTTCGGCCGGCAGCTGTTCGAATCATTACAACACTAGCCCTAATCAGGTAAAGTATATTCTGGAGAATCTTGACCACCTAATAATTCCATTGAACTAGAGGTTATCTTTAAACCACTTTAGAGCTCCATTTGCCACAGACCTGCAAGTTTCAGTGGTGATAAGGTTTAATCAATTCATCATATGCACAAAACAATTACCAAGGTTTGATGAACGAGAAAACTTTCAACTTAATAGTATAGGACTAAAACAAACGACACCTTATCCTATAAAATGACAACAAAAGAATGGTATACAACATCTACTCTTGTTCAACAATTATTTTCCAGTCAAACCATTTGTGAGGACTCAGCAATGAAAATAATCAACAAAAAATCTCAGGTATGATGTATCAACTCAATGATAATAATATTCTTGTACAAAGAATCAGATCTTATTGAGAATATAGCAATTGAGTACATAAGGAAAATGACATGGATTAAAGAATAAAATCTATCGTTATGACTCCCTTATTTAGTTTCAAAACTGATACTTTACACTTTAAAAGAGTCATGCTTTGCATAATTAGTGATTGAAGTCAGAGATAAAGTTTCCAATCAATGAAAACTGATTGCTCTACACATTTATAAAAATAAAAATAAAAGGAAACAAAATACAATAACATTACCCAGCCATGTTTTTTAGTTTATTCCATAAGTCATCTTCGTCTTCAGATTTCTCTGGTTTTTCTGTGACTGTTGCTGTTGGACTTTCGGCCATTTGAACTGCAGGACTTTCCTTACTTCCAGCTGCAGAAGATAAATATAGTGGTTCAAAATTCAACTATCTAGTCTACTGTGCAATAGTGACAATTCTCTATTGCAACAGCCAAATATGTTTAGAAGACCTGACTAAATATCATATGTTATAGGAAAGATTCAAGACAAAATTAATTTTTCCTATGACTGTAAGATGGGGAGAAAGAACTACAGATATACAAAATGATAAAGAAACCACATACTGGAAGGTTGGGTCCTAGGACGGGATTTTGAATGACTGCTTGGGTTGCCTAGTGAAGCAAGTTCTTCGAGCACTTCACGCTCCTTTGAACTGAAGATGCAAAGTAGAGGCAATTCAGATCACACTACTGATATGGACAAAAAAACAATACACAGGAGGGAGTACCAGAGAAACAAAATCAAAACTATAAAATGACACATTACCTAATACGTTTTGGTATTGTAACTTTAACAGTAAATAAGTGGTCACCACGTATTGATGGTCTGTTTAATTTCGGTACACCCTTCCTTGCAAGGACGAGGACATCTCCAGGTTGGGTACCAGCAGGGATTTGTAGTTCAGAAGTGCCTTCAACCGTCTTTACCTGTTTAAGTGCCGGAAAATGTTAACTGTTGATTGTAATGCCTCAATGTGGTGTCATCAGTGTTGACACCCAAAAAACAAAAAAGTTAAAAGAAAAAATATATTCGACAAAAACAAAAACAAAAAAATATATATTCAACAAAAATTAAAAAGTAAACAACTCACATCAGTGACACCCAAAAATCAAAAAAGTTAAATGAAAAAATATATTCAACAAAAATCAAATCTTAACATACAATGAAACACAATCTCGAAGTATGAAAAAGGCCAAACATGTTTATAAAAGAAAAATGGCCAGACTGTTTTCAGTTTTAGTCATACAAATCTTATCAGCCAAACGTGATTTACTTTTTTTCATGTGATGTTTGCTACAAAAATGCTAGCTGAACAAAGTGTTGTCCAACTAATTACATTCAAGGGCCAACAAATGATAGTGTCAGATTCCGCAGTAAAATCCCAAATATCAAGGGATTAGATTAATAACGGGATTAGATCAAGGGAGTATAATCTGAATAGAACATTAGGGCACATCATGCCAGGTGTCAGGTTTCAAGGATAACAAAGAAAACAAGGATGATGTTATAGCAATTGAAAACAGACCAAAATAAAACCTTAATGAAAACAAAAGTAATAAAAGCATAATTCCAGCCTATAAAAAGAAGCAAAAAAACTCAAGCTTCAAGCATGAATACTATTACTAAGGTAATCTACCTTCACTACGGACCCCAGTATAGCTTCTAGATAACTGATTGATATTGTCGAGCGGAGATTAATATCATCTCTTTGAATTCCTGGTATCTCAAGCACATCAAGATATACGTAAAGATCTCCTGGAGGACCCCTGCTATGACAAGAAGATCAATAGCTGCTTCTGAATCATGTAATTGATCAAATGATATAGTTTGAATTCACGTATAACTAAACCATTTTAATAATGACAAACAACTATTATGCCCTCTGTTGGAAAGGAACATGAGAAGAAACAATACAATTTTCTAGCATAGATAACATAATTAACAATGAAAACTTTTAGTATCTTAATGTCTTTGACCTTTTTAAAATTCTCAAGGTAGATGCATATTTGAGTCCAATTCATTTTTCCATGACTCCAAAGAGGATATATTCAAACTTGAAGAGCAGAACAATAAGAAAGGTCGACAGCAATTTCATTTTATTTTTTTGGTGTGAACCGGGTGTCCTTTGCGCGCAACTGCAGAGACTAATCCCTCGAGCCGGGTAGGATCACAATGGGTGGGAAAGCCCTCCCTCGAGAGATTTAACATTGCTGCATGCCCAGGCTTGGATTCGAACCCAGGACCTCTGGTTAAGCTAGAAGAGATCCATTACCATCTCATCCAAGTGCTCTTGGGTCGACAACAATTTGATAACAAATCAAAACAATTTTCATTTCTCTTACTTGGATATATTAGAAGAATAATTTAGGTTGGGTGTGTTGATCTATGAACATACATTTTCCATTAGCTATTTATATATGGAGTAGGCTTTCAATGCAGTATTATTTGTATGCTACCCTCCTGTTGTCTTTTGTTGGATCATTAAGCTCATGTTTAGATGGGACGTTTGTCCGTGGAAAGCTGGACTTGCCTTACAGGATTTTTCACAACTTCAGATGAAGTCTCCTTTCTAAAGATGGTCAGGAATTGGATTATTCATTATCAGAATGCGCTTTGGTAAAAATGTCTTTGCTTTGCTCAGATTTGTTTGTTTATGTTGAGATCCCTAGCATTCCACCCATATTTATTCACGCTTTAGATGTCAAGTCATAAATGTGAAAGAATATGCTGAGAGTTCCACATAGACAAGAGATATGGCCTAGGTTGTGCTAATACAACAACAACAACAACCAAGCCTTATCCCACTAAGTGGGGTCGGCTACATGGATAAAATTACCCCAAGCCTAGGTTGTGCTAATAAAGCTTGGATAACCCTCACCTTAGAAGTTAATTTGGTAGGGCTAAGTTAGGCTTTAAACTGAAATTCTAAGAGTTTACATTAAGGAAAATTGATGATACTCCTCCTTTTACTTTGTAATATCCTTCATTCCTTTTAGATGTATTTCTTCTTTCATCAAAGTGTAAGAAAACTTACTAACTGATGGAAACATATACGGCATGTGGTAAATAAGTACAATAAAAACAATACAGTTGCGACTTATAATATAAATTCTATCCAATAATTGGCCTTAGACTTTCACAATAAGAAAACTAGATATAAATATAAATATAGCATACCCTCTTGGTCCAGCATCACCCTCTCCAGTGACTCTTAAAATACTGCCTGAGCTAACCCCAGGAGGAACTTTAACTTTTATATTTTTCTTAACCCGTATGCGTCCTTCCCCACTGCATTTACGGCAACTTTCAGATATGACTTCCCCGTCACCTCCACAATTTGGACATACTGAAACCTAACATTGAAAAGAGATTAGGGTAGTACTCTTAAACCAGAGAAAAAGTACAATTTTTATATCTTATGTGAGGAAACTGCACAAAATGATGATGAACTGATGAAGTAATACAAGCAATTGATGAAAAGATAAATCATTTATTCCCAAAGTCGAACATAAGTATGTCAACACCACCATCAAACAACAACCAAAACGTTTTCCTACAAAGTCTGGATTAAGGGGTCAACAATTCATGAAAATAAAAGGAAAATTATAAAGGGGCGTGCAGAATGTTTGACCAACGTAGAAACTTAATTGGAATAGCTTTGTATTTGTGTTGCCAATTACAAACTCTGTTGTGTAATTACAATTTCAACAAGTATTTCTCATGGGATTGAACTCCAATTTCAAAAACTATATCTAAAACAAATAAATAATATTGGTATTACGGAGAACGATTCATCAAAATAAATTCAATGATTCAATGGTAGATTAACTTTTATCCCTTTTTTTATTTTTACTTTCTGGCTGGAGGACTATGGCCGTATATTACGGGAATGTGGTTTACTGATCTCTTCCAGTCATTCCATGCAGCAAATGGGATTTTTTTTGCAGGAACAACCACAGTAGAAATCAATTACAACATAGAAAAATCATATCCGAACGCGTCAAGAAAACAACTCAAATTACCTGTGAGAACAACCCAAAAGGTGTTTGTTCGGTCCTCATCACCTGACCCCTGCCACCACAAGTGGAACATACTCTCATCTTGGAGCCTAACTTTGCACCAGTACCAGTACAGGCATCACATGTTTCTAAATGGAAAAGCTCAAATTCTTTCTCTGTTCCGAAAATTGCCTCAGAAAACTCCAAGGAGAAATCATACCTGTTGATATTTGAATTAAAAGTCTTCTCAATTTACAGCAAACTTTCATTAAAAGTACAGAAGCTGTAATTTTCATATGTTGAACTGCCAATATTAATTATAAAAAATATCAGACATCAGGTAATATTTGGAAAAGCTATTGCTTACATTCTCCTCTTGTCAAAGTTATATGCAGAAGAATAGGAGTGTCACTTAATTGTTACTTGTTGAATCATTTCCCCTGATCCTTCCACCACCACCACCACCGACCCCCAACCAAAGCATTAGATTTTGGTGTTATATTCTCTTTTGGGGCCCTTTACTTGTATCTTATGGAAAAGTATTGTGGAGTAAGGTTTAGAATATTTGTACTACTCTAGTATTTGACCTAGATTAATACTCATATAATAAATAGGGGTCTAAATTGGTGATATGTATAAAATGTTCAAAATCATTCTAACTGATTAAATCTTTTTTTTTCCCTAGGTTTTCCTTTACTCCTTGAAATCCTCTGTAGCCATCAATGACCAAGCTTTATTCAACTAGGAGAGATTAGATACATGGATCAAACACTGCCTATTGGGATCTATCGAAATTCGAAAACTAAATTTTCAACAAATCAATTTAGAATAAGGTATTTTTTAGACATTTATGTTAAGAAGCTAAATATAATAATCATTTCCTTGGCATACATGGCTAGAAGAAAAAGACACAATTATCCACAGCATAACTCACCGGATGTCTTCACCCTTAGTAACAGTACTACGACGCCGTGTGCCAAATCCAGACGGATCCATGGTAGAAAAGCCGCCCATATTTGGCCCAAAAAATGCCTCAAATAAATCAAATGGATTTGTCTGCAAGAAAAAAAATTATTAAATATAAATGTACCTTACATAAGCAGCAAAAATGGGTAGACAGAGTGAAAGACAAGTTCAATTGGCATGCATTTCAATTTTTTCCCATAAAGAAGGCAACATTCGACATTAAAGCATCAGTAAAATAACTTGTAATTCTCCTGACAAGCAAGTTTTTATCATTCTTTCAAGTGTGTGTCTCCCTAATCTTACATACTAAACAATCAAGCAAAAAAATCATATTGAATACCGCATAGGCACTTGATCCTCCTCCGACTGAACTCTTAACTCCTGCCTCGCCATATTGATCATACAAAGCCCTCTTTTTGTCATCTGATAGCACCTGACAGTGTTATAATTCAGAATTCAGACGCAAATGTCATAAATATAATCTAAAACAATTATACTACTACAAGATGGATTTGTGGCCTTCCAAAATGAAACAGGAGCTTAAGACATTTCCATCAATCCAATTAAGAATAAAAAGTACCATAGAACTTTCTTATGAAGTTGAGTCCTTTATAACACGGTATTAGAAAGAAAAAAACATAGAAACGGTTTAAGCTACTTTTGCTTATCTACGCTTTAAAACTTGACTTTTTCTGTTTTGATCTGCCGTTTTCTTTGTTTAAATTGAAGCACTTTACTAGCCTTTGACTTGGTCAAATTTTTCATAGCACGTAAATGTTTCATATTGACGGTCATATTTTGCAACAAAGCACAACATAATGGGTGAAAAAGTTCTAAAAGCAAGCAAGTAAGAAAACCTTGGAATTGAAAAAAAGAGAAAAAAAATTCATCAGATCAGGGAAAAAGCAGCTAAAGCACCACTGATCCCATTTAAACGTCAAATGAATGGACAAAGCCTATGTGTCTCTAATGTAATTTTTCCACAATACTGAAAAAGAAAAGAAAAGCGGCAACAAGTTGGGAGTTGGGACCCTAAGTCAAAAAATCAGTTGATTACTTTTGCAATTGATATTAAACTTGAACATGCATAATATTCCAATAAAGAAAACTTAACACAATAACAATGAACAATGAGTGGTGTAATTTCTATACATACCTCATAGGCATTACTAATCTCTTTAAACTTGTCAGTTGCCCCAGGTTCCTTGTTCACATCAGGATGATACTGCATAGAAATCAAAATAACGCAAAAATCATGCCAGGTAAGATTGTTTGCATTGAAATCGTGTGTATTTGGTTCTGCATTGACAAAAATTGATTTTGAATGAATTGATTTTATAAAATTGACTTTTGTTAAAAGTTAATTGAATGTAAAATGGTTTATGTCTGGATACATTCATATAAAAGTGGAGTTGAATGATAAATTTTAGCTTAAAAATCATGTTAAGAGTTAAAAGGATCAAAGCTTCAAGTTAGAAGCAACTCTACTCGAGAGCAACCAAACAAATCAAAATCAATTTTACACCTCCATAATCAATTTTGACCACTCCAAATGTGGAACAAACATAACTGGTTTATGTTTGGATATATTCAAATAAAAGTGACTTGAATGATAAATTTTAAAGTTAAAATCATGTTTGGCGTCAAAAGTTACAAATCCTAGCTTCAAGTTAGAATCAACTCTACAGGCTAAGGCTATGTTTGGTAAAAAATAGTGAATAATTGATAAACTAGCTTGTAGCGGATAACTGATAAGCTAACTTATAGCTGATAGCGGATAAGCTGGCTGATTGAATTTGTAGCGTTTGGTAAAACTGGCGGTGAACTAACTTATAAGTATTCAATGATATAAAAAAGATAAATCTAATCAATATTTTATTTTCTTTCAATTAAGGTTACAAGGGTAACATTGAGATAAAAAATGATAAACATATAAGCTACTTGAATTAGCTTATTAAAAAATGCTAAAAGCTAGTAAAAATAAGCTATAGGCTTGTGAGACCAAATGGGTCTTTTTTAGGGTCTGTTTGGTAAGGCATGTTTTTGAGCTTATAGTTTATGTCTTATAAGCTCATTTGACTAAAAAAGACCGGTTTGGTAATGGTCACTTCCTCATGAGCTTATAGCTTATTTTATAAGCTTATAGCGATTTGTGATAAGCTAATTCAAGTATCTTATGACTTAAAATTTATAGCTTATCACTTTTATCTCAAATTTACCCCTGCAGTCTTAATTGAAAAGAAAAAAATAGATATTAATTAAATGCACGTTTTTTTATGTAATTTCATATTTATAAGTTAATTCAAATGCTAATTTTACCAAACACCGCAAATTCAACCAGCTAGCTTATCAATTATCCACTATTTTTTAGCCTTAATCAAATGAGCTTTTAAGACATAAGCTATAAGCTCAAATATGTGGTTTGCCAAAACAGACCCTAAATCAATTCTCCCCATCTATAATCAATTTTCCCCCATCCAAAATTGAAACGAAACAGACACCTAACAATATGCATTGAAAAAGCAAAGTAATAAATCCAATTTAAAAATGCAAGAAATCGTAATCTTGATAGAATTAATAATTTGAGCAAGAAAATAATGAAAATTGAATGGTGAATGGAAAATAGGATGATACCTGACGAGCTAACCTTCGATAAGCGGCTTTGATTTCTTTACCAGTGGCGGACTTGGGAACGCCAAGAGTAGAGTAATAATCAGAAGAAGCAGCGAAAACAGTTTGAAAGCGTTTTGGTCTACTAGCAGAAGAGAATTTAGAATTAGAGTACGAGAAAGTAGAAGGAAAAGGAGACGAATGAATGGAAAGGAAATTGTTGTGGGAACGGAGATTAATTCCTCCGGCACAGAAGCATGAATGAGTTGAAGATGGTGGAAGAAGAGAGAGTGATATAACTGCCATTGAAATTGAAATTGAAATTGAAATAGAAGAAGAAGAATATACTAGTTAAGTAGAAAAGTATGTTTTGTTCATGATTTTAACGCACGCTTCGATTGTCTGTGGTAAATGTAAAATGGTGGTGGCTGAACTCGAGAGTTCTGTTATTGGTACATACCAGAGAGGAAGGGACTGAGTGGGACCCACAACTACCAGATAATTTGTGGCTTACTTCTAGCCTCGTCCTCTCCAACTTTCTTTCTTTCTTTTTTTTTTTTTTTGCTTTATTCTTCTCTCCATTCCAAAATGTAATTTATTAGGCTGTTCACAACAATGAGTCACCAAAACAATTTTAATGCGTAAAATTCATTCTCATCGAATTGATTTTGATCAAAGGTGATTTTTTTTTGTGGGGTGCGCCACCTAATACAGTAGTGTAACGCATATGCGACACTCGAGAAACCCAATAGCAAACTATTGTGATGGTTTCTCCCTCTTAAAAAAGTAATTTAATATTGTGTGACTCGTTGGGACACATATCAGATATTAAACTGATAAAGGTGATTTATATTTAAATACATTATGTAAAATGAGTTGAACTATAAATTTACGTGTGAAAATCAATTATAGAATCAAAAGTTATAAATCATAACTTCAAGTAGAATCAATTTTATTCGACAACGATCAAACATGTCAGAATCAATTTTAGTCCATTTAGTTTTTTATATTTAATTTTAAAGAGTTGAGATTTGGAAAGTTGCATATTCAAACTCGTTGTCTAGCATATATCAAATTGTACTTATGAAACATCTATTGAATAGTTTTTATGGTGAGTTATATGGGAGGTTGCCTTCATAAGTGGTCAACCATGGACTAATGTTTAAAACTATCACAAATTTCAACGATGGCGGACGGTATTTTTTAAAAATAAAAACTCATAATCCTTATTGTATTTATAGCCAAGACGGTGATTTGATTGATGTCGATTCAAATCATTCAATACAGGTTACGTATTTATTTTTCGTTGTTTTAATTAAATTGTTATTAATTAAGTAACTATTTCAAATCGAAAAAATGAGGAGGATCATTAGCATCGGATTATTAACATGATAACATCTACTACCGAAACAACTTATGTGATGGTTGGAGTTTTAAATATTTTTTCAATATTAGTTCACGAGACCACTTATGATGGTCTTCTATATTAGAATTTCTCTAGTTTTTATATAAACAAGATGTGTTTAATCATAAATATAATAATTAATTAATGGTTAAATATATCAACCTATTATATTTAGCTTTTTACAAGAAATTTTTACGTCTGTGTGATATGATATGATACCATCTGATCATGTTATAAATGGCTTGAGCTTGGCACACTTTTTTCTTCTACCTCTTCTAATAATACCAATTCGTTCCCGTTAGGAAGTGCACTGTGCAACAATTCGCAAAGCATAGAGTTCAGTTCAAAGGTGTTGAAAAATATGTTCAAGCCACTCCTCCGCAAAGGGTATGTCACAAGAGCAAGCTATATTTGTATATTTGAGATCTATTCTGGAAAATTTTCTGGTTGCTTTGAAATTAGACATAATAAGGTAGTAGTATTTGTTAGTGTACAGAATGTGACAATTTGAAAAAAATCATGACTAAGATGGGTTTTGCTAACAAATGATGAATCCAATATTCCTTCAAAAAAAAAAATGATGAATCCAATATATTCTTCAAAAAAAAATGATGAATCCAATCGATCTTAGAGTGCACCATGTCTGCTTCGACAGACATGAATTAATTTGTTGTCTTTGTGTTGTTTTTGTGGACATAGGATATTGCAGAGTACTATATCAAGATGCAGATAAATGCTTATTTTGGTTTTTCTGGCCGTGTAAAAATACTCAATTTCTATCTAATAGTAGTAATGCAGCTACATGATAATGATACTCAATTTCTGGCCGTGTAAGGCATGCCATGCCATGTTCATAATAAAAAACTGTATCTCCACGCTTCCATATGCTATTAATGTTATTCGAGGTTGATTATTATATTGAAATACTTGTCTACATTTTTCATTTTTGTGCATCAAAATGGGTTAGACAGAGACATTTGTGGGAAAATGAAACAACTTCCCAAGCTTGACTGTGTGTAAGTTAACATGTTGAGTTAAAAGGCATTGTTGAACAATTACAGTTCTGAACAGTTAAATGATTTTTGAGGTTTTCAGAATGATCTTGGTTGGAGTCTTGTAGATGACACTGTCATTAATCATGGTCAAGCGATTATCATTAGATCAGACATATATAATGGAAATCAAGATAATCATGTATTGAACAACCACTGCTATATTGATAACTGAAAATAATCAACACTCTAAGAGCAACAAAAAAAAATAATATATTGTGCATTGTGATGGTATTAAACTGATATTTAACATTCTCAGTAATTATAGTACATACAATTCCAGAAATGGATTCAATGAAGAATAAATAATTGAATTAACTGAAGAATAATTATTATCAGTTCTATTCCAGGTTGATATGATAGATTCACCCCTGAACTAGGAATAGCTACATTTCCTTGGCCTACAGGAGCGACACAAACGGTAACAATAAACAATAAATACTTCTTTTGGAAAAATAAAACACCAGATACATATTAACCCCATACAGCTATTTAACTGCCTTGATTGTGCTAATTCTATCGCTGATTGCATTAGAAGCCATCGGGAGGGAAACGCCCAGGAAAAGGGTTGTTGTATTTTTGTGCCTGATTCAGATGCATTTGCAAAGCATAGTTGTTAACCTGTAAACAAAGCCATAGAGATACAACATTCATCGGCATATACAAACAAGTTTTTGTAATACAAAAAAAATGGAAAGGGTATTCATCTTAGAACTTTCATCCACCAGTTTTCCCCGGTAATCCTATTGTCCAAGACAATGGAACCTTTTTAGAACAATGTACTTTCTTATGTTCAGATGTAATAAATCAAGCATTGGCCTCACAGCACACACTCTTTCAACATAGCCGAACCAGAGTCAGGCAGAACAGAATGGAGGAAACTTGGAGATGACCAGTAAGCAGATAATTCTCACCCTCACTTAAAAGACTAGTGATTGATCAGACAGTGGATTTACTACCAAGACTTAATCACATGGGAAGAACACGTAGAAGCTAATACAAAGCCCTTAGAATCACTTCAATGCATAGGTATCATTGCCTATTGACCATCAATCTCCACGATCATCATCATTTACATTTAAGTCATTTCTATTTATAAAGTTTAACATCATTTCCTCCTTTTCTCTACCATTTTACAAATGAAACTACATTAAGTCATTTCTATTTATAAAGTTTAACATCATTTCCTCCTTTTTTCTATCATTTTAAAAATGAAACAACACAACAACAACCAAGCCTTACCCCAGTCATTTTTTCAAATGGAAGGAATTCAAAATATTAATAGAAAACTAGATAGCAGTTGAATTTCCGAAATTTTCAAACCAGAATATGAGAATGATTGAAGTGTTATGATAAAATGGGGAATTGTGTGTGAACAGAACAGGGATAAAGCTGATCTCTAACCTCAAGAGTTCTGATCTGTTCCTGGTATTGAGACACCAACTGCTTCAACTGTTGCAACTCTCGGTCTTTATCCTCGTAATCAGAAAGGCGTTCAAGCTGGATTCTAAAAGCACTTTTAAAACAATTTCTCTCCTTGGTCAAGACTTCAATCTGATATTTTAACATCAAATTTTCCTGAAAACAAAAACCATTATACAAGTTCAATACTTACAATCCCTAATCATTTTTCACAACAAACAATTTCACTCCATAATTGTATTCCAAACTCCCAATACCAATTAAGAAAAGCAATTACAGCCCAAACACATACCTTTTGAAGATCAGTTATTTCCCCAGAACTCGCACGTGCGCTGATCGATTTCTCAAAAACCTCAAGCAGTTTAGCTGCACGGGCTCTAGCATCATCAACACTAGTAGCACACGACATTTCATTAACAAACAAGTCGATCCATCCAGGTCCATCAGCAGGAAGATTGTTTTCAGCAGGCTGGTTCCCAGAAGCAGAAGCATCCCCGTTATTTTCAAAAACACCTACAAGTTATTCCAAAACTAATGCATCAAAAATTTCCTTTGAATCTTCATCAAAACACAAAATGACATTAGAGAAATAGCATAACAAAACAACACTATCACTACATGAACATCCAATTGAAATTTGAAATATTATGTGTACAGATATAATATCCTGTCCTATTAGAGAACAACTTAAATTAAGAGCTCGATTGTTAAATCCGGTTGTTACAACTTCTTTTAAGAGAAAAATCACTTTTAGACCCTAACATCAACTTATTGGGTCACATATGACGTCATTGAAAGCAGCAGGTTTTGAATTTGCAGGGATTGAACCCAAACAAAAAAAATTACAGGGACTAAAATCAGAAATCACTATAATTGTAGTGACTAAAATCATATTTAAACCTAAAAATATGAGAATATGCTCACACAAAAAACTACAAACAGCTTCAAATGAGAAGCTATTAGAACAGCTTCTCCAAAAAATCATTTTTGATAACTGATTTTTTTATGATAAACAAACACAAAACAACTTCTACTCATTTAGAAAATCTAAAAATTAATATCTAAATTATCGAATATCAAAATCACTTTTTTATAATCCATAACAAATGGGGGGCCCTAAAATCAATGATCCCTAATTCATTGATGAACATTTAAAATAATCACATCGAAATCAAACCTATTTCAACAGCAGCTTCCGGTTGCGGAGCAATTACAGAATTTTCATCAGCAGATCCCAAACAAAGACCGTGCAAACTCTTAATAGCAGCATCTAAATCATTACCACATTCCTGTAACGCTCTTTCAATGATCTAAAACAAAAAAACAAAAAAACACATTCGGTCAATCAATTATCATTGAGAAATAAATAAATAGTTGAAAAAATCTAGAAAATTTGAAAAAACGTACCTGATCATCCATGTTGGGAAAGAGATTACGAAGATGATCGATTAGGGTAGGAAGAGAGAGACGAATCGGAGAAGAGGAACAACGAAGCCTCTTGGCTGAAACTGGTGGTGAAGGAGGAAGGTCTTCAAAGAAAGATCTCTTGCTTCCACACACCGCAGCAGACATCGTTCAAAACTGCGTCCTCGTCTTTTCTATTTTCTTCTTCTTCCTTGTTCTGCAACAAAATACCAATTCAATCGAAAAAATTGAGAGATAGGGTTATGAGATTGTTTTTATTTGAAAACTCGGTATCCTGTCCAAGATCGATATCGGAATTAGATTCGTCTCTTCGGAGGAAGAATAGGTTTTGGGATGATGGGATGTTAGAAATTCATCAATCCAGGGTTATCGTCTGCCCTACGTTCAAAGTTTCCTTCTTTATTGTTTGTGTCGTCACATTCTTTTATTTAATACAAGAATTTTCATTCTTTTCATTCAAGCTACACTATTTAAAGATTTAATTTATTTATTTTCCCAATTTCAAATTCCAACTATTCTCTCTTTCTTTTACTTTTTTACAAAAGAAAAATGAAATTCCATTCATTTCAAATTGGTATGGCATATTGAATATAATAATTATACAATTACAAATTCAATCGTTGTTAAAAAAATTAAAATGATGAATTTCCAAACAAACTCATAACATCAAATATGATGAAATTAAAGTGTGTTTGGAATATCATGTTTTTGGATATGTAATGTAATTTTGACGACGTTAAAGTCATTGACTAAATCGATATTAGATTGAAGATAGGTTGTCGTTTTGAATCGAACAAACATTGCAACAAGACGGAAAAGTAAAACAATGTCGCACTATAACGACGAAACAAGACAACCTCGCACTAATACGACGAAATAATTAAAGACGCCTAAAAATAAGTGAAAATCGCTAATTTAAATGAACGTGGAGAAAAAACAACTTATGTGGATGATTTCAAGTCAAAAGTTGACTATAAATCATTCCTCGATTGTGAATAAAAAAGAGGAAGAAACTAAGATTAAAGAAATGATGGTGATTGTTGAGTGTGAGCGAGGGAGATGGGTTGATATAGAAGCATTCTTATTTATTATTCAATTTTAAATTTGATCATGGTATGAGGTTTAAAAAAGGGGGAGAAAAGTTACAACGCATAAGAAAATAATTTTGTCAACAAACATATCACTTCGCATAGATTCGACTATATTGATCATCATATAGCTCGTATGTATCTAATCGAGTTATATTTTTTTCCCTCGATATTTAGTCTCTGAATTATATAAGAATTGAATAAGTTTTTGGTTCTTGTAGATATAACAAATTTCGTTTCTAGTCTCTGCAAAATTTATCAACAAACAACGGTCTTTCAAATGTTTTATATCAACATTTTTTGTTCATGTCTTGAAGTCAACTCGTGTGTACCCTTTAAAATTTTGAATTATTTTCTACAGTCACGTGTAATACATTATTGAAATCTCTCTTGCAAGAGTTTATAATTTTTTAACAATAAATTAATTAAATATGATTTTTTTATTTTTAGTGTTAAACGACTAAATTTAAAATAAAATAGTCGTTTATAAACTAAATTAATGATTTATTCCTACATAATCCTAATGAAAACAAGGAACACTCTTATGCAAAATACAAACTAAAGAAAGTATCTAAGAGTGGGGAATATTATCTTTGTGTAGTGTATTGTGAATATTACTATAAGATATGTATTTAAATTATAAACATTGTCGGCGTAAATAATTTTTACGCTACGAATTAATTGTAATCGTCAAATCATTATATGTTTAATTTTTATCACTATCACTTTTAAAGTCGTGCATGTAATTGATTGGAACGCGTCGGTAATGTAAATTATTTTACACTAAAAGTGAATGAAAATTAAACTCGTAATAAAAAATAAATTATAAGTTCATAGCTCTCTTCATTCTCCTTACAACATCCTTCATATATATACTTTTCGCAACATAACATTCATCATATACGCTTTTGTAGCGTATATTATGGACAATGGTAGACATTACGTTTGAGGGAAAATCGATTTGTTGGAATAGTATGTGAACTCGGTTTATTTGGCTTAAAAAATAATTCAGAAACTACCAGTATGGAACACAAACAATTAGTTTTGAATTGACAATACTTTGTTGGATTGTAATTCGAGTTGTCATTCTATATAGATGAGAATTAACATGTATGACACAATTTGAAAAGTGGACCAAATTGTATTCAGTAATTAAGTGATAAATAAGATTGTCTCTATAAAGATAATCGTTGATTACATCTTCACTATACTAATTGCAGTATAAAGTGGCAGAAGTCTCTGTTATCATGGCTGAAAAAAGGAGATGTCTTGTAGAAAGAGGTTGAATTCTATCACTAATATTAATGTTAATATAGCTCAAGTGGAGGGAGTATCTAATGTTCGTGCATCAATGTATAATCATTTTAAAAATCATTTCAAGTCTATCAGTCTCGATAGATCGGGAGTGAAAAATTTCAATTCCAGTTTCAAAACCACAAGTAGACAAATTAGTGATGAGTTGGTAAAATTATTCAATGAAGAAAAGGTTAAGAAAGCAGTGTTAGAGTGTGACAATTTCAAAAGTCTTCGATCATATGATATAAACTTTGATTTTCTTAAATAGTCGTGCAACATTTTATCTTAAAAAAGAATACGGAACAACATGAGATAAGTAATAAAGGAAAGAACAACTTTTTGTCCATCAACCTTTTGAACTCAAGTGACTATTATCCTTGATCCCTTTGATTTTCTCGCCTTGTACTTACCTCTCATTCTCCACAAAACTCTTTCCTTCCTTCTCTACAACTTTATAAACAGACTGTAGTGGAACTTCATCTCTCATCTATACCAGGTAACTTTGTTGTTTCTTTTTCTTTTCTTTCCATACCTTGGTTTTTCTTTTCGTTGCAGTGCGTTGTTTTGATGTTCAGATGTTGTACTTGTTGAGTCTTTAAGTGTTGGCTGCATTGTTTGGCAAAACCAAAGTATGGAATAGAAGCTTTTCCTTATGATGAACATTTCTTCAGTTACAAGTTTTCTCATTTAAAGCCATTCAGAAACTGAAATCTACATCAGAAGCTGAAATGCTCATCAGAAGCACTGTAGTACTTCAGAAGCAGTTTCAGGTTCTGAAGCCAGCGTTGACTTCTGTTGACCACGTCAGAAGCTGGGTTTGCTGGATTGTTTTGCACGTATCTTGGGAGATTTAGCAAGGAATTATGTTTGTATAATTGCTTCTAGAATGCTGGGTTAATTGGAGAAGATATCTTTGAAGATTTGGTTCAAAATTATGAAAATTCGTATTTTCTGTTTTAAATCTTTCAAAGATTGAATGCAGTTTTATTTGTTACTTTATTGGAACAATCTTATTCCAGTAACAAATCAATTCAGAAGATTTGGAGCATAATTAAGAGGCTTGCTGAAGATTATGAAAGGAGGAGCTTTGTTATTGGAGACTTACATATAATTGAAGAAATTCAGAGAAAAGAGTCTTAGAGTTTTTATTGTGCACCACTCATTGTTTGAGTTGGTTTAGTGTTTTTATAGAGTTGTAATTCATTCTAAGCCTTTAGGTACGAATGAAGTTTTGTCTTTGAAGGTTTTCTCAAAAACAGGGTAGTTGTGTTTCAGAACTGGTTAAGTTCAAAGGGTAGTTCAAGTAGCTGGGTTGTAGTTACTTGAATAGGAAGTTAGAGGTTTTTCTAATACTCAACGTGTTGGGTAGAATTCAAGACTAGGTGGAGATTGATTGCTTGAGATAGGAACTGGGAGTCAGTGTCTGAGTCTTAAGGATTAGTTCCAATAGTGGAATTCCTTCCTGGATTAGTATCCCCCAGAGTAGGAGGTGTTTACTCCGAACTGGGTTAACAAACTTCTGTGCCTTTTTACTTTCCTGCACTTTAATTTGCTGCCTGTGTGTGTTTTTGTTTGTGCTCTGTTTTGCAAACTATTGTGCTAAGTTCTGTTCAGAACCTGTTGGTTCAGAACCTGCGCTTATCTCTTAAGTATTGTCTGGCCAGAATTTCAATTGGCATCAGAGCAGGCACCCTGCCTATAATTTGGGTGAGATCCAAAGGAGTTAATATCTGGCAAGCATGGATAGAGAAGGAGGATATGTCAATAGACCACCCCTACTAGATGGCACAAACTATGAGTATTGGAAGTCAAGGATGTGTGCTTTTCTAAAGTCTATTGACAGCAGGACTTGGAAAGCTGTGATAAAAGGCTGGGAACATCCTGAGGTTTTGGACAAAGATGGTAACAAAACTGGAGTTTTGAAGCCTAAAGAGGAGTGGACCAGAGATGAAGATGACTTGTCTCTGGGAAATTCAAAAGCTTTGAATGCAATCTTTAATGGTGTGGACCAGAATATGTTCAGACTTATCAAACAACGTACTGTTGCAAAGGAGGCCTGGGAAATTTTAAAAACAACTCATGAAGGAACTTCTAAAGTGAAGATGTCCAGATTGCAGCTGCTGACCACCAAATTTGAGAACCTGAAGATGAAGGAGGATGAATCCATTCAGGATTTCTACATGAATGTGCTGGATATGGCCAATTCCTTTGACTCTCTTGGTGAAAAGATGTCTGATGAGAAGTTAGTCAGAAAAATCCTCAGGTCCCTGCCCAGAAGGTTTGATATGAAGGTCACTGCAATTGAGGAGGCTCATGATATTTCTGCTATGAAGGTTGAGGAGCTGATTGGGTCACTACTCAATTTTGAAACTGCCTTTTGTAAACAGACTGAGAAGAAAGGAAAAGGTGTAGCTTTTAGTGTAAATTCTGAAGCTGATGATCAACAAGAGTCTGAAGAGGATGACTTATCAGAAGCTCTTGTGTTGATGGGAAAACAATTCAACAAGATTCTGAAGAATGTTAACAGAAAAGCCAAAGCCAAAGGTCAGAACTTCAGATTCAACAACAAGAAGCAACAAACTGATGAGAAGAAGACCAAGTCTGAGGAGAAAAGCTACCAAGCCAAAGGTGTGCAGTGCTATGAGTGTGAGGGTTTTGGACATATCAAATCTGAATGTCCTACTTTCCTGAAGAAACAGAAAAAGAGCCTAGTTGTTGCATGGTCTGATGATGGTTCTGAAGATGATGATGTTAGTGAATCTGATATGTGTGATACTGGTCTGGTAGTGAGGTCAGGAGCTATCTTGAAGAAGGAAGTTGTTTTAGAGTCTGAGACCTTTTCAGAGTCTGACTCAGAGTCTGAAGCCTCATATGTGTCTGAAGCTGCTAAAACCTCATATGATGAACTAGCTGATAACTACAAGAAGCTGTATACCAGAAGTGCTGAGGTTTGCAAACAAGTTTTGGATCAGAAGGAGACTATTCTTCAACTGGAGGCTGAAAAAGGTGAAATGTTAGTGCAGAATTCAGGTTTAAAAGAAGAAGTGAATCAACTGAACTCCCAACTTGATCAAATGAAGAAGCAAGTGAAGATGTTGAACTCTGCTACTGATAAGTTGGAGGATATTTTGGGGAATCAGCAACAAGGAAAAACTGGGTTAGGTTTTGTTGGTCAGACTCAGATTCCTAAACAGATGAATTTTGTTCCTGCTACTGAAACTCATGATTCTATGGTTGGAACATCAAAGAAGAGACCTCAGAAACAAGCTCAGATGCAAGGTCAGAAGCATGTTCAGATGCAAGGTCAGAAGCATGGTCAGATGTTACCTCAGAAGCAACCCCAGAAATCTTTCAAAAACAGAAGGAGGAAGAATCATCCATGGGTCTGTCATCATTGTGGAAAGAGAGGGCATATCAAACCATTCTGCTTCAAATTGTATGGGTATCCTGAACATTTTCAGTATAGAAGAGTTGAACCAGCTACAGTCAGTCACAATCAGAAGGTGTGGAAGCCCAAAGTTCAGAATGTAGGCCTGATTGCTCATACCTCATTGAGAGCTACTTCAAAAGAAGACTGGTATTTTGATAGTGGGTGTTCAAGACACATGACTGGTGTACAGAAGTTGCTGAGCAATATCAGATCATACTCCAGAAGTTATGTGACATTTGGAGATGGTGTAAAAGGTCAGATTCTAGGTATTGGAGATTTGATCAGAGAAGGTTTGCCCAGACTTAATGATGTGCTACTGGTGGAAGGATTAACCTCTAATCTGATCAGTATTAGCCAGCTATGTGATCATGATTTAAAAGTGAATTTCAACAAGCAGGAGTGTATTGTTACTGATCAGGATGGTAAAATTCAGATGAGGGGCTGCAGATCCAAAGACAACTGTTATTTGTGGGTTTCTGAAGAAGAAAGAAGTCTGACTTCTTGTCTTATGAGCTCAGAAGAGGAAGTCAAACTCTGGCACCAGAAATTGGGACATCTGAATCTGAAAGGCATGAAGAAAATCCTAAGTACTGAAGCTATCAGAGGTGTGCCTAATCTGAAGATCAATGAGGACAATGTTTGTGGTGATTGTCAGATTGGTAAACAAACAAGAAAGTCTCATCCCAGATTAGTTCACCAGGTAACTACCAAAGTTCTAGAACTTGTTCATATGGATTTAATGGGGCCTATGCAAGTTGAGAGTATTGGAGGAAAGAGGTATGCTTTTGTAATGGTAGATGACTACTCTAGATATACATGGGTCAGCTTTGTTAGAGAAAAGTCTGACACTTTTGAAGTTTTCAAAGAGATGTGCATTCAACTACAAAGAGAAAAGGACTGTGGCATAGTCAGAATCAGAAGTGATCATGGCAAAGAATTTGAAAACAAGAGTTTTTCAGAATTCTGTGCTTCTGAAGGTATAAAACATGAGTTTTCTGCACCTATCACACCTCGACAAAATGGTGTAGTTGAGAGGAAGAATAGGACTTTGGCAGAATGTGCAAGAGTGATGCTGCATGCTAAGAAACTTCCATATATATTCTGGGCTGAAGCAATGAACACTGCATGCTATATCCATAATAGAGTGACTCTGAAGAAAGGAACAACATCTACATTGTATGAACTATGGAAAGGAAGGAAGCCTACAGTCAAATATTTTCATGTGTTTGGCAGTAAATGTTACATTTTGGCTGACAGAGAAAATAGGAGAAAACTGGATCCTAAGTCTGATGAGGGTATATTTTTGGGATATTCAGTAAACAGCAGAGCTTATAGGGTGTTTAATTCAAGAACTAAAGTTGTGATGGAGTCCATTAATGTGGTAATTGATGATCTGACTGCTGAGAAAGATAGAAGTGAGTCTGAAGTTGTTCCAGAGTCTGAACCATCGGAAGAACAAACTTCAGAAGCTGAAATTCATCCAGAGTCTGAAGAAGCAGATGTACATTCAGAACATGATTCTACCAATAAAGGGCCATCTATTAGAATTCAGAAGGATCATCCTAAGGAGCTTATCATTGGGAGTTTGGACCAAGGGGTCAGAACCAGGAGATCAGAACCAGCTGCTACTGATTCATGTTTTGTGTCTAAGTTTGAACCTAAAAATGTGAAAGAAGCCCTAACTGATGAATTTTGGATTGAAGCAATGCAAGATGAGTTGAATCAATTCAAAAGGAGTGAAGTATGGGATCTTGTTCCAAGACCAGAATGGCTGAATGTGATTGGGACTAAGTGGATATTCAAGAATAAAACAGATGAGAATGGTACTGTAGTCAGAAACAAGGCAAGGTTGGTTGCTCAGGGCTATACTCAAGTAGAGGGATTGGATTTTGATGAAACCTTTGCACCTGTGGCCAGACTAGAGTCCATAAGACTACTGCTGGGTGTATCCTGCATTCTCAAGTTCAAGCTATTTCAGATGGATGTGAAGAGTGCATTTTTGAATGGATATCTGCAAGAGGAAGTGTATGTTGAACAGCCTAAGGGTTTTGTGGATCCTAGGTTTCTAGAACATGTGTACAAGTTAAAGAAGGCTTTATATGGATTGAAACAAGCACCAAGAGCATGGTATGACAAACTGACTCAATTTCTTGTGGCTCAAGGTTACAGAAAAGGAGGTTCTGATAAGACTTTGTTTGTGAAAGATGAAAATGGGAGTCTGATGATTGCTCAGATTTATGTAGATGATATTGTGTTTGGAGGAATGTCTCAGAAGATGGTCAAACTGTTTGTTCAGCAAATGCAATCAGAGTTTGAAATGAGTTTGGTTGGAGAGCTGACTTATTTTCTTGGTTTACAAGTCAAGCAAATGGAAGATACAATCTTCATTTCTCAGAGTAAATATGCCAAGAACATAGTGAAGAAGTTTGGTATGGATTCTGCTGCTCATAAGAAGACACCAGCTGCTACTCATCTGAAGTTGACCAAAGATGAACATGGAGTATCAGTTGATCAAAGTCAGTACAGAAGCATGATAGGGAGCTTATTGTATTTAACTGCAAGCAGACCTGATATCACTTATGCTGTTGGAGTTTGTGCAAGATATCAAGCTGATCCTAAGATGAGTCATCTGACACAAGTTAAAAGGATCCTGAAGTATGTGAATAGCACAAGTGACTATGGAATCATGTATTCTCATAGTTCAAGTTCTGAACTGATGGGATATTGTGATGCTGACTGGGCTGGAAGTGCTGATGACAGGAAGAGCACCTCAGGAGGTTGTTTCTTTTTAGGAACTAACTTAATTTCTTGGTTCAGCAAGAAACAAAATTGTATTTCATTGTCAACTGCTGAAGCTGAGTATATTGCTGCTGGGAGTAGTTGCTCACAACTGGTGTGGATGAAACAGATGCTGGAGGAGTATAACATGAAACAAGGTGTTATGACATTGTTTTGTGATAATTTGAGTGATATCAACATCTCTAAGAATCCAATTCAGCACAGTAGAACCAAACACATAGACATCAGCCACCATTTTATCAGAAACCTTGTGGAGGATAAAGTTATTCAGCTGGAACATGTAGCTACTGAAGAACAAGTTGCAGACATTTTCACAAAGGCCTTGGATGCTAAACGGTTTGAAAACTTAAGGAGCAAGTTAGGTGTGTGTTTGCATGAAGAGTTATAGCAATTACTGCAAACTGGATGTGAGGAAGATAGAGTACCTGCCAGCTTTGTCAGTGCTAAGTGTGATGCTGTCTCTGATACTAAGTCTGAAGTTCAAACTGGGACAGTAGTTGAAGATGTTTGTGCAGTTTTCCTTCCCTATTTGAAGTCTGAGATTTGTCAGAATTTTGCGGCTAAAAAGGGGGAGAAAATCTTATGTATTGTGTTGGCTCTGATACCAAGTGTTGCTGCTCAGAGAATTAGTTCAAATTCAGCTTTCAGTGTTGTTCAGAAGTTATGTGTGAAGCTCAGTATTCAAAACCAATGCAACAAGAGCTGTCAAGATGTTTTTGAGGGGGAGTATGTGTCTCAGGGGGAGTTCAAGATTGTTATGATCCTGAGTGTTTCTGTGATCCTAAAGAACAATTGTGTTCAGCTCCTGAAGTGTGCACTGAGTGCTCTGATACCTTTTGTACCTGTAGTTCAGAAGTAAGGGGGAGTTTGATGTATGCTGAGTTGCAAGGGGAGTGTGGAGTTGATTAGTAGCTGGTAGCTCTGATACCATGATTGTGATGATCAGGAGTTGATCAGAACTTTGTTTTTGTGTGCTTCAGGAGTCAGAAGCTGAAGTTGTTGTTTAACATAGCTCAGAAAAGGGTTTTGTCCGCTGCTTATGTTTATGCTATGATGTATTATTGTGGAGTTGTGGAGTTCTTCATTGCTGAGCTGATTATAATAAAGACTGAAGAACTTGGATGGTTTTAGCCAAAAATTTGCCAAAGGGGGAGATTGTTGAGTCTTTAAGTGTTGGCTGCATTGTTTGGCAAAACCAAAGTATGGAATAGAATCTTTTCCTTATGATGAACATTTCTTCAGTTACAAGTTTTCTCATTTAAAGCCATTTAGAAACTGAAATCTACATCAGAAGCTGAAATGCTCATCAGAAGCATTGTAGTACTTCAGAAGCAGTTTCAGGTTCTGAAGCCAGCGTTGACTTCTGTTGACCACGTCAGAAGCTGGGTTTGCTAGATTGTTTTGCACGTATCTTGGGAGATTTAGCAAGGAATTATGTTTGTATAATTGCTTCTAGAATGCTGGGTTAATTGGAGAAGATATCTTTGAAGATTTGGTTCAAAATTATGAAAATTCGTATTTTCTGTTTTAAATCTTTCAAAGATTGAATGCAGTTTTATTTGTTACTTTATTGGAACAATCTTATTCCAGTAACAAATCAATTCAGAAGATTTGGAGCATAATTAAGAGGCTTGCTGAAGATTATAAAAGGAGGAGCTTTGCTATTGGAGACTTACATATAATTGAAGAAATTCAGAGAAAAGAGTCTTAGAGTTTTTATTGTGCACCACTCATTGTTTGAGTTGGTTTAGTGTTTTTATAGAGTTGTAATTCATTCTAAGCCTTTAGGTACGAATGAAGTTTTGTCTTTGAAGGTTTTCTCAAAAACAGGGTAGTTGTGTTTCAGAACTGGTTAAGTTCAAAGGGTAGTTCAAGTAGCTGGGTTGTAGTTACTTGAATAGGAAGTTAGAGGTTTTTCTAATACTCAACGTGTTGGGTAGAATTCAAGACTAGGTGGAGATTGATTGCTTGGGATAGGAACTGGGAGTCAGTGTCTGAGTCTTAAGGATTAGTTCCAATAGTGGAATTCCTTCCTGGATTGGTATCCCCCAGAGTAGGAGGTGTTTACTCCGAACTGGGTTAACAAACTTCTGTGCCTTTTTACTTTCCTGCACTTTAATTTGCTGCCTGTGTGTGTTTTTGTTTGTGCTCTGTTTTGCAAACTATTGTGCTAAGTTCTGTTCAGAACCTGTTGGTTCAGAACCTGCGCTTATCTCTTAAGTATTGTCTGGCCAGAATTTCAGTACTGGTCTTTATGGTCTTGAACTTTAACTTTTGCCTTATGTTCATGTCATCATCACCACACACACATAAGTGAACATACCCATCTTTGATCTATCCATTTGCATGAGTATAATCACTCAATAAACATATTTTTTTTTAAACCACGTTCTTATGTGATGTCGTCTTTTCTTTGCTTTTTTTTTTTGTTTTATTCCTTTCCGATGTGTGTATGAGAAAGTAGAAAATAAATTTTTATTTTAATTAATTTTGCAGTATTTTTATTTCTCGTTGATTTTTTAATTGTTTTTTTTTGTGCAGTTGTAATAGAGGATTAACACATTTTATTCATATGCATAAACATGACATCATATCCATAAGAATTTGTTCTATTTACAGATAACGAGGTACACGTGGATGAAGAAATCATCGACGTACAACAACCAATGGACTCGAATGAGGGATGCACATCCACAATAAATGTCCACTGAATTTAAGAATAAACATAATAGTCGTTAGAGAGTAGGTTATTGGATATCAATCATTTTTATATTTTATTTTGTTTATGACATGAATGAAGCGTTGACTCGTTAATATGTTATTGTCATATTCGTTGTTGGATTTTTTTATGGTATGAATTAAGTGTGAACTTCTTAATACGTCATTGGTTTTTTTTTTGGTTGCACTTGCTAATGAAATATTTGTTGTTGCAACTCTTTGCTTATTTGGTATTTAGAGATGGAAAATGAAGGTGAAGTTAATATTGAACAATTCACATGTAACATTAGAGATGACTTAATTGGAATGCACTTGGAGAAGTAATTTACCCTTTATATTAAAAGAGATGGCGGTGGTCGAAAACAAACGAGAGAATGAAATATTCAATACTGGAACTCGCGAGAAAGCTTGCAAGAGAATGAACATTAAAATTTTGGAATAACTATCGATGTTAAACAAATTGTCAACAAGACAAAAATGTGATTAACAAAGTTTGATAATGTTGTTTACATGATTAACACTGGTGGGTTTGGATGAGATGACACCAAAAAGTCTGTTATTTGTGATATTAGTAAAGTCTTAACTCGAAATTTAGAGATATTTATCTTTAGTTTTTTAAGTGTTTTGTTTTGTTAATAATATTTATTCGTTTGATAATTTCGTTTTGCCTTGTAGAAACATCCCAAAGTTGGCAGCCATGTCAATAGATAGTTTAACAAGTTTTAGAGGTTACAAGGTATTTTTGGCAAAGATCGTGCAAATAGTCATAAGGAGGACAAACAAGTGAAAAATGAAACATTTAAGAACCATGTTGGTGATAAAGATGAGTTGGTACACCTACATGATAATTCACCTACTTCTATTGGAACTATTTCATGCAAAACTCTTTTAAGCAACCTCGGCTTGCTCGATTAGACACCAAATTTTTGGAGAGTTTTAAAAGTAAAATAGAAGTTGTGGCTATTGATTTTGCGAAAGTTGTACCCAAGCTTCCAGATCCTTCAAAATCTTACTTAGTTAAAGAGATTAAGAAACTGAAATTAATTGATCAAGAGGAAGTTGACTTGGTGGTCAAATTTTTCTCATAACCAACAATATGAAAAGTTCTTCTGGGAGTTGTAAGGTCATCAAATAACGTCTTTCGTGAGGAATGTTACGAGAGTGACATATGATTAGAATTTGAAGATGATATTTAAATAAGTTATTAGACAAGTCGTATTTATAATTCAATAATGCTAGTTGTTACGAAGAGTGAGACAACGAAACGCAAGAAATGTACTGCTATGAAATTGTAATTTACCATTTTTTCCACCAGCCGATTTCTTATTAACATTTTACCCTTGTATTGCAAACTTTTTCTAACATCGTCGAATTTCGTATTTTAAAGTGTTCGTACATTATAGCAATGCTCTTTATAATTTATGTTTCAATTAAGTTTAATTTTGAATCCCATCAACATTAGACTTTACTAACTTGTTTATTTGTCCTATATTTCGGATATTCATTTTATGCATTTGAGAGGATTCAGTTTTAATTATTTTAAATACTATGAATATACGATGTAGTTTTTTGTGAGACATCTATACAATACAATATATATTAACATATATAAATATGATTAATAAATTTAAATATCTTAAATAATATTCAAGTGTGTTAATAATATTGGAATAACAAATAAACTAGTTTAAAAGTTTAACAATTTTGTCATGTGTGTTTACATAGTGCAAAATCAAACATTGTACGTCACAACGAAATTATAGTAAATTTTATATTATTTTGTCCAGTACGTTAACATATGTGCATTACAAAACTGTTTATCTTGTGCACTAAACATCGAATAGTACAATAAGTTGTCCTTTAACTCAATCACCTGTCCAATACTGTTTTGTATGGTTTCCATCATTTTGCAGATCAAACACATCCTTAATTAAAATACTCACATGATTACCTGCACAAATTGTATGGAACCTAAAACATTTAATCAATTAGAGTCCCCAACTTTATTGTTTTCGTGTTTTCGCTATCTATATTCGTTCAAACTCCAAGATAACGCGAACAAAGTTCCTTGGCCTTAACACAATAACGACTTTTTAGTGTGGTTACTTATGATAATTTGACCTTGCTTACAGTTGAGCCTCGTTGACACGAGTCTTACTGTTCAATTTACTCCTGAGGTTCAGACCACTCTTTTTGTTGCTGATAGTGATAAACTTGCTATGTTTAGTGTTCTTGATGAACAAATGGTGTGTAGCTCCATCACACATCATCCCTATAATTGTATATCTTGGTGAGCTTGAAAAAACAGGAGTTTGTCTCTGGGAGGTTATAAATGAGGTATGTTTAAGATTAATTAGGTTTTAAACATTTTTAGTTCGGATTTAGAATGTAACTTTTAATTAAGTCAATTCCATTTTCCCTTTATTTTACATACTAGAACTATACTTCCACAATAACAAATGACTGTAGTTTAAGTTCCAACCGGCTTGGGGATTACTTTACCAAACTAGTTGATCTCATTAAACTACAAACTTCTTATTTTCATGGCTTCAGTGGGTCTGTTCGGTTTCTTAAACTTATGCATTGATTATTATTATTCTCTTAATTACTCAATTGTTTCTCTTTGTAATGAGCTAATTGTTAACCAAGAAGTTCTTGATTATATGGAAGAATTTGTATCACAAAAAAGGTGGGAAACTCATTCTGACTCTTCTACCTTTGGATTGTAAACTTGTTGAAGTTTTTTGCAAGAATAAATTTGTGTCAGCAACAAATCTTGAAGTGTATGAATAATGACAATGTCTTTTTATCTTAAGATTTTAATTTTTAATAGTTTTATTTTCCATATCTTAATAATATAAAAGGAAGATAGTTCTGCATACACACCCTAGCAAGACCCTAGGTTCTGCCCTGCATGTTTTATTAGTTTGCCCCTGCTGGGTGCCAAGCTGCAAGACAGGTTGATGATCTTGGCCATTGATAATATCCAACTATAAACACATGCCATGTGTGCAATAGTTTGGGGAGAGGAGGTGCTGCCTTTGTTCATTGGCTCACGTGGCTAGGTATTACTTGGTTTACATCAATTTAACCCTTCATCTAATAAACCAGGAGCAACACACAGAAACAAGAAACCAATTTTGCAGCTTTTTCTCACTATCTAAATCCATACTCTCCCTTCTCCTCCACACGCAAAAAATCCTCTTCCTTTCTTTTATTCCTTTCTCACACGTTTCCTCTGTAAATTGCTTCTTTTCTTCTTTTTTCTCTTCACAAAAACAGAATAGAGACTCACAATCACCACCAACATAAATGTTTTGATGTTCAGACCAATTTCCAAACCCTCATTCCTTCACTCTCTCTTTCTCTGTCTTCTCTCAAACCCTCCACCTTCTCCTCCACCGCCACCAGCCCACCGTCCTCCCATCACCACCATCACCATCGTCCTCCTCTACCATTGGCTACCACCACCTCTCCACTGTAACCCACCATCACCATCGTCCTCCTCACCACAATCCTTCGTCAACAACACTTCTCTTGTTGCTGAATCCCAAATCTTGGATCTGCTCAATGCTCTCTTCCATCACTGTTCAGATTTGTGGGTTCGGCAAGACATAATTGGGGATGACTTTGGAGGATCATGAGATTTGGAGGTTGAACAAGTTGTTAGAGACGTTTGCACTGTGTAATCTTCTGTTTTGTTTAACTCTTTTGGTTTTAGCAATTTGAAGATCTCAATTTTGAATTGGTTTTAGAAATTTGAAAATCTCAGTTTTGAAGATTAAGTTTTGGTTTTATGTACTTTAGAAGAATGTTGGTTCTAAATGAATTTGTGAATCATGCAATGTACTTTTTTGGCTTATTATTATCGATGCAATTTTTGTTCCATTGTCAATCCAATATTTGTTCCATTACTAATTTGTTTATGTATGAAAAAAGTTATATAGGCTGCGCCCCAACATTATATCAACCTATCCATACATTCAAACAAAAATAGTTAGTATTTCCATCTTATTTCCTACGAATCTAAGTACCAGACTACTCAACATAATAATTAAGTGTCGCAACATTTGGATAAATGAACCAATATATAAGCCACATGTTCGTGATACAGTATATGGTATTGTGAATAAGTTTTTGTACGATTTTGCTCTTTTCAATTTAATAACAACATGGTATAATAACTCTTTAGAATGAAAACTAAAAATAGTAGTAATAATAATTAATAATAATAATTATAATATTAAATGAGGTGATATGATTGATTAGCTTAAGAACCAACATCCAGAAACTTAACAAAAATAAAATAGATTAGTCTACAAGTAAACAAGTACTTCAGACTCCCAGTTTTCAGACACTGTTCATCAGACTCTGATCTTCAGACACTGTTCTTCAGACACTGTTCTTCAGACTCTGATCTTCAGACTCTGATATTCAGACACTGTTCTTCAAACACTGTTCTTCAGACTCTGATCTTCAGACACTGTTTTTCAGACGCTGTTCTTCAGACACTGATCTTCAGACGCTGATCTATAGCAGCACTTTGATTGGGAACGTGGTCTTGAGCCTTTCAATTTGTATAAAATTGTAGGTGACAAACCTATGAAGGTAGGCGCTAATCATTATCATCAAGTTTTGATCTAGCCAAACCAGAGTTGATCCACTTAAGTAGATAAGCCCTACAATTAACATAGGGCATGCTTTGCACCCACCCACAACCGTTTTTTCTCATAGAAATTTGATTACATTTAAGCTCTTCAACAACCAAAAAACATATCATGTGTGATTGTTCATACACAATGTTTGTGTTTTGTTGCGCGCCACTTCATTTTACTCCTAGCCATTGGTCGTTTCTTGCACTATATATTCATATAGATCCATTGAGTTTTTAACACACTGCCTCAAACAAAAAGATATATTCCTCTACGTACAAATCAACTCAATTAAAAAAATAGTTGGAAATTGTTACCTTCAATTTGTTATGGTTAACTCAATTGAGAAGTTATATGTTGCTATGTTAAGAGTTACCACAATTAATTTTCTCTCATGGGCAACTATATGTTGTTATGTCGAGAGTTATTCCAAGGAAAAACTTATATGTATTGGTGAATAATGAAGAAGGTGAAGATATAAATGTAACATCAAACGTAGTTTATAAGGAAATATCTTAGAATGTACTTATGTTAATTACTGAAATGTATAAAATTTCCATTATAATATTTTTGGTTGTGATAAATTTGTTTGGTCCATATCAACATATTTGATTGCATTTTTAGGACCATAATGTGAATGTCATATAATATAACTTAATATGTTAATAACAACTTCAATATCCATTGTTAAAAAAAATACAGCTTTCAACTCTAATAGACCTATCTGATACCATGAGTCAAACGTCTAGAGTTACTTCAAAAAAATGGCTAAAGATATTGTTAACCGATGAGGAAGACAAATATATAAATGTTACATATAATGTAGTTTACAAAAAAATGTTTCAGAATGTTCTTTAGTTAATATTATTATTACTCATGTGATGTTCGAATGAAGTTTCAATTATAATATATTTCACGCGTTTTAATTTATTGTCTTTCAAGTGATGTTGTAGTCATGAATTCCTAATATATTGTGCTCATCATTACTGGTTATTGCATCTCGAAAGATTAGGAACTTTATTGAAATCATACAAAAAATTTAGCCTTCATTTTCGAACCTTAGATAAATAGATATATAGATAGATACAATATCTTATTTCTATTTCATTTAATTTATTTATGTTGTTTATTTGTGACTAGTAAATATAAAAGAACCTTTAAAAAAGTTTTTGACCAATAAATTTAAACAAAACACTAAAATCTGTGAGTGATAAAGATAAAAAAAATGAGTTCAAAATTTGTCATTGATAAAAAAAATAAAGAACACTAGACTAATTTTTTTATCAAATAAATATAATAAAAACATAAATATAAGTCATACTCATATGAATAAAAATTACAACAGAAATAAATCATCCACATCAACTGGTACGGGTATCTTACTAGTAGGGAAATGATTTTGAGAGAATTGGGCTTAACCACAGTCCTAGAGAATTGGGTCTAACCACAACAGCCCAATTTTGAAAGGCGGCAAGTGCTAGTTACCGTCATTTCCATCGATCGATATATCTAAATAAGCGATTCTCCAAACGCTATTTCTATTTCTCAATTTTCGTCTCTTTTTTTATCTATCTTCTCTCACTCACTCATAAACCCTAGAATCTGCTATTACTGAGTGAAACCTTCAAAATCTCTTCGCTCGATCGCGAAAACGAAACATGCTCTGAAACCGTTTCAAAATCACAATCACTAACACCGAATCATTTAATCGATTTTCAAGCCTTGAAGCTTCGATAAGAGTGCTTCAAGATGTGGAACAACGGCCAGATTGCGCCACCTGGAACTACAGTTCCGTCGATTCCACCGCCTCAAGCTTCACAACCGTCATACACGGTGCTTCCACCGCCTCCTCCTCCGCCGGTTGAGACTGAAGCCGATGCGGAAGCAAGGCTTGAAGAGAAGGCGCGGAAATGGCAGCAGCTTAACTCTAAGCGGTATAGCGATAAGAGGAAGTTTGGATTTGTTGAAACTCAGAAAGAGGATATGCCTCCTGAACATGTCAGGAAAATCATCAGGCAAGTGATTTTCTTCAGTTTCTGATTATTTGGTCTTTCGATTAATGTGAAACCTAATCGTGTAGATTTATATTTGTGAAAGTGAAATTGTTTGATTGTAACGGTTGTGGAACCTAATTGTGTAGTTTTAGAAGTTGTTAGTAAGAGTGAAATTGTTTGATTGTGTGTTGTGCTGGTATATTACACTTTTTAGGGTTAAATTTGCACAGCTTATATCATAAGAGCTTGTCATGATAAGCACTTATGCATGAGCTATTTCTACCACAAAAATGAAGTTAAATTGTTATTCTATAAGTTATATTTGCAAAAGATATCTTGGAGAGTTTATGGAAATAAGCTGAAAGCAGCTTACGAACATGTCAGAAGCTATTTTTGTAAGTTCTCCGAAACAGTCTCACAAGTGTTTATGCTAGTCGATAAGCTCGAGTAAGCCGATCCAAACAGATCTTATGTTGCTAACTTTGAAAAGAATAATTGTTATCTTGAGCGTGATGCGCTTGATTTTTTATTACCTTTATAAAAGAGAGTTATTTTTCTGGGTTGTATGCGAGTAAAAATTGTAGTATGCTCATGAGTAGGATAAACGTAAGTATATGGGGACACGCCGGGGACAAGAATTTTATTTGTATTATAAGTTAGTTTTGCTATGCATCAGATTATTGTTTTTGGTTAAGAAATGAAAGGTGTTGAGATTCTGTGTTGTGTTACCATCACTATGTGTATTTGTGACCGTTCTCTTAGTAATGGATGAATTTGTATCTTAATGTGAAATTAATTAATATTGTTGTTGCAAGTTGTGTTTATTCGCTGTTCTATATTTCAGGGATCATGGTGATATGTCCTCTAAAAAATTTCGTCATGACAAGCGTGTGTATCTTGGAGCACTGAAATTTATTCCGCATGCAGTTTATAAGCTCCTGGAGAATATGCCTATGCCTTGGGAGCAGGTTCGAGATGTGAGGGTCTTGTACCATATTTCTGGTGCGATCACTTTTGTCAATGAAATTCCATGGGTTGTTGAGCCCATTTATCTTGCTCAGGTTTGTTTGTCTCTTTTTGCCTCTATGTAACATTTAGTAGCTCATAAAAGTTATGTATTCCTATATGTCGTGTATGATTATGATACATAATTTTTATGTTGATGATTCTTAACAAAACAAACTATTATGCAGTGGGGTACAATGTGGATAATGATGAGAAGGGAGAAAAGGGATCGTCGTCATTTTAAGAGGATGAGGTTTCCTCCATTCGATGACGAGGAGCCTCCACTTGACTACGCTGATAATCTTTTAGATGTTGATCCTCTTGAGCCGATTCAGCTGGAGCTTGATGAAGAGGAAGATTCTGCCGTGTATACTTGGTTTTATGATCATAAGCCTCTTGTGAAGACAAAGCTTATAAATGGCCCTAGTTACCGAAAATGGCATCTTTCTCTTCCTATAATGGCAACTTTGCATCGGCTTGCTGGGCAGCTTCTGTCTGATCTAAGTGACAGAAATTATTTCTACTTGTTTGACATGGAGTCCTTTTTTACAGCAAAGGCTTTGAACATGTGCATACCTGGTAATGGGATTTCTTTCTTTTACATAAATATGTTGAAGCATTCAATATTTACTGTGTTACATATCATGTTCACATCAAGCTAGATATCAATCAATGATTATAAAACTAGATAGCAATGTATATTGTCATTAAAAGGCATATGAAGTTATGTTTCATTTATTAGGCTAAGTATTGCAATAACATAGAAAGTCAAAATCATGCTTTGATTTTTCTATTACCTTTGCTCTCTAGGTGGGCCTAAATTTGAGCCTCTCTACCGTGATATGGAGAAAGGAGACGAAGACTGGAATGAGTTTAATGACATCAACAAACTCATTATAAGGTCGCCACTTCGGACAGAATATAGAATCGCCTTTCCCCATCTTTATAACAACAGGCCTCGTAAAGTAAGGCTTTGTATTTACCATACTCCCATGGTTATGTACATAAAAACTGAAGATCCCGATCTACCGGCATTTTATTATGATCCCTTGATACACCCAATAACCAGTGCTAACAAAGAGCGGCGTGAGAAGAAAATCTATGACGAGGATGATGATGATGACTGGGTCCTTCCAGATGGTGTTGAGCCTTTTCTTAAAGATACACAACTTTATACCGACACCACAGCTGCTGGAATTTCCTTGCTTTTTGCTCCTCGTCCTTTTAACATGAGGTCTGGCCGCATGAGGCGTGCAGAAGACATTCCTCTTGTGTCGGAATGGTACAAGGAGCATTGGTAAGTTTATCCTCCCTCCTCCCCTCCTCCCCTCCTCTATACGCTTTAGAGATTGTCTTTTATTTGTTAATCCTGCCTACATTATTGTTTTTTTTTCTCTCTAATACAGTGATAATAGTAGACTGACAATTAACCATTACTTTCTAATTGTCCGACAGTCCTCCATCATATCCAGTTAAAGTCCGAGTTAGTTATCAAAAATTGCTCAAGTGTTTTGTGTTGAATGAGCTGCATCACAGACCTCCTAAGGCTCAAAAAAAGAAACACTTGTTCAGATCACTTCAAGCAACAAAGTTTTTCCAGACCACAGAACTTGATTGGGTTGAAGCAGGTCTTCAAGTCTGTCGGCAGGGTTACAATATGTTGAATCTGTTAATTCACAGGAAAAATTTGAACTACCTTCACCTTGATTATAATTTCAATTTAAAGCCTGTCAAAACCTTGACTACAAAAGAGCGTAAGAAATCACGATTTGGTAATGCTTTTCATCTTTGCCGTGAGATCCTTCGTTTGACAAAACTTGTGGTGGATGCCAATGTTCAGTTCCGTTTGGGTAATGTTGATGCTTTCCAGCTGGCAGATGGCCTTCAATATACTTTCTCTCATGTTGGTCAATTGACTGGTATGTATCGTTACAAGTACAGGCTTATGCGGCAAATTAGGATGTGTAAAGACTTGAAACACTTGATTTACTACCGTTTTAACACTGGTCCTGTCGGGAAGGGACCGGGTTGTGGGTTTTGGGCACCGATGTGGAGGGTTTGGTTATTCTTTCTTCGTGGTATTGTGCCCCTTCTTGAACGATGGCTTGGAAATTTACTTGCACGGCAGTTTGAGGGACGTCATTCTAAAGGAGTGGCCAAGACCGTTACTAAGCAGCGTGTTGAGAGTCATTTCGACTTAGAGCTTCGAGCAGCTGTTATGCATGATGTGCTTGATGCCATGCCAGGTAATCATTTTACACTTTCATATTTTACTTTAATTCTCTTCATTCCTAGTGCTTTTGCATTTCTCTCTGATTTTACTCAAGTTATGGTGTTTTCCTCCCCTGAATGACAGAGGGTATAAAGCAGAATAAGGCAAGAACTATATTGCAGCATTTGAGTGAAGCTTGGCGATGCTGGAAGGCAAATATTCCTTGGAAGGTAAGCTATTTGATTGTAATTTGCATGTCCCAATTTATTTATTATTTTACTTGTTTATTTATATATTTATTTATTTATTTTATTACTCGTGAATTAGTAAATCTATGAACACACGGATGGTTGTTTGGGTTTAAGAGCACGCACCTTGATGTCTAGATTTTTGTTTACTGTTATAGGTTAGGTACATGATAAGGATCAATTAGAAATGAAATGCTTGTTTCCATATAGGCAGGTACATGTTAAGGATCAAATTAGAAATGAAATGCTTGTTTCCATATAGGTTAGGTGCATATTAAGGATCAATTATAAATGAGATGCTTGTTTCCAAAATGTTTCTAAAATTTGATTCTGTTATTGTAGCCAAAAGAGGTTCATGTCATCATGAATATATTGTTGATTTACTTTCTTTGGCAACATGTAGGTTCCTGGTCTGCCTGTTCCCATAGAGAACATGATCCTTCGGTATGTGAAATCAAAAGCAGATTGGTGGACAAATGTTGCTCATTATAATCGTGAGCGTATAAGAAGAGGTGCAACTGTTGATAAGACCGTTTGTCGCAAGAATCTTGGAAGATTGACACGTCTTTGGCTGAAGGCAGAACAGGTGTGTTCAGTGTTCTATAGGATTCGATATCATGACCCAACAATTTTTTTGGTCAAAAAAAAAATATCACCCAAACAATTTTTAAAGCATTGTTCTTATAGAAATTATCGTTTTCCGAAATTACACCCTACTGATAATTTACCCCTGTTTGCAGGAGCGCCAACACAATTATTTGAAAGATGGCCCATATGTTACTCCTGAAGAAGCTGTTGCTATCTATACAACGACAGTCCATTGGTTGGAATCTAGGAAGTTCTCCCCCATTCCATTTCCACCTCTATCATACAAGCATGATACGAAGTTGCTTATCCTTGCACTCGAGAGGTTGAAGGAATCCTACAGCGTTGCAGTAAGATTAAATCAACTGCAAAGAGAGGAGTTAGGGCTGATTGAACAAGCTTATGATAATCCACACGAGGCATTATCGCGAATCAAGCGGCACCTCCTCACCCAACGTGCCTTTAAAGAGGTATGCGAATAAAATGAAAATTAGATGTCTATTCTTAAGGATGTTCATCCCTATCACATGACCCGTATAATTTTTTGTTTTGTTTTGCAGGTTGGAATAGAGTTTATGGATTTATATAGCTACTTGATTCCGGTTTATGAGATAGAGCCTCTTGAGAAAATTACAGATGCATATCTTGACCAATATCTGTGGTATGAAGGCGACAAACGTCATCTCTTTCCCAACTGGATCAAGCCAGCAGATTCGGAGCCACCGCCACTTTTGGTTTACAAATGGTGTCAAGGTATCAACAATTTGCAAGGTGTCTGGGACACCAGTGATGGTCAGTGCGTTGTGATGCTGCAGACCAAGTTTGAGAAATTTTTCGAGAAGATTGATTTAACAATGTTAAATAGGTGTGCATTTGTCAACCACTTTTGAATTTTTGACTGAAACTAGTGGTATCTTCTATTCTAAATTTATTTGTTATATTACAGGCTTCTCCGTTTGGTTCTAGACCACAACATTGCTGATTATGTCACTGCAAAAAACAATGTTGTGTTGTCATATAAGGACATGAGCCACACAAATTCATATGGTCTTATACGTGGACTGCAGTTTGCATCCTTTGTTGTTCAGTATTACGGCCTAGTATTGGATCTTTTGCTTCTTGGATTGACTCGAGCCAGTGAGATTGCTGGTCCACCGCAGATGCCGAACGAGTTCATTACTTATTGGGACACTAAAGTGGAGACCAGGCATCCAATTAGGCTGTATTCTCGGTACATAGACCGAGTTCACATATTATTTCGCTTCACACATGAGGAGGCTCGTGATCTCATTCAGCGATATCTCACTGAGCATCCTGATCCCAACAATGAGAACATGGTGGGGTACAATAATAAGAAGTGTTGGCCAAGAGATGCAAGAATGAGGCTCATGAAGCATGATGGTATGTGGTTTCCTTTTACTTTGTGTGGGTTTAGACTTGTTATTTTGACCTTTGGGTTTTATTATGTTTATCAATTCACTTTTTGTGATTTCAGTCAATCTTGGGAGGAGTGTCTTTTGGGATATGAAAAATCGTCTTCCTCGAAGCATCACAACTCTGGAATGGGAAAACAGCTTCGTTTCTGTTTATAGCAAGGATAATCCAAACCTGCTTTTTAGCATGTAAGTATCGATTATTTCAAGCTTTTTTCTTCCTTCCCCTTTTTGGTTTTTTGACATGTATTAGGATATGTTTGTCAACTTTTCTTTCAAGTCTTTTAGAATTTAAAATTAGCGTTAGGTGTTTAACTTGTCATAGTATAGATAAAAAATGTAGTTTTCTTGCTATCAATTTCTATCAGTATATTGCTACTTTACCCATACAAAACTCTGCATTTCTATTTGTTTATGTCCCTGGCTGTTGCCATCATTAACAATTTGTCTATCAGTATATTGCTATTGTATCCATACAAAACTCGGCATATCTATTTGTTTATGTCCTTGGCTGTTACCATCATTAACAATTTGTCATGACCGACTCCAGCTTATCAGTCCTTTGCTTTTTGGGATTTGGTTCATCCTTTAACCTATTTGTATGAATGAATGGATTTCTCTTTGATAACACCTCTTAATAACCTACAGGTGTGGATTTGAAGTGAGGATACTTCCTAAAATTAGAATGACTCAAGAAGCATTCAGTAACACAAGAGATGGTGTCTGGAATCTCCAGAATGAACAGACAAAAGAAAGAACAGCTGTTGCCTTCTTAAGAGTTGATGATGAACACATGAAAGTGTTTGAGAATCGTGTGAGACAGATTCTTATGTCTTCGGGTTCTACTACATTCACAAAAATTGTCAATAAATGGAATACTGCTTTAATAGGTAATGGAAGTTGAGTTGTAGTTTTTTTGCAGAGGTTTCTGTCAATGTTTTCCCTGACTTTGGTTCTTTTCAGGACTCATGACTTACTTCCGAGAGGCAACTGTACATACTCAAGAGCTTTTGGATTTGCTTGTTAAATGTGAAAATAAAATTCAGACTCGTATCAAGATTGGACTCAACTCAAAGATGCCTAGCAGGTAACAATCATACAATTATTTAGTGGTTCATTAGGAGCTTTGAGTTCAAATGTTCAAACCTGTGTTTCTGTCTCTTTTGCCAGGTTTCCGCCTGTCATTTTCTACACCCCAAAGGAAATTGGAGGACTTGGAATGTTGTCTATGGGTCACATTTTGATTCCACAAAGTGATCTACGGTACAGTCAGCAGACAGATGTTGGTGTAACCCACTTCAGAAGTGGGATGAGTCATGAGGAGGACCAGTTGATTCCCAATCTTTATCGCTATATACAGGTTAACCATTTCTTTCTTTGTTACGTAACTTGGTATTTGTACTTATATTTTTATAGATTTATGTTAATAGATTTTTATATTTTTATGTTTGCTTGGATGATGCAGCCTTGGGAGAGTGAGTTTGTTGATTCACAGCGTGTCTGGGCTGAATATGCATTGAAAAGGCAGGAAGCACAAGCACAAAATAGACGTTTGACCCTTGAGGATTTGGAAGTGAGTGCTCTGAAATATCGGGGTTTTGGTGTCTTTGAACTGTGTAGTAACAATAAGTCTGTTTTTTCAATTATAAGGAATCTATTTATTTACTTACTCTTGATTGTCTTGGCAGGACTCATGGGACAGAGGAATACCACGTATTAACACTTTGTTTCAGAAGGATAGACACACTTTGGCTTATGATAAAGGATGGAGGGTGCGTACAGACTTCAAACAGTATCAAGTTCTAAAACAAAATCCCTTCTGGTGGACACACCAGAGGCACGATGGGAAGTTGTGGAACTTGAATAATTACCGAACTGATGTTATTCAAGCCCTTGGAGGTGTTGAAGGAATTCTTGAACACACATTATTCAAAGGAACATAGTAAGTGATATTTTTCCGTTGAATTAGTTTTCTGTTTGGGTTAGTGTAGTGATTTTCCCTATGTTTAACCATTTTCAAAAGTCGAAATGAATCTTGACGAGTCGATCTATTTGTTATACACTTGTTATTTTTAGCTGTATACATTTTATCTTGTAAATCTGACAGACACAGAAACGAGACACAAAATACACATAGAATGATAGCAACACCAAGTTCTAAAAAATACAGGACACTTGCATGGTTACACCTTACAGAATCTAAAATGTAAGAATGAAGATTCCAAATTCATAATTAGTAATTGCCACACATAAGTTATACATCAAGTACTGGTTGATATATAGTGAACAACTAAAATGAAAGCTTTGGGAAATGTATCTAGTCCGTGAGAAAAGTACACCTGCCTTATTATTTTTCGAATTAAAAATTGGTTAGAATTTGAAGACAGAGCATACTACGACCTGTCATCTCTTTCCAATCTTGGATAGCTCCCCAATATGAGTCAGTGTTGTGTGTTAATTTTGTAGCCATGTAGGAGTCAAAATATTTTTATCATGTAAGGATGCTAGTTAACATGTCTTGTTGGACACAACTCAAAACAAACACAGAACACAGCACTAAAATGGTCCGTCTGTCTTAAGTCACGGGCCAGACTTTCCCTGGCATCATATTTAGTAGAAGGTCTAGGAATTGTAAATCTCCTTGCAGCATGTCCAGTATTTACTTGTTACTTTATCTCCACTATGGAAGAAGAGTAATCCTCCACATATTGTTATTTTTCACAGTTTTCCAACTTGGGAAGGTCTCTTCTGGGAAAAGGCATCAGGTTTTGAGGAATCTATGAAGTATAAGAAGCTCACCAATGCCCAGAGATCTGGTCTCAACCAGATACCCAACCGTAGATTTACACTGTGGTGGTCACCAACCATTAACCGAGCCAATGTTTATGTTGGTTTCCAAGTGCAGCTAGATCTGACTGGTATTTTCATGCATGGAAAAATTCCAACTTTGAAGATATCTCTTATCCAGATATTCAGAGCTCACTTGTGGCAGAAGATCCATGAGAGTGTTGTCATGGATCTTTGTCAGGTTTTGGATCAAGAGTTGGACGCTTTGGAGATTGAAACTGTCCAAAAGGAAACAATCCATCCTAGGAAGAGTTACAAAATGAACAGTTCTTGTGCGGACATCCTTCTCTTTGCTGCCCACAGATGGCCAATGTCAAAGCCTAGTCTTGTTGCTGAATCTAAGGATGTCTTTGATCAGAAGGCAAGCAATAAGTATTGGATTGATGTTCAGCTAAGATGGGGTGATTATGATTCTCACGACATTGAGCGTTATACCCGGGCCAAATTTATGGATTATACAACAGATAATATGTCTATATACCCATCTCCTACTGGTTTGTCTCTGTCATTTCACTATATTTCTTATATGATTTTAAATCTAGTGTTACTTGATCATTGTTTTTTTTTTTCTCCATGCAGGGGTTATGATTGGCCTTGATTTGGCATATAACTTGCATTCTGCATTTGGGAATTGGTTCCCTGGATCAAAGCCACTACTTCAGCAGGCCATGAATAAGATTATGAAGGTAAATAAAAATCTTACATCTTACATAAGTTACATTTGAGTGAACTTTCATATCTGTTTTTTTATAAGCTCTTGTGCCTGTACTATGTAATTTTTTACTAACACTTGTTTTACTAATGTGTTGTTTATTACAGTCAAATCCTGCATTGTATGTTTTGAGGGAACGCATCAGGAAAGGTTTGCAGTTGTACTCTTCTGAGCCCACTGAACCATATTTGTCTTCCCAAAACTATGGAGAGATATTCAGCAACCAAATCATATGGTTTGTTGATGACACTAATGTGTATCGGGTTACAATTCACAAGACTTTTGAAGGAAATCTTACAACAAAACCTATCAATGGTGCCATTTTTATTTTCAATCCAAGGACCGGACAGTTGTTTCTTAAGGTTTGTTTTAGTGTTCCTATTTTTACTTAGTTGTTTCTTTGGTTAGTTGTCTAGTTATTCATGTCTTGGATCATACCTTGCAGGTTATTCATACGAGTGTATGGGCTGGTCAGAAGCGTCTTGGCCAACTGGCGAAGTGGAAAACAGCAGAAGAAGTTGCAGCTCTAGTAAGGTCTTTGCCTGTAGAAGAGCAGCCCAAGCAGATTATTGTTACTCGTAAAGGAATGTTGGACCCATTAGAGGTTCACTTGCTGGATTTCCCCAATATTGTTATCAAAGGAAGTGAGCTGCAGCTTCCTTTCCAAGCTTGTTTGAAAATTGAGAAATTTGGGGATCTTATTTTGAAAGCCACAGAACCACAGATGGTTTTATTCAACATTTATGATGACTGGCTGAAGAGCATTTCCTCATACACTGCATTCTCCAGGCTGATTCTGATTCTGCGTGCACTTCATGTGAATAATGAAAAGGCAAAGATGTTACTGAAGCCTGACAAAACTATTGTCACTGAACCTCATCACATCTGGCCTTCTCTAAGTGATGACCAGTGGATGAAGGTAAATTTAATTTGCAATTTCTTATTTTTTAAATCTGTTTGTTGCAAGTTCAAACCTTAGATTCTTAAGAATCCTAGGTTTTAAACCTGTTGGTTGCCAGTTCAATCTTTAGAATCTTAAGAATCCCAGGTTTTAAACCTGTTGGTTGTCAGTTCAATCTTTAGAATCTTAAGAAATGAGGACTATTGAAATTGAATTTTATTATGAAGCACGGACGCGTGTCCGACACCGGCACATGATTACACTGAATTATGTCATTTTCATGAATTATTATCGGTGTCCATGTTGTGTCTATGTCTGTGTCTGTGGTTATTATAATTTGTTGAGATATTATTTTGCAGCTTTCTATTTCCTCTCATTATTCATAGCCTTTAACATAATGCCTTGGCAGGTGGAGGTTGCATTAAGAGATCTCATACTTTCTGATTATGCAAAGAAAAACAATGTGAATACTTCTGCTTTGACTCAGTCTGAGATTCGTGATATTATACTCGGAGCCGAGATTACTCCACCTTCACAACAGCGGCAACAGATTGCAGAGATTGAAAAACAGGTTATATTCTTTTTTGCTGCTTCCTGGAAATATTATACAACTCTATTTTTCTCTAATCACCTCTATTGATTTTGTTACCTAATTGATTTATCCTGCAATCTCAGTCTAGAATATTTACTGTAGTTGTTATGTTTTCACTACTTTGCAGGCACATGAAGCAAACCAGGTGACAGCTGTAACAACGAGGACCACAAATGTTCACGGTGAAGAACTTATAGTGACCACCACTAGTCCCTATGAGCAAGCTGCTTTTGGTTCGAAGACTGATTGGCGTGTCAGAGCAATATCGGCCACAAATTTATACCTTCGAGTAAACCACATATATGTGAACTCCGAGGATATAAAGGTTGGCATTAATTTTCTTCATTTCTTTAAATCTTGTTATACTCACAACTCCTATCATATTTTAACATTGAATTTTGTGCAGGAAACGGGCTATACCTATATCATGCCAAAGAACATTTTGAAAAAGTTTATATGCATAGCAGATCTTCGAACACAGATTTCTGGGTACTTGTATGGCATAAGTCCTCCTGACAATCCTCAGGTTAAAGAAATCCGGTGCATTGTGATGCCACCACAATGGGGGACTCATCAGCAAGTCCATCTTCCATCAGCTCTCCCAGAGCATGATTTCTTGAATGATTTGGAACCTTTGGGATGGATGCATACTCAACCAAATGAACTTCCGCAGCTGTCGCCTCAGGTTTGCTTTCTTGAGTTTAAATCATTCTTTCTTTTTTGTTGTTTGTAAGGGAAATGTGTGTATATATATATACTCGTGATAACAATATCTCACTGGAGAAATTATCATTGCAGGATCTCACTTCACATGCCAAGGTCCTAGAGAACAATAAACAATGGGATGGGGAGAAGTGTATTATCTTGACTTGCAGTTTTACTCCGGGTTCATGTTCTTTAACTGCATATAAACTGACTCCATCTGGTTATGAATGGGGACGTATTAACAAGGATACCGGAAGCAACCCACATGGTTACCTTCCCACTCATTATGAGAAGGTTCAGATGCTCCTCAGTGATCGTTTCCTTGGTTTCTACATGGTAAACTTCACTGTTTCCTTAAGTTTTCCAATTATTTTTTTACCTATGATTGAGTGATGGTAATTTAACTACATTAAAGGGATTAGATATAAACCAATCTAATTACACATTTGTTTTTATCATGATTAATAAATTATTTTATTTGTTTCCAATTGTTTTGATGGTTTTGTCACAATTTCCTAGATTCCTGATAATGGTCCATGGAATTACAACTTCATGGGAGTGAGGCACGCCTCGGGGATGAAGTATGGAGTGAAGCTTGGGACCCCTAGGGAGTATTACCACGAAGATCATAGGCCAACCCATTTCTTAGAGTTCAGCAATATGGAGGAAGGGGAGACAATTGCCGAGGGAGATCGAGAGGATACATTCTCTTAAGATATAAGATGTTCAGTTTATCTTGAGATACAAAACAAGTGGCAGATCCTTTAATTTCTGAAACTTGTCATAAGATGTTGTATTGTCTATTGTAATGTACGCTCTGATGATTTTGTAGCAAAAGTGTCATAGTTCTGTAAATAATTACAGTCAGGATATACTAAATTGCTGTTGCCTGTTCCTCGATTTGAGCTATTTACCCCAACGTTTGCCTAGTCATTTTGTTCAAGGAAGTATGAAATTCGGCTTGACATGATTGATGTTTGGCTTGGTCACAAGCAAAAAATTTTGAAGTTTGGCTTGGTTACAAGCAAAAAAATAAATCATGTAAAAAGTAATCCTAACTGTTATGTATCATATGAAGATCAATTATTTCGAGGGGAATATTGATTGAAAGATGAAAATTTAGTTGTATTAAAATGCACAGTCATATGAAGATCATGTAAAAAGTAATCCTAACTGTTATGTATCATATGAAGATCAATTATTTCGAGGGGAATATTGATTGAAAGATGAAAATTTAGTTGTATTAAAATGCACAGTCGATAATAAAACCACAGTCGTTCTCCCCCCCCATTGTCGTGTGAACCATGCCACTTTGTGCTGCTTCGTTATTCAGTGCTACTTTTCGGCGAGCAGTCCTTTTTGGTGAAATAAACGACTCCTACTTTTTGTTGCTAAATTTGTATCTTCTGTTTTTGCACAATTTTGATCTATTTTACTTCTTGGTCAATAAATTGAAGAGTGTTTTTGTAAAATTCGGCAAATTGAAATATGGACTTTGAAATTGAAAATAATGGTTGGAAAAAGATGCCAACGAACAAAGGCTTTTTGTATTAGTAAATTTCTAAACTTACGAATTTGGGGTTAATCGACCATTGAAACCAAACCTTTGCAATTGGACAAAATAATTGAGAAACAAGAGAAGGGTTACAACGAGATGGCCAATTTCAAAGAATCAAAACATAATCATAATACGGAAGGTGAAGAGTTATATTATTGGTGCTGGTCTCATGAGTTTGAACGGTGGTGCCTTTGGTGCTGGCAAGGTTTTGTCCAACCCATGTTTTGGAACAAACATGTGATCTGTTATTATTTTAACATATGAAAAATATGATCATTAGATCAATTTAGTTGAAATGAAATTTGGTGCAAGTCCTTTGACTTACAGTGATTCTGACTCATAATGCTTAATCAAAAGTTATTTATGCATGAATAAGTACTGTTGTTGACAAGTGTTACAATTGTGTGATCAGATTCTCGGCACTGTAAAGAGTTGATAACTATGTTTTTTTTCCAAAATATTATCAAAATTGATAGAAGACTTGCATATTATTTTATAATGGTCTTTTGTTTTTTTTTTTGGGTGCAAAAATAGTCTCTTGCCTTGGAAGACTAAATTATCGTTTGAAATTCTAGCAGCTAATTTGTTAAGAGTCTCACATCGGATACGAGTTAGTCTGACAATGCGTTTATAAGTGGGGCAATCCTCATCTCACAGGCCAGTTTTGTAAGGATGAGTTAGACCCCAAAATTTCAACATGGTATCGCAGCCTATCCAAAAGGGGGTGTGTATAGGACGTTTGATAAGAGTTTATGAAGAGGAGATACTCCTCACCTCACAAGCCGGTTTTGTGGGGTTGTGTTAGGCCCAACCATGATTTCTAAGAATGTTGAAAATTTGGGGCCTAACTCATCCTTATAAAACCGGCTTGTGAGGTGTGGATTGCCCCCCACTTATAAACACATTGTCAGGCCAACTCCTATCCGATGTGGGACTCCTAACACACCCCTTCACGGCCAACACTATTAGGCTTGGTTCGTGGACATAAATGGTGGGTGGTCCGATAGCGGAAACCTGATAGCAGGCGGCCCAATGGATCCTGAAGAGGCTCTAAGGGGGGGATTTCCAACACACCCTCACGCTCGGGGGGCAAGCATTTTTTTATTGGTAACAATATGGCAATAAGTTTGTCAAAAAAAAAGGCAGCAAGTCAAATTCTAGCCGTTCGGGACTTGTATGCTTTCAACTTGGCGTTGTTGGGAAGCAGGGGTGGCACATTATGAACGAGTCAAACTCTTGCCACCCTTATTTTCGATGCTCGATATTTTCCTTGAAATAATTTCATTGATGTTAAGATAGGAAACAATGCAAGTTATGTTTGGAGGAGTATCTATGGACTATGAGAGCATTTTTATTTTAAGAAAAGGGTTCCGTTGGGTGATTGGGATAGGTCAGAATACCTCCGTTTTCAATGATGGGTTGGTTGGTTGATTGAGACTGGTAAGAATATCCAAGTTTTTGACGAAAGAGGTTAATATGATTACTCATAGTCTAGCCAAAATGGCCATATATAACATCGGTTCTCATATTTATCATGATGTTCTATCATGTATTGACCGTTTGATTTTTAAAGAAATGAATTAGTTTTCTATTGTAATTTTAGATATAAATAAACTAGTAGACGTACCAAAAAGTCATTCAAATTTAGAACCACTTGTTTTATTTCAACGTAACACCAACCCATTTTGGCTTGAACTAGAGTCGTATCTTTCGCTTCCCCACAAGACGATATTTTGCTTTAGGACATAAATATTCTGTTTGGAAGACAGAATACTCGCTGGATTCTAGCTATTTTATAATTTTAGTATTTTATTTTTTTAAAAAAAACAATAGATGTTTAAAAAATTCAAGATATAATTGAACTTTGTTTTTCTAATATCTTCAAAATATTTATAAACTTTGCATTGAAAAATGAGAATTTGTAAAACAGTTAATGATACAATTGAACTACCAAATATATGAAATGGAAGAAATACTATCTTAAAGCCTGTGGGGTCTAAAATAAATGAAGAAAATAAAGCGTTATCTTACAATTTCTGCAAACTTCACACAATATGTACTCAACCATATCAATCCCTAGTTCCACATCAGTAAATTTGCTTGGTTCATAGCTTCATTCATAGATATGCAAACACGCAGCAATTGGCCGCTATAATAAACAGGCGCCCAATATATCCGCGCAAAAATAAAATAATAATAATTTTATAAAAAAAAAAAAGAAATCCTGAAAACTTCACAAACCATATCAAATTCATAGTTTCCATGTTTTTTTGCACTAATAATCACGGTTCTGCATTCTCTTCCATCTCATGTTTAGATTCGTTCTCCGCTGATATGAAGTCAGAACTCCCTTCAGCAGCTGATATTTCATCATTATTGTTTCCTACAGCAAGAGGGTTCTTAAACAGTTCATTATTCTCCAACTGAGAAACCTTCTCTTTGGACTCTCCCTTCAGTAGTTCTACCACCTCGACCATCGTGGGTCTCTTCTCAGGCTGATTCTGAGCACATATTAGAGCAACTAATACAACCCTTTTAAGCTCTTCTTCCACATAGTCACCATTAAGTCTCGGATCCGCAAGTTCACTAAATTTCTTTTCACAGGCTAATGGTAGTGCCCAATCATTTATCGACCGTTTCACTGAAGAACTTAGTTTTTCGAGCGGTTTTTTGCCGCTGGCAAGTTCGAGAAGGAGAATTCCAAAACTGTAGACATCACAACTCTCATTGGCTTTACCTAACATAGCATATTCTGGTGCAAGATAGCCAAGGGTGCCCTTAACTCGAGTGGTCACATGCGTTGCTCCATCAGGGATCAACTTGGCAAAGCCAAAATCAGCAACATGCGCTTGAAAATCTGAATCCAGCAACACGTTGCTTGCTTTAACATCCCTATGGATGATATGCGGTGTTGCTTGGACGTGAAGATATCTGAAAGTGGGTTATATTTTAGTATTTACAAAAATGACAGAGGCATAAGTTAATATTGAAAGGCGGGATAGTACTCACACAATTCCCTCAGCAGACCCGATTGCAATATTCATTCGTCGATTCCAATCAAGGAGGCTTTCTGTCGAGTGCTGTCCGTGAAGATGAGAGAGTAGGCTCAAATTCGGCATATAGTCATATACAATTAGCCGTTCCTGGCCTTCAGCACAATAGCCACGTAGACTAAGAAGATTCTTGTGTCGTACTCTTGCCAATATCTCAACTTCAACAGCAAATTCCATGTCTGCTTTGTTGCTCCAAACTTTCAATCTTTTGACTGCAATCTGTATGAATAAATGGATCAAAATAAACACGTTTGAAAGCAGCCATCATGAAAATTTATGAGAAAAGTGCTACACAGTTATACTACAGTGTTGTTTGTCCAAATCCAAACATTTTAAAATAGGTTCGTTATACAGGAGCAAGATAAGATCTTTTTTGTAGCATAAGAACCTGAAGTTTTTTCTGAAAGGGATATAGAAATAGCATTATAAAGTATAAAGTCAAATAAAAACTTAAGTCAAGACTATACATTATGGAACATAAGTCACAATTGTTCTATTTTATAAGGTTCAAGCAATAACATTCCTATCTCAATAGCAGAAATACAAAGAAATAGAAAACAAAATGACGGTCTTTAAGAAGAAAGCCAAGGCATCAAGATTTTTTAAGTTCACTGGGAAATCACGATACGATATATTTTGTACTAGGATACTAGCATTGAAGGATTCATTGAACAGAAAAAGAAGCCTGTTGATGTTTGGTAAGGTAAGAAAATTCCTTTAGGAGATAAAAAGTCCCCATATCCAATTCATCAGTTCCTTCCAGGAGCTTACAAGCTAGTGGAAAATGGACTTAAACATTTCTTTCATTGGAATAAATTCCACCCTCATAATCTGATCCTTTTCAGTGTTATATGGTAAAATCAGCATAACTAAAGATTGAGAAAGCTAATGGAAAACTTGTGAGATGTTTCATCAGTCTGCCAATCAGACCCAGTGATGCTACTAAAACATCAAACGGTCATAGTATCACTAATGTGTTAACACGAGTAAACTAACCATAACAAAAGCCAATGCAAAACAGTAATTAAAACTAGAATGACAAAGAATACAAGAGCTGATTTGTGATAAAATAAAAAAGAAAATAAAGTCTTACTTGTGATCCATCCCAAAGCTGGCCCCAGTAAACACTTCCAAATCCCCCTTCGCCAAGCTTGTTATCGTAGTTGAAGTTATTTGTAGCTGAGTGTAATTCCTTCAAAGAAAACACTCGCCATGGAGGTTGTTTCTTCCCACGTCCTTTTCTGCATAGGCAAAGACTCTAATATCAATTATGCCATTCAAAAAACAAATGTTCAGATACATAGCGTGTTTGACAAAATCACTGTGCCACCGTGATTTTTTTTTTTTAAAGGTCAAGAGCTTAGCTTTCGCCAAAACCAAGGCAGCACATCATGATTCTGCGAAATTCACCACCAATCCAAAATTTCTAACATCTCCACTCCATGTATAAAATCAATAGAACAGGCACCTTGGTAGGTTCTGATTATTACGTCATTAAAAATAAACCCAATTTTCCCTTGAGAATTTACATACCAAACAAACCCTTAACAATCTTCTTGCAAAAATAAGTTTGACAAAAGCCTGCAACCTGAGCTAAACCCAAAATCTAAAACCCTATTAACACTAAATAAATTTTCCTCAAAAATAAAAAAGAGAAAAACTGAAACTGATTTATCACAAAATTCTGACATACGATCCAGAACAATAATAATGATTCTCAAGCAAAAATAATATATAACACAGAAATTATTGAAAACTAGAGACAAATGAAGCATTTTCATACCGATCCGAAGCATTTAAGCAACAAAAAATTGGGCAAAAAGCCATAACCTTCCCCACCAATCAGTTTCTCTTTCTCTTTCTCTTTCTAGGTACACTATTTCTTCTGAATAGATAGATCAAAGAAACGTGAACAAAATAAAAACTTGAAACTGACCCACCAAACGAAATAAGGAGTTACACTTGAAAAGGTGTTTGTTACTTTTGTGTTTTGGTAGTTGATTTCAGGTACAAAGAGTTATTATGACACCAACGTTGTATGTAGTCTTCGAAACTGAAAATTTTGAAACAACAACAAAAGGGTAAAATTATTGATTGAGCAGAGATGAGATGCTGTCTGTGGAAGTTAAGTCTTCTTTGTTTAACACAAGTAGTACAGCTGTTTGCACATTTTCAAAAACAAAATGAAACACACGTGGGCTCCATCCATCATTCTTATACTCCCTCCGTTTCAAAATACATGTCCATTTTAGAGAAATTGTAGTAACCAAGGACAAGTTAGTTTGACACAAAAGTTCCTATTATACCCTTGTCTTTGATTTCCTCCATTTTACATTTATTTACCCCATCTCATAATTACTCCCAATATCAATACAAAAATTAATTAAACAAATTAGTCCATCATTTATACACTCTTGGTCATTTCTTGGGAGAGTCCAGTAGTCATTTCTTGGGAGAGTGCATGAGTAAATCCACTTAAAATTGGGTCAACATTTATTAGTATAAAATAATTATTGTGAAGAAAATCTAGAATCCAATTAATTGGTAGGCAAGGGTAAAATAGACAAAATATATCCTTAAACTATCAAATGGACATGTATTTTGAAACAAAAAATTTCTCTAAAATGGACATGTATTTTGAAACGGAGGGAGTACTATTCTTTTTAGATTTCTTTCATTTTATATTTATAGCAAAATTATACACTTTCGTCTATTAATTTAATTTTAGATAACACTTTCGTCTTTATTTTTTGTCTCAATTTAGTCTTTTCTGCTATAAAATGACAATATCTTAACATTTTTAAGGAATTTTTTTCAATGAAATCTGAGTTTTTGGTTTGTATGATGAAAATTTGGGTTTGTTTATGAGTTTGATGAGTTTTTGATGATTTTTTTTTTGGAGTTTTTGATTATTTTTTAATAGAAAAAGATAACTTTGTTGACATTTTATAACATAAATGACTAAATCGAGACAAAAAAAATAAAGGACGAAAGTGTTACTTAAAATTAAGTTAAAAGACAAGTTTTTTAATTTTGCCTATATTTGTTGATTTGAAGTTTGGGTCTTACTAACGAGTATCATACACACTTTAAGGATTCATAATGAAAAAATTATTCTTTAAAAAAGTCAAAGATTTTGATTTTCAATGTAATAAATGCAAATTTCAAAACAATAAATTTTGGCAAATTCTTGTTACCCATCAATAAAAGGTGGGTAATACTACACATGCTGAGTTGACCCAATCAAAACAATGTATTTATATAACATTAAAAATAATAGAAAACAAATAAATAACTTTAATTGGTGTCAACTCAGCATGGATTGTGTTACCCACCTTTTATTGATGGTACCTAAGTTGTCACCATAAATTTTTCCCTTGAAGACCGTCCCAGAGGCACCCGTTAATAATTCTCTTGAAGTTTTCATTGCTTTTTTCCAAGAAAATGTCTCTTTAGACATTTATAATTACTCAGAACCATCTCAAATTTTTTAAACAAGTTAAATAACTTAAAATAAAATTTAAAAATAAATGTTATATTGAAAATATAACTTTTGAAACATTTAAGACATTACATGCACAATTTTCAAGACAAAACTTATATATTTAGTTTCTTAACTTATGCTCCAAAGACACAAATTAACATTTCCCTTTTTAAAATACCTTAACGATAGTTAACTATCGTTTTCTCTTAAACCGATCCAAAGAGGTGGATGGCAAATAGATGTTAGTTGAGTTAACAAAACTTTGAAAAAAGTTTACTAGTTAACGGTTTGTAACTACCGTTCAACAATGAACAATATTTGTGATTGAAGGTATTTCTAGAAGTTCAGATGCTTGTGAGCAATTTAGGTACATAAAGAGCAATTTTCATTTAAAAATTACTAATCTCCGTCGAAAGTCACCAACCAATTTTTTTTTTCATATGAAAGATCGTTGTTTAATGATAATTAATCCCGGTCTAAAATTTATAGGACACATAATGAGTTCTTCCCTCTTACATACAAGGATCAAATCACTAACCATATGTGTCTTACCACATGGGCATTAAAATACTATAACTTTATTTAATTTATTCTCTCCAATTTTTTTATTTTGATTACATTTTTTCTCTTCCATAAAAATCGTGTTTATTTTATACAAATTAATAAGATACTATTAATAAAAAATAAAATTATATTTTATTTTATACCAAAAGTAAATAATTTTATTAAATTATATTTGACTTTTTTAAAAGAAATTATATTTGTTTATGTGTACGCCGCAGTGAAGATGAAGAAAATTTGGTTGAGAAAGGAGAATCTATCTTGTGTGTCCAATGTGTTCTTCAATACTTATCCTCACTTCACTATTGATAGGTACCGTCAAATAATCCAGAATTGTCTTTGTTTTGCACTTTCGTTTAATTTAGATGCGTAAGCATAAAGAGACAGAAAGTTTTGGCAGTGAATGAAAAAAATTAACAAACATATTTTTTGTCCCAACAGATAGAGGTTGAATAACACTTGTGAACTTTTTCTATCACAAGCTACAAGGACCTCAACTTTTTCTAACGGTTGCTTAGTTTAACTTTCTTAAAGGCAATTAATTTTTAATTAAATTGAAGGCAATGACTTGCAGATAGGTGATGGGGAAAAATGACATATTTTAAGTTATCTTCCAAACAGCAAAATGCATGTGTCCAGTCTTAGGAGTTTATTCCTTTTAATTATTTGATATTTTATTTTTATATCAAACAAGTGTGGAAAGATGGAATTTCTGTTTGCTTGTATATAAAGCAAGGGGGAAAATTAACAGAAAAAAATGGTAATATGTTTCCTTTCCCCCTTAATTAAATTGATAAAAGAGATGCATAAAATAATTCTTAATATTTAGAAATTTAGCAGGGTTTCATGAGATTGGGAAAATAATTAGACTTGTTTTTGTGGGTTTTATTGAACGGCAGGTGTGAATGTATCATACTATTATATAATATTAGTCCAATATAATATAATTTTCCTTATTAGGTAAGGCTATGATGATTGCATGATTGATGTCAGGGTAGGAAGTGGTTGTCCTCTAAGACATGCTGAAATAAATTATGAGTTGTTTTATAATTATACCCTTAACACTATCGATAAACCAATTATTTCATTAATATTGAAGCGATTCAAAAATGATCTTAGTTGAAAAGAAGATGCTTTAAAAAATATATTATGGATCATGTTATTAACAATTGCTCTAAGGAAATTGTTTAGAGAACCTTAAAAAGGAGATGATATCTTGAAAATACAAGTCAAATATCTATTAGACTTATAAATACATATTTTTCTATGTAATTAAAAATTATCTTTTTAATTCCTTAAACAAGTAGTATTTTTCAAATATTATATGCAAAATGCATGCAAAACTACAATTCTCCCTTATAGATAATTATTTGGCTAATGGCTACAAGTACTCTGCACTTGGCATCCTATTATTATTATTATTATTATTATTATTATTATTGTAGTACCCTAATTTTGTCCTAAGCATTTTAAAACAAAATCAAAAAAAATCAAAGAGGGGAAAAAGTCAAAAGTCAACAAAAGTCAACAGAAAAGTCAACATTTTAAAAATGCTGACTTCGCACTGCGAAGCTCACTTCGCACTGCGAAGTCTGCGATTTTTCTGCAGATTTTTGGTTTCTTTGATTTAATTCCAGAATTTGTTGCATATCATTTCCATAATTATTTTAAGTAGCATTCATGGCTAATTGGGCCAAGCAAAACCAGAATTGAAGGACTTGCCATTAATGCCAAGGTTGGAAGCTTTTTCTTCCAACCTAGCATGTGACAAGCAAGTGGGCTTGCCCTTGGGCAGCTCTAGTCCCTCCCATGTGACCTGCTAACCACCACAAGGTTGACAGCCACCTGCTTGAGGACTTTCCTCCTGCTTGCTTCCCCAAAAACCAGTCAAACTAGCTGGATTTTCTCACTTGAAAAGCCATGAGTGCCTACCCTGTTTTTGCAGCAGCTTTTCACCCCTCACACCAGCCATAAGTAGCCTTTTTCATCCCTCAATCTCTGCACATTACAGTGCACGTTTTCATTGATCAACCATTGAGATTGCAAGGATTGATCCCCAAGCATTAGCCAATTGCAATTCAGCTTTGTTCTTCATCATTACCTTCTAGAATTGGTTGAATTTGTGGCTGAAATCAGGCTGAATCTTGCCCCTTGGTACAAGGCAAGGTTGCCTCTATCCATTAGCATTTAATGCAAAGGGATTCAGTTTGATCTTAGCCACAAATCAGCTGAATTTTGGGATTTGGTAATGATGAAATAGATTTGGTTTTGGCCTATAAATAGAAGGCAATGCCCAAGGTTTCAAACACAACTGATAACAACATTTCAAGAGCAGAACCTCTACTCATTTTAGCTTACAAACCCTCACAAACAACCAGAAAAAACCAATCCAACACAAAGCTTTACCAAAGTTCAAGTTCATCACCAATACAAAAAACCTTTGTGAAAGCCTTCAACCAATTCAAATCCATTGCAGCTGGAGCTTTGCTAAGGAGTTCTGTAAGTTTCTAAGCACTCATCTTGCATTTACAATTGTGTTTGCATAGCTATTTTGGTTCAAAACCATTTGATTTTAAAAAACCCCTTTTGAATTTCAAAGAAATCCCAAGGTTTTCAAAACATCAAAACTGGTTTGTCCAGCCTTTTTCACCCGAAAAACTCAAAGCTTTTCACTCACCTAAAAGGTCCTGAGTGTGTTCAGAAGTTGTTTCTGAACAAAAGTTCAGAAACAGCTTCTGAACTCAAAATTTCGCATGCTTCGCAGTGCGACCATGACAGAACTCAGAATCTGAGTTTTTGTGTCAAAATGACCATTTTTTGAGGTTCTAGCCCCAGAGCTCAGAACCTAAGAGTTTTTAAACCCATGTCTTTCAAACCATAACAAGGATTTTGCATAATCTTGACAAAATCACAAGTTCGTATGACATTATGTGGATAACTTGCAAAACAAGTTATGTTCCCAAACTTTCAAACAAGCATGAACAAACAAGCTATGTTCATCATTCCAATCTAAACTTGAACAATAAATATTGTTCATGATTTTCAAAACTCAAATATGAACATACGCCAAATACGTTCGCTTTTTGCAAAATGAGCCGAACTTGTGCGTTTTCTAGCAAAATTGCTAAACCTTCCCATTTTGGGTTTTCAAGCCAAATGTTTTGACATACCTTGGGATTTCTAAAGGATTCAACCCAAAAACATGAATGAAAAAGGGATGGTGTGACGTATGTCTCTCCATCGCCCCGATTGTACGAATGCGTGACATATGTCTCGTCGTTCGGACAATCGTCATTCCATTTTCAATATGTACAACCCTAACCAAACCAAAACTTGGCCCCTTGTGGTCAATCCAAACCTTTTGGTCCCCCGTGGCCATTAGACTCGACCCCTCGACTCGTTTGAGTCACTCGGTCAATGTTCGACTCGTCCGAGTCCATTGTACCTGTTCTTGATCTCAGTGGATCAATCGAACAATCGCCCGACTCTTCGGAGTCCACTCGGTCAATGATTGACTTGTATGAGTCCATTGCACCTCCCTTGGTCCCATAGCGACCAATTAACCTTTTACTCTAACGGACGTACCTTTTAACAATTCTAATGCGATTCACGAACAAACGCTTAATAAGTCTCCCAAGCGCGAGCATACAAGCTACGTTTAAATCGCAAGAATTCGGTTAAAACATCGTCCATTTAAAATTAACCAACATATGTACGTTTTTCTACCAAAGAACTACGTACGCTTTGAATTCTCCGACTACCGGGAGATACGTAGGAGCAAGATCGACATCTTGTCAAGCGCAATAATAAAAAACTTTTTTTTCTTTCTTTTCTTTCGTTTGTTTTTATCTCTTCCCCCCCTTTTTATTATATTTTTGACATAAATGAACATGCGCGCAAAATAAAAAAAAACAATTCAAGCTTTGACCAAATAGAAGGTTCCCGTTGAGTACAACGGACGTGAGGGGTGCTAATACCTTCCCCTTGCGTAACCGACTCCCGAACCCGACAATGGTTACGATGACCAATCCTTATCCTCATCGTCAAAGGGTTTTATTATCGTTTCTCTTTAAACAAAAAAAACTTAAGGGTTTATCAACGTTCCCTTTACACAAAAACTTTGGTGGCGGCTTCACAAAGGCCCTCCGAGCGTTTGCGAACGACCTCGGAGGATTTGCGCGTCTTTTTCCCAAGGAAAAAAACGAGGTGCGCACAGCTGGCGACTTCACTGGGGACCCTGTTTCCACTAGTGAGTCAAGCCTAACCTATTTGGTTTAAAGCCAATTGTTTTATTTTCTTTGTGTGCCATGTTTATTTATTTTATTCATACATGTTATATTTATGCTTTATGTTTATATTTGCTTTATCTGCTTTATATTCATATCATATATATCAAATGCGGGGGTTACTTGAGTGATGTTACTCCACATTGTTCGGGTTAATGCCGGACGTGTGAGGCTCTCTACCCGAGCTTGAGAAAAAAACTAAGTTAGAAGGAGGTTGTGTGCGGAAGCCCGCGTTGACGTATGTCCGTGAGGTAGGATGTCCAACCCCGCTTAGATGAGATTTTCACGTGGAATTAATTGAAGTCATGTCGACGTATGTCCATAGACAACCCTAATTCCATGTGAGGTCTATGACTCTAAGGACCTCTTCTTAGGAATCTTACCTATTAGAGCCTACACGTGAGGATGGGGGAATTTTGGACCTACATATCACACCCTTGCACACCACCCATTCACATTCACTCATGCTTGTTACTTTGTGTTTTGTTTTTCTATCAGGAGCAATCAACATTTATTTGTTTGTTATTTTATATGCATAATTATAGCTGAAATAAAAATGACCATTGTGTTGAGAGGGAGTTTCTTTTTTCAAAATTCGAGCACTTCGCAGAACAAGAGTATATTCGCACTGCGAAGTTGATTTTGAGGTTCGCAGAGCAAACTTACTTCGCAGTGCGAAACATGCGATTTTTGTCAGCCCAGATTTCAAAATTCACTAACCAGCATTAACTCCCTCCAACCACTTATTTCCACTATCTTTTATCTAATCGTTATTTTATTATTAAACTTGTATAACTAAAAAAAAGAACAGCTTTTCTTTTCTCACAAAAACAACTCTTCAAAAACAAAAATCATACCCATTTCTCCATTTTTCATCTTCTTTCCTAATCCAAGTAAAAATCACTCTTCTCTGCAAGCAGTAAGGTACGATTCCTCTTCTCTATCCTGCTTTACTTCTGATTCGTGTTATGGGTCTTAGGTTTTGCTAAAACTTTTTAACTTCCATTTTAGGGTTTAAGGATTGTAATTAGTTCCTGTTTCTTCTTGCCATGCTAGGAATAAGTTATAATCTAGTAAATGTATGTCATGGATAGTTAAAGTAGGCTCATTTCCTTTCCCATCTGTGAGTAATCTTACACGAAATCCACTCTACCCATTTTATAGAAATTAGATCAAAACAAGTTGCCATGTTAGTTGTAACTATTACCCATGCATTTATCCTTAATCATTCATCTAACATGCTTTGTTTAGAGTTTAGTTTAAGAGTATAGGGTAGTTATCCAGGGATTTTATGGATTTGTTCTGTCAGGGTCGCAGAGCAAAGATGAACTTCGCACTGCGACCCATCCTTCTGGGCAGCCCAGAATTTTCGCATGGCTTCGCACTACGACCGTGTGTTCGCAGTGCGACTGTAGCAGAAACAGAACACATGTTTTTCTTATTTATGCCTTCCAATTCCATTTGTTTCACCTCGTATCCCTTTCAATCATGCATGCTATCCACTGACTTTGCCTTTTTCTTGCAGATGGCCCCAAAACCAATGGGAAAACGCTCGAGGGGTGAGGCATCCGGATCCAGACCCCAAGGGGGATTCGATGCCTCTCGCTTCCTAAGTCTTCGGAACCAGGAAAGGTACGAAGAGCTTCTTGGCAGAACCTTCTGGCCGGAAAGACAATTCATCATAAGCGAGCAGGGCACTTGGCGAGAGTTGGCCCGATTGATAAACCATCGCCGGTGGGGAGTCTTGGTGAACCCTCCCCTTAACCTTAACTATGACATAATCCGGGAGTTTTACGCGAATGCCATCCCCGTGGATCCGGAGGGGGAATTCACATATCGGACTATGGTGCGCGGTCGGGTCATTAGATTCGATCGCGACGCCATCAATGCATACCTCCACAACCCCTTTCAATTAGAAAATGACGAGCTGTGTGCTTTCCATAAGCACCAAAATCGTGGTAATTGGAACCACGATCTTTATGCTCAAACCATTTTCCAATCCGGAAAGGGATATGAGCTTAACGCAGCAGGGCAACCCACTAGAGCCCTCAAAGGCAACCTTACCACCTACGCCCAAGTCATTTTTCACCTCATAATCCACAACATAAAACCCAAAAGCCATACCTCCTCCACCACCATGGATGTCACCCCCCTTATCTACTATATCCTCACCGGTAAACAAGTAGATGTGGCCAGGGCCATTTGCCAGGAGATTAAGATAGTGGTCGAGAGTGGCATCAAGCCACCGGCCAAGAAAATGTGCCCGCTTGCTTTCCCGGGTCTTATCATGGGACTCTGCCGGGAAGCCCGAGTAGCCATCCCTCCCCACGTGTCCGAAACCATTAAGAACCCAATCACGGACGAGTATATTTCCAGACACTGCACGGGGAGGAGAGCGGCGAGAGCACAGCAGCCACGGCCTAGGCCTCCACCAGCATCAGGGGATTGTCGCACTTGCACTTTCATATTGGAGCAGAATGCTTCCTCTCATCGGTACATGACCATGATGCATGATTCCATGTATCGCCTTCAGAGGCAGCTAGGGAGGCCGACAGATCCTGATGACCAGATACCGACGCCCGAGATGTTCGCAGCTCACGGTCGTTGGCCCGGGGATAGGCCAGAGCATTCAGAGGCTGGAGGCAGTGGCACAGCGGCAGGAGGCCAGGAGGATGAGGATGAGGATGAGGATGAGGAGGATGAGGACGAGGAGACAGAGGATGATGAGGCTCTCACTCCTTGAGTGACCTTCCCCTTTTTTTTGATGTTTTCTCATATTTTTATGTTTATGTTATTTCATTTTTCCGTACACTTTTCCTATGTTTAACACTTTGTATCCATATTTGTACTACGTACTTTTTCTCTTATTATCTGGCTTTTTTTTTATTATTATCGTTATTTATGCATGTTCAGTTTTAGTATGCGTTAAATGTCATTGTTTGCTATGAATTGTTGGTGATTTGAAATTGACATTTTTTCTCTTAACCACGGATTAAGCCAAAGTCAATTAATTTAGCCACAGATAATTGGTATTGGTATTTTTGATCAATTTGCGCAAAGCTAAATGCATGCTTCCTGTTCTTATATGATTAAACTCAAAATGAAGATATATACTTAACGTAAAAGCTATATTATACAATTTGCGTTGTTAGCATGTTTATTCTATGAACCATTTAGAACCAGCCAGATGTGAGAAATCCCCAAAGTTATCATAATACATATGCAGGAGATCGACATTTTTGTTTAACTCGATCTTTTTATGTTAAATCTGAATTTTGTTTTTTTAATTACATAAAAGTATTGACATGATCAAGGCATTTGTTTGAAAACGAGAGAAAACAATCAACCACAAACAACCCACCCTGTGAGAAGTGAGTATTTGTTAAACCCCTTCGAGCCTAACAAATCAGAATATTTAACTATGAACTGCCAACTTTCATAAGCTCAACTGCTTAATGAGATTGCCGGAGTTTGTAAAAAAAATATTTTCAGTTCATAGTTAAAACATCACTGAATTCTGATAATTTCCTTTCAAGTTTTGAACCCTTAAAAACATCATGATTAGTGTTGTTCTTGCCAAAAGAGGAGAGAACATTCAATTAGGACATCATACTGAAACAAGTTGGGAAAAAGGGGAGGGTTGTGAAAGTCAAGCAACGTTGAATTTCTTAATTGATCTTGACGACCAAAGGAAAAAAGAAGGAAAGAAAAGCAAAGCAAACCAAGAAAAAGAAAAGAGAAAAGAGAAAAGAAGACCGATAAAATCCAAGAGTTGTCGAGATCAAGGAGAAAAGCATTTGTGAATCACCAAAATGGTGATTTGAACAAAGAAAGGGGTAAGTTAGAAAGAATGTTCCCTCTTGCTTGGCCATTTGAATTCAATTTCCCCACATATGACATTTCTTTTGTAGCCCAGCCAAATTACAACCCTTAAAGACCTTTTGATCAATGCTTTCATGTTTTTAAGAAACAATAATTGGATGGACATATAACTCGATCGGAATGTTAGCAAAATTGCCGGATGAGTGTTCATAACCCCTCACCATTAATATTCAATTTGTTTATTTACTTAAATGAGTGATAGGTTGGTTCATTAATAAGCATGTTATTAATTTGAACTGTACGATATGATTTTTTGTGTGGTATTTATTTCGACTTTTTCAGTACAATCTCGGAATAATAGGGGGCATAAAATTGCGTGCGCAAATTTCATATGAATCCTCCAAAATCAAAAAGCCCGACCTCGCTCGGCAACCAAAACCAAAAAGCCCGACCTCGCTCGGCAACCAAAACCAAAAAGCCCGACCTCGCTCGGCAACCAACAATAAAGCCCAATTTCCATTGGCACCCGCAATTTTTAAACCAAAACCTGATTGCTCCCGGTGCACAAATCATTCAAGGCTCAACCATGCTCAGCACTCTCCCTGCAAATCACAAAGAGCCCAATTGCCGTTGACATTCCTCAAACACCCAACAAAAGGCCCAATTGGCATCAGCAATCCCCAAACACGATTAAAGGAACTACACCTTTGGGGCAGGTCACTTCCCCCATTAACGAAATTCTTCCCAAGCGAAGTCTTTTACTTTTGTCAAAATTTCCATCTATGATAGTGTATATATTTCCAAAAAAAAAAAAAAAAAAATTACGTGGAATTTTTTATGTTTTTGAATAAGTAATAACAAGCACATTTTCTCTGAATTGTGAATACTTAAAAAAAAACGTGCATCGAAATCTATCCATAGAGCAGATAAGCCTCGCAGGCCAAGCATGGTTAATTGCTAAAGGGATTTCTGGTCACCGGTAAATCGAAAAAGGAATATCCCCGTCAAATTAAGAGCCTGAAGTAACAACTCAAGCGAGGATGACCAACCAGAGCACAAGCGTTCCCCAACGGAACCATCAGTTATGCTCCTCAGCGGTTTAGCACGATTTATTCAGCGGATTAACAATCCCCACGAGGTATTTATTCCTTATCAATTATCGCGGTCTTACCCCGTCCATATTTAAATGTATCCCCTGAGAGTTTATCCCTGTGAGGATTACCGAATGTTTATGCCGGTCCACTTTTTACCTTGCCGGCCTAATCTTGTCTCATCAAGCTTTTTAGGGTCAAGAGGAACAAAATTCCCCAGTAGGCACCCTAAAACATCCAAACACCAACAAAGGCTGGATATCGATCATGCTTCCCAAATGATCCTTATATCCCCATAAGCCAAACCTCATTGATATTCCCCAGGGAGTCTCAACCCCAAACAAAAGTCCAATCATTATTGGCAAACCCACACAAATCTTCGGGCATAGCTCGAACTACACCGGTTTTGATCCCATTCGGGTATGTAGGCAAAGGACCTTGTCCTTCCAAACCGACCAACCAAAAAACCAACAAAACAAAAAAAAGAGAGCCCAATCGTCATTGGCACAACCACAACCAAGACCGACTTTGCTCGGCACCCAACCAGCATCATTTCATTTTCATTCATGCATGCATATACAAATCATTCATACACATGCATTTCATTTCGTAAATCATGCATCCTCAACAAGGATTCTCCAGTGAGTATCACATATTCACCAACATCCATCAACAGTCAAGTAAGCGTTCCCCAGTGAACCTCCTTCACTAACTGTCCCCAATTCCCCAGACAGAATCTTTGTTTGAGTCCATCTCATATCATATTGCATTGCATATCACTGCATATCATACTGCATAACATGCATCATACAATCATGTTTTCCAGTTCAACCAGGGGCACCTATTTAGGGTAAGACCACAGCTCGTTAGGAATCGACATTCAGTGAAAGTGCCTGAATAAGATTTCCTAGCTTAGGTATCGACCTCTAGTGACAATGCCTAGATTAGATCACCCCCCCAGTGTATCGACCTTCAGTGTTAGCGGCTGAATAAGATCACAGCTCGTTAGGAATCGACATTCAGTGAAAGTGCCTGAATAAGATCACCTAGCTTAGGTATCGACCTCTAGTGACAGTGCCTAGAGTAGATCACCTCCCTCAATGTTCGACCTCTAGTGACAGTGCCTAGAGTAGATCACCTCCCTCAATGTTCGACCTCTAGTGACAGTGCCTAGAGTAGATCACCTCCCTCAATGTTCGACCTCTAGTGACAGTGCCTAGAGTAGATCACCTCCCTCAATGTTCGACCTCTAGTGACAGTGCCTAGAGAAGATCACCTCCCTCAATGTTCGACCTCTAGTGACAGTGCCTAGAGTAGATCACCTCCCTCAATGTTCGACCTCTAGTGACAGTGCCTAGAGTAGATCACCTCCCTCAATGTTCGACCTCTAGTGACAGTGCCTAGAGTATATCACCTCCCTCAATGTTCGACCTCTAGTGACAGTGCCTAGAGTAGATCACCTCCCTCAATGTTCGACCTCTAGTGACAGTGCCTAGAGTAGATCACCTCCCTCAATGTTCGACCTCTAGTGACAGTGCCTAGAGAAGATCACCTCCCTCAATGTTCGACCTCTAGTGACAGTGCCTAGAGTAGATCGCCTCCCTCAATGTTCGACCTCTAGTGAAAGTGCCTAGAGAAGATCACCATCCTCAGGAATCGACCTCAAGTGACAGTGCCTAGATAAGATTACCTTCATCCCCCAGTGGATCTACCTCCAGTGTTAGCGGCTGGATACGATCAACCTTTTCCAACCATTGCATTTGCATTTCGCGAAGGACAAAATTCGGGTCCTTCTTTTTACTTAATTGATCTTCGCAAAGAGTTCATGAGATGCCCTCGGCACTCACGCACTCTATGCGAAGACACAATTAAGTAGGGGCAGCTGTAGTACCCTAATTTTGTCCTAAGCATTTTAAAACAAAATCAAAAAAAATCAAAGAGGGGAAAAAGTCAAAAGTCAACAAAAGTCAACAGAAAAGTCAACATTTTAAAAATGCTGACTTCGCACTGCGAAGCTCACTTCGCACTGCGAAGTCTGCGATTTTTCTGCAGATTTTTGGTTTCTTTGATTTAATTCCAGAATTTGTTGCATATCATTTCCATAATTATTTTAAGTAGCATTCATGGCTAATTGGGCCAAGCAAAACCAGAATTGAAGGACTTGCCATTAATGCCAAGGTTGGAAGCTTTTTCTTCCAACCTAGCATGTGACAAGCAAGTGGGCTTGCCCTTGGGCAGCTCTAGTCCCTCCCATGTGACCTGCTAACCACCACAAGGTTGACAGCCACCTGCTTGAGGACTTTCCTCCTGCTTGCTTCCCCAAAAACCAGTCAAACTAGCTGGATTTTCTCACTTGAAAAGCCATGAGTGCCTACCCTGTTTTTGCAGCAGCTTTTCACCCCTCACACCAGCCATAAGTAGCCTTTTTCATCCCTCAATCTCTGCACATTACAGTGCACGTTTTCATTGATCAACCATTGAGATTGCAAGGATTGATCCCCAAGCATTAGCCAATTGCAATTCAGCTTTGTTCTTCATCATTACCTTCTAGAATTGGTTGAATTTGTGGCTGAAATCAGGCTGAATCTTGCCCCTTGGTACAAGGCAAGGTTGCCTCTATCCATTAGCATTTAATGCAAAGGGATTCAGTTTGATCTTAGCCACAAATCAGCTGAATTTTGGGATTTGGTAATGATGAAATAGATTTGGTTTTGGCCTATAAATAGAAGGCAATGCCCAAGGTTTCAAACACAACTGATAACAACATTTCAAGAGCAGAAACTCTACTCATTTTAGCTTACAAACCCTCACAAACAACCAGAAAAAACCAATCCAACACAAAGCTTTACCAAAGTTCAAGTTCATCACCAATACAAAAAACCTTTGTGAAAGCCTTCAACCAATTCAAATCCATTGCAGCTGGAGCTTTGCTAAGGAGTTCTGTAAGTTTCTAAGCACTCATCTTGCATTTACAATTGTGTTTGCATAGCTATTTTGGTTCAAAACCATTTGATTTTAAAAAACCCCTTTTGAATTTCAAAGAAATCCCAAGGTTTTCAAAACATCAAAACTGGTTTGTCCAGCCTTTTTCACCCCAAAAACTCAAAGCTTTTCACTCACCTAAAAGGTCCTGAGTGTGTTCAGAAGTTGTTTCTGAACAAAAGTTCAGAAACAGCTTCTGAACTCAAAATTTCGCATGCTTCGCAGTGCGAAGTCATGGTCGCAGTGCGACCATGACAGAACTCAGAATCTGAGTTTTTGTGTCAAAATGACCATTTTTTGAGGTTCTAGCCCCAGAGCTCAGAACCTAAGAGTTTTTAAACCCATGTCTTTCAAACCATAACAAGGATTTTGCATAATCTTGACAAAATCACAAGTTCGTATGACATTATGTGGATAACTTGCAAAACAAGTTATGTTCCCAAACTTTCAAACAAGCATGAACAAACAAGCTATGTTCATCATTCCAATCTAAACTTGAACAATAAATATTGTTCATGATTTTCAAAACTCAAATATGAACATACGCCAAATACGTTCGCTTTTTGCAAAATGAGCCGAACTTGTGCGTTTTCTAGCAAAATTGCTAAACCTTCCCATTTTGGGTTTTCAAGCCAAATGTTTTGACATACCTTGGGATTTCTAAAGGATTCAACCCAAAAACATGAATGAAAAAGGGATGGTGTGACGTATGTCTCTCCATCTCCCCGATTGTACGAATGCGTGACGTATGTCTCGTCGTTCGGACAATCGTCATTCCAGTTTCAATATGTACAACCCTAACCAAACCAAAACTTGGCCCCTTGTGGTCAATCCAAACCTTTTGGTCCCCCGTGGCCATTAGACTCGACCCCTCGACTCGTTTGAGTCACTCGGTCAATGTTCGACTCGTCCGAGTCCATTGTACCTGTTCTTGATCTCAGTGGATCAATCGAACAATCGCCCGACTCTTCGGAGTCCACTCGGTCAATGATTGACTTGTATGAGTCCATTGCACCTCCCTTGGTCCCATAGCGACCAATTAACCTTTTACTCTAACGGACGTACCTTTTAACAATTCTAATGCGATTCACGAACAAACGCTTAATAAGTCTCCCAAGCGCGAGCATACAAGCTACGTTTAAATCGCAAGAATTCGGTTAAAACATCGTCCATTTAAAATTAACCAACATATGTACGTTTTTCTACCAAAGAACTACGTACGCTTTGAATTCTCCGACTACCGGGAGATACGTAGGAGCAAGATCGACATCTTGTCAAGCGCAATAATAAAAAACTTTTTTTTCTTTCTTTCTTTCGTTTGTTTTTATCTCTTCCCCCCCTTTTAATTATATTTTTGACATAAATGAACATGCGCGCAAAATAAAAAAAAACAATTCAAGCTTTGACCAAATAGAAGGTTCCCGTTGAGTACAACGGACGTGAGGGGTGCTAATACCTTCCCCTTGCGTAACCGACTCCCGAACCCGACAATGGTTACGATGACCAATCCTTATCCTCATCGTCAAAGGGTTTTATTATCGTTTCTCTTTAAACAAAAAAAAACTTAAGGGTTTATCAACGTTCCCTTTACACAAAAACTTTGGTGGCGGCTTCACAAAGGCCCTCCGAGCGTTTGCGAACGACCTCGGAGGATTTGCGCGTCTTTTTCCCAAGGAAAAAAACGAGGTGCGCACAGCTGGCGACTTCACTGGGGACCCTGTTTCCACTAGTGAGTCAAGCCTAACCTATTTGGTTTAAAGCCAATTGTTTTATTTTCTTTGTGTGCCATGTTTATTTATTTTATTCATACATGTTATATTTATGCTTTATGTTTATATTTGCTTTATCTGCTTTATATTCATATCATATATATCAAATGCGGGGGTTACTTGAGTGATGTTACTCCACATTGTTCGGGTTAATGCCGGACGTGTGAGGCTCTCTACCCGATCTTGAGAAAAAAACTAAGTTAGAAGGAGGTTGTGTGCGGAAGCCCGCGTTGACGTATGTCCTTGAGGTAGGATGTCCAACCCCGCTTAGATGAGATTTTCACGTGGAATTAATTGAAGTCATGTCGACGTATGTCCATAGACAACCCTAATTCCATGTGAGGTCTATGACTCTAAGGACCTCTTCTTAGGAATCTTACCTATTAGAGCCTACACGTGAGGATGGGGGAATTTTGGACCTACATATCACACCCTTGCACACCACCCATTCACATTCACTCATGCTTGTTACTTTGTGTTTTGTTTTTCTATCAGGAGCAATCAACATTTATTTGTTTGTTATTTTATATGCATAATTATAGCTGAAATAAAAATGACCATTGTGTTGAGAGGGAGTTTCTTTTTTCAAAATTCGAGCACTTCGCAGAACAAGAGTATATTCGCACTGCGAAGTTGATTTTGAGGTTCGCAGAGCAAACTTACTTCGCAGTGCGAAACATGCGATTTTTGTCAGCCCAGATTTCAAAATTCACTAACCAGCATTAACTCCCTCCAACCACTTATTTCCACTATCTTTTATCTAATCGTTATTTTATTATTAAACTTGTATAACTAAAAAAAAGAACAGCTTTTCTTTTCTCACAAAAACAACTCTTCAAAAACAAAAATCATACCCATTTCTCCATTTTTCATCTTCTTTCCTAATCCAAGTAAAAATCACTCTTCTCTGCAAGCAGTAAGGTACGATTCCTCTTCTCTATCCTGCTTTACTTCTGATTCGTGTTATGGGTCTTAGGTTTTGCTAAAACTTTTTAACTTCCATTTTAGGGTTTAAGGATTGTAATTAGTTCCTGTTTCTTCTTGCCATGCTAGGAATAAGTTATAATCTAGTAAATGTATGTCATGGATAGTTAAAGTAGGCTCATTTCCTTTCCCATCTGTGAGTAATCTTACACGAAATCCACTCTACCCATTTTATAGAAATTAGATCAAAACAAGTTGCCATGTTAGTTGTAACTATTACCCATGCATTTATCCTTAATCATTCATCTAACATGCTTTGTTTAGAGTTTAGTTTAAGAGTATAGGGTAGTTATCCAGGGATTTTATGGATTTGTTCTGTCAGGGTCGCAGAGCAAAGATGAACTTCGCACTGCGACCCATCCTTCTGGGCAGCCCAGAATTTTCGCATGGCTTCGCACTACGACCGTGTGTTCGCAGTGCGACTGTAGCAGAAACAGAACACATGTTTTTCTTATTTATGCCTTCCAATTCCATTTGTTTCACCTCGTATCCCTTTCAATCATGCATGCTATCCACTGACTTTGCCTTTTTCTTGCAGATGGCCCCAAAACCAATGGGAAAACGCTCGAGGGGTGAGGCATCCGGATCCAGACCCCAAGGGGGATTCGATGCCTCTCGCTTCCTAAGTCTTCGGAACCAGGAAAGGTACGAAGAGCTTCTTGGCAGAACCTTCTGGCCGGAAAGACAATTCATCATAAGCGAGCAGGGCACTTGGCGAGAGTTGGCCCGATTGATAAACCATCGCCGGTGGGGAGTCTTGGTGAACCCTCCCCTTAACCTTAACTATGACATAATCCGGGAGTTTTACGCGAATGCCATCCCCGTGGATCCGGAGGGGGAATTCACATATCGGACTATGGTGCGCGGTCGGGTCATTAGATTCGATCGCGACGCCATCAATGCATACCTCCACAACCCCTTTCAATTAGAAAATGACGAGCTGTGTGCTTTCCATAAGCACCAAAATCGTGGTAATTGGAACCACGATCTTTATGCTCAAACCATTTTCCAATCCGGAAAGGGATATGAGCTTAACGCAGCAGGGCAACCCACTAGAGCCCTCAAAGGCAACCTTACCACCTACGCCCAAGTCATTTTTCACCTCATAATCCACAACATAAAACCCAAAAGCCATACCTCCTCCACCACCATGGATGTCACCCCCCTTATCTACTATATCCTCACCGGTAAACAAGTAGATGTGGCCAGGGCCATTTGCCAGGAGATTAAGATAGTGGTCGAGAGTGGCATCAAGCCACCGGCCAAGAAAATGTGCCCGCTTGCTTTCCCGGGTCTTATCATGGGACTCTGCCGGGAAGCCCGAGTAGCCATCCCTCCCCACGTGTCCGAAACCATTAAGAACCCAATCACGGACGAGTATATTTCCAGACACTGCACGGGGAGGAGAGCGGCGAGAGCACAGCAGCCACGGCCTAGGCCTCCACCAGCATCAGGGGATTGTCGCACTTGCACTTTCATATTGGAGCAGAATGCTTCCTCTCATCGGTACATGACCATGATGCATGATTCCATGTATCGCCTTCAGAGGCAGCTAGGGAGGCCGACAGATCCTGATGACCAGATACCGACGCCCGAGATGTTCGCAGCTCACGGTCGTTGGCCCGGGGATAGGCCAGAGCATTCAGAGGCTGGAGGCAGTGGCACAGCGGCAGGAGGCCAGGAGGATGAGGATGAGGATGAGGAGGATGAGGACGAGGAGACAGAGGATGATGAGGCTCTCACTCCTTGAGTGACCTTCCCCTTTTTTTTTGATGTTTTCTCATATTTTTATGTTTATGTTATTTCATTTTTCCGTACACTTTTCCTATGTTTAACACTTTGTATCCATATTTGTACTACGTACTTTTTCTCTTATTATCTGGCTTTTTTTTATTATTATCGTTATTTATGCATGTTCAGTTTTAGTATGCGTTAAATGTCATTGTTTGCTATGAATTGTTGGTGATTTGAAATTGACATTTTTTCTCTTAACCACGGATTAAGCCAAAGTCAATTAATTTAGCCACAGATAATTGGTATTGGTATTTTTGATCAATTTGCGCAAAGCTAAATGCATGCTTCCTGTTCTTATATGATTAAACTCAAAATGAAGATATATACTTAACGTAAAAGCTATATTATACAATTTGCGTTGTTAGCATGTTTATTCTATGAACCATTTAGAACCAGCCAGATGTGAGAAATCCCCAAAGTTATCATAATACATATGCAGGAGATCGACATTTTTGTTTAACTCGATCTTTTTATGTTAAATCTGAATTTTGTTTTTTTAATTACATAAAAGTATTGACATGATCAAGGCATTTGTTTGAAAACGAGAGAAAACAATCAACCACAAACAACCCACCCTGTGAGAAGTGAGTATTTGTTAAACCCCTTCGAGCCTAACAAATCAGAATATTTAACTATGAACTGCCAACTTTCATAAGCTCAACTGCTTAATGAGATTGCCGGAGTTTGTAAAAAAAATATTTTCAGTTCATAGTTAAAACATCACTGAATTCTGATAATTTCCTTTCAAGTTTTGAACCCTTAAAAACATCATGATTAGTGTTGTTCTTGCCAAAAGAGGAGAGAACATTCAATTAGGACATCATACTGAAACAAGTTGGGAAAAAGGGGAGGGTTGTGAAAGTCAAGCAACGTTGAATTTCTTAATTGATCTTGACGACCAAAGGAAAAAAGAAGGAAAGAAAAGCAAAGCAAACCAAGAAAAAGAAAAGAGAAAAGAGAAAAGAAGACCGATAAAATCCAAGAGTTGTCGAGATCAAGGAGAAAAGCATTTGTGAATCACCAAAATGGTGATTTGAACAAAGAAAGGGGTAAGTTAGAAAGAATGTTCCCTCTTGCTTGGCCATTTGAATTCAATTTCCCCACATATGACATTTCTTTTGTAGCCCAGCCAAATTACAACCCTTAAAGACCTTTTGATCAATGCTTTCATGTTTTTAAGAAACAATAATTGGATGGACATATAACTCGATCGGAATGTTAGCAAAATTGCCGGATGAGTGTTCATAACCCCTCACCATTAATATTCAATTTGTTTATTTACTTAAATGAGTGATAGGTTGGTTCATTAATAAGCATGTTATTAATTTGAACTGTACGATATGATTTTTTGTGTGGTATTTATTTCGACTTTTTCAGTACAATCTCGGAATAATAGGGGGCATAAAATTGCGTGCGCAAATTTCATATGAATCCTCCAAAATCAAAAAGCCCGACCTCGCTCGGCAACCAAAACCAAAAAGCCCGACCTCGCTCGGCAACCAAAACCAAAAAGCCCGACCTCGCTCGGCAACCAACAATAAAGCCCAATTTCCATTGGCACCCGCAATTTTTAAACCAAAACCTGATTGCTCCCGGTGCACAAATCATTCAAGGCTCAACCATGCTCAGCACTCTCCCTGCAAATCACAAAGAGCCCAATTGCCGTTGACATTCCTCAAACACCCAACAAAAGGCCCAATTGGCATCAGCAATCCCCAAACACGATTAAAGGAACTACACCTTTGGGGCAGGTCACTTCCCCCATTAACGAAATTCTTCCCAAGCGAAGTCTTTTACTTTTGTCAAAATTTCCATCTGTGATAGTGTATATATTTCCAAAAAAAAAAAAAAAAAATTACGTGGAATTTTTTATGTTTTTGAATAAGTAATAACAAGCACATTTTCTCTGAATTGTGAATACTTAAAAAAAAACGTGCATCGAAATCTATCCATAGAGCAGATAAGCCTCGCAGGCCAAGCATGGTTAATTGCTAAAGGGATTTCTGGTCACCGGTAAATCGAAAAAGGAATATCCCCGTCAAATTAAGAGCCTGAAGTAACAACTCAAGCGAGGATGACCAACCAGAGCACAAGCGTTCCCCAACGGAACCATCAGTTATGCTCCTCAGCGGTTTAGCACGATTTATTCAGCGGATTAACAATCCCCACGAGGTATTTATTCCTTATCAATTATCGCGGTCTTACCCCGTCCATATTTAAATGTATCCCCTGAGAGTTTATCCCTGTGAGGATTAACGAATGTTTATGCCGGTCCACTTTTTACCTTGCCGGCCTAATCTTGTCTCATCAAGCTTTTTAGGGTCAAGAGGAACAAAATTCCCCAGTAGGCACCCTAAAACATCCAAACACCAACAAAGGCTGGATATCGATCATGCTTCCAAAATGATCCTTATATCCCCATAAGCCAAACCTCATTGATATTCCCCAGGGAGTCTCAACCCCAAACAAAAGTCCAATCATTATTGGCAAACCCACACAAATCTTCGGGCATAGCTCGAACTACACCGGTTTTGATCCCATTCGGGTATGTAGGCAAAGGACCTTGTCCTTCCAAACCGACCAACCAAAAAACCAACAAAACAAAAAAAAGAGAGCCCAATCGTCATTGGCACAACCACAACCAAGACCGACTTTGCTCGGCACCCAACCAGCATCATTTCATTTTCATTCATGCATGCATATACAAATCATTCATACACATGCATTTCATTTCGTAAATCATGCATCCTCAACAAGGATTCTCCAGTGAGTATCACATATTCACCAACATCCATCAACAGTCAAGTAAGCGTTCCCCAGTGAACCTCCTTCACTAACTGTCCCCAATTCCCCAGACAGAATCTTTGTTTGAGTCCATCTCATATCATATTGCATTGCATATCACTGCATATCATACTGCATAACATGCATCATACAATCATGTTTTCCAGTTCAACCAGGGGCACCTATTTAGGGTAAGACCACAGCTCGTTAGGAATCGACATTCAGTGAAAGTGCCTGAATAAGATTTCCTAGCTTAGGTATCGACCTCTAGTGACAATGCCTAGATTAGATCACCCCCCCAGTGTATCGACCTTCAGTGTTAGCGGCTGAATAAGATCACAGCTCGTTAGGAATCGACATTCAGTGAAAGTGCCTGAATAAGATCACCTAGCTTAGGTATCGACCTCTAGTGACAGTGCCTAGAGTAGATCACCTCCCTCAATGTTCGACCTCTAGTGACAGTGCCTAGAGTAGATCACCTCCCTCAATGTTCGACCTCTAGTGACAGTGCCTAGAGTAGATCACCTCCCTCAATGTTCGACCTCTAGTGACAGTGCCTAGAGTAGATCACCTCCCTCAATGTTCGACCTCTAGTGACAGTGCCTAGAGAAGATCACCTCCCTCAATGTTCGACCTCTAGTGACAGTGCCTAGAGTAGATCACCTCCCTCAATGTTCGACCTCTAGTGACAGTGCCTAGAGTAGATCACCTCCCTCAATGTTCGACCTCTAGTGACAGTGCCTAGAGTAGATCACCTCCCTCAATGTTCGACCTCTAGTGACAGTGCCTAGAGTAGATCACCTCCCTCAATGTTCGACCTCTAGTGACAGTGCCTAGAGTAGATCACCTCCCTCAATGTTCGACCTCTAGTGACAGTGCCTAGAGAAGATCACCTCCCTCAATGTTCGACCTCTAGTGACAGTGCCTAGATAAGACTACCTTCATCCCCCAGTGGATCTACCTCCAGTGTTAGCGGCTGGATACGATCAACCTTTTCCAACCATTGCATTTGCATTTCGCGAAGGACAAAATTCGGGTCCTTCTTTTTACTTAATTGATCTTCGCAAAGAGTTCATGAGATGCCCTCGACACTCACGCACTCTATGCGAAGACACAATTAAGTAGGGGCAGCTGTAGTACCCTAATTTTGTCCTAAGCATTTTAAAACAAAATCAAAAAAAATCAAAGAGGGGAAAAAGTCAAAAGTCAACAAAAGTCAACATTTTAAAAATGCTGACTTCGCACTGCGAAGCTCACTTCGCACTGCGAAGTCTGCGATTTTTCTGCAGATTTTTGGTTTCTTTGATTTAATTCCAGAATTTGTTGCATATCATTTCCATAATTATTTTAAGTAGCATTCATGGCTAATTGGGCCAAGCAAAACCAGAATTGAAGGACTTGCCATTAATGCCAAGGTTGGAAGCTTTTTCTTCCAACCTAGCATGTGACAAGCAAGTGGGCTTGCCCTTGGGCAGCTCTAGTCCCTCCCATGTGACCTGCTAACCACCACAAGGTTGACAGCCACCTGCTTGAGGACTTTCCTCCTGCTTGCTTCCCCAAAAACCAGTCAAACTAGCTGGATTTTCTCACTTGAAAAGCCATGAGTGCCTACCCTGTTTTTGCAGCAGCTTTTCACCCCTCACACCAGCCATAAGTAGCCTTTTTCATCCCTCAATCTCTGCACATTACAGTGCACGTTTTCATTGATCAACCATTGAGATTGCAAGGATTGATCCCCAAGCATTAGCCAATTGCAATTCAGCTTTGTTCTTCATCATTACCTTCTAGAATTGGTTGAATTTGTGGCTGAAATCAGGCTGAATCTTGCCCCTTGGTACAAGGCAAGGTTGCCTCTATCCATTAGCATTTAATGCAAAGGGATTCAGTTTGATCTTAGCCACAAATCAGCTGAATTTTGGGATTTGGTAATGATGAAATAGATTTGGTTTTGGCCTATAAATAGAAGGCAATGCCCAAGGTTTCAAACACAACTGATAACAACATTTCAAGAGCAGAAACTCTACTCATTTTAGCTTACAAACCCTCACAAACAACCAGAAAAAACCAATCCAACACAAAGCTTTACCAAAGTTCAAGTTCATCACCAATACAAAAAACCTTTGTGAAAGCCTTCAACCAATTCAAATCCATTGCAGCTGGAGCTTTGCTAAGGAGTTCTGTAAGTTTCTAAGCACTCATCTTGCATTTACAATTGTGTTTGCATAGCTATTTTGGTTCAAAACCATTTGATTTTAAAAAACCCCTTTTGAATTTCAAAGAAATCCCAAGGTTTTCAAAACATCAAAACTGGTTTGTCCAGCCTTTTTCACCCCAAAAACTCAAAGCTTTTCACTCACCTAAAAGGTCCTGAGTGTGTTCAGAAGTTGTTTCTGAACAAAAGTTCAGAAACAGCTTCTGAACTCAAAATTTCGCATGCTTCGCAGTGCGACCATGACAGAACTCAGAATCTGAGTTTTTGTGTCAAAATGACCATTTTTTGAGGTTCTAGCCCCAGAGCTCAGAACCTAAGAGTTTTTAAACCCATGTCTTTCAAACCATAACAAGGATTTTGCATAATCTTGACAAAATCACAAGTTCGTATGACATTATGTGGATAACTTGCAAAACAAGTTATGTTCCCAAACTTTCAAACAAGCATGAACAAACAAGCTATGTTCATCATTCCAATCTAAACTTGAACAATAAATATTGTTCATGATTTTCAAAACTCAAATATGAACATACGCCAAATACGTTCGCTTTTTGCAAAATGAGCCGAACTTGTGCGTTTTCTAGCAAAATTGCTAAACCTTCCCATTTTGGGTTTTCAAGCCAAATGTTTTGACATACCTTGGGATTTCTAAAGGATTCAACCCAAAAACATGAATGAAAAAGGGATGGTGTGACGTATGTCTCTCCATCGCCCCGATTGTACGAATGCGTGACGTATGTCTCGTCGTTCGGACAATCGTCATTCCATTTTCAATATGTACAACCCTAATCAAACCAAAACTTGGCCCCTTGTGGTCAATCCAAACCTTTTGGTCCCCCGTGGCCATTAGACTCGACCCCTCGACTCGTTTGAGTCACTCGGTCAATGTTCGACTCGTCCGAGTCCATTGTACTTGTTCTTGATCTCAGTGGATCAATCGAACAATCGCCCGACTCTTCGGAGTCCACTCGGTCAATGATTGACTTGTATGAGTCCATTGCACCTCCCTTGGTCCCATAGCGACCAATTAACCTTTTACTCTAACGGACGTACCTTTTAACAATTCTAATGCGATTCACGAACAAACGCTTAATAAGTCTCCCAAGCGCGAGCATACAAGCTACGTTTAAATCGCAAGAATTCGGTTAAAACATCGTCCATTTAAAATTAACCAACATATGTGCGTTTTTCTACCAAAGAACTACGTACGCTTTGAATTCTCCGACTACCGGGAGATACGTAGGAGCAAGATCGACATCTTGTCAAGCGCAATAATAAAAATTTTTTTTTTCTTTCTTTTCTTTCGTTTGTTTTTATCTCTTCCCCCCCTTTTTATTATATTTTTGACATAAATGAACATGCGCGCAAAATAAAAAAAAACAATTCAAGCTTTGACCAAATAGAAGGTTCCCGTTGAGTACAACGGACGTGAGGGGTGCTAATACCTTCCCCTTGCGTAACCGACTCCCGAACCCGACAATGGTTACGATGACCAATCCTTATCCTCATCGTCAAAGGGTTTTATTATCGTTTCCCTTTAAACAAAAAATAACTTAAGGGTTTATCAACGTTCCCTTTACACAAAAACTTTGGTGGCGGCTTCACAAAGGCCCTCCGAGCGTTTGCGAACGACCTCGGAGGATTTGCGCGTCTTTTTCCCAAGGAAAAAAACGAGGTGCGCACAATTATTATTATTATTATTATTATTATTATTATTATTATTATTATTATTATTATTATTATTATTATTATTATTATTATTATTATTATGAGTCTTGCTAACGAGTGTCCTAAGGGCACTCTTTAAGGATTTTTAATTAAAAAAATGTTCATTGAAAAAATCAATTAGTTCAATTTTCAATGCATTAAATTCATCAATTTCTATAAAAACTAACAAAAACTTACTGGTTAAGGTTGTTAAAGAGTGTCTTAGGATACTCGTTAGCATTTCTCTATTATTATAGATCTTTTGTAACATTTTGAGTGTTTATTCTTGCCATCCTATATCTAAGGTTTCTTTCTAACTTCAAATGTATCGTGGGTGTATATGGTTCCGACTTCTAAATGTTATGTGATAGTTGCTCTTTAGTTTCCTTCAGTGGCGCATCCAGGACCCCGAGTCAGGGGTGCGAAATTTTTAACTTCATAATTATTATTAAAATTATAATATATATATATATATTAATTATTATTAAAATTATAAATTCTAATATATATATATATATATATATATTATCTACTCATTTTAATTAGGATTTAATTAATATGCACCGATAATGTAAAATGATTTTTTTTTGGATACATGTGTAAAATAACTTTGGCTTAATTGAACATCTGGTCCCCTAACTTATTTGTTGTTTTCAATTTGGTCCCATAACTCTTTTTCCTATTTGGTCCCTCAAATATACCTCCGTTAGTCAATTTGATCAGCTTCTGTTAACTTTAACAACAAATGTCTATGGTGGACCAACATTATTGATAGTCCACCGTAGACCTTAATCATTTTTAAAATTTTAACCATTAGATCTTTTCCCAAAAAATAACACCGTTTTTGATCATGCATGTCTATTGTATTTTATGGTGAAGCAACAACACCTAATGTTTTTTACTTTTTCTTCATCTTCTTACCTCTCATCTTCTTCATACAACCTCATCATCTTCATCAATCTTCAAACCCAACCCAGAAAATCAGAAATTAATATCACAATTTCATTTTTTTTTAAAAACTTAATCTTAAAGTAGAGAGAGAATTTCAAAACAAAACAAAATGAATAAAAAAAAATAGAAACAAGCAAAACGAAGAAGAGAGGGAAGAAGAGTAAGGAATTGCAGATCTGGATTTTTTTCCCATGTTACTTCTCTTTCTAAACTCATTCGACTACACACCCAGCTCTTCGAAGACTGTTCTTCCTAACAACGAATCACCTAACAACAGAAAGCAATCTCCTTCATCTCAAACTCGCATCGGATTGTAGATCTGGATTTTTTTTCTTCTTCTTAACGAATTGGAGATCTGATTTTTTATCTTCTGTTTCTTCTTAACGAATTGCAGATCTTGATTTTTTTTTCTTCTTTCTTTTCTAATGAAATGTGAAAAAGAATCATGGAAGGAAAGGAGAAGAAGAAACATTGCACATCTGAATTTTTTTCCTCTTTCTTTCTTTCTTTCTTTCTTTCTTTCTTTCTTTCTTTCTTTCTTATGTTTATGATTTTTTGGCTTGACATTGTTTTTGGATCAAACATTTGAAATTTGAAAACTCTGAAACTATCCCTCGCAAAAATAATTTGGGATTTTTGAGTTTTTGGGTGTGTTCTTGTTTCGGCCTGGCATTAATTTCTGATTTTCTGGCTGGTTTGTTGTTTTGAGCTTTTGGGTGTGTTCTTGTTTCGGTTCTAGACCTTGGTGCAGGGCTCTAGTGCTTAGTTGGGTGTGCGGTTGGGGTTTTAGTGCTTTCCAGGTGCTTTTGTTGCTTTAGTCATTCTGCTGTGTTGGTTCTGTTGTGGGGCGGTTTTGATTTAGGGGGGAGTTGGTTTTTGGTGTGTTACCAGGGGTTTATGCCTCAAAGGCATTTGTTTTTTGTACTTTGTTCTTGTTGCAAGCTTTGTGTTTCTCTTACTAGCTTAGCTGAATAAAATTTTGTTGTTTAAAAAAAAATATTGATTTTCTGGGCTGGGTTTGAATATTGATGAGGTTGTATGAAGAAGATGATGAAGATGAGAGGGAAGAAGATGAAGAGAAAGTAAAAAGCATTAGGTGTTGTTGCTTCACCATAAAATACAATAGACATGCATGAATAAACGGTGTTCTTTTTTGGGAAAAGATCTAATGGTTAAAATTTTAAAAATGATTAAGGTCTACGGTGGACTATCAATAATGTTGGTCCACCATAGACATTTGTGGTTAAAGTTAACAGAAGCGGATCAAGTTGACTAACAGAGGTATATTTGAGGGACCAAATAGGAAAAATTTAGAGTTATGGGACCAAATTGAAAACAACAAATAAGTTAGAGGACCAAATGTTCAATTAAGCCAATAACTTTACAATTAGTGCATAGAAATTAAACTCTTTAATATATAATTTAAACTACTAAATTTACTTTTTTGTTACTTTTACCCAATAAAAAATTAAAATTTTTATTCTTTTTACTAAACTAATCACATTAAATTTTATAATTTTATAATTTTTAAAAAATTGTAAATTCAAGTGTTTATCACTAGGACCTCTCAAAAAAGTATTTATCACTACAAATTCAAAAGAGTGTCATTTACATTATATACAATCGGTCATAATCTTAGTCTTTTTTTTTGTTACTAGTTGTCATACCCCAATTTTTGACCTAAGATTTCATTTTATGTCTTTTGGCCCGAAACTTTTTTGTCTTTTCGAGGAAAATTTCGGCAGAGAGGTACTTTAAAATACCTCATTTTTTGTTTGTTTTAGGGCCATTTTTTATCTTTATCTATTTTATTTTATTATATTTACTTTGATTCTCATTTTTTATTTTTGTTATTCTTATTATTATTTATTTACTTTCTATTTTATTATTATTATTATTCTTATTTTTAATTTTTTATTAAAAGGTCAAAAAATACTGCCTGTCAGCGCCCCTTTTTTCTGTTTCTTTCATCATCCTTTTGTCCAAAATCAGCCCCAAATCTTCACCAAAATCACAAGGCAAGGTCACTTCCTCTCCTTTTCAATAAATGTTAATCAAAACTTTTGCCAAAAAATCTAGCATTCAATTAATCCCATGGATACAAAAGAACTCTAACAATGCCTATATAAGAGGGACGAAAATCAGAGGCAGGGGAGGGAAAAAAATTTCATCAGAACAAATCACAAAAAACAGCAAAAATAACCTTACCAAATCTCTACAAAAATCTCTTTCATTTTTTATCACCCCTAAAACACCACAAAAAAAACCTAAACCACAAAACTACACAAAACAAACCCCTCTCCCCCCAAACACACACAACCAGCCGCGACCCCCTCCCCCTAAACCACCACACACATCTACACCACTTCCTCCCACCCACAAAAACACACAGCCGCGCCACTTCCTCTAAACCACCACACACAAACCGGCCACCCAACAAAAACCCTAAACCAAACACCACCAAGAACCAAATACCACCCCAATCCGAACCAAAAAGAAGAAAAAAGTAGATTTCTAAAAATTTTAAAACTTAGATCTAGGTGTTTTAAAAAGGTCTTTGATTTTTTCAGTGGTAGATTTGAAAAGAGGGTAAGAAAATGAGCAAGAAAAATTATTTTTTTTTTGAAAATGGTGGAGTTTTAAAGCTCCGGCGCGGTGGCGCCGCCTTCTAGGCCGGCCGGCCACCGTGCCGGAATTCTTTTTCGGCCACCGGAATTAGAGAGAGAAGAGAGAGGGGGCGGTTTTAAAGAGAGAGATGTAGAGAGAGAAAGAAAAAGAAAAATGAGAAGTTTTGTGAAGGGTTGGGGTATTTATACCCCTCCCTGTTTTGGTACGCGTGGGTGCATGCCTTAGCGTGCACCCTCGCCTCCCAGGCCCTCTGATTTAAATCAGACGGCCGTGGGTGTTTCTCCTTGTGATAAAATCAGGACCCTCTGATTTTAATCAAACAGTCCAGATTTAATCACGCTGGCCCAATGCATTTGGGCCTGTTTATTTCCTATCTGATCTTTTTCTTGCTTCCCACACCCCCATTTTATTTTTTTTGCACCCCCTTGTTATTTCCTTATTTTTCTTTGCATTTTTATTATTTCTTTTTTATTGTTCTTTTATTTCTTAGCATCTTATTTACTCATATTTAGCATCATCTCATGCATTTTATTCTTATTCGCCATTTTATTTATTTATTTACGTCATTAGAATGTATTTTAGGATAAATGTAAAATATAAATGATGTCGCGTCGAATTTCGGATATCAAGCTATTGGGAAGCGTTGAATCACTAATTTTAAATCACGACTGAACTTTTAATTTTCCGGGGAGAAAAGGAAAAAAGTTCGAAATTACCTTTGAAAAAGAGATTTTAGGTTCGAGAGTCGATTATGCGAGGGGAAGGTATTAGCACCCCTCACATCCGTTGTACTCAACGAGAACCTCTTAGTCGGCTTAGGCTTAAAATGTTTCAAAGTTTTACTTGCGCGTTCGAACATATAAAAAGGGAAAAAGAAAATATGATATAAAGAAAAAAAAAAGATAAAAACAAACGAAGGGGAAAAAAGAAAGTTTTATTAATGGGCTTGACAAGATGTCGATCTTGCTCCTACGTATCTCCCGGTAGTCGGAGAATTCAAAGCGTACGTAGTTCTTTGGTAGAAAAAATTTGTATGTTGGTCCGTTTTAATTAAAAAAAGATTTGACGACGCACAGAGGCGTAAAATGTTTAAATGATAAAGACAAACACACGGAGGCGATAAACTCGCGCAAGGCGTAAATGTTTTAAAATAAAAAGACAGACGCACATGGGCGTAAAAAGTTTGAAAATAAACAGACAGACGCACAGAGGCGTAAAAAGTTTGAAGATAAACGCGCAAAGGCGCGAAAGGTTCGGATTAACCACGCGGGCCAAGAAAAGGTTAAAAATGGCCACGAGGGACCAAAGGGAGGTTGAGCGTGCTAGACGCGTCAAAGGTGGAATGACGATTCCCCGAACGACGAGACATACGTCACGCATTCGTGCAACCGAGGTTTGGGGAGACATACGTCAAGCCATTCCCGTTTCATTCAAGTTTGGTTTCGTTGAAACTCGGAGAAATCTCAAAGGGAACCAAAGCACTTGGTTAGGAAACTTAAAGAAAAGAAAACACGAACAAATTTGTTGTTCGAGTTTTTTTGAAAATCACGAACATCATTTGTTGCTTAAGTTATTGAAACTCAAGAACAAGTGTTTGTTCAAGTTTGAAAGATGAATAAATCATGGAAACATGCATAAATTTGGAAAATGCACAAGTTCGGCTTGATTTGAGTTTGGTTTAAAAAGAGTGAGCAAGCTCGGCTCAAGTTTTGATTGAAAATCATGAACAACGTTGTTGTTCAAGTTTGGCTTTAAAAATAGAGAGCTTAGCCTATTGCTCAAGCTTGATTTTGAAAAGTTCTAGGACATAACTTGGTTCACAAGTTACTCAAAATTAAATGCACGAACTTGTAAAAATTTCCAAAGTTGTGCATGATTCTTGATGTGTTTGAACAAAAATTGCATTTTAACACTCTTTAGGTTCTGAATCAAGGGTTGGAACCCCAAAAATTTGACATTTGGAAGCCTGATTCACATTCTGAGTTTCACATACTTCGCAGAGCAACCAGAACTTGGCTCTGCGAAGTCAGGTTCTGATGTGGTCGCACTGCGAACATACTTTGCTCTGCGAAGTATGCGAAATTTTGAACTCAGAAGCTGTTTCTGAACAGAAGTTCAGAAACTGCTTCTAAGCAAGCTTCAGAACCTAAAGGGGGTTAAAAAGCTTTGCAAAATTGGGAAAAAAGGAGTGTAAAAACTCAGTTTTAGTGCTTGAACACTTTGAGATTCCTTTTGAGTTTCAAAATGGGTTTTTGTGCACAAAAATGAAATTAACCAAAACAAGAGATGCAAACAGCAAGCAAAATGAAAGATAAAGATTATAGGAGACTTACAGAACTCCTGGCAATGCTTGTGCAAGAGGTTGGAAGTGGCTTGCTTGATTGGTTAGAGGTTATGGACAATGAACTCTAATTTGCTTTGATTTGGGTATGAACTGTTTTTGATGCTGCAATGTGATGGATTTAGGTGTGAATTTCGTGTGTATATGGCTGTTTTTTCTGGTGTATCAATGTTGTTTTTCAGTGTGTGAATTGGTTGTGCCTTGGCATTCCTTTTATAGACAAAAATGCAAATCTATGTAATGATGAACAAAATCCTAGAACTTAGCTGGTTTGTGGGCTAAATCCAGGCTAAATCACTTTGCATTTAATGCTAAAGGATAGAAGTTGCTTTGCCTTGTGCCAAGGGGCAAGACCTTGACTGATTTCAGCCACAAATGCAGCTGATTCTAGAAGGTAATGATGGAAAAAACTAAAAAAACAGGGCAACTTGAAATGGTGTGATTCTTGGGATCAATCCTTGCAATCTTGGAAGGCCAAGCAATGAAAACGTGTACTGCCATGTACAAAGGGATTGGGGGAAGCAAAATGAGCATGTGGGCTGGTGTGTGGGAGGAGAAATCCAGCTGAAAACAGGGCACACCAAACAGCTTTTTTGCAAGCAAAACCACTTGTGTTTGACTGGTTTTGGTGGAGAAATAAGGAAGGAAAGGGATTAAGCAGCTGGCTGGCAAGCTCAGGTTGGATGATAGGTCAATTGGGAGGGACAAGAGCTGACCAAGGGCAGCCAATTTGATTGAGCACATGTTAGGTTGGAAGAAAATCTTTCTTTCCTTTACCTTTAATGTCACACCTTGATTCTTGCTTTCCTGCATTAAATCAGCCACAATTGGCAATAACAATAATAATAACAAAGATAGAGAGTTATAACAATAGTTAAAATGAAAACAAAAGCAAGAAAAATAAAAAATTAGAAATCTGCAGAAAATTCGCAGGAGTCGCAGTGCGAAGGTCACTTCGCAGTGCGATCTCCTGTTTTTTTGTATTTTTTGTTTTAAAATAAAATAAAAGGTAAAAATGAATAAATAATAATAATAACAATAATAATAATAAGGATAATGGCAATAATAGTAATGAAAATGATAATGAAAATAAATAAAAATAGTAATGAGAATAATAATGAAGATGATGATAATAAAAATGATGAAAAAGCTTAATAATATTAATTATAATAAAACCTTAATAATAGTAAAAGATAATAATGATATTATTAATGAAAACATAATAATAATAATATTAATAATAATAATGATGGTGATAATATTAATAGTAATGCTAATGGTGATAAATGCAAATAAAATTCAATGACAAGAATGAAATAATAAAATGTAATAATAAGTGATGAAATAATAAAAGGTAAAACAAAGAAAAATATGAGTCAAAAAATGGGGTATGACAAATGAGAATATGCATTGCATTCATTTTTATGCCGAATAATTTAGTTCATAATCCAAGGAAAAGGGGACTTTCATTTTGATCAAACGTCATTATGAAATCCCTCGTGTTTAGTTTATTTTATCACGCTTAATCTTTTTTCAATTCCAAGTAAAAAACCATAAAAATAAAAAAAACATTCAAATATTTAAAACTCCATCAAAAATATATTTTATTAACAAATCTTGGAATTCAAACGAAGCGGTTTTTTTTAATCAATTTTAATCATATTAGACTTTATTTTCTACAATTAAAATCAATCAACTTCACTCTTTTGCCACTTTGGCTCATCTTATCTTTAACAACATTTTCAAACTTTAAAATCAATCAAACAAATCACTCGGATTTTACCCCGAACTACGTGATTTTGATCCTGCTCGGGTACATAGGCAAAAGACTTTGTCTTTCCAAATCAAATAAAAATAACAAAAACATTTTCCTTTTTAAACTCATCATTCTAATCCTTTTACACTTAGGCATTTATTACAAACAAATAATCAATTTAGCATAAAGATAAAAAATAAAACGAGAGGTTCCTATAGAGTACTATAGACGTTTAGGGTGCTAACACATTCCCTTCGCGTAACCAACCCCCGGACCTTGACCTTTAAAATTTAGGGTTTATACGAACTTTTCCCCTTTTCCTTGAAAAAATAAAAGCTCGGTGGTGAACTTAATTTTGTGAGTCAACGCTAACTAATAGCTTGATATCCGAAAATCACCGCGACACTAGTTAATCATAATCATAGTCTTTATAAGCAAAAGAAAATGAATAAAAATATGACCAGAAATTAGAGAGTGAAAATAATTTTTTGTAGTAGTTTACATTACATTGTTTATTTGCAAGTAATATTAAAAGCATTTGATTTGGTGCAGTGGAAGTGCAACTGAAGTATATTTATAGGAAGTAATATCTCATGTTCTTCATTTTTGGCTTTTATGGAAAAAAATAAGTCAATAAAATAAAAGCAATTAACAACACTAAAAGCTTGTTTATAGGAGAATTAACAACAATTAACAACATTAAAGGTCTGTTTGGCAAAAATAGCGGATATCTGATAAGCTAGCTGATAGCTTATAGCTTATGACTGATGACTGGTAGGTGATAGCTTATAGCTGATGACTGATGACTTATGACTAATAAGCTAATTGAAGTGTTTGGTAAAATTAGCGGTTCAACTAGCTGATAGATGTCAAATGATATAAAAGGACATTTTTATATCATTCAATTTTTTATGAAGACGATGACGACAACAACAACAACAACAACCACATCATTGTTATTTAAGTATGAATTAAGATAATCTTAGCTACAATTATATTAATTCAAAATAATAATAAAAATAAGTCTATCGCCTAATATTCCATAATAAAGCAGCAATATTGTTACAAATTTCCTTTGTCTTTGTTGAGCTAAAAAATACTTGCATATTCAATCCATTCTTTGTACATATATTAGACATTAAAGCACAAATATATATAGAATCCAGACACAAATTATGTATAATATTGGACATCAAAGAACAAATATTCTAATCTATTCATCAGTAATAATAAAAAAATAAATTGGGGTTTAGGGTTTTTCAATCTATTTATGAATGAAACAACTCTTTTAAACAACAATACAGAGACTGAAGAAAATATGGAAAAAATCGCAAACCTGGATGAAGAAAGAAGAAGAAACAATGGAGGAATGGTGGAGAAGGAGAATGACGATACAAAGAGAATGAAAAAGCAGTAGAACCCATTTTTATCTCTCTTTGCATGATCGTTGGTATTCCCTGTATTTAATACATTTATTTTTTATTTTAATTTATAATAAAACATAAGGGGTGAAACTGGTATTCAAATAAAATAGTAAGGGTAAAAGAGGAATAAAAAACAATAAGCTATAAGCTATAACGCTACTTGAAATAGCGTCTGAAAAAAAAAAGCTATAAGCTCCTGAAATAAGCTATAAGCTCCTGACGAAAAGACTGTTACCAAATAGGTCTTTTTTTGTCAGACAAGCTTGTAAGCTATAAGCTATAAGACATAAGTTTGTTTTTGTGCCTTGCCAAACAGACTCTAAAAGTCCAACGTCATTGGTAAGCATGACAATCAAATGCATCAGTCTGGTTCATGTGTAAAACAAAATTCTCAAGATGTGCGCAATAAAAATGAGATTATTGGTGCAAATAAAAAAATCCAGGATGTACACATGCACACCTGAGTCTGCCCCTAGTTTCCTCTATTGCTCAAAACAAACAAAATAGTCTATCGGAGAATAGCTTCCGCCATGCTATTTTGAGAGCAACACCGGAGACCAATAGAACAATTATCATTTTGTGGATACCATCATGAACCAAAGCCAAAATTAACCACAACTTCTTTTAGTTATAAAAAAAAATGTCTCAATATTTACATTTTTTTTGACCGAAACAAAATTAACCGAATCATTAACCAAAGTCTCAAAAATTTGTTTCCAATCTATATGTATGTTTACTTAGGCGTCTACTACAACTTTTAATTAACCACAACTTTTTTAGTAAAAAAAATAAAAATTAACCACAACTTTTATTTGGAAAGCGAGAAAGGAGACTCTGCCATCAAATCAAATAAGTGCTTATAGTATAGGAAAATATTAACACGGACAAATTTCCCCATTGTGCATTGGTGGATCTATCTCCATGCTGAGTACGTCTATGCAATTTGCATAGACTTTAAAAACTAGTCATTATATTTATATATCTTAAAGAGTTATATGGGAGAAAAGGTTCAAATTAGAGACTAAATTGACGGTCTATTCCATCTTATTATATGAGCCAAACTTGCTTGACTCAACTTAGGCCTAGTTAAATAAGCTTTCAATCTAACAAGGATTTTGGTTTATTATATTTGATAAAAACTTGTTGATTGGTATAACACTATCCAAATATACGACGCGGAATCAAATTACATAAGTATATACACTTGAATAATATTACATCGCTCAATAAATTTTTATATGAGAGACAACAAGTGACTATAGCCTGGATTTTTGTCTCTTTTCAAGATGGTGTTCAAAAGATTTGCAGTATAATTCAAGATTACAAACACTTGGAGCTCCAAAAAGAAGAAAAAGGAGCATAAATTATTAATTTTTCGAAGAGGATTGAAGTTTGTCGAGGAGGAATTTTTTCTAATTACAATGCAGTATGAAAATTCAAACATCAGCCGACACAAAAACTATGATTGATACATAATTGTGATGCATGGTGCAATGAAAGGGCAGCTATCAGTAATCAATATACTTAGAACAAAATATATAAAAAACATAGCTATCAAAAACATCTATATCACCCATGATAGCATAGATACTAGTAGGTAAAGTTTTGTCTTTTCTAAGAACAAAATATACTCACAATCTCTTTTTCATTAAAATCAGCATGAAAGTTCAATTTAAAAGACATTCATTCAATGATTATGGACATTTTCTAGTGAAAAATAATACATTATTTAAAGAGCCATATTATATTCAAATTAGAAATTTAACTCGAACAAGAGATGCCAAAATTAGCAGAACAAAGAGAAGAATAGAAGATGCCAAAATTTAGAACAAGTAAACCCCTGCACAACCCCTACACATAATTATATCAAAGAATACAACTAGTAATCATATTATTTATGAGACATTGTATCTAAAACACTGATATTGCTAATAACATTACAAGGTCTTTCTTAGATTCTTTTCCTATGCTATGATAAATGAATATACTTTGCTTACAAGAAAATTAAAGTAAAGAGTACAAAAGTAGCTAGTCTCAACGACCTTGTAAGTGTAGCATCCGATGAGATTGTAACATCATCCATTAATGTAGGTTTTAGGCCGGGATTTTCCCTATCTGAAACATGTTGCACTGTCCTAACCGAACCTGGACTTGAACTCTCACACAAACCAATACCAAGATCAGAGTCCCCACTTTCTCCAAGACCACTACTTGCTTCATAACAAAGCCCTGAATTGTTATCAAGCCTTAACTTTCTTTTCATCCTCCAAACCATTTCCCTTTCAAATGGGACAGGCCCGGTTAGCCCATTATCATTCAGCCTCAGTTCACTCAAGCTTCTCAAATCTCGAAAGCTTTTCGGGATCGACCCATTGAAGTGGTTCCCATCGAGGTGAAGCACGCGAAGGTTCGGTAATTTACCTAACGATTCCGGTATTGGGCCGAGCAAATTCGTATTTGACATAACTAAAATCGTTAAATCCTTCATGCCATCGAACCCGTCGCTGGGTACTATTGTTGAGCCCATTGGGTTTCCTTTGAGAATCAAGGCCTGAAGAGAACTCATGCTTTTTAGTGACTTTGGAAATGGGCCTTGAATACAGTTGAAACTCAAGTCCATAAGCATAAGGTCTTTTAGGCCCATTAATTTATCTGGAATTGGACCCGAGAGCCTGTTTCGACTCAAGTCCAATTTAATAAGAGAAAGACATTCCCAAAGAGTAGAAGGGATTGGACCTAATAGACGATTCTGGTTCAAGTCCAATACATTTAAGTCTAAGAAAGTCAAGTTGGGTATAAAACCAGTTAACTTGTTAACACTCAAGTCTAAAGACCTTAGACCGGTTATCCGGTTCAGTGAAACCGGTATGGAACCGTTGAGATTGTTTTTATAAAGATCAAGGACCTTAAGACGGGTGAGATTACCCAATTCATTAGGAATTGGGCCTATATGACCATTTTCTCTAAGGACCAGTGTTTGCAACGATGGACCCAATTGGCCCAAGAAAGATGGTATAGGGTGAGGATTGTAACTAAAACAACGGTAAAAGAAGAGGGTTTTGAGATGATGGAGGTTTATGATGGAGGGTGAGATGGTGGAACTTGTGGGATCACACGTGGGAAAAGCCGTGTCATCCGAGAGAGCACCAAAGGAGAGGGAGACAATGTGGTAAACATTGTCCTTGTCGGGCATGCATTCGATGCCATGCCACCGACCACGACAAACGTCAGGGATGTTGGTGGCCCAGTCGTTGCCAGTGGCTCTCATGATGTCGTAAACTGCATGTTGTTCGCGAGGATCGGTTCTTGCATTATCTTGTTTAGTTGAAATGCCATCTATTAGTGGTGTGGAACCAGAAGGCACGGTGGAGCTATTGGAATCAGAAATTTCAACCGTGAAAGGCATTACTAAATCCGACAAAAACAACAATATAGTAAAACATACTACTAGTAGTTGTTGATGTTGATTCAGATGTAGAGTAAGAGGACGATTGCTACGAGTCATATTTTGAATTTTTAAGTTTGTGTTGTGTGTGTGATTTGATCATGTGACACAATTATTATTTATAGAGGGTGTTGTAATAAATGAATGGGGTGAGTGAGTTGGTGTTGTGCATTGGATTGGAGTAACTCTGCTCACGAGAAATGACGGAATCGTCATAAATGAAATGAGGCAGAATTTGCTCATTTATGTGTTTCACGGGATTTACACTTTCAAAGGTTAATTGGTTGAAGACAAGACAACGGCTCTTATTGTACTAGTAACAAGCAGATAAGCTAGTTTGATAGGAGATCTTCTTGTTGTAGATAGTAGATAAATTAGTTAATTGAATTTAAAGTGTTTGGTAAATACGATGAATGAAAGATTGAGGAAAGAAAATAATGTGAAATCAAGAGAAAAATAAAATAAAAAATAAAATCATTATTTAGTAGTTTGGTATAATAGAAAATGATAATAGGAAAGACATGTGTATTTCTAAATGACATAACTGTCCTTATTTTCTATTTTTTCACTATATTTCTTTCATCACCTAAACAAAGTGTAAAAAAACATAGAAATTAAGTTGTCAATGTTTATTTTTCTCAGGAATAATTTTATTTTTATTTTTTAGGGACCAAATTGAGTTTCATAGTTTTTATTCAGGGGTGTAAAATAGGTCTTCTCACTTTTTCTGTTGTTACTATTTTTTTTTTATTTTGAAATATACATCAATATATACAAAAATACAAAAAATTGGACAAATTTGGTGTCAACATGAAACACATGGACATGGTTCCTACACTAGTAATTTAAGAAAATAGAAGTTAATGATTATAATCACATGCGTTGGTTCTTTAAAAAAAAGTGTTGGTGTTCTACAATGGACACACCTTCAATCTGAAGTGATACTACATAGATCACATGTGAATAAAAATGTCATACGAAGAGGGATTGAAAAAGCATAAAAATGAGATTAAGAGCGAGATTCAATAAATGACCTTTCTTCCATATAACAAGCAAAATATCTACGCATTCTGTACATTCAATAGATCCAATGATTTGCAGGTGACATATAAGGTCGGAATTATAAAGTTGATAAAGTCATTTATTGGAATTCAACTAATTTTCACTTAATGATGGTACTCCAATAAAAAATTAACAATGTGCAATTTTCTCTCAAATTGGATTAAAACATCAATTTATTATATTAAGATAGACAATGCAAATTAAAATATTAAGATTTTTTTATTAAATATTAATTTATAAGTGAAACTATTAAAATATAATGTATTATTGTGCACTTTTATGAATAACTTATTTAATCCTAGTAAATTTGCAATCACTATTTGTTAGGAGGGATAATAGTCATTTTGGTCTCTAAATGTGTAACGAATAACCATGATCCCTCAATGTATCGAAATTTTAAGATAGTCCATAATCGTGCACTATGTTAGTCAAAATAGTCTCTTATGTTAAAAAATTTCGTTATTATTGTCATATTAGTCTTCAATATACTTTATTATTGTCATATTAGTCCTTATAAGTACGTACTTATTGTCATATAATTCCCTATATGAAAAGAGTTAATGTCAGCATTGATGGACTATTTTAACGTCGGATGCTATTTTGACTAACGAAATGCATAATAAAAGACTATTTTAAAATTTTGATATGTTGATAGGCTATTGTGATTACACGTTATACATTCAGGAACTAAAATGACTATTACTTTTGTTAGAAAGTTAGAAGTATAGAGAAGTTCTATATATTGGGCCTCTATAGACCGGACTCTTAGTGGGCCTGTGTATTTTCTATCCCTCTTCCCTATGATCTCTATATAGTATATATGTACCCCTTCATGATCTTATTCTATTAAGGAAATCATAATTGACTCAGTTCCATTTGAGTTGCAATTTAGTTAGGATTCGGTTACCTAACTGTTATGGATTCTCTCTGATCTTCGCATGGTATCAGAAGAGCCTTCTTGCCTAGCCATCTTATTGCAGAAGAGTAGTATGCATTTTACTATGTGTGTATCTTTTGAATATATCCCAGATAAAAGTAAAATGAAAGTTATAATACACTAAATGTAGCAATTTTAATGGTTAGTTTGATTTTTTTTTTTAAAAATAATACTAAATGTACTTTACCATAACCAAGCAATTGAAACTCAAATGGTTAATAAGCTTCATCAAATATGAATTGTTTAAAAAAACCTAAGTTTTATTCTTAAATAGAACAATTCTCGATTATACTTTACTTACATTCTGATTGAACTCCAAATTATTAGAGCCTATTTTACCTGAGAACTGGAGGGTTAAAAAAAAATATAATCTACCATACATATTATTTACGAGATACATATAACATAGTGATTGCAGTAGAAGAATCTTGTATTGGGTTTTACATAAAAGTGTAAAAAAAGAAATTCCATTCACTAATTTTACTTATATCTAAATGATATTTCAAAACATACTTCTAAATATTTTATCTTATACTATCAAGAGACTCAAATATAAACAAAAATATAGTCATATTTGGTGAACCAAATATGGGCAAACTTGAATTAATTTAATTATACTTAATGCTATTATAAAAAAAGTGAATATTTTTCTTATGATATATATTTTATGGTATGCAGATGGTGAACCAAAAAAGTGAACAATATTTGGTTTGGGAGTACGGACAAAACTTTAGGTTATCAAGATTTTTATTTTATTTTTTGAAAAAAAAGTGATGTAAATGCTCAAAAAATTTGTATATTTGGTGAGAGAGCCTCTCAACTTTAAGAGTTGACTCTAAAACAACTTTTACTCTATTGACACCGATCTATGAGTAGATTCCTTTTGTTTTCGACGGTTTCACTCATATGTTGGTATTCGATGTTTACCTTAATCTAACAAGATAGCTCTTCATATGTAACACTAAAATAAAAGGTGTCACTATATTGCATGAACCTTTGATGTGTCATCTGGCAAACAAATTATGTAGGTGGCAAGAGCAGAACATGCACACTCAATGTTTCTATATTCACAACACTACACGTATAATTATAATAACTTACTATAATATTTCTCAACAAAAGAAAAAGAGGAGCAGCAACATATCCTATCTTATCCTAAGTAGAATATATATTTTTCATATATATTATATCTTTGATGCCACATGCTAGGTAGCTCTATATTTTCCCACAATAGTAACAACATTTCTATCAAGAACAATCTGTTAGTTTTACGTAATAAGCCAAGAAAAATCGTAAACATGCAGAATCAGATGAAAGATTACAATCTAATGCAACGCAGGGAGAGTATGAATCTAAAGGAGAAGAAGGTGAAGGATTTAATGGTGAATAAGAAGAGACTAGTGGAAGTACCATACACAGCTTCCCTTGCACAAACAATGAACACACTTGTAGCAAACAAGGTAGTGGCGGTTCCGGTGGCTGCGCCGCCAGGTCAGTGGATTGGAGCAGGAGGGTCTATGATTGTGGAGTCTGATAAACAAACAGGAGCTGTAAGGAAGCATTATATAGGGATGGTTACTATGCTTGATATTGTTGCTCATATAGCTGGTGATGATCATTTGAGTGGTGGTGATGATGTTACAGAAGATCTTGATCAAAGGATGTCTGTTCCTGTTTCTTCTATCATTGGTCACTCCTTTGAAGGCCTTAGCTTGTGGACTCTTAATCCAAATACCAGGTTCTTAGAAATCTATGCAATTGCAACACAACTGTATTTTTCATTACATGAGTAATATTTTTTTTAGGGTAGCTATGAAATTATTATTATTATTAATTTTTCTTAATTATGTTAATATGTAATAATTTATAATATAACCAAATACAACAATTATTCAATAAATCATGTAGTACATAGAAGGCTATATAGAGTACTAGTAATATATGTTGTTAATATTAGTCTTGTTTTGTAGTAGTTTGAAGGAGAAACATAGAGCATAAAGTACTGAATATGTTAGAATAATCCAACTTTTTTTAGTAATAAAATAACACAAGTAACATCATAGGTATAAACCTGTCAAAGTAAAAAAGGACACAATTTTATTTTTGCTGAACAAATATACAATATTTCACTAATAATTTTTTGACAATATCAAAAGTAGTGTTCATCATATGCATACTTGAAACAATATCAGTAGATCAAATATAAGTATTTACCTTAACATATATACATGACAAAATCATGTATTTTTCTAAATGCATTTTCATTTTATTAATACTGCTGCAGCACATAATTTTTACTATATGGTATATATTTTGTGATTATGTGGCTTCCTGCATTGTGTGCTAGTCTGTTAGATTGCATGGAAGTGTTGAGCAAAGGCGTACATCGCGCTATGGTACCCACCGACAGCCAAATAGAGAACGTCTCAGCTGGAGTTGAACTTATTGAATCTTCTTCAAGCTACCAAATGCTGACTCAAATGGACGTGCTTAGGTTCTTGAAAGATCATGGCAATGAACTACAGAGCACTCTGCATTCACATTCTGTTCAAGATTTGGGAGCAATCACTGAAAGAATTTACGCCATCACCGAACGCACAAAACTCATTGATGCCATCAAGTGCTTGAAAGCTGCTATGCTAAATGCTCTTCCTATTGTTAGAGCCTCTGATGTTGGTGATGATGATCACAATCAACATATCAATGCAAGTCTTCTCATTCTCATTAACTATTTTCCTTACACTTCTCATATTTTTTTACAATATTTGTATATAATACAAACATAACGCAATAATATAATTGCAGGGGAGATGCAGGAAACTTATTGGTACATTTTCTGCAACTGATTTAAGGGGATGCTACATAAACACATTGAAATCATGGTTAGGAATAAGTGCACTTGCATTCACTGAACAAATTGCAACAAGTCCTTTGTACACAACATCAGATACACAAAATGATATTGGTACTCCTAAAAGGGAGCTTGTGACATGCCATGCTGAATCCACTTTGTCCGAGGTAATCGACAAGGCGGTCGCTAACCATGTTCATCGAGTTTGGGTGGTTGATCAAGAGGGTTTGCTTGTAGGTGTTGTGTCTCTCACAGATGTAATTAGAGTTATAAGGCAATCTATGTTATCAGAGGCAGATGCATGAATATGTTTGATACAAGCAACAATTTGTGCCATCTTGGAGAAAATATTGCAGCTATATGATCAAGGTTTTAATCAAGCAATATGTACAGTCCATAATAATGTTATGATAATTGACTAGTTATGAAATGCTAGCAGACTTTTTGTTAACAATTATCATTTTCTTCAGAGAAGCATTTCACAGATAGAACTCTCAAATTATATAGATAGAAGAACTCTTATCAATTGGCTCGAGGCTCTATATTTTTCTGTGTTGAGTTAGGCTCCTACTTCACTTCTGCTTGCATTAAACGCATCTTGATGGGCAATTGAAGTTTTATCAACAACTTTACATTAAGCATTGAATGGAGAATGATTTAATTTCTTTTTCAATGTTTGCAGTACAGTTTGAAAAACTGTAATAGCCTTTCCCTATTTCCTTATGTTGGACATGCTTCATTGTTTTAACTGTTGCAGCATTTTTCCCAAAAACAGAAATGCGTGACAACCAAGTAATCTAAAAGTACAAAAAAAAAAATAGTATGATAAACTACACATTTAAGCTATCAGATTCAGATGCATGATATATTTGTTACAAGCAAAATTTTGTGCTAACTTGGCGAAAACATTGCAGTTATATATCTAGATCAATGTTTTTATCTGTCTATAACAATGTTATGATAATTAACTAGTTATGAAATGTTTACTCTGGATTCATCAAATTTGTTATGTTGACAATTGAGAAAGTAGATTGATTCAAATCTGCCGATGGTGTGCAACCAAATTGTGGTGCTGCTGGTTTAATTTTTTTGTCAGTGTTCCAAAAACCAGCCAGAAGATGATGCTGAGGCTAATTCTTCTGCCACCGCTTCTCCTACTATTCCAGTGTAGAATACTTTTCTGTAATGCAATCCTATATATTATATCTGCACTAATGGTTACTGATATGCAGATGAAATTAAAATAAAATAGTAAGTTTTTAATTTAGTCCCTAAACTGTCACTTTATATATTCTATAGTCTTTGAGGCAGTCCCTAAACTATTTTATTTTAATCTGCATATCAGTAACTATCTTAGAAAAATAAATAGAGTTGAATTACACAAAATTATCCTACACTAGAATAGTAGGATAATCTGTAGTAGCAGAATAAGCTTCACTCAGTGTCATTTTCTGGCTGGTTTCTGGAACACTCACAACCAATAAACCAACAACACAACAATTTAGTTGCAAACCATCATCAGGTTTGAATGAAAGACCTCTTCCTCCAGCATCACTGTTTGGAATTGTCATTTCCAGAAGAAAAATGACTAAAACAAAACTGAACCAATTTTCTTCATAGTTATTTACTCGAAACTCTAAATTAATTTCTTTCATAGGGATAAGGTTGAAGCCAAGCTACTCAAATTTATTGCACTCTCGGACACAATGAGACACCATTATTTCTACCACACATGCAAGGTTTAATTTGGAATCACATTTAAAGCATTGCAAGAAATTTGTTTCACATAAAAAAAAAGTAAGTTGAACTTGCATTCATGGATTGATTTCACATGGATATAAATTGTATTGCTAAAAATGGTGAATCAATGGGAATGTGTGTATTTCTAAACCGTTCAACAATTTATATTGTTTTAAGTATCGGGTTTAGACGATGTTTATGAAGTAATTTGCGAAAACTTATGACGAGCTAAAAAAAATTGTGTGTTTAACAGAGAGATAAATATGCTGGGATTAAACTTCATCAAAACCTTTTCACATGTATTATTACCAATTTCGACGATCACTCGATATTCTCACGTATTGCTCGGCAAACCCTATTCATGTCTAAATAAGATTGCACTTTCAATCGTATTGGTTAATCGATGATTTCTCAACCTATTAACCAATCCAATAACATTACGTTTCAATACTTTTGGTTAGTATTAATATCAAATCCTATGTCTAGAATTTAATCATTAATAGATGTTATTCTAACCTAGATTCAAAGAGTATTTTTCAATAACAAGTTAAATCATAGATTAAAACATTAAGAACAAGAACAACATCAATATCATAATGATTTGGAATCAAGTATTATACAATCAAAGGAAATACATATTAGAGGATTTGACTACATTTAATCTCAACAAAAAGAGTTTAGCTACTCATTTTTATGATAAGCTTACAAAGATGAAGAAGAGTGAAATGAATTGCCATCAATCCTTGATCTCTCAAGATTTGTTGTTGATTCCACCTTCAATCCTTGCTCCCTTGTGTTTCTCTCTCTTTCTCTCTGAAATTCGCACTTTGGTATTACATGATATACATTTTTTCAGCTTCTGTACCTATTTATAGTTATACTGATATTTTAGACTTTGCTCAGCGAAGTGACCTTTCTTTACCAGTGGGTTTCTGCCACCTCAGCATTTGACCAGTCCAAACTGCCCTTGCTAGCTTAGCGAGCCAATACGTCGCTCAACGAAGTGTTTCGCTCAACGAAAGTCTGCTTCGCTGAGCCATGCCCTAGAATCTTGGATTTTGGAACTCTCTGCCTAACTTCACTTGGCCTTCGCCTAGACTTCGCTAAGCGACCTAAGAAGCCCTATTTTTGCCCAGACTTCGCTTAGCCATGCCCTGTTTGCCTGATTTTCATGACTTTCTGCCAAACTTCGCCCGGAGCTCGCTAAGCGACCCTTTTGATGCGTTTCTCATCAAATTTTGATCTTTATGTCCAAAGCAAGTGTAATTACCTACAAAATGGTTGGGATTAGGTCTAACAAGCATAAAATGATATTTATCCATTATTTTTGAGCTTTTACCTAGATAACTTGCAAAACAAGTAACCATAGAGCCTAAATTATATGTGCTTTTTAACTAATTTCTGGCACTTATCAAAAAACAAATAGCCATAACAGCAACATCATCCAACAACAACAACACTTCAGTCTCCCCATCAATTTCTTCTTCATCTAAGTTTACACTTTTCCGATCCTTATAACCATCAACACCATCCATGGTCGTCCATGGAGATCAAAGCGTCTACATCTTGATATTTCGCATTTACGTCAACTCGGATTCGCCGCAAGATCCGTGAACTCATATTCTTTCATTGCATACTTTGATTCATTCAGATTTCCATACCTAGATTTGTTCACTCAAATTAAAAAAAAATCATAACCCTAATTTCCAAATATTTTTAATCTGACAAAATAAAATCAAAGATGAAGTTCTTGATCTGGACTTGTTGATGCTTATGGAATCGTTGTTGATGTTAATGAGAGTGAACAAATGAGAGAAGATGATTGAAAACCTCAAGTTGTGAAGAGTGAAGAGAGATGGGATGCTAAATTTGATTTTGGTCAACCTCAAGTGCATGAATATCGTCGGAAGAAGCCGTTCTCCGCCGGCGGTGATTGCTGGAAGAAGTCGTTCACAAGGAGGAGGTAGAAGAGTGACACCGACGAGCTTCACAGTGGTTTCTGATGGTAGATCCGTTGTGGAGAGAGTACTTCCGAACGGAGATTTCTACGTCAGAAGTTTCTCTAGCAACATACCGAATGGATCTGGGAAGTATTTGTGGACCGACAGTTGCATGTACGAAGGTGAATGGAAACGAGGAAAAGCATCAGGGAAAGGGAAAGGTTGGAGAAGAAGCTCACGTGAGTTATTCCTTCTCTATTTTTTTATTTTTTATTTTTTCGTTTTATTAAATCCAGCATGGCTTTAAAATTATAAAAAAAACATTAAAACACGTGGCACCTCGCTTAAGTGATGTGGGTGTCACGTCTGCATTGACTTGGTCAAAATTGGCCGGAGGACCAAAAGTGTAAAACGGGCTAAACTTAGGGGGCTGATTTGTTATTGTTTTTATAGGGGCCAAAATCACAAGTTAGTGATACTTAGGGGCCAAAACTGCAATTAATCCTAATCTGAAATGCTTAATTGTTTGGATTTAGGAATCATGCTAAATGCTAGTTATAATGAGAGTATTTTTGTTAGTGAAGAGAATTAAACCCATAACACACGTATCATCGGCCCAAATCATTGTATCACTTCTCATGGAAGCATGGTTTTTAAAGCAAGCTTTACTATGGCTTATACCGTCATTTCTTTTTTCCCTTTCTTTCTTTCTTTCTTTCTTTCTTTCTTTCTTTCTTCACCATCTCTAGCACCTAAATCACTCATTCCAAACACACTCGTAACTTAAATTACTTAATCCCCCCTAACCTAACAAACTCATAGCTTTTGTTAATTATTTGAAAATGATCAGAGTAAAATTAAGGGTGGGTCTTTTAACTTTAAGGTCCAATAAGACAAGAACTGATGATTTGCAATTTCGAAACAAAAACTGGAATGAAACAATAATCATAAGCGGACAGACAGAAGGCATTGGTTGTTGGAATGGAATAATGGTCACTGTAAATAGGCACGGGAGAGTGGAGATTAAAAAGCATGGTTAAGAAGTTTATGGACTATGCTATTTTATTTTACCTATGACATTGGTATGGTTGCCTCTAAAAGTTCACCCCACTAGATTAAATAAGAAACAATTTTGGCTTTTGCCTTCTTTTGTATAAAAAAATTAAAAAAACAATTTTTTGTCTTTTTTTTTTTAATTTCGTAGTATACCAAATTCATATGTTGAATTGTACTATTTAAATGGAATTGGATAAATATGTTTTAAAATATTTTAATAATTACTTTTTATTTACAATTTTAATTTAAAAAACTTAATTTGAACAACAGTAAACTCTTTTTTTATAAATAAAACAGCAACTTCACCTTTGGTAATTTTCTGCGTTGCTTTAATCAGCCGTGTGCTTAGTGCTTACGTCAATGTAAAGCACGCTGCTACCACCATTTATATGCTCACATTAAAATAAGGAAAATGCTTTTGTACACCATAAGTATGCACTAACTACTAGTTACAACAATGATATATGTATGGCTTCAAAAAAAATGATGTATGTATATCTTCATAGGACCTAGAATGCTTACCGTAAAAACCGCACTCAGTTTCACGCTTTTTAAATCAAAGTTGTTGATTATAAATCAGACAATTCATATTACATGCTAACAAAAACAACTGTAAACAATCTCAGCTATTGATTTTAGATTGAACGGCTAATACGAGTGACTGTATGACGTAGTTACAACATCTAATCCAATTCCATCCTTATATTCTTCTACACTCATTAACATTTCATTTTATTTTTGTTACATTATCGATCTATCTTATAACTTTTTTTTACTTTCTCTCTCTAAATATATACACGCAATGAAGTGTTAATCAAACAATTTTTATACTCTAACTAGTACTACTCCATATAGCATGGCCTTCTAATTTAATTTCTCAGCGTGTGAAGTTGGGTCCAGTAATTTACGGTTTATGGCATCATAATTGAAAAGTATACCCGTCATGCTTTGCAAGTTTACGTTTTAAAAATGTAGAAAGAGACAAAAATAAATTGTCCCATATAAACTTTTCACTACACTACCTGTCCTGTCTGAGGAACCTTACCCTACTGCGTCCCTAGACTCAAACTTCAAAGCAGCATCGCATATTCCTCTACTGGACTGGAAGTCTGGAACAAGCAAAGTTTTTTCATACCTTTGTCATTCTTTTTCTCGGGAAAGACGATAAATGGTGACAGAAGAAAAAGGAGTGAAGGAAGACAGCTTAAGCACGTATACAATTAATCTAAAGAAAAACCCTAAAGAAGGAGTGTGAAATATTTTTTGTTTGTTTATTTCAACATGTATTACTACTTCAAATCTAAATATTTGAATTTTTGTATTAGCCTATGGTCGGTTATATATGTAGTGAGAATAATAAATTTTAAGTAAATTGATTTCGTACAAAAGTAAATTGAAGATAAAATAATTTACAATTGAATACATTTATTTAAGAGTTAGTTAAACAATAAATTTGAGTTTAAAAATCCATTATAAAATCAAAATCAACAAATTCTATCTTCAAATAGAATCAATTTTTGTGACAAAATCAATTCTAAAGTATTCAAACATGTCAAGATAAGTTCTACATTTCTATAATAATATTTGGCTCCTCCAAAAGTAGTATCAATTTTATAACAAATGTACACAAGAAAAAAGTTGAATGTACAATTCTCAAAACACAATTTTTCTATATTCGATTCACTATTTTTTGCCTTTAAAACATATACATGTTATAATTTTCCTTCAAGTATATAAGAACCATAAAATATAAACAAACAATATAGATTCCGACCCAAAACCAATTTTAGAGTGTTTGGTGATACACTCTTTCATTGAGAATTGTCTCAAATGTAGATTCCGTCCTAAAACCACCATTCAAGGAAATTTCAGCCAAAGATTCGACATCATTGTTGTGAACTTGAGTTCTAGACACGAATACGTATTAATTAATTTCAAAAATTGTATTTATAATGAAACTATTTGTCATCGTTTTTACGAAATAAGTAAATAAAATTTTAAAAATCACTCCTCCTTCTTGATGGATAGAAAAAACAAACAAAGTAAGCATTATCAATAATATTTTATCATGTATAGAATAAAGTAAATGGTTTTTGTTAACGAGTGCCATCGGACACTCTTTAGCATTTCATTACTACCTCCGTTCCTTTTTAATTGTCACTTTTTGACATTTTACACAAACCAAGATAATTAATAAATGTCACTACTTTTGATACAATAATTTATACTTTTACTATAATAAGCTTATTCATTTAATATATCATCTCATATATTTCTCTCTCCGTAATAAATAACTAAGGATAAAATTGGTAAAACATTATTTAAAGTTGCATTGAACTTTGAAAGTGACAGTTAAAAAGAAACAAATTTTTTCTTCAAAAGTGACAATTAAAAAGGAACGGAGGGAGTATAAAATAAACAATTATTATTTTGAAAAAGTTGAATATTTTGATTTTTAATGCATTAAATATACACATTTTTATAAAAACTTACCACTTATGATCCTTAAAAAGTGTTTCGGGGGCACTCGTTAATTTTTTTCTAATGTTTTTTTAATATTAGTGGATAGATTTAATGTTTCACAATTTTTTATAAAAATATATTTATAAAAATATTCAAAAAGTTTTATTAATTAATGATTATATTAGTTTTGATGATTTTTCTTTTTGTGTTATTTCTTCTAATAAGGACGCATAAAGTAAGAATGTGGAATGGGTGTGGGGTGACTGACAAGTAACCGGGTACAGGCAGTTGTCGTGTGGGAATGAGGGCTGAAGGCCGCACAGCAGCGCACCATGTTGTAAAGGTGAGGCGCAGCGCACGCCATGCGAAGGGACGGGAGAAAGAAGCTCAGGTTAGGGCAGCTCCAACACACGTTTTTGTCTGCTAGATACCCCACATTCACCTCGATTCCTCCCCTCTTCATATGCACGCTTTCATTTCATTCACCATTTCTTTCCATCCCCTTAATCCATTCAATTCCCTCCCTATCAACTAGTACTACTACTACTACTCTTATCCTATACTTTATTCCTAAAACAAACTCTTAAATCTTAACCTATAGTCCAAAAACAAACTCTTAAAAGCTTGGGACTTGGTCTCTCTTCTAACTTCATCTATGAGGTATACTACTAATACCTATCACCTACTCCCAAGTTAAAATAATTTGGCTACACAAGCATTATAAGTTACTCCATCCTATCATAACTACGGAGTATAACAGAAAAATTATCCAGTCTAAATTATATTTTAGACGAAATACATCAAATTTTATTAACAAAACTTTCTTTTATATTTAGGATAGGAGGTAATAGTTTATAATGGATATATGATAAGCTATTTGAGAACCTAGCTGTCAAACTAATGGATAACTTATAGCGAATGAATTAATTGATTAATTCATAGTGTTTTGTTATACTAGCTGTTGAACTAGGTTATAAAATGACATAAAAAGATACATTTAATAATATTTAGTTTTTTTACAATTAAGACAACAAGAGTAAAACTAAGAGAAGTAAGCTATAAGGTAGTATTTGAATTAGCTAACCAAAAAAGTTAAAAGCTAGTAAAAATAAGGCTTATTTAAGCCACCGGTCCCTTAACTTAATTGTTTGTCTCAAAATGGTCCCCTAACTTTAATTTGTCTCAAATTGGTCCCCTAAGTTTCCATCCGTTACATGTTTAAGTCCTTTCTGTTAGTTTCCATGAGAAAATGTTAACTTATGCCACGCTGGCGTTTGACATGACATTTCTTTTCATTTCCTGGAAACTTAGAGAGAGAAGCTGAAACATAGAGAGAGAGAGAGGGCGAAATTGGAGGTTGTTAGTGAAATTAGGGTTCATGTTACATTCCTCCCTTCTTCCACCACCAAAATTGAGCTTCTTCTTCTTCACCAAAATTTCGAATCTCTTGTTCTTTTTCTTCTTCTTAAAAACCTCTTTGTCAATCATGTCTAACCATTCATCAAAAAGCCAAACACGAGCATGGGTACAAGAGCAGTCATTTAGTTCAGTTGGATCTAGTTTGAGAAGGACATCAAATAGGGAATGTTGGTGTGGAGAACAAGCTGTAATTCGAATGGTGGCTGATATGAGTAACCCCAACTGTGGGAAAAAATTTTGGGGTTGTAAGAACTACAAAAATTCATATGACAAAGGGTGTAGTTTCTTTAAGTTACTGGATGATGATGTTATTGATGAAAGGGATATTAAGATTGAGAAGCAGAAGAAAAAGAATAAAAAGTTGAAGATTGAGCTGGAAAATTCAAAAAAATTGTTGAGAATGTCTCTAGTTTTTGGTTTGATATGCTTTGGGGTTATGTTGATATTAGGGACAGTGTTAATGTGCAAGAGCACATCATGGAATGGATTTTATTTGAAGTAGTAATTGTTGTAAAGGTCTGGATTATAAGCCATTGTTGTAATGTGTTTTGATTATGATGAATTGTTGTAATGGTTTTGAAATTAATGAAAAGAAATTGATGTTGTTGGTTTAAATGTGTTCAACTTTGTTCAAATTCTTTAATTCTGTCCAAAGTAGAAGTTGCTATTGATAAGTTACTATTGCTATTGCTATTGCTGTTGAAAAGTTGAAATTAATGAAAGGAAATTCTTTAATTCTGTTCAAATTTTTACTGTAAGCCTGTAACAATTAAAAGCTAGAAATTGCTATTGATAAGTTGCTATTGATAATTCTCTAAATTCTAGAATGGCCTAAATTCTGCCTAAATGCTATTGATTCGAATGGCCTGAATTAAAGAAATTGCTATTGATTCGAATGACCTGAATTATGGAAATTCTGCAACATAACATTACACCAAAAGTTGGCCAAGAGTACATAGTTATGCCAAAACATTACACCAAAATACCAAAATACCAAAATACATAGTTTTGCAACACATTATATCAAAATACCTAAACCATAAGCCTAAAACATAACCATTACATCAAAATATCATAATACATCAACTTAATTAGGTTGTGAGGATGGTAAAACATCCTTCTTTGATTTCTGCTTTGGATTTTGAGCTGGTGGGGGTTGTGAAGATGAAACTTTATCTTAGCCTTTCTTTTCCTAGTCTTGGACTGTTGGGTTGCAGATGATGCTTGTTGAGTAGTTGTGTTGGACTGAGTTGAGGCTTGTTGAGCAGCAAGGTTGTTCTGGGCTGTAGCAACTGGAGCAGAACTGGACTGAGTAGAGGCTTGTTGAGCAGCAAGTTTGTTCTGGGCTGTAGCAACTGGAGCAGAGGCTTGTTGAGGAGCAGAATTGGACTGAGTTGTAGCAGAATTGTTGTCTGTTGTTGTTGTTGGTGGTGGTGGTGGTGGAGGTGGAAGTGGGCAAGTGGCCTTGTTATGACCATCCTTCTTGCATCTACTGCACTTGTTTCCATACGTTGCCCTTCTCATTTGATTGTCATCTTTTTTCATCTCACCAATTTCTAACCTTCTCTTCTTCTTTGGCCTCCCTGGTTGCCTTTTTATGGGAGGTGGTTGGAGATCACCAAATTCAGTCCTGGCCCATAAATCTTGACCATTTGTGGGATATATGATACTACTATAACAGGCTGCATATTGATCCTTCTTATAGTAATCTGGGACAAAGTCAACAATTTCCAGATTTTGGTTTTTCATACAAGAAATGGCATGACAACATGGCAGACCTGTCAATGCCCATTTCCTGCAAGAACATACCTTTCTCTGCAGATTAACAGAAAAATGATCCAGACTTGATGCAATTTGAGTAACCTCAAAGTCAAACTCACTAGCACGCCTAAGATTCATAATGAAAACAGACATCCACAATCAGTATAAGGCAAGAAACAAGATAAATTTTAACATAATTAGTGAGTACAGAAACAAACCTCACAAGCTAGTTGTTAGTGTAAGATGACTCCCTATCAAGTCTCTTCTTAATGTTGGGTAAAACACCAGCCTCATACCTTGATATTTTCTGCCTATTGTTTTCCCATCTTTGCATAAGATACACCCTAATTTCTTCCAGCATAGTGACAACTGGTTTTGTCCTAGGCACAACAATCACAGAGTTAAAAGATTCTGACATATTGTTCACTAATGTATCACAATGTGAACCAGTTTTGAAGAAAGCCTTGCTCCAATGCTTTGGTGGAATTTGAACTAGGTAATTGAATGCTGGCTGACTTATATCCTTTATCTCTTTCATAGCCTTTTCCCATGCATTTGAATAAGTGGCCTTTGCAGCCCTCCACATCAATTCCTTGAGTTTTTTCCCAGGATGTTTTTTTTCTGAAGTTGTTATATAGGTGCCTGACACAAAACCTATGTTCCACTTCTGGCAACAATTCATCCATAGCAGGCAAAAGTCCCTAAATTAAAATACATGTTAAATTGAATAAAATTAATATTGAATGAAATTAATTGACAGGGAGTCTTAAATTGAATTAAATTAATATTGACAGAATATGTAATGTGAAATAACATGTTAAATTAAAAAGATAAATATTGTAAAATTACCTTTTGCTGATCACTTATGAAGGTATATGTCTTGCACAGTCTAGGGCCACCCAAGTCATTAATAAGAAGGTCTAAGAACCATTTCCAACAATCTTTGGTCTCCCCCTCCACAACTGCATATGCAATAGGAAGCATCTGATCATTAGGATCTGTGCCAATAACAGCCAACAATTGTCCACCATAGTAACCTTTGAGGAAACAACCATCAAGTCCAATTATGGGTCTGTATTTGAAGAAGCTTTCCCTACATCCCTTAAAACAGACATAAAGTCTCTGAAAATGTGGACACATGATCACATCAGGTTGGGCAAGAGCTTCTTCAGTTCCTTCAAAAGGTATAGTACTCACCTTAACTGTAGAACCAACATTTGATCTTAAGAGATCATGGCAATAATCATATATATTCTTGTGTACTGCTCCCTAAAAGACCCATCAACAACATCAATTGCAATACTCCTAGCCCTGTATGCTTTATTCCTGTTAATTCCAACATTCCACTTCTGTTGTGTCCTCTCAATAATAGATGTTATTTTGTAATCTGGATTCTCCCTAATCCTTGAATGCAATTTGTTCCCCAACCATTTGGAATTCAGCATTTTAACCTTGTATTCCCTACTGCAACTATGATCAGGACCTATTTTTCTCAGTTGCCAGGTTTCTTCATCTGGTATTTTTGCACAGTACAACTCCCAATCACAACCAGGTTTGCAGATCACTCTCATTCTCCTCATGTCATTTTTCTTAAACTTTAAGGCCATCCCTGAGTGTATAGCATATGTCCTAATCCCTTCTTGAAAATCAGACTTTGAAGCAAAATATGTCCCAACTTCCCACTTGTAATCAAACATCTTATCTGGTTGTTTAAAAACTGGATATCTGTTCTTTCCCACATCACTGTCATCACTATCACAACCACTCTCCAGCTCATCACTGTTATAGTCTTCAACATCACTCAAACCTTTTTCCCTCAATATGCTTGATTGTCCTTCTTTTTCCACATTATTCATAAGATCTGCCAACATTTCATCCTCAAATACAGGTTGTTCTACATTATCACTATTGGCTATTTTTTCTTTCTTCCCCTCTTCTTTCTAGGCTTAGCATGTTCCTTCCCCTTCCCCTTCCCCTTGGCAGCTTCTTTCCCCTTCCCCTTTTCAGCTTCTTTTCCTTTTCCATTAACAACCTCCTCACTTTCATTTGTAACATCTCTGATTGGTACATTATTTAACTCATCATTTAAGTCATTTTCATCCAACATCAACCCCAAAATTGTCCTCTAAACCTACCTCTTCCTCTGAGTTATCAAAGTTAATATCTAAAGCACTGTCTTGGCTCACCTCAACCCAGTCAGCACCTTCATTTTCCACATCTTCAAACCCATTCAATCCAGCACCATTCTCCTTAAGTCCACCATCATTCTGTTCACTAACATTTTCTTCCACAGTTGGGCCTTGCTCATTTAAATCCAAACTAGGCCCATTTTCAGACACTACATCAGTGGTCCCTACCACATTTTCTCCTTCAGTAGTAACCCCACAACCAACATTCTCTTCTTCTGTGGTCCCACCACCAACATTCTCTTCTTCTGTAGGCCCTCCACCAATATTCTCTTCTTCTGTGGGCCCTACAACATTTTCCTCTGGTGGGTCTACAACATTTTCTTCTTCTATGGGATCCATAACATTTTCATTCTCATTATTATAAGGGGCAAGGATATGATATTCTATTAATGGGTCCATATGAACTATATCAGGTTTGCACAAAGGGTGCACAACATAAAGATGGACAGCTCCATACATCAGGGATATGTTTTTCATCCTTCTAGCACCAGCATCATCTAATCAACTAAGGCTGGGCCATAATACCAAAGGCTACTTATCATTGGGTAACCTAACTCTCTCAACTTACCTAAGACTTCAAAATAGGACCAAAAATCAGGTTCACAATCCCATGTTTCCTCTAACCCAATGTACCCATAATGTCTGAACTCATTAAAATATCCCTGGTGATGAACCACACACCCAAATCGACCCTCCATCTGTATCAAATCCAGCCAAAAACAAAAAAAAAACCTATTCAAGCAAATCTGCACACATTACGAAATTTGGGACCACAAATTTGGGACCACAGAAAATCATAATCAAAACCCTAATCAAACACATTAACACATACATACAAAAAAACAACTTTTTTTCAATTACAAAAGCACATAAGAGTACGAAACCCTAAACTTTAGAAAGCAAAACAGATAAACCCTAACCTAGAAAAAGCAATAACAGAAACCCTAAAAAAAACTTTCAGAAATCGCGAAAAATAAAGAAGATGAACTATACGAACCTGATGCTAAGCTCGATCCAAGATTTCGGCTTCGTTTTTGGCTTGGATTCAGGATGCTTCTTCGTCTTCTTCGTATGAACGTTTCACCTTCTTCTCACTTTCGCCCTCTCTCTCTATGTTTCAGCTTCTCTCTCTAAGTTTCTAGGAAATGAAAAGAAATGCCATGTCAAACGCCAACGTGGCATAAGTTAACGTTTTCTCATGGAAACTAACAGAAAAGACTTAAACATGTAACAGATGGAAACTTAGGGGACCAATTTAAGACAAATTAAAGTTAGGGGACCATTTTGAGACAAACAATTAAGTTAAGGAACCAATGGCTTGAATAAGCCTAAAAATAAGTTATACGCCCATGAGAACTTGTATGAAATTGTACCAAACAATATATTTTTAGTCATATGAACTTGTATGCTACCTCCTCCGTCTCTTATTGTATGAATCTCTAACAAGTATGCATATTAAGAAAGATAAGTTGCTCCATCCTATCATAAATACATAGTATAACAGAAAGATTATCAATAAAATTTAGGCAAAATTACACAATTCGTCCCTTAACTTAATTTTAGGTAACACTTTCGTCCTTTTTTTTTTTGTCCCGATTTAGTCATTTATGTTATAAAATGTCAACAAAGTTATCCTTTTTTGTCAAAAAAATTAATCAAAAACTCCAAAAAAAATCATCAGAAACTCATAAACAAACACAAATTTTAATCATACAAATTAAGAAATTCAGATTTCATTGAAAAAATCTCATTAAAAATGATAAGATATTGTCATTTTAAAACATAAAGAGCTAAATCGGGACAAAAAAAAAGATAAAGGACGAAAGTGTTACTAGAAATTAAGTTAAGGAACGAATTGTGTAATTTTGCCTAAAATTTACTATGTATTATGTCTAAATTATATTTTAGACAAAATACATCTAATTATATTGACACAACTTTCTCTTATATTTAGGATCAGAGAGAATAGTTAATAATGGATAGATGATAAGTTATTTGAGTATCTAGTTGACAAACTAATCAATAACTTATAGCGAATGAAGTAGTTGACTAATTCATAGTGTTTTGCAATACTAGCGGTTTGGCTAGTTTGTAAAATGACATAAATAGGTAAAACGAGTTGAGGTAAACTCTCAAGTTGTAAAACCTTGTTTGCAAGGGTTTATTCTCCCCTTTAAGGAAACTTTTTTCCCATTCTTTTACTTGGAAATAAAACAACTTTCTTAAGAATCTTTTATACCCAAGAATATTTAACAAAAATTGCAACAAAGGTATAAATTATACAAAATTTCATATACTTTTATTCTGTTCATTTGAAGAAAAAAACACACCATTAAGGAATAAAATAAAATAGATCCCTCTCAATGTAAATTTGTTGAAAGAATAGAAAAAAGAATATGATAGGTGGGGTCATTACTCATTAGTCCTTTTTTCTTTTTGTGTGAAAAGGGTCCTTAAGTCGTTTGTGAAGGCTTTAAATAGCAGTGGCATTCCCGCGACAAGAACAGAACCTTGAACACAAAAACCAAATTAACCTTGTTGTGTCAGTTGAGTTTTCAAGTGTTTAGTTTGATTTGATCATCAATTAGCCAAAACGGGTCTTCCACTGTGGATGCTTGGTTTGGGTGCGGACCTCTTGTGGGCCGACATGAATCGTCTCCTTGCCTTTCTCTTTCACCAAGGGGTGTTGGATGAGCAATTTTTGCAGCTTCAACAGCTTCAAGATCACACCTCTCCTAACTTTGTCTCTGAAGTTGTCAACATTTATTTTCATGAGTCAGAAAAACTACTCACCAATCTCAGATCATTGCTGTAATAACTCATTAATCTCTCCTTGTATTTCTATACAATAAACACCGACACTTCTGATCGATTACCAATATCAATGTTAGTGTAGTGTCGTGTATGTCTGTGTCCGTCTCGGTGCTTCATATGAGAAATATATTAGTGTTATTATCGTGACATTACATGTATGTGTGTGTGATCATTGCAGAATGGAGAGGGAGTTTTCAGACTACAAGAAAATTGAAATACATTTGAATCAATTCATTGGTAGCAGTTCAAGCATTGGGGCTAAAAGAGTGACAAGCATTTGCATTGCCTTTCGTGCAGCTTCTGAGCAAGACAACCGTGCTGGGTTCGTTCCATTTTTTCATTCCCTCTTAAAATTGGTGCACTACTCTTTTTGTTCAATTTAGCTAATTTTTTATCTATAAAATAAGGATAATAGTAGCACTTGCTTTTAGTACTCCGTAACCCTCCACTGTCACACTTTCCCTTTCCCACTTAAAAATGCACACACTTTATAGTTTAATACATTAATTAATTTATCATTATAGTTAATTATGATACTCTCAAATTCATTCATAATACAGCAATGATACAAAATGCATAATGGCTATATCATATCTAGTGATAGTTCTAACTTGTAAGTATGTGGCTAATTGCAGATGTTTGCGAGCGTTGGAAATGCTGGAGCATGAATATTGCTATCTTAAAAACAAATTGCACGAACTCTTCCAAGTAAAGTTCCATTGCATCTAATTTAATCATGTTAATTTTATTATACATTACCATAATAACAATATAATATAATATATATGGTTTTGTTCAGATAGAGCAGCAACGTGCTTTGGCAGCTGGAGTGAGATACCCTATGCAGCAGCATCAATAAATTGAGCAAATGAAAGGGTGGAAAAAATATCTCCAAGATTTTGTTTTCTTTCTTTTTCTTCTTTTGTAGCGTAATTTGTAATGCCTTTCTAATTTTAGACACAAACCAAGTTCTTCTTGGTTGTTTGGGGTGATCAAAGCCTCTCTTGTTTTGAATTTCGTGTAAATAGTGCCACTTTGCCCTTCTTTCAGGTTGTTTAACTTTCGAATGATAGTTCTGTGTTCACTGTTCATATCTACGGCAATTTGAATTTGAAAAGGGAATGGAAGGAAAACGGAGAAACAAAAAAATTTAGTTCTAAAAGTAACGGATAATTTCTAGTCAAGGAAATAAAATTGCAAGTGATTAAACTCGTGTTTATAGCTATTAAAAAATGTGTTGTCTCCTGTGCGAGACCTGTATAGGTCAAGCACCATGCGAGACATCAATTTTTTATTTATTTTTTGTTGCAAAATGATTTGGGCTCATTGGATTAACTTTAAATCTAATCAATGAGTGTGATTTCTTTGAATTATGATATGTTAGCATTTTATTATTTGAACATTAAAATTGATTTTAAAAAGTGCAATGGAATTTGAAATCACATATAAAAATCTCAGGAGCGATCTAGAAATATTACACTCTCCGGTCATCATTAGAAACAAAAGTTTTATTTACAAATTTATTAAGTAATTAATGTATCTGATTTATAATATAGATCAAATACATAAGCTACTCAATGAATTTGAAAAGATAATTTTTGCTTATAATTGTGACTAGAGGGTGTACGATAGATTTTTATTTTTTGGTTACAATGCTAAAACATTAAAATGGTTTTTTTTAATAATTTTCTTTAAACCTTTAAAATTAAATCTTTTATAATCTAAATTCTGATTTAATTTGTGTATGTCAACTTTTATCAAAATCATAGATGGAACAATATTATGATTGACAACTCTCGCCTCCATTCGAACAAGACAGTAGTGAGTTGTTTAGTTTTCTAATATAATTGAATCTAAGTATGAATTTAGGGGTATAACTCATATTTCGGGACCCTCGTAATTTGCAAGGGCAAATTATGGGGAAAGCTATGTCCACATAACCTTAACGGGTTATGTTCTACTTTCTTAAATCCAATATAAGGCAAGTTATAAACGAATGATTTTTTAATTTAAATTCCAACAAAGACGAAGGAGAGATTCAAGAATTCTCTAATCGTCGTTAAGCTTCTAAATCAATCAAACATAATCTTGCATTTGGCAAGACAATTAAAACCATGTAAACCCACTAAATCTCTTCTTTTATTTGCTTTTCTGAATAAGTTCCGCTAATTAACGAGTTGAACGACAATCGTTGTGGAGACGATTAACTTACTACTTTATTATTTGGTACGATTTGGTGCACTAGTCAATTTCACTAAAATCCATTAATTATTACTACGGATGATAATGGATGTCCACAGTATACATGGTGTAACAACTCAATTTTCGTTATTAGTTATTTAATATTATTTTATTTAATTATTGCTTTTATTATTTGGGTGAATTGGTGAGTTAGTAGATTTTTAGAGGATAATTTGGTAATTTAGTAGTGAAGGATATTTTTGTGAAGTTATTAGAAATAAGAGTTTTTGGAGAATTAAGAAAATAGAGGTGTAAGAGTAAATGAGAGGTTTAAGTGAATTAAATGAGTAGTGTTTTATTTGTAAGGAATGAATAGAGACTAAACCAATTTAGTGTAAGCGAACCAAAGCCCAAGAACTAGAATATAAATAGTTGAAAATTGCTCTTCCCCCATACAAAAATGCTCATTCCCAAAGAAAATGACCAAAATACCCCTGCGTGACTTAAGTCACGCTGGTGTATAACCTGCGTAACTTAAGTCACGTTGGTGTATGACCTGCGTGACTTAACTCACGCTCGATAGATGTTAGTGTGACTTAAGTCACGCTGCGTTCATTTGTAACCCAGACAGAACCTCACTTCTCCATTTCACTTCTCAAATCTCTAAAAAATCTCCCAAATATATTGGAATGCATTCCTTTTTGTCATAACTCATCATATATGAAAGGATTCAATATGATAACTTATATAGTTGATTCGGTAGAATAGATGTGTTGTGTTCTCTTCATTCTTTTATATAAAGATGTAGTATTTAAAGATGGTGGGACAGTATCAGTAACATACCTCTGATGTCACGAACATTACATATATGGTCGAGTCAGGAACATTGTGTAACACCCTAAACCCAACATTTTATTTTTTTAATAAAACTCAATAAATAATTAAACACGCAAGGGTATCACACATCTTGATCAAAACTAAATGACTTCATTTAAATTAAAAACGTCGCAGCGGAATAAATTTCAAAGCATTCAAAGTAATTGTCACATCCTTAAATCAACATCAAAACTGAATTTAAAAACGAATTCTGAAACAAAATCAGAAATAAAATAAATCCACATTCCCTAGTGTTACTAATCAGAGCATCGACTCAATAAAACTCCCAAAAGCGATAAATAAACAGGAAGGCTCCAACGCCATCCTTCGAGACTCACTGCTAATAAGTTTCTTCTTCCTGCGAATTTGTACCAAGCGATGGTACAGTCTAATAGAGGGTGAGAATATATCCAACACAAGAGAGGTACAAACACATGTATAGATTCAGATAAAATAATCATCAATTGCAGTTAGGCATGTATATGGACTATCAATCTTATCATTTAGGGCACAAAGCCCTCCAGAAGGGATTGGTACCCTCAAGAAAGGGCTCAGCGCCCTCCATAAGGGCCAGCAGGGCCTTAGGCGAGCCCGCCAGAGGCGCCGCCTCAGAGAGCTTCTAGAAGTCTCCAGAACGCTCTAAGCATGACTTTGGGCCCAAGCTACTTGGGGCCAAAGTCACGAGAAACCAAGCCCAAATAAGACTATAAATACCCACTTGAGAGACATTCTCAAGGTATGACTTAAACAGACTAAACCCTAACTTTATATATTGTACTCACCGCAATTACAGTTGGCGCCCACCGTGGAAACCTCCGGCGCTCTCGAAAAGACGAGTTTCGGCGAAGACCAAACCGACATCAGGTCTCAAGATCGAGACGAAGACATACTCTCTCGAAGCGTTTCTTCCACCTTGAAGCCATTCTCTTTCGCAGCAATATCCGGTTCTAGATTTCGAATTTATTTAAAAGTTTTTAAAACATCAATAGGAACTGAGAGGCATGGCGGTCGTGAAAAAGCAAAGTTCATCGGGAAACCAAGTTTCTCGCTAGACATCACAAAACCAATCAACTCCGACGAGTTACGATCAGGTCTTGCATTCCTTTTTATTTAATTACGTCTTTAGTTATCTCACGAAACTGAATCGAAGCATATATAATGTTTTCATGTCTAATTCCTCTTTTTACCGCTATTTATTTACTCACGACAATATAAGGTTGCTTTGTCAGTGCTTTCAGAGGGAAAAACGCATAAGAGTACCTAAATTTTGATGAAGGCATAGAAACTCCTCTCATTAATAGAACTATTTATTGACTCAACACCTATTAATCTATCCTCCATCGTCGTGAGTACGAGGATTGGTAAATTCCGAATTGGATTCTAGCATATATGAGAGCTCCACAACAGAAAGATTAATTACTCTTTATTTACAAGAATAATAAAATATAAAAAAATAAAGAGGCCATGAGCTAATCCTAGCTTATAAGAATTGTTTATCGTTTTTTGTAGTTACAAATATTATTATTATTTCATTAGTGAACGAGGTTAAAGTTTGGGTAATTTACTTGTGTTTGCTTTGTGTATACTTCGGCCACATTAACCAAGCTTTGATTTCTGTTTATGGTTTTGGACTGGATCGTGTATCAGGATATGATTGTTATGTCTTGGAATTCATTTTTATTACTACCTTAAAGCTTATAATAATCTTTATGGTTTTCTTTGGGTGATTCATAAACACGGTAAGCATGGCAGGATACATATATTATTTTAAGACTCACGTTTGTTCTTGGAATTCTTTTATTGCATATACGCACAAAATAGATCACCGGTAGAGGCTTGTAGTATGTTTAGTGATAGTTAAAAGGGGTGAAGTCAGATATAATACTGTCATGTATCCAATCAGTGTTGTTAGCTTGTGCTCCTTCTGGAGCTTTGAAGATATGGAAGTACAAACACGATCAGGTAAACAACAGGAAGGTGAAAACCGAGACAGATAAGGCGGCGTATCAGCGCAAGCCTTACAGTGAAGTTCACAAGTTATAGCGTTTCTCGTTATTTTCATACATTAATTAGATTGCCGTCAATAAAGGTATGCTCACTTTCGTTATTGTTGTTGTCCCCATAACATGCATGGAAGATTTCAGCTTCAAAGGTAATCTTGGAACATGCGTGGAAATTGAGTTAAAAGACTAAACACAAATTCTCACGTTGGATAGAACTATTGTTGTGTGAATTGAAAAAAGTGGAAGTCACACATCGGATGGAACACACAAATTAGTAGTGTTTATATATTGGGGGTGTACCTCTAAGAGATGGTACATAATTAAGTGAACGAAGTAAGCACTAATATATATGTGAATTACTTGTTCCCAAAGTTTCTCACTTATTAGTTGTGAATTTTCTCTATAAATAGAGAACTCACATAGTGCATTCCACACACCAAAATATATATATAGTGTTTGTACTGCGGCGTCGGACCACTTTCCATCCTACCTGTCTAGTCTTGTCTCCTCAAGTCCATCAGTTATACAATCATACAAGTCAATCCTTCATACAGTCATACGGTGACATCGTCATACAAGTTATATTGTCTTCCATGCATATACACATTCATGCATACACAACATGCACATAACATTTGTCATACCCCAATTTTTGACCTAAATTTTCTGTTTTTACTCGCGAAATTTTTCGTCGTCTCGAACAAAATTTCGGCAGAGAGGTATTTTAAAATACCTCATTTTTTTTTGTTTCATTCGGGTCCGTCTTTTTGTTTTTGTTTTTATTTTTATTTTTATTCTTTTAAATATTTTTAGTGATATTTTATTTAGCATTCTTTATTGTTTATTATTTTTTCTTCTTTTTTTACTAGTTACCTTTTTAATTTTTACAATCTGACTTTTTTGAGGAGAAGACTTTTTTTTCATAAAATTAATGTGTTTTAATTTGTCACTTATTTGTCTTTTATTGAGTATTATTGTCACTTAATTTGTCAATCTGACCTTTACTGAGTATTAGTGATGGCAATTAGTATTTTAACAGGGAGGCAGCACGCACAGAGGGGAAAGAATGGAATCATCAGCACAAAACCACAAAAAACCTCAAACAATCTTTCTCACCAAAACCACTCACAAGCTCACGACCTAACCACCCACGACCTATAACAACCACCACATAACCACTCAAAACAGCCACTTCCTCCCCTAACCTACACCACAACCGCGACAAACAAAACCCATCCGGCCACCACCCAAACCGTGCCTCCCTCCACCACCACCACACACAAACCAGCCTCCTCCTCCATACCACATCCAACAACAATCCGGCCACCATACGACAACCCACTCCTCCCCATCACAAATCCACACCTTTCCCCACTCCCCAACACCAAACTCACGACCAGCCAAACCATACACCAACACGAAACCGCAAACAACACAGAATCATCACAAATTTTCGAACCCAAAAACCCCTCAAAACCGCACAACCTCACAACACAAAGAACCAAGCCGACTCACAACCTACACCACCATAACACAACCAAAAACAGGACCGGATCCAACCTTTTAAACCGAAAAAACACCATAAACAAAAGGTAATCCCCTCGTTTTTGTTTTAGATCTAGGTTTCCTCGGCCCCGTTTTGTTTGTTTGGGGGGCGGATTCGAAAAGAGAGGGGGGAGAGGGTTTTAAAAAACACTTTTTTTTAAAAAAAAAGGAGGAGTTTGTCTTCTCCGGCGCGGCGGCGCCGCCACCCGGGGCTGGCCGGCCACCGCGCCGGAGTTTTCCTTGTTCCGACTGTTTCTTTTCAGATGAGAGAAAGGGGAGAGAAGCTAGAAAGGAAGAAGAAGAGAAGAGAGAGAAAGAGTTTTAAAAAATGAACAAAAAAAACCGGCCTTCTCTTTTTATAAACACCGAACCGGTTCGGTTCGCTTAAACCGGACCGGTCCGGTTTCTCCCCTCCTTCAGCCCAAAACACACGGCCCAGTCTTCTTCTCCCATTTCTGACTTCCTTATTCCCTTTACTTCCTGAACCCCCTTTTTTACTCCCTGCACCCCCTTCTTCTTTATTTATTTCTTCTTTGATTTTCATTTCATTTTTTTTGCATTTAGTTCTTTTAGTCTTTATTTATTGTCATGCATTTTATTGCCTTTATTTTTAGCACATCATGCATTTTTTTTTATTTTCCTTTTATTTCATGCATTTTCATTTTATTTTATTCTTAGCATATTTATTTTAATGCATTTGCAATTTTGTTTTTTCGTTTACCATTTTGTCATTTTTATTTTATTTTATTAGAATGTAATTAGGAACAATGTAAATATAAATGAGAATATGCACTGACACCAACACTTTATTTATTCCACTTTATGTCTTTTTATTTATTTTATTTTATTTATTTCGCTTTACAAAAGAAAAAAATACAAAAAATATTAGGGTAGTTTAATTTCAAAAGGATTTCGTGGTGATCCAACGTCACCACTGAAATTCCTCGTATTTAACCTTTTGTTACATCTTAGTCTTAATTAGTTATTGTTAAAAACAAAAAAAAAACAAAAGCATGCAAATAATCAAAAATCACAAAAAAATCTTAAATAAGCCTTGATTTTCAATCAAGTGTCCTTTTTCTCTTTTATTTTCTTTAAATAACTATTAATCTACCTTAATAACACTTGAATCATTTTTCAAAATAAAAAGCACAAACCAATCTCATTTTGCCACTTGGCCTTTATTTTATCTTTAAAGCCTTTTTTTTAAAAACCAATAAAAAACACAAAACAAATCAACCGTCATTTTTACCCCGAACTACGAGGTTTTGATCCCTCACGGGTACGTAGGCAAAGGACCTTGTCCTTCCAAATCATAAAAAATGAAAAAATAAAACATTTTCTTTTCTCACTACTTTAATTCGGTCTCTTAAAAAATAAGCAAGTTATAGCCAAAATAAATAAATAAAATCAAGAGGTTCTCGTAGAGTACTACGAACGTTTAGGGTGCTAACACCTTCCCTAAACGTAACTAACCCCCGAACCCTAATCTTTAAAAATGTGGTAATTTAGAACTTTTTTCCACTTTTCTTTTAAAAAAAAAATTAAAAGTTCAGTCGTGAAATAAAATTAGTGAGTCAACGCTAACCAATAGCTTGATCTCCGAAAATCACCGCGACAGAAATGGCGACTTCACTGGGGAAGGGATCAACTATCGTATTGACAGCTGAAAAAGGAAGTATGATGTGGGAAAAGACACCGACCACAAGCTGCCCGTTTGTAGAGCTTGCCACTTGAGGTAAAGACGGAAATAAAAGTTACCTGCCACTGACGACAAGAAACCAAGGTAAATGCCAGCTGTTCGGGATGTTGCCGAACTTGCCACTGACAATAGGATAAAAAGGTAAATGTCAGCTGTTCGGGATGTTGCCGAACTTGCCACTGACGACAGGATAAAAAGGTAAATGTCAGCTGTTTGGGATGTTGCCGAACTTGCCACTGACGACATGATAAAATATAAATGTCAGCTGCTCGGGATGTTGCCGAACTTGCCATTGACGACAGGATAAAAAGGTAAATGTCAGCTGTTCGGGATGTTGCCGAACTTGCCACTGACGACCTGATAAAAGATAAATGCCAGCTGTTCGGGATGGGACCGAGCTAGCCACTGACAACAAGAAACAAAGATAAATGTCAGCTGTTCGGGATGTTGCCGAACTTGCCACTGACGACAGGATAAAAGGTAAATGTCAGCTGTTCGGGATGTTGCCGAACTTGCCACTGACGACAGGATAAAAAGGTAAATGTCAGCTGTTCGGGATGTTGCTGAACTGCCATTGACGACAAGAAATAAAGGTAGATGTCAACTGTCCGGGTTGTTGCCGAACTGCCATTGACGACAAGAAATAAAGGTAGATGTCAACTGTCCGGGTTGTTGCCGAACTGCCATTGACGACAAGAAATAAAGGTAGATGTCAACTGTCCGGGTTGTTGCCGAACTACCATTGACGACAAGAGATAAAGGTAGACATCAACTGTCCGGGTTGTTGCCGAACTGCCATTGACGAGAAGAAATAAAGGTAAATGTCAACTGTCCGGGTTGTTGCCGAACTGCCATTGACGACAAGAAATAAAGGTAGATGTCAACTGTCCGGGTTGTTGCCGAACTGCCATTGACGACAAGAAATAAAGGTAAATGTCAACTGTCCGGGTTGTTGCCGAACTGCCATTGACGACAAGAGATAAAGGTAGACATCAACTGTCCGGGTTGTTGTCGAACTACCATTGACGAGAAGAAATAAAGGTAAATGTCAACTGTCCGGGTTGTTGCCGAACTGCCATTGACGACAAGAAACAAAGGTAAATGTCAGCTGTTCGGGATGTTGCCGAACTGCCACTGACGACAAGAAACAAAGGTAAATGTCAGCTGTTCGGGATGTTGCCGAACTGCCACTGATGACAAGAAATAAAGGTAAATGTCAACTATCCGGGTTGTTGCCGAACTGCCATTGACGACAAGAAATAAAGGTAAATGCCAACTGTCCGGGTTGTTGCCGAACTGCCATTGACGATAAAACGAAAGCAAAAAGGTACGCACAAGCTGTTCGTTAAAGAACTGCCACTCGACATAAAGATGCACAAGCTGTTCGTCAAAGAACTGCCACTTGGCGAAAAGACAAGATAAAAGATGCACAAGCTGTTTATCAAAGAACTGCCACTTGACATAAAGAGTGTGACATCTCTAGACCAGACACACTGGGGATGAAACTTGGAGAAAAAGAGTCACAAATTGTTCATGATTGATTGACATGAAAAGCAAGACTCAGGGTGGTTAATGCAACCATGTATTGAATGATGTTGTTTGTATAATGTATATGCATGAATGTGTATATGCATGAATGTATGTGTGAATGTATGTATGACAATACGACTTGTATGTCTTAAGTGAAATAATATATATATTATTTGGAAATGTTAAATTAAGTAATTAATTTAATCATTATTAGAAAGTGCTTTCTTAGTCCCCAAGTTTTACTAAAATATTTTTGAACGCAATTTGAAATATTTTGGTGCACAATCTGAAATATTTTGGTATGCAATCTAATATATTTTAGTACGCGATCTGAAATATATTTTGATACTCAATAATATTTTTCTGTACGGAATAATATATTTTTGTACTCAATATAATATATTTTGGTACTCAATTTGAGATATTTTTGTACTAGATCTAATATGTGAATTACTTGTTCCCAAAGTTTCTCACTTATTAGTTGTGAATTTTCTCTATAAATAGAGAACTCACATAGTGCATTCCACACACCAAAAAGTTCTATTGAGTTGTCGTGAACTCTTTCTCTCTTCTCCCTCCAGCTTGTGTTAACGATCTATTCTTCTCTTCTACTCTTTCTGTCTCTTCGGATTTAAGAGTGTTCTTAAGACCATAGTCCCTTTTTAGTTAATTGTCCCTTCGGAATTAAGAATGGTCTTAAGAGCATAGTCCCTTCAATTATTTATGTCTCTTCAAAATAATAATATTTTAAGAGCATAGTCCCTTTCGATAATTTATGTCCCTTCGGAATAAATAATATTTTAAGATCATAGTCCCTTTTCCGGTATAATAAGAATGATCTTAAAAATATATTCTTCTTAAATTCTTAAAGAAGTTAGAATGGTGGTAGCACCATATTTGAGTGGTCATAGCACCATAGTTGGAGAAGTTAAAAATTAGAATGGTGGTAACACCATATTTGAGTGGTCGCAGCACCATAATAGAATGGTCATAATATCATAGTAGAATGGTTTCAGTATTTAAAGAGTGGTCTTAGTACCATATTGAAGGTGTAATTCTCGAACGGTTTTCTACAGTGCAGTAGTTAACCGCACACTTGTAGCTGGACTTGTTTTATCCTGGAGGCAGCATAGTTGTAGCTGGACTTGTTTTATCCTGGAGGCGGCGTGGTTGATAGTCTGTCTTGCACAATTTTGGGCAGTGCCAGGAAACGTCTTAAAGAGAGCGACCTGGTCGTGACTCAACCTAGTAACAACTTCGGTAGATATTCTTTATCAAAATAGAATTTGGAAATTCAAATACAACAGTTTGGAAATCCAAAAACAACTATTTTAAGACGTTTCCTTCTATCATGTCTACCGAAGAAATTACTAACTCGAATTTTATTGTCCATAAATATAAGAAGGATAAAAGGCTATAGAAATACATCTCTATACTGAACACGATGAAGTGTTTGTTGTTATAACAACAACACTAAGAAATTCACATATGCGACTTTTAATCTGATTGAAATTTATTTTCAAAAATCAGAATCGCATTGTGAATAATAACTCCAATTGCCAACAGAATAGGAACCCCAAAATGGTCCTAAATGAAAATCAGTAGCCACCATCAAGAAATGACACTGATTCACAATTTATTTTTATTATAATTGTGAGAAACCATGCCATATGTCCCGTAAGTATATGAACAAGTAAATTGCTGCTCCATTTCCTAACCTAACTAAAAAGAAATTCACTGATATGACTAGTTAAATCAATCTAGTTGGTGAATTAAGTGAATGGTGGATAAACATCAGCGCCTCGCGCCATGTTTGCTATGGTTATGCTATGTTTAAAACATATGCTACTGCTGAAAATAAGAAAGTGTTGTTAGAATATTCAAACATCACTAAAGTTGTTGGCGTTAGAGATATGGAGTTACCATTCGAGTCTGAAAAGAAAATTATTCTCTAGGACGTGATGCAAGCTCCAAAAATAAGAAAGAATATGAATTTCAGATTTCTACTGAATAAGACTGAGTTCGCTCAAACTGAAAGATAGACTTGTGCGCCATGTATTCTTCTTGGGAAACACGACACCACTGAAGAAATTGAAAATTATTTCAATAAGAAAATCAATATTTTCGTGGTGATAGAAGCACATAATCCCCACATTTTCAATGAGTTTTATTTAGAGTACAAACTTATTCATGAAACAACTACATCTTATTATTCGGAAATGAACGGTAAAGCAGAAAAGAAAAAAATTAGAATCTTTACTAAGCTAGTTGTTTAAATCATGCTTAAGTTTGATACTTTATCTCATTGGTGAGGGAACTTTTATTAATTGTTTTCTATGTGCTAAATAGAGTACTCAAGTCTAAGAACAAAATTTCTACTTATGAAGTTTTGAAGAAAAGACAACCCAACTTGTCTTATTTTTTGAATTTGGGATTGTCTGACCTATGTTCGGATTTCGGACCCCAAGAGAGTTAAACTCACTAGTAGAGCCTATGAATGTGTATTCATTTGGTATGTTATAAATAGCGAAGCATATAGGTTTTATGACCTAAATGCTAAAGTGATCATAGAATCAAACGATGTTGATTTCTATGAAAATTAGTACCCCTGCAAATTAAAGAATAGTGGGGGTAAAATAAATTCCCCTTGTATATTAAGAACTAGTGGGAGCACTACATATGATCACATTCCAGTAATCAGAAATAGTTATGAAAACATCAAACGAGATGTTATAGAACCTCGAAGAGGTAAGAAAGCAAGAATTGCTAAAGAGTATGAACCTGGTTATATGGTTTATACATTGGAAGAAGATCCATTAAAGCCTTAAAGAAGCTATATCCTCATTGTATGCTGAATTATGGCAAGAAGCAATAAACGATGAAATGGATTCTCTAGAGTCTAACGAAACATGACACTTAGTTGACTTGCCTCATGGTTGCAAACCAATCGGTTGTATTTGGATTATGGAAAAGAGAATTAAAACCTGATAGTTCGTTTGATGAATACAAAGTTCACCTTGTAGTCAAAGGTTTTAGACAAAGAGAAAAATATAGACTTCTTCGATACTTATTCACCAATCACTAGAATCATATCCATAAGGGTGCTAGTCCCTTTAGCCACTGTTCATAACTCGATAGGACACCAAATGGATGTGAAAGTTGCCTTTTTTATGGTGAATTAGAAGAAGAAATCTATATGGAACAACCTGAAGGTTTTGTGATTCATGGGCAAGAAAACAAGGTCAGTAAGTTAGATAATTCTCTGTATGGTCTAAAACAAGCTCTTATGGAATAACATGAAAATTTTGTCAACCTAAAGATATCGATTGAGCATAAATTGAATGAAAGTGACAAATGTATTTACTACAAATATGGAAATAACATTTGCCGATCATATGTCTCTATGTAGACGACTTGCTCATATTTGGTTCAAAGATTCATGCTATAATTTATGTGAAATCATTGTTTATCAACAACATTGATAAGAAAGACCTAAGCGAAATTGATGTAATTCTTGGTATCAAGAATACTAGATCTGAAAAGAGAAATTTTTTGATCAATCTCACAATGTTGAGAAGGTCTTAAGGAAATGTAATTAAGTTGATTGTAAACTTGCAAGCACACTTTATGATCCAAGTGTAAAACTCTTCAAGAACACTTGAGATGGTGTTAGAAAAACAACATATATGAGCATCATTGGTAGTTCTTAGTTATGCCACTTAACGTATTAGACCCAACATTGCCTATTGTTGAGTATTTTGTAGTTGGCTGCATGTTTTGGCAAATCCAATGTGTTGAATATATGCATCTCCTTATTTAGAACAAGTCTTCAGTTGCAAGAAACTTGATTTGAAGCTGTTCAGAAGCTGAAAAATCCTTCAGAAGCTGAAATGTGAGTCTGATGCCCGCGTTGACTTTTGTTGACTTCTTCAGAAGCTGCATTTTTACAAGTTATTTTGGCGCGAATCTTGGCGAGATTTATCAAGGATTTATCTTCGCATATTGCTTCTAGACTGCTGGTTGATTTGGTGAAGATTTTATGAAGATTTGGTTCAGTTTTATGAAGTTCATATTTTTCTGCAGAATCTTTATAAAGATACATTGCAGGTTTATTTGTTTCCTTATTGGATCATTCGTAATTCATAAACAAATCTAATTCAGAAGATTGGCTCATATTTTATGAAGATCGTATTTCCTGAAGGAATCTTTTGCAGATACATTGAAGATTTATATGTTTCCTTTTTAAACCTTGCATAATTCAGAAACATATCTATTTGAGAAAATTTAATTCAGATTAATGTTGCTTGCTGAAGACTATATAAGGAGTGCTTTGCTTCTATTCAAGAGACATGATTTAGAGAGAAAAATTCAGAGAATTGAGTCTTAGTGTGTGTAAGCTTTTTAAGCTTTGTTTTGTGCACCACTCATATATTTTGAGGTGGTTTAGGTTTAAATGAGTTGTAATTCATTCAAAGCTTTTAAGCAAGAATGAAGTTTTTGTTTTGAAGTGTGTTCTTCAAAAACTGGGTAGTTTTGTTTAAGATTTGGGTTTAGTTCAAGTTGTTCAAGTAACTGGGCTGTTGCTTAAATAGGAAGTTAGTGGACTCTAATACTCATGCGTGGGTAGAAGTCTGACTAGGTGGAAGTTGATTGCTTAGGATAGGAACTGGGAGGTCAGTGTCTGAGTCTTAAGGGTTAATTCCAATAGTGGATTTCCTTCCTGGATTGGTATCCCCCAGAGTAGGAGGTGTTTACTCCGAACTGGGTTAACAAACCTTGTGTTCTTTTATTTCTGCACTTTTTAATTCTGCTGCATAACTGTGATTTAAATTGTGCTAAGTTTCAAGTTCAGAACCTGTTAGGTTCAGAACCAGTTTTAATTAGAACCAGTTTAACCTCCTTACTAGTTGCTAAGCCAAAAATTTCAATTGGCATCAGAGCAGGCACCCAGCCTGTAATTTGGGTGAGATCCAGAGGTATTTATGTCTGGCTTTATGGAGAGAGAAGGAGGCCATGTCAACAGACCACCCCTACTTGATGGCACCAATTATGAGTACTGGAAATCAAGGATGTGTGCATTCCTAAAATCCATTGACAGCAGAACTTGGAAGGTTGTGATCAAAGGCTGGGATCATCCTGTGGTTATAGACAAAGATGGAAATAAAACTGCAGTTTTGAAACCTGAAGAAGAATGGACCAAAGCTGAGGATGACCTGTCTCATGGGAACTCAAAGGCCCTGAATGCAATTTTCAATGGTGTGGATCAGAACATGTTCAGACTCATCAAGCAGTGTACTGTGGCAAAAGATGCTTAGGAAATTCTGAAAACCACTCATGAAGGAACCCCTAAGGTTAAGCTATCCAGACTTCAACTTCTCACAACAAAGTTTGAGAACCTGAAGATGATGGAAGATGAATCTATTCAGGATTTCTACATGAATGTGCTGGACATGGCCAATTCCTTTGATTCTCTTGGGGAAAAGATGACAGATGAGAAATTAGTCAGAAAAATCCTCAGGTCCCTGACCAGAAGGTTTGATATGAAGGTTACAGCAATAGAAGAAGCCCATGATATTACCACTATGGAGGTTGAGGAGCTGATTGGATCCCTTTTGAATTTTGAAAGTGCTTTTTGTAAACAGCCATATAAGAAAGGGAAAGGAATAGCTTTTGCTGATAAGTCTGAAGCTGATGATCAACAAGAGCTTGATGAAGATGAAGATGAGTTATCAGAAGCTGTAGTGTTAATGGGAAAACAGTTCAATAAGATTCTGAAGAATATTGACAGAAAGTCCAGAACCAAAGGTCAGAATCTCAGACTCAACAATAACAAGCAACAATCTGAAGAAAATAGCAAACAATCAAAGGCTGTGCAGTGCCTTGGGTGTGAAGGCTTTGGACATATCAAGGCTGAATGTCCTAATTTTCTCAAGAAGCAGAAGAAAAGCCTTGCTGTATCTTGGTCTGATGAGGATAGCTCAGAAGGAGAGATTGAAAGTAAGTCAGCTAAACATGTTGCTGCTCTTACAGTTTCAGAAGCTTGTTCAAAATCTGTGGTCTATTCAGAGTCTGAAACTTCATCAGAATCTGAAGCCTGTAATGAAGAATTGATTTTTGAGAAACCAGCTATTTCTTATGAAGAATTGTATCTCAGAAATCAAGATTTGATCAAGTTATTAGAGACTGAGAAGGAAACTGTGTGCCAGCTGCAGTCTGAAAGATGTACTCATATAGGACAGATTGCTGATCTTAATGAAGAAGTAACACTTTTGAATTCCCAACTTGATCAGATGAAAAAGCAAGTTAGGATGATGAACTCTGCTACTGATAAGTTGGAGGAGATTCTAGATGTCCAGAAGCAAGGAAAAACTGGGTTAGGTTATGTTGATCATAGTCTGAAGCTCAAGGAGAAAAATCCTGTTAGTCAGTTTGTTCCTGCTACTCAAACTCATGATTCTATGGTTGGAACATCAAAGAGGAGACCTCAGAAACAAGCACAGATGCAAGGTCAGAAGCCAGCTCAAATGATACCTCATAAGCAAGTTCAGATGCTGCCTCAGAAGCATGCTCAGATGCATTCCCAGAAGTTTAACAGAAACAAAAGAAGGAATCAACCTTGGGTCTGTCATCATTGTGGTAAAAAGGGTCACATTAAACCTTTTTGTTACAAATTGCATGGTTATCCCAAACATTTGCAACACAAAAGTTGAACCAGCTGTGAACAAGAGCAAAATCAAGAAAGTTTGGAGACCTAAGAGTGAAGGTATTGCTCAGAATCTGAACAAAGGAAAGGGAAAGGCTGTTGCTGATGACAGCAAGCCAATTCCTATAGCACAGAAGAATTCTGGTGCTGGACCATCCAAAGTTTGGAGCAAAGTTCATGTTCCTGCTCAGAAGGTACTATTTTCTTGTAAGTCTGAAGTTGCTAGGACTTGTGATCAGAAAAGAGTGGCTGATTTTGAGAAACAAATTGCTGGGAGGAATGGTTTTGGTTGTGGTTCTTCAAATGTTAGTCAGCATAAGGATTTATAGCAATTACTGCAAACTGGATGTGAGGAAGATAGAGTACCTGCCAGTTGTGCTCATGCTGAGTGTGATCCTGAATCTGAGTCTGAAGTTCTTTCAAGGATCTGTGTTACTTGTTTTGATTTTATTCCCTATTTGAAGTCTGAGATTTGTCAGAATTTTGTGGCTAAAAAGGGGGAGAAAATCTTATGCTTGAGCTGTTCAAAATTTGAAGATGTGTTGCTGCTCAAAATTAGTTCAAATTTCAGATGTTCAGCTTTCAGTGCTATTCAGAAGTTATCTGTGAAGCTCAGAGTTCAGAACCAATGCAACAAGAGTTGTCAAGATATTATTGAGGGGGAGTATGTGTCTCAGGGGGAGTACAAGGGTATTATATTCCTGAGTGTTTGTGGTCCTGAAGTGTTTCAAGCTTTCCAGAATTTTTCAGAAGTTACTTGTTTAACAAGTTACTACAGTTCAGATTTAAAGGGGAGTTTTTATGGAGTAATGTTGAATGCTGAGTTGCAGGGGGAGTATTGTGAAGCTTCAGGAGTGTTTGTGATGATCAGGAGGAGTTGATCAGTGACTGTGTATTGTGTGCTTCAAGTTGATCAGAAGCTATTTTGTGTGTATCAGTGTTCAGAAGCTGAAACTGATTGGTTTTTAATGTTTAACATAGCTGAATCCGCTGCTAATCTGTTTGCTATGTTATATTTTTGTGGAGTTCTTCATTGCTGAGATAGTCTTATGGGAGATTGAAGAACTTGGGTGTGTGAACATTGGTTTTAGCCAAAAATTTGCAAAAGGGGGAGATTGTTGAGTATTTTGTAGTTGGCTGCATGTTTTGGCAAATCCAATGTGTTGAATAGATGCATCTCCTTATTTAGAACAAGTCTTCAGTTGCAAGAAACTTGATTTGAAGCTGTTCAGAAGCTGAAAAATCCTTTAGAAGCTGAAATGTGAGTCTGATGCCCGCGTTGACTTTTGTTGACTTCTTCAGAAGCTGCATTTTTACAAGTTATTTTGGCGCGAATCTTGGCGAGATTTATCAAGGATTTATCTTCGCATATTGCTTCTAGACTGCTGGTTGATTTGGTGAAGATTTTATGAAGATTTGGTTCAGTTTTATGAAGTTCATATTTTTCTGCAGAATCTTTATAAAGATACATTGCAGGTTTATTTGTTTCCTTATTGGATCATTCATAATTCATAAACAAATCTAATTCAGAAGATTGGCTCATATTTTATGAAGATCGTATTTCCTGAAGGAATCTTTTGCAGATACATTGAAGATTTATATGTTTCCTTTTTAAGCCTTGCATAATTCAGAAACATATCTATTTGAGAAGATTTAATTCAGATTAATGTTGCTTGCTGAAGACTATATAAGGAGTGCTTTGCTTCTATTCAAGAGACATGATTTAGAGAGAAAAATTCAGAGAATTGAGTCTTAGTGTGTGTAAGCTTTTTAAGCTTTGTTTTGTACACCACTCATATGTTTTGAGTTGGTTTAGGTTTAATTGAGTTGTAATTCATTCAAAGCTTTTAAGCAAGAATGAAGTTTTTGTTTTGAAGTGTGTTCTTCAAAAACTGGGTAGTTTTGTTTAAGATTTGGGTTTAGTTCAAGTTGTTCAAGTAACTGGGCTGTTGCTTAAATAGGAAGTTAGTGGACTCTAATACTCATGCGTGGGTAGAAGTCTGACTAGGTGGAAGTTGATTGCTTAGGATAGGAACTGGGAGGTCAGTGTCTGAGTCTTAAGGGTTAATTCCAATAGTGGATTTCCTTCCTGGATTGGTATCCCCCAGAGTAGGAGGTGTTTACTCCGAACTGGGTTAACAAACCTTGTGTTCTTTTATTTCTGCACTTTTTAATTCTGCTGCATAACTGTGATTTAAATTGTGCTAAGTTTCAAGTTCAGAACCTGTTAGGTTCAGAACCAGTTTTAATTAGAACCAGTTTAACCTCCTTACCAATTGCTAAGCCAAAAATTTCACCTATGTCGTGGAACTCTTATGCAAGTTTACCAGTAGACGGATGAGAAACATTGACATGTTATTGAAAGAGTCATAAGTGCCTTAAAAAGACTATGACTCTAAGATTAGGTTATGAGAAGTATCCTATTGTACTTGAATGGTACGAGATACAAAATAGAACATCATTCAGACGAGTCTTAAGCGACCAGTAGCTACACATTGAGCATCACTGGAGGAGTTGTTTGTTGAAACAGATGATATTGACTCAATCCACTATGGAATGAATCTGAGATGAGAACACTAGAGAAAACTAGTGAAGAAGGAAGTTGAGAAAATGCTTGCTAGTTGAGAATCCCTAGTGGGAAAAACCGTTGCCAGAAGTGTTAATTCATTGTGATAGTACTACAACTATTGAAAAATTGAGAACCGTTACTACAATGATAAGAGACGATAATTAAGGCTCGGACACATAACAACTAGAGAGCTAGCTACTCTCAAAAGAAACAGTTAAAGTAAATCATGTACGTACTGATGAAGAATTAGTTGATCCTTTGATGAAAGGAATAACTAGAAAGAAAGTCCTAAACACATCCAATAGGATGAGACTAATGCCTAAAGATCACGAGTGATGGTAACCCGACCTAAATGACTGGAGATCCCAAGAAATAGGTTCAATGGGTAATAACAAGTCATGAGTGATAGAACATGCTATGAGAACACTAAGAAAACATGATTCATGCAGCGACATGAGGATGAGATAATAGAAACTCTTAATGATATATATACTCTATGTGGAGTGGGGTACATAGCTACATGAGTACTCTTGATAGACTCACCTATACGAATGTGGAACTGTGGCCGGTTCCTATGGGATTTTGAGGCAGAATACCTAGAGTGTTCGTTAAAACTAGGATAAACGTGCATGGCCATAAACACACGGGCTTTTTAGAATGCACCTTAGAAAAAGGTTTGTGTGCGGACTCTATGTCTGAGATAGAGTTCAATGCTGTAAGCAACTCTTGTTGAATCAGAATAGTTTCCGCTATGCAAAGGTTCAAGTTGTAGGTGACACCTTTGTTTATTAGCAACCTTATAGAAACGTTTTGATGTTATTATTGAAACCATTTTTTAAATTCAAGTGGGGGATTGTTGGAACATGTGTCGAAATTGAGTTAAAAGATTAAACATAAATTCCCACGTTGGGTAGAACTATTGTTGTGTGAATTGAAAAAAGTGGAAGTCCCACGTCGGATGGAACACACACATTAGTAGTGTTCATATATTGGGGGGTGTACCTCTAAGAGAGGGTACATAATTAAGTGAACGAAGTAAGCACTAAAGAAAATATATATATATATATATATATATATATATATATATATATTTATATATTTTATTATTTGGAAATGTTAAATTAAGTAATTAATTTAATCATTATTAGAAAGTTCTTTCTTAGTCCCCAATTTTTACTAAAAAATTTTTGAACGCAATCTGAAATATTTTGGTGCACAATCTGAAATATTTTGGTATGCAATCTAATATATTTTAGTACGTGATAACGCCATATTAGAATAAAGAGAAAATATAAATAATGGAGTAATAACGCCATATTAGAATAAAGAGAAAATGGACCCATGTAGAAAAATAAATTTGAGTAGAAGAACTAGTTGCCAACTTCATAGAAGAAATAAAGACAGAACATAATATAACAATCGAGTTAGGAAGGGAAAAAGAATTAGTACAAAATCAAAAAATGAAGTGGGCGAGTTAGTTCAAGTTTGTAATTTTGGCACAACCGTGTCTTGATGTTGTACGTAATGTTCCAACATTGGGACACAGGTGGAATGTGGAGTACAATGTTTCAACGTTCAGTTATAGATGAAAACGTATAAACGCAAAACAATAAAAGACATAAAAGTAAAAGGCACTATGAATGTTCTGGACATGGCTAACTCATTTGATTCACTTGGAGAAAAAGTGTCTGATGAGAAACTTGTGAGAAAAATTCTCAGATCTCTACCCAAGAGATTTGACATGAAGGTGACTGCCATTGAGGAAGCACATGACATTTCCAGCATGAAGGTTGAGGAATTGATAGGATCCCTTCAGAATTTTGAAATAGCCAGAACTGATAAGAAGGGGAAAGGTGTTGCTTTTGCAGCAAATGATGAAAGCATATCAGAGGATCTTGTGATGCTGAGTAAACAATTTAAGAAGATTCTGAAGCAGAAGACAAGAACTGATGAGAAAAGCAATCAATCCAAAGGTGTTCAATGTCATGAGTGTGAAGGATATGGCCACATCAGGACAGAATGTGCCACATATCTCAAGAATCAAAAGAAAATCTGATGAAGATGACTCAGAAGGAGAAGTGGGGAATGAATCAACCAAGCATGTTGCTGCCTTTACTGGAAGATGCATGACTAATGATGAAGTTATGTGTTCAGAAGCACAATCAGGTTCTGAAACACCATCAGGTTCTGAAACATCATCTGATACTGAATCCAGTGATGAAGAATTGTCTTTTGAAGAACCAGCTGCCTCTTATGATGAACTATACCTCAGAAATGAAGAAGTTTGCAAGTTATTAGAAAATCAGAATAAGACTATTAGTCAACTGCTTGCTGAAAGAAGTGAACACTTAGAGCAAATTTCTGATCTCAAAGATGAGGCAACCCAGCTGAATTCTCAACTTGATCACATGAAGAAGCAAATCAGAATGATGAACACTGGTACTGATATACTTGAATAGATATTGGAGAGTCAGACCCAAGGGAAACCAAGTGGTATTGGATTTGATGATAGGACCTTGAACAACAAACAACAAAATCCAGCTAAAAGGTTCATTGCTGCTGTTAAAACATGTGATCCAATGCTGAGCAAAACTAAGTTGGAACACCAGAACCAACCTCAGGGATCTAAGAACAAGAGGGCATCTCATCCTTGGGTATGTCATCACTGTGGTAAAAAGGGGCACATAAAGCCTTTCTGTTTCAAACTACATGGATACCCCAAGCACTTTCAACAAAGAAAATCTGAACCTGTTGTAGTCAATGTCAAGAAGGTATGGAGACCAAAATGTGAAAATGTTGACAAGAGGAAAGGAAAGGCTGTTGCTGCTGTCAGTAGGTCTACTCATGTTGTTAAGAAGAGTGCAGGTGCTGGACCATCTAAAGTCTGGAGCAAGGTAGTGGTCCCTGTCCCAAACAAGAAGGCACTAAAAGGAAAGGAAGTGGATTCTAGTGAGTCTGAGGATAATGTTGAGCAAGACATCATGAAGAGAATTGCTGATCTTGAGAAGCAGATTGCTGGGAAGAAGATTCTGAATGTGCCTGAAGCACACATTGACTAAGCAGCATCTGAATGTGTGTTTGATGATGAAACAATATCTGTTGCTGAGTCTGAAGACTGTCAAGTTTTTGACTGATGTCCTGGATTTCATTTTGTGTTTCTGGTCTGCAAGTTTGTGTTATACTCTGCAGTTGTGTTCCTGTGTTTTGTTCTTTTGTGAAGCCTGTGTGTGGGTACTGTTTGTCTGATTCTGCTGGTCTGAGAAGTGTCACTGATGTTACTGATGTGTATGGTGCTGTGATGGGTTCTGTTGTGGGTTCTGAGTATGTGGTGTTGTGTTGGTTGTTTATAACCTCTGAATTTTTCTGGGTGTGTTCCTTTGTTTCCCTGTTGTTGCTCCTGGTGATTACATGATTATTTTTTGTCAAAATTGTTTGGCTAAAAAGGGGGAGAAAAGTATAGTTGTTTCAGAAGCAGTTCAGTAGTTCAGGGGGAGTCTCTGTGTTCAGGGGGAGTTGTTCATGTGTATCTGTTTCAGTAGTTCAGGGGGAGTAGGAGTCTCTGTTTGTTCCTGAATGTCTTGGGGAGCGTGTTTCCTGTCAGAAGTTGATCTGTTTCAGGGGGAGTATGTGTTTCAGGAACTGTGTCTCTGTTTCAGAGTCTCTGTTATCCTGAGTGTATGTTTCAGGGGGAGTAGGTTTTTGTTTCAGAAGTTGAGTGTCCTCAGAAGCTGCTGCTGTATGTTGTGTAACGTAGTGTATCCGTTGCTGACTCTGTTGCTACGCTGTTCTTCATGGTTACGTACTTTGTTGAGTGAAGAACTTGCTTTTGTCAACAAATTGATTTTAGCCAAAAATTTGCCAAAGGGGGAGATTGTTGGATATTTGGTTGTTGGCTTCATGTTTGCTAAAATCAAATATACAAGCAGCTGTGCGTCTTCAGAAGCTGGGCCTTTAGAAGCTGAACAGTACTTCAAAAGCTGGGCTTCAGAAGCTGAATAGTACTTTAGACGCTAAACCTTCAGAAGCTGATGTTCAGACACTGAATAGTACTTCAGAAGCTGACCTTCAGAAGCAACCTTCAGAAGCTGAATTATTCAGACGCAGACTTCAGAAGTACCTTCAGAAGCTGGTTTTCTACGTTCTGTTTATTTTCTCATGTGATCTTTTGAAGATTTAATTGAAGAATTCTCCTTGCTGCATTTGTTTCTAGAAGGAAGATTAATTTGCGTAAAGATATTTTCTGAAAGATTGGATTCAATTATTTGTGAATATATTTTCTAAGAAATCTTTGGAAAATATATTTCTGGAAAATAAATTGCTTCTATTTGTTTCTAAAGTATTTTAGAAATATATCTTTGAAGGATTTGGCTCAAGTTTATGTTGCTGCTGAAGCTATAAATAGAGGCCGCTGCCATTGAAGAAAATCAACAAAAAACAAAAGCTATCATTGAAAGAGTCTTAGGTTTTGAGTCTGTTAGTTTGTGAGCTTGTGCTCTGTTTCTGTACACCACTCAATTGTTAGAGTTGATATGTTTTATTGAGTTGTAATCACTTGAAGCTTTTAAGCAAAAGTGACTGTTTATGTTTTGAAGAGTGTCTTCATCTTTGTTTGTTTAGAGTCTGATAATAACTGGGGCAGTGATTGGCTGAGGGAAGTGAGATGGGATCTCAGGTCTAGGAGTTCCTAGGTTGAAGTCAATACGGGTAGTGATTAAGTGAGAAGACTGTGAAACAGGGGCTGTTGTCATAGGACTTCGAATTGATACTATCATAGTGGATTTCCTTCCTGGCTTGGTAGCCTCCAGATGTAGGTGTGGTTGTCACCGAACTGGGTTAACAAATCACCTGTGTTCTTTACTTTCTGTCTTTTTAATTCTGCTTCTGAACTACTGTTTCGCATACTCTGTTTTACTGCACCAGTACTCTGTTTTATGTTCAGAACCAGCACCTGCCAGGAATTTCAAACCACATTAAAACCACATTAATAATTTAAAAGAGACATTGTCAAGAGTTACAAAATATCATTACAACGTAAAAAACAAACATCATCTACTACGCCATAATAAATTAGTGCTGCAGGCATTTCCTAGGGCTCGTCCACCAAGGCCCCGTCCTGGACCATCTTAAGGGATCCAGGCCGCCAAGATCCACGTCAGGGAAAAGCAATGCGACCTGCTCCTTGGCACACTCGAAGCCTCAGTCAAAGCTGTCGGCCTCCTCAAACTTTGCCTCCTCCATGTTAGCCTCCAGCTGGGCAACTCTTTTCAAGTCTTCCTCTGAGTTCTCCCGCAAACGCTCTATATCCGCATTAAGTTTCTCCAGCTCCGACTTAAGATCTTCAATCTTCTTCTCATACTCCGCCTTTAACGAATCTTTTGCCTTCTTAAACGGCGGCATCTTTTGCTTTCTCCGCCATCTTCATCTCTTTCTCCAAAACCTTCACCCTATCCTGCAGTGGCTCCATCCCCAGCTTATACCTTTCCCCCATGGCGTCCAACATGACAATGGAACACAAACAAAAGGTGGAAAATGAGGAAAGAGAGAAGCGAAATGAAGAGTTAAGGAACCAAAAGCCTCAAAAACCGCAAACAATTAAACTCTGATTGGGACACAACTTCCGAGGGCGACCAGACCGAAGCACTTCACCAAAGGTGAACAGTCATCGAATCCCATCCGTCTTATTTGAATATGCGAAAACATCAAAGGTCGTGCCCTTTACGTCACGTCGTCCACACTCCCAATATCGCCCTCCCAAGACCATAGGCAAGCCCCCCGCCTCTTCGAGCCTAATGCTTGTTGGGCTACGAAACATCGCAGTTAATCACTTCGCCTCGTCCCGAAGACTCGTGCTTGTTGGGCTATAAACCACCCGGAACGCTAAACCATCAGAACATAGTCACTTCGTACACTTGAGATGTTGGGCTAGCACCCACGAACATGTTGGGCTAGCACCCACTGACATGTTGGGTTGTCGCCCTTCACAGACCATAGACAAGCACCCCGCCTCTTCGAGCCTAATGCTTGTTGGGCTACAAAATTTCAACATTCTGAACAGTTAATCACTTCACCTTGTCCCAAAGCTCGCGCTTGTTGGGCTATGGACTATCAATCTTATCATTTAGGGCACAAAGCCCTCCATAAGGGCTTGGCGCCCTCAAGAAAGGGCTCAGCGCCCTACATAAGGGCCAGCAGGGCCTTAGGCGAGCCCGCCAGAGGAGCCGCCTCAGAGAGCTTATAGAAGTCTCTAGAACGCTCTAGAACGCTCTAAGCGTGGCTTTGGGCTCAAGCTACTTGGGGCCAAAGTCACGGGAAACCAAGCCCAAATAAGGCTATAAATACCCACTTGAGAGGCATTCTCAAGGCATGACTTAAACAAACTAAACTCTAGCTTTAGATATTGTACTCACCACAAGTACAATAAACATTACAGTCAGGTAATATTCACGTTTATAACATATACATTCATTAAAATACAATCAATAGGCATCAATTCAACATCTTATAATAACAAGGAAGCTTCAAAAACAAGTAATAACATTAAGTAGACATTAATATAAACACCACTATTCACACACAATCATAAAGAAGCACATCATCCAATATCACATCTATAAATAACACATCTTCAAATTACACATCTTCAGATAAACTTGCAACTATGTATGCAATGTCTCTAACTCGACTCTATATGTATGTGGTACCAAACCTATCACCATCGTCAAATATTTTGGACATCAGAGGTATGTTACTGATTTTGTCCACACCATCGTCAAATACAACATCGTTAAATAGACTCAACTATGAATGCATGAACGCTAAGCAATCACATCAATACTACACATCATTCAATGATTCGACAATACACATCTTTAAATAGCACCATCGTCAAATATCACATCTTCAAATATCATATCTTTATATAACAGATTTTTATATCACACATATTCAAATAGTACATCTTTATATAACACATCTTTAATAATACATCAATTACATATCCTAATACGTAAGAATTAAATCTCAAAATAAATAATAATAACCATTTGTTACTAACCATTTATAACTATTTAAATATTAAATAATTGAAATAGCAATTTAAATAACAAATTCTAAGATACAAGGAAGAATTTGAAAATCAAAGTGTAAAATGAAGAAACTTCATTTGATATTCATTGAATTCCAAAAGCTTGTCAATTATCATATAATTAAGAGCATTGATTTCTAAAACAAACCTAGTCTCATGACATAGATTTCAGATCAGCCTCCTTTTGGAATTACCTATTTTGTCTCAACAAACTTAAATATTTTTTTAAAAAACAATATCCGGTAATCCTTTTAAAACCATTTTAAAATAGTATAAATAGATACCAATATTTTAGGATCAAATATATAGCCTTTTGAATCACATATTTGGTGTCCAGTATCACGATAACACGGAACAGCAGCAAGTAACTAATCGTAACTATAGAGATGCTAATAATAGTAGATCACAATAACACATACACACATCAACGATAAAATCTAATAGCGCATGGGAACGGGAACAATGATTTCAGAGACAAGAATATTTCGTATCAACTAAGAATTTAGCACATGAAAAAAATGAATTCAGAGACAAGAATATACCCAATATCACAACATCATATTAGAGTACGAATTTAACATGAATTCATTAAAAAAAATCATGGAAAACAAAACCCTTCACTACGCCTTACCTTAAATCAGCAAAATAAGCAAGTTCTATGGTTAGGTTTCTTTCTAAGCTTCTCTCCTTGTCTCTTCTCTTCACAACCCTAGTTTCCTTGCCTCTTCTCTCAATTCTGATTTTTGTGTTCTGTAACCTAATTCTCTTATGACTTTCCTCTATTTATAACTTTTTGATTGGGCTTGATTTTTCTCATGACTTTCTAACATGATTACTCTCCACTATTTACACCTCATTCTATCTTAGTTAATTAAAACACTACTTAACTACTTACTTAAACCTCCTTTTTATTAATACACTTTTATTCTCTCATGTTCACTAAAAATATCTCTTTCTCCTTCATAATTTCTTATTTTTCCACCACTAACTAACTAATCCATTCGCTCAATATCCACAATCCAACAATTTATAATGAAAACACCAAACAAACAATTCCTAATAATACTATAATTACTAATATTATATAACACTAATACTAATAAATTAATATTAAAAATCGGGGTGTTACACATTGCATACATAACTATGAGTTTATGTGAATGTGGTTGTATTTGATGGTGTGTATCTATGTGGAAGATGTGTAATTTGATGATGGTGATGAGGTGTGAATTACGTGTATCCATCTTGATAATTATTTGATGATGATGATTTTCTTGTTGATATTCTTGTGATGATTGATGAAGGTTTATTGAATTTTTAAGATGAGTATGCATAAGAACATTGTCTGATTATCTAATTACTTGTATACGTGATGTTTTGCTTACCTTGATGATATACATGTATCCATGTGTTCCTTTCGTTGAATATTAATTGTTCACCCTACTTGTTGCGCGTTGGACGCCTACGCCCTTGTGGTGTAGACTTGCAGGTTGAGGACGCATAGTTGTCGTGAGTTTTCCGAGGATGGCTTTGGAGCCTACTCGTCCCTTATTGCTTTTCCTTTGGATTATAGCTTAGTGATGCTCTGATTAGAACTGTTGGGAATTTTATTTATGTTTGATGAACCTTGAGTTCATTTCAGGATTTATTTATTATGAGATATGTTTTATCTTACTTATGTTGTTGAGATTATTCCGCTGTGATATTATATTATCTGTTGAACTTTTGAATTTGTGCTGAATGTTGGAGAATAACACCTTGAACGTTATATATATTTGATGCATATTTACTTAAAAATAGTATGCGGGGCTTGGGGTGTTACACATGGTAACTTTTTTTTTTATACAAATGGTATACTTAGTAGTTAGCTTTCTCTATTTGATTAAAATGATATTTATGTCGTTCTCACATTCGTGTCAATGTCCGCTAGAAGAGTATTAGTGGATACTAACGTATTTACAAATATTTGCAAATATCAACAAGTAAATTATGTTTATATACAAAAAATGCATTATTATAAAATAATGCGAAATTATGTAGAATTTATTCCTTAAATTTTATTATTAATAATTGTGGCACTAATAATAATTTTATAACTATTCTATGTGAGATTTGCACAATGTCTCTTGAAGTTACGAAGTCAACCTCTTACTACTAAGCTATTAGACTTATTACTTTCATTTTGATATGACAAAAATATTTTTTTAGCCCACATCAAAGACCTTCCAACACCTTAATGCCCCTACTTAGGTTACAAGTGTGCGTTACAAAGCTCGGCAGGACAAAAATATTATACCACACACTTTTACTTTGACAACAAATTACTAATCAAACAAAAATCATTAATTAGGAAATCCGGTTATATTTATTTCATGGTGAAAAGACTTTTATTTAATTAAGTAATGTGACAATTGTATAATTTTACTAATTTAATAACGATTACGGATTTCTGTGAGTCTGGGTACTTAAAATATGTTTATTTTATTCTATATGTTTTAATAATTTTAATAAATCCAGTTAATTTAATCTGTTTGTGCATCTATTAATTTACGAGTACTTAAAATATGGTTTATTTTATTCTATTTGTGTGTACCCATTAAGATATTCGTCCCGTACCGATTTTGGGTGAATTTATTTCTAAATACCATGTATACAAAATTTTGGTCATCCTTAATTTTATGTCTAATCCAGACAAAGCCGCCTAAATATAATAATAATACTTTTTTTAAGGAGTAATGTAAAAAAAAACGGCACCACTAGAGCAGGTAATCCATAGTACATTAACCTATAATTACAAGTTAATAGTAACGTAAAAAAAAACACATTATAATGAGTCTCGCACCGTGGGAGACCTATTAATGCTGCGCACATTAAACGGCACCATTAAAAAAAAGAAAGTAATGTTGACACGACTTTCATGAATTATAAAATGGGTGTTGGTATGTGTTGAAATTGGCTCAAAATTTGGTAATGAAGGTTCGTCAAAAATCGCTCGCGACACCATTTTGACTGATGGCAACATAGTATTGTGTACGAAACAACAAATTATGGTGTGATCTAGGGCAAACATGACGAGATTTTTCAGGGTATATATGAGCACTATAGAAGCCTTCATTCATCATTTTTTTTATGTAATCTTGTCAACCAAAAGAGAAAACTTTCAAGGAACTTAGAGGCTAAGGGTTGAATGTTTTTGAGTGAGAATATGATTGCGCTGAGAAACACTTCACAAACGCATTAGATAGTTAGATCTCATTAGAGGAAGGATAAAATACTTTCTCTCTTGTTTTCTCTTAGGATTCATTGTGGGTTTGAGTGACTTAAAAAATGGATAGAATTTAGGGTTGTTCTTTGTAAGGCTGGATCTAATTTCTTGTAACCTATTTCATATGAGATTGGAGAGATGTTTTCTCCTCCAGATGTAGGATAAATTTATCAAAACTAGATAAACAAATATTGATGTGTTGGTTTTCTCTACTTTATTATCTTTGTTTCTTTGGTTATGCTTGTGTTTTTGCTTCACATTTAGGCCTAGGTTTTTTTTGTTGTTGTTGCTTTAAGCTACTTTAATTTTAATTACTACTTCATTTTGCTCCATACATCTAAGTTTATTGGTGTGATTTTAAGTTCGAATTTACAACATTATGTGTCTTAGAGACCATCATTGTAATTTTATTAAATCCAATCCAACAAGTTATGCTCCCATGTTATTCATCCAAGAGGGTGAAGCTAAATTAGTGGTAGATTTTTTAGCAATCAAGTGTGGTTTATTACAAGCTACCAAGTGGACATTAGAGATGGGCTTGGATAATATTATATTTGAGTTAGATGCTAAAGTAGTGGTAGATTTTTTCAATAAACCTTTTGTTGATTTAACTTATTTTGGTTCATTGTTAGAAATTGTATTGCTTTATAGCAAGAGTTGTGTCCAAACTCGTCGGTATTGATTTCTAGGAAGCAAAACAATGTAGTGGCCTGTGAGTTAGCTAGGGTGACACATGTATAGGCTACTAATGCAATGGCCCATGAGAAACTGCTTTGCTTTATTGCAAGAGTTGTTTCCAAACTCGTCGGTAGAATCTTCTAGGAAGTAAGATAATGTATTGTCCCTTGAGTTAGCTGGGGAAATTAAATTAATGCTTAAGTGTTTGAGTAGATGCCTGATTATATTGTTTCTGCTATTATTAATGATGTTAGATAAGCTTGTTATAGTCGGGAAAAAAAGTATAGAAAAAGAAAGGGAAATATGATATGAGGTGATCAGGAGAACGACCTCCAACAGATTTGTGGGTGACCAAAACGAAGGCGGGTGGGTGACTAAGGGGTACTTGCAAAAGGTACTCTGATGCTCAAGTCAGTATGAGTTTAATAGTGTAGCGGATTGTGGTCTTCCATTGATGATGAGTCAGTTGTTGCCGTCGGTTACAGGTGGTATGGTTCTGTAACTGTCGTCCGTTGATGTATTTAGGAGGGAACGAGGCATTGGTTTATTAGCCTTACATATTTTAATTTTATTTTGGGTTGTTTCATATTTTATAATAGGGTTTAAAACTATATGTTAATGAAATTGTGAATAAAAAATAGCGAAAAATATGTATTCAAATTTTGATTATATTAAAATGGACCCGCAATACGATTTTTCTTCGAAGTGTGTTGGATTCTTTTTGCTAGATTATTAGAAATAAAAAAATTATTAAAGGAGTAAAGTGTAAATTTTAACATAAGAGGGGAGAAAAATGTAATTCAAGCTTCTCTCAGGTGAGGAGAGTGAAATATTTTCTAATATGTTTTGAATAAGAGAGGAGAGAAGTGTATATTTTAACATAAGAGGGGAGGGAAGTGTAATTTACTCTTTTTTTTTAGATTTTTTTATTACAAGAGCATTTTTCAGAAATTTTGGAAATGTCAAAACATCATTTTTGTTGTTTCTGATAATGCATTCTATATAGATTGTTTCCCATCTTTTCTATATTACAAGTGTTCACTACATGAAATTTCTTTCTACTTGTTTGCAATTTAAAATAAACTTAAATTGTTGTATAAGAGGAAAAGGATGATGATGATAACTTCAATGATGATGAAGAAGATGACAATGCAGAAGGTAACCTTACAAATAAATTTAATTATTGTTGTGCCTGTGACTTAATTTGCATTTGGCAAAGGTTAAGTTGCATCTTCATTAAAAATTGAAGTTAAACCAGCATTTGATTGGTGCATCTTTTTTATTGTTTAGATATTTAGTGATCACTATTAGCTCAACTGTACGTTTCACATTATTTGATAGTACAAATTGAAGTAAATTAACCTCTTAGCTGTTAAGTGTTTAGATGTAAGTTGTGAGTTGTTTATAAAACATGATAGTGTCCTAAGTAGGTTGTGTGAAATTTGCAATATATGGCTGTTTGATAACACTATTATTTTTTACAAGTAACTGAAAGCTAGAATGATGTGTACAGCTAATCTCGATGAATTTTTGTTCTGTTACATTCCAAGAAGGTGATAAATCTGGTAGGTCCAAGATAGCAGAAGCGAGAAGAAGAGTCCCAATGCTAATAGGAGTGTATGGTGCTTGCAATGCTGTAATTTTTAGTATTAGAATAATTATCTTTAAAAAACTTTTTGGACCTAAAAAAACTTGCATCTTAAGATCCTTGAGGGTCAAGTTTCATAGCAAGTTTATTTAGGTCCAAATTTCTTATTGATAATTATTCTAATATTTAGGTTCTTCATGAGGTACTTTCTCTTATCCACCTCTCTTTTTTTTGGTTACAAAAGAAACTCTCTGGTCGGACTATTCAATTTAACCACATTCAAAGTAAATCAAACTCTTGTGATGATGCTCTAGCTCTTAGAGGTCATGTGATGCCAACCATGGATATATATTTCTAGCTACGTGTGAGAAAAGATACGTTCGGAAAAAATTATTGGAGGCATGACATAAAGGAGAAAGTCCTTCGAATATTTTTTTGTCTATTGAGTAGTCTTTTCAAAATTCTTTATCATATGTTTTGCAAGAATAAAATGAGTCTTTAGCAACGATGAATTTATTTAAGTGAAGGGATTTGAACGCCTTAAACAAGTGGTTATGGATTCGATTTTTTATTCTTATGTATCAAGAAAATTTAATTTTAAGTAAAAACAGATTTTTTGACGAGAATCAATCACTGTTACACGGTGATAGAAACTTCGTGTCAATAACACTATAACTAAAAAAAGTGAATCTTTACTAATATTTGTTATAATTGCCGCTAATGTTTTTAACAATACTGGATACACCGATCATAAAGCATTTGCCTCTAAAAAATGCACTACTTTTTATTCACTTATCTCTACTAATATTTTTCACTAATGATCTTGTGGTGTAGATTAAAAAAGCACTCAACTTTTATTTTTGAGTCTATAAAAAAACTTTTATTTTTTCACAAGAAGGACCATATTAAATTAGAAAGAGAACACGACTTTGAAATTTCGAAAGCACGTTGTGCACAAAAGAGTTTCAAAATGTTTGTTTTAGAGCATTATTTATTTTTAACAAAATAAAGCATTATGATCTATATTTTTTTTTGCTAATAAATTTTAAGCATTATAAAATAGTAGTAAAAGACCCGTGTTTTCGCACGGGTCACGTAACATTGCGATAATTATATGAAAAATAATTAGATTTTTAATATTGTAAAATGTTTATAGATATTAAATGAAAATTATGAGTAATAATGTAATGTTTCTGTTAAATATTTTTCTTGTATATATACAAATTTTTTTTTGAAAGATTATACAAAAAATTGTTAAATAGTTGAGTAACAACAGTTATGGATTTTATTTGCTTATATATGCGAAAACAAATATTTATATAGATATATGAGAACATTGATATGATAAAATTTAAAAAAAAAACTCATGACTATTTTCAATATCAAAATTAATGTAATGTTTCTATTAAATAACTTTTTATTTTATATGCAAACGACTATTCAATATTTGCACCGCACCCGTTGCAGATTTTATGTACTTATATCTGCATAAACAAATTTTTATATACATATATGAGAAAGACGATATGATAAATTTTTGAAAACTCATGACTATTTTCAAAATCAAAATTAATGTAATGTTTCTATTAAATAACTTTTTATTTTATATGCAAACGACTGTTCAATGTTTGCACCGCATCCGTTGCAAATTCTATGTACTTATCGGCATAAACAAATTTTTATATACATATATGAGAAAGACGATATGATAAATTTTTGAAAACTCACGACTATTTTCAAAATCAAAATTAATATAGTGTTTCTATTAAATAACTTTTTATTTTATATGGAAAAGACTGTTCAATGTTTGCACCACACTCGTTGTAGATTTTATGTACTGCTTAAACAAATTTTTATATACATATATGAGAAAGTCGATACAATAAAAATTTAGAAACTCATGACTATATTCAAAATATCAACACTAATGTAGTGTGTCTATTAAAAAAATTATTTTATATTTAAAACACAGTTAAATATTTAAACCGCACTTGTTGAGGATTTTATATGCTTGTCCATGCAGAAGAATTTTTATGTATCGATATGTGATAGTCGATATGATAAAATTTTGAAAACTCGTGACTATTTTCAAAATATCAACATTAATGCAATGTTTCTATTAATTAAATTTTTATTTTATATGCAAAATACCGTTCAATGTCTGCACTGCTCCTGTTGCAGATTTTAAATGTTTATATCTGCAGAAACAAATTTTATATACGTATATGAGAAAGTCGATATGTTAAAATTTTGGAAACTCATGACTATTTTTAAAATATCAATATTAATGTAGTGTGTATTTAAACAGCACTCGTTGAGGATTTTATATGCTTGTCTATGCAGAAGAATTTTTATGTACCGATATGTGATGGTCGATATGATAAAATTTTGAAAACTCGTGACTATTTTCAAAATATCAACATTAATGCAATGTTTCTATTAATTAAATTTTTATTTTATATGCAAAATATAGTTCAATGTTTGCACCGTTCTCGTTGCAGATTTTAAATGTTTATATCTGCAGAAACAAATTTTATATACGTATATGAGAAAGTCGATATGTTAAAATTTTGGAAACTCATGACTATTTTTAAAACATCAACATTAATGTAGTGTTTCTATTAAATAAATTTTTTATTTTATATTTAAAACATTATTCAATGTTTGTTGGACGAATATAAAATTAAGGAGATAATGAGCTTTAATAATGACGATTATGAAATTTTGCTGGACTTTGATTTTTATATATTGTTAGTAGATAGTTATCCGTAGGAATTTGTTACACTTGTGATTATCTTTAATTAATTTTTTGAAAAACAAATAAATTAGTTTCATAGTTATCCGTGAAAATTAGTTACACTTGTGATTATTTGTAATTAATTTTTTAAAAACAAATAAATTAGTTTCATAGTTATCCATGGAAATTAGTTACACTTGTGATTATCCGTAGTTAATTTTTTTAAAAAAATTAAATTAAATTTTGCAAAATGACTGTTATGCACATAAAATTAAGGAGATCATAAATTCTAATAAGAACGATTATGAAATTTTACTGAACTTCAATTCTTATATATTGTTAGTAGATATATATTGTTAGTAGAGTAGATAGTTATCCGTAGAAATTAGTTACATTTGTATATTATCTTTAATTAATTTTTTTAAAAAATAAATTAATTTCATAGTTATCCGTGGAAATTAGTTAACTTGTGATTATCTGTAATTAGTTTTTTAAAGACAAATAAATTAGTTTCATAGTTGTCCGTGGAAATTAGTTACACTTGTGATTATCCGCAGTTAATTTCTTTTTAAAAAAATAAATTAAATTTTGCAAAATGACCGTTATGCACATAAAATTAAGGAGATCATAAATTTTATAAGGACGATTATGAAATTTTACTGAACTTCAATTTTTATACTCCTTTCGTCCCTTTTTTATAAGAATAGTTTACAAAAATCACGGGTATTAAGAAAAGTTGTTGGAGTAATAAAGTTGTCTCAAATGTGAGTGATTATTACTAGATTACCCTTAATTAAATATATATTTAATGTTAACTTTTCATATACCAAGACAAATTGGTAGTATTAATAAGGGGTATATTTGGAAAAAGAGTAATCAATGCATCTAGGAATTTGTATATGATCTTATATTTAAGGACAAATTTTTTTTTTGTAAACTACTCCTATAAAAAGGGACGGATAAACTATATTGTTAGTAGATAAGCCATGAGCTGTATGTGTGTGTGTGTATATATATATATATGAGAGAAAAGATATGTTCGGAAATCATTATTGGAGGCATGACATAAAGGAGAAAGTCCTTCAACACAATCTTGTCTATTGAGTAGTCTTTTCAAATACTTTATCATCTATTAAGTGGTAATAAAATGGGTCTTTAATAACAATTGTTAGAGAAATGTTGACACCCAAATGTCATTTACCTTGAGAGATGGCGTAAAAAAATAGGATAGAAAGAAGGGATGAATGTGATATGTAGATGATGGAGAGAGATAAAGAAGATGAGTCGTGTTAAAAGGGTGTTGACTTTTGTGTGGTGTTTAAATATCATCATTGTGTTAGTTATAATTGCGGCTAAAGTTTGTAATGCTATTGAACACGCTTTTATTTTTTGCTGGCAAAGGAGACAATGAGGTTTCAACTTATGACCTCAAATATACGAAGTATATCCAAACCCCTCACCATTACACCAATCCTAGTGGCTTCTTTTGAATAAACCTGCCATGAAGTAATTGATGCTAAAAAATGCAGTCAACTTTTACTAGTTAAAATCCTCTCTATTTATTAGTCTCTCCATTTCTTTTATTTGGAGAGATAAAGACACAAAGAAGTTTGAAAATAATTAATAGTAGTGGGACCCACTACATACTTTTTTGTATCTATCTCTCACAAAATGGCAATATTCATTTATTTTTAACAAATAGAGAGGATCTTATCTCAACTTTTGTTCGCTTGCACTAAAAATCTAAAATCTTCTTCACTTATGATCTCTTATTGTGTTGGGATTAAAAATGCACCCAACTTTATTTTTGCACAGGATGCACGACATTTAATTATAGAGAGAACACAATTTTGAAATTAGGAAAGCACATTATGCACAAAAGAGTTTCAAAACGTTTGTTTTAAAGCAATTCTTATTTTTGACAAAATAAAGCATTCTAATATATATATATATATATACTACATGTGAGAAAAAATATGTTTGGAAAAAATTATTGGAGGCATGACATAAAGGAGAAGGTCCTTCAACATTTTTCTGTCTATTGAGTAGTCTTTTCAAATACTTTTTTATTATTATTATTATTATTATTATTATTATTATTTTAGCCGTAATAAAATGAGTCTTTACATTTAAAAGGTGTCGACTCGGTGGTTAGCTTGTGATTTTGTGTTTCAAATGACATAGTTCGAATCCTACCCAGGACAATTATAATACGGCCAATGGTGTCATTTTTATTAATAAAATTTCTGCTTCCTCAATTTTTATTTATATTTTAAAAAATGACTCTTTACTAGTATTTGTTATAATTGTTGCTAAATTTCTAATGATACTAGATACACCAACCATAATTCTAATGATATTTGTATAACCATTTTATGACATTCTTTTGGACAACTTTCTTTTTCTCTCCTTATTGGTCAAAAATAATAGAGAGAAAAATGAAGTGAGATAGAAAGTAAGTATACAATGAGAGTATGAGAGAGAATTGTTCAAAAGTTATCTCAAAATGGTTGTCTAAATATCATTTATCACCATAAAGTAATTGTCATGAAAAAATTTAACGGTTATCTATATTGTCACCGTAGTATTACTATTTATAATAGTTGCTAAATTTCTAATGACACTGGATAAACCAACCTTAATTGTAATGATATTTGTACAATCATTTTATCATATTCTCTTGGACAACCTTTTTTTTCTCTCTTCTTATTAGTAAAAAATAATAGAGAGAGAAAAAAAGAAAAATGAGAAAGTAAGTATACAATGAAAGTATTAGAGATACTTGTCCATAAGCTATCTTAAAATTGCTTCAAAGCTTAATCTTGAAGGAAAAATCCAATTTGAGGGAATTAAATTGATCTTTGCTTTATAGAGTGATGGCACAGCTAACTCTCTTCTGCAAAGCAAAAAAAAAAGGATCGGGAGAAAACTACTTTCTTCTCTTAAAAAGTTTAAAATATTTTATTTTTTAAATTCCTTGAAAATAAAAAAAAAACCATAGGGATAAGCCCTCGAAAATATTTTTTGTGTTTGTTGAAAATATTTCTTAGGTCAGGGACTTGTCATGGATAGGAGTGAAACGGAGGCACAGTCCATTGTTCTCTATCAATTTCTTCCGCTGATTGGTTTTTTTAAGTGTCAAATAAGACATTCTAGAAGCCTCTAGTGAATTGGTTGGTGTCACTCAGAAACATTTTCAGAGTGTAGAATTCCTCATAAATGGTTTACTACCCCTTGATTTATGCGAGAGTCATTCCTATTAATAAGTTGTCGGAAATATTGTATTTTCCAGATAATATAGTCATGTTTTAGGGGTTTACCCTAGGAAAAAAAATGTTCTCTTGTAGTTTTAGATAGTAAATTGAGCCTGGCATTGTCCAAAAAAAAAAAATTGGTTTGGATATTGTCTTAACAAATCTATCATGATGAAGTTTTTGTTGGAAAAAGATCCCCTACAATAGCTACACGATGCAGTAGTTGTGGAGATTATTAGATCTAGAAAAACAAAATTTCTCACTAAATCTAAATGCCCTCATAGCTACTGTAGAGGATCCAAGTCTGATTTTGTTGTTACATGACATGTGGAATCGATTGAGGTTTTTTATTTTCTTTAAGAAACAAAATTGAGGTCGATAGCTTCAATTTGGTTCATTCATTATAGATAAATGTTTGTAACCAAAAAAAATTAAATAGTAACAAAAAAAATAATAGATAAATGTTTTCTTTTAGCACAAAATATGATATCAACATTGTATATTTATAAAGTTTCCAGATTTATATTATTTTCTCTCACCTTATATCGTTTTTTCTCTTCTAATTTAAAATTGTATGATAGAGTGTCTATAGAGATTTTGTGGAAACCTCTACAGAAGAAAGAAATTTTGATTGCTTATATTGAAACTATCAAAGATATGTACGAGGGGGCTTCAACTAGTATGCAGATGGGGCCACTGACGATTTTTCCTTAACAATAAAATTGCACCAAGGATCAATATAAGCCCATATCTTTTTACCTTAGTTTTGGATGTAATTATGGAACACATCCAAGAGCTAGCGCCGAAATGTATACTTTTTGTAGAAGATGTAGTCCAACTTGGAGAGTCGAGGGATGAATTGAATCGGAGGTTGGAGACTTAGAGACAAGTCTTAGAAGCGTATGACTTTTGTTTGAGTAGAAGCACGAAAAAGTATATGAAATGTAATTTCAACAAAATGCGTATATCTTAGAGGTGAAAGTTAGATATCATAATATAGCACAAGTTACACAATTTAAATATTTTGGGTCCACAATAAAAAACGATGGAGAAATACAAGCGGATGAAAATAATTGTATTCAATATGGGAGGTTGAAATGAAGACGAGCCTCAAAAGTTTTATGTGGTATGAAAGTACCGCTCAAGTTGAAGGAGAAATTTTATCGGACGACGATAAAACTATCGATGTTGTATGAAAAAGAGTGTTGGACGGTGGAGAACCAATATGATAATAAAATAAGCTTAGCAGATATGAGGATATTGTGTTGGATGTGTCGTAAGACTAGATGAGATAGAATTAGAAATGACAATATTAGAGAGAGTTGGGTTAGCACTATAGTAGAAAAGATCGATGATGGAAAATAGGCTTAGGTGGTTTGGACATGTAGAGAGAAGACCTTAGATAATAAGAAAAATAGATTAGATGAAGGATAGTCAGATCACTGGAGGTAGATGAGACCTAAAAAAAACTATTAGAAAAAATATTGAAATTAATGAGTTGCACAAAAATATAATTTATGATAGAACTGATACAATTTGATCTATGTAACTAATCCCATTTAATAAGAAAATATCAACGTTTATTCCTATACAATGTCTATTTTTGTGAGTCTAAATAACACGAAATGTTTATAATATAACAAATGGGTCACCAGATTTCTAAGGATCAGTGCTAGGTCGGAGAGAGTGGGTCAACAAATCAACATAAACCTCTAATAATTTCTCTCAATTTACATCATGTGTAACGTAAAACTAAGGGGGGTGTATTGAATTAGGATTCTAAGAGATTTTAAAAGATTTTTTTATCATGAAAAAGTATTGTGGTATTCAATCAAGACTCTTTGCAACTTAAAAAAAGTCTTTTGGTATTCAATCAAGACTCTTTGTCATTTAAAAAAAGTCTTGTGGTATTCAATCAAGACTCTTTATCACTTAAAAAAAGTCTTGTGGTATTCAAAATCATTTAAATTTTGAAGGATTGTTTAATAAATTGGATTTTGATGGATTTGGTGGGATTTTCTAGTAAAATTTTAGCATGAAAAAGTCTTTCATGAAAACATGAGATTTTTTAAGATTGTTTTTTCTTTAAAGATTTTACTGTCTCTCTCCTCCCTTCTCTCTCCCTCTCTCCTCCTCTCTCCCACACTTTCTCTCTTCCCCTATCTCTCTCTATCTCTCTCTCTCTCTTTTCCCTCCTCTCTCCTCCCTTCTCTCTCACACTTTCTCTCCCTCTCTCTCTTCCTCTCTTCCCCCCCCCCTCTCTCTCTCTCTCTCTCTCTCTCTCTCTATCTATATCTCACTTTCTCTTTTCCCTCCTCTCTCTCTTCCCCTCTCTCTCTTTTCCCTCCCTTCTCTCTCACTTTCTCTCTTCCTCTCCCTCCTCTCTCTTCCCCCTCTCTCTTTATCTCTCTCCTCTCTCTATCTCCCTCATAAAAAAATAAAGTAAAATAAATAAAAGAGTCTGTATTGAGAATATTGTGAAAGAGAGTGTGTTATGATCATTTTTTTTAATGAATCTGTAAAATTCATAAAATCTTTTGAAATCCATAAAATTATTTGAAATCTTTTAAAATCTTATGAGTTAAATCCATTGAAATCCAAATTGTAAATCTCAATAGTCTTTTAAGATCATCAAAGTCATTAAAATTCTGCAAAGTCTTTTAAAATCCTTAAGACTTTTTTAAACAAAAATTGTCCTTTAAAATCTTAATCCAATACACCCCCTAAATTAGCACTTAGTGACATTTCGGCATATAGCTATTTATGTCAATATTTTCATATAAAAAATCAAAATAACATTGAGTATTTGAGTCAAAAGAAATCAAACAATTCGATTAGAAATATGGGTAAAAATCCCGTGATTTTGATTGATGAATAGTAAAGTATGACTCTGGATGTTTTTTCCTTCTCTAAGTCTTCAACTCATAGTTCCTCCATTGTTGACTTGGAAGAGATAGATATCTCAATTGAGAAATGATATTTAAATAACCATTTTTTTGACAACTTTGGTGACAACTTTCTCTCTCATACTTACATTATGTTTTTACTTTCTTTCTCTATTGTTTTGGTTTTTGTGTCAATACCTCGTTTTCTTTGTAAAATTTTAGTTGTCTCAAAAGTTGTCATATAAATAGATGTTCAAATAACACAACTCATTTCAATTAGGATCTTGTTCCATGCGGCTAGTTCCTAATCTCCTACCAGGCTACCACGAAAACTTATTTTAATTCTTGAAGAGAGGGAAAAAAACGATTGTAGAAAACAGATTGAAAAGAGAAGATAAAGAAATATATACGTGTATGGTAGGTATGGCTATGAGGAACATTTTTTAAAAGGCAATCTTTTTACCCTGAAAATATTTTGTAGAAGCGATAATTTAGGTCGATAATATCAAGTTAACTTTAAAAGGCAATCTCAATCTTTTTTTTTACAAGGATCTTAATCCTTTTCTAAAATGCCAATATTAGAAGTTTATCAATATATAAGTATATAAATATAAAAATCAATGTATAATTGTATAAATATAAAAATATTGGTCAATAAAAATTGGCTTTGATGGTAAGGATCTGCCCCACTCACAACGTGGATTTTACCCTCTGTGGCTCATGAAACCCAACTTTATTATTTTGGCGGCTTATTTAAGTGTTCGCTCTTAGGGATGGGAATAGGCCAGGCCGACCTACATAGGCCTACGACAGGCCAGGCCAGGCCAGACTTTTTTCTTAAATAGAGAAGGCCTAGGCTTTTTTAGAAGCCTATTTAGCTTAAAAGGTCAGGCCACATGCCATTCATAAATATTCTTAAGCCTATTAAGCCGGCCTATTTATGTAAGTATGATTAATATTATTTATTATTATAATATATTTTGTACTTTGAATAAAAATATAAATTCGTTAGTAATTTAAGTTTATTAGTATACATTAATTTTTCGCATATACAAATGTATTATTATAAACTAGAATTGAAATATGATGCAATATATAGTTAAATTCCCTAAAAACTCATGTTGATTACTAAAAAAGAGTTTAATCTAATTGATCTATTAGTTCGCTAGTCTATTTAAACTTAGATCACATTGCTTACTTAAAGATGTTCATATGATATAGGCTTTTAAGCAGGCTAGCAGGCCTTATCAGGCTTTCAGAAGGCCAAGCTCAGGCCTCAAAAGTAAGCCTATGACAGGTCGCAGGCCAGACTTAGGCCTTAAAAAATTTGGCAGGCCAGGCTTAGGCCTTACAAAGCCTAGCTCGGCCTAGCCTATTCCCACCCCTATTGGCTCTTTAGTATAATTAGAGACTTTTTGGATCCCAAACATGAGTTAAAATCCTATCAATTTCTAAAAAAGAAATAGAAAGCTCGACTTACGAGAGAGATATACAAAAGTGAGATATTTAGAAGATCTACTTTTTTTAAAAAAATGTGTCCCACCAATATGCCACATTTATTTATTTCTCTCATAAATTGAGTGTTTTATTTTTTTGAGAAATAGAGAAAATCTTGACAACCCAAATATGCAGCTATGACTAAATTAGGAGAGTTTATATAAATTTACAACTATAGTCGAAGTGGGTCAGAGTTCAAACCTAAGATTATACACATAGCACATGTAACAAAAATATAGGAGATCATTTAAAAAAACAAAACTGTGAACATTATATACAACAATCAATTATAGTTTTTGGAAACTTTACCCTACACCCCCAACAATTATATTCCTACCCTTACAAACCATAAAAAATGTCAATTTTAACCTTTTTCAAAATCAAACCCATACACCCATCAAAATTTTCGGGATTAAAATAAGGGTCTTGTTAACGAGTGCCTCCGGGGCACTCTTTAAGCATTCTAAATTAAGTAATTATTTTTTAAAAATGTCAAACTTTTCAATTTCCAATGCACTGACTACACATATTTCAATAAAAAGTTACTATTTAAAGGTCTTAAAAAGTGCCACGGGGGCACTCGTTAACTTTACTCTTAAAATAATTGTCAAATTTTCGAAATTTACCAGAAACCTTGGAGTAGCTAGGATAATTTTTCTCGCAATCCCAACATCTCCAAAACTAGATTCATCATAAAACGACTCTAATTACTTAAACGATGAATTTTCGATGTTGTTCGTGAAAGAATCATGGGCGATCTAAAAGAGTTGTTGCAAAAAAAGAGCCTAAACTTCCAATTTTTGAAGAAAATGGTGTTGTTGGTGATGATGTGTGATGTTGAGATTGGAGATGAGGTTCGTGAGTGAAATGAGGGAAATGGTTTGGGATACATTAATGAAAGAAAGCAGGAAGGTGAGAAGAATGGAATTTGAAGAAGACTCATTTCCAGCAAAGAAGATGAATGGGGGTTGGGATACATCACGGTTAAGTTTTTGTTTCTGTCTGATAGTGGCTACATTTCCAGGAAACTTCCACAAATTTCGGAAAACATAAAGGAGTGAATGGGTATACTCATAGAAAGGGTTACAATTGGTATTTTTTATGGTTTGTAGGGGTAAGGGTAAAATTGTTGGGGTGTGGGGGTCAAATATCCTAGTTTTCATTTCATAGTAAAAGGAAATTATATTATTTGTTTTTAATTTTGAATTAACAAATCTATCAAGACGAGATTACGTTTCCACCTGAAATACAAATTTGATAGAGGTTTTTTTTTTGATGAAGAGGTTATAATATTTCGTTTATGATATTATGTTTGATATTTGTCAGGATATCAGTTGTGATTTAGAGAATATTTAAAGATAAGCAACGTGGACAACCTTATTTACTTGTATCATAATGAACTATACATGAGAATTTAAAAGGAAAAAAAAACAAAGAAAAAAGACGTCTACAACTACTATCAGTATCACCAAATAATGACGTCAATTATGGTAGAATGAATTAAGTGCATGGACAACTCTTTTGAGGTCTAGCTCAAAGTCCATCGATCTCAACCATAAATCATGCACCCAATTGATGGTCGAAAGAAATCCAATATCTTCACCAACGTCAAGTGGAAGATAGGCAAAAACCATTATGTTTTCATTTGGCAATCAATATTGTCGTGATCATGTAGTCGGGTTCTAGTGGGTAAACAATGTCGACAAATTCACAATTATTAAGAGATTCTTAACTTTTTGGGATATGTGCAATTGTCAAATGAGATTCTCAACTATCATGTGATTCAAATCAATTTATTTTCGAATGCAAAGACAATACAATTCTAACAATATAATATTTCTCAATCTAATTTCAATATATATATATATATATATATATATATATATATATATATATATATATATATATATATATCGACGGTGTATATTTTTACACGTGCATCAAACATAATTACACTATATTGATGCTATATTTTAAGATTATTTCATAACAATTAATATCACCTGTACAACAAATTGGTCATCCCTGAAGAAAAAAAATTGGACTAGATTGCTAAGCGTCATAGCTAGGTCGGCAAGAGTGGCTTGATCCAATATAAAACTAAATTATCCAACGTCTCAAAACAAATATAACTTCCTCTAATATATATATATATATATATATATATATATATATATATATATAACTAAATTATTTCTCTCAATTTACGTCAACTTGATCCATAGGAAATATAAAACTAAATTAGCAAGATTTAATTTAATATTACAGCAAGAATAAAATAATTAGACATGAATCAAATTACATCATCACTACGTACATAGACATTATATTATAGATATTATATCAATAAAAAATATTATACTATCATGTGATTATGTATGTGTAAAATATTATACTATCATGTGCATGTCTTATATTATTAATTACTACCTCCGACCTAGATTATAAATAAGTTACTTTGACAATTTTCTATAAATTAGAAAATACAATTAATTAGAAAATATAATTATTTTCTATAATTAATTTTGTTTTTCCAGCTATTCATTTTTTTTTTGTTTTTCTTCAATTTCTCTGCTCCTACCTCAGCCAAATGCTCTCATTTCTTCGTTACTTGTCCTGAAAATAAAAACCAAATTATTTGGAGTAAAATAGCTCTAAACAAAGACCAAAACTAACTAAATTTTATTGAATTTAAATGCTAAAAACATCATAAACTACGTCTTATCAAATTACTCCCCTAAAAAAAAATCCTTATACTTGTACAAAAAAAAATCAGTTACTTTTTTTATTAAACTTGCTAAGCCAAACACAAGATGTGCTAAGACGAATTAGAAATAGAAATACATATATAATCCAAACAACAAAATTGACAAGTGATTCCAATACACCTCATCTTACATCTAGGGTTAAATCAAATACTAGAATAAAAAAAATATTAATATTTCTTAATATTATAAAACAACATATAATATGATACAATTTCATTTACTAGAATGATTTATTTTGTGGAACAGGCGGATTAATAAACCGAAGAGAGTATATAGATTAATAACCAAATAATTTGGCTAAGTGTCTAATGAGCTCCACCAATGACTGATATGTTAGATTTTTGAATGGAACAATTCTTGATCAGACTTTGTGTATTTTCTGGTCGAACTCCAGGTCACTAAAGCTCTTTTCCTCCTACAATTGAAAGGTTAACATAAAAAATATAGATTAACTCTAGATTTTCCCTCTCAATCTATTTTCGGGATGTTTACAGTTCTAATCGTTGGACTTTTGTGTGTTTGACTAGTTAAATATCACGACTTTTCGCAATTTGTGACCGTGGAAGCGGTATTGGGTACGTAATATAAATAAAATTAGATTGATAAACTTAGTTAGGTTGCTTCTAATATTTGACCTTTTAGAACATTTAAAAAAAATATTGACATTTTAGAAAAGGGTTAAAATATTTCCTTTTAATGTTATCTTGGCATATATTATATATATAAAAAAAGTTAACTTTGTATTACTATTGAAAAAATTCATAATATTGAAAAATCAATTACTTATAGTTTTATCATTTCGTTCACAATTAGTTTTAGTCTTTACTATTACGTCAATTCATTTGTATCGTTCAAATTTTGAATGATTTTTGGCAGCCATATTTTAAAATATTATAATTTTCGCACAAAATTTAATTTTTTTAAACAATAATATATTAAATATAAATTTTAAAAAACCAAAAGCTCATAATCAAAATAACGAAAATCTAAACCTAGAATTCAACTTTTGAGCTTAGCTTTTGAATAGATTTCTATCGTCACACATAAAGTGTATCTGCAAAGTTTGATAGCATTACTACAAGGTTTAAAGTTTTTTAACCTCGTGATCTTAGCTTAGTTAAAGGGACATTGCATAATATATGCAAGGGTCGGAGTTCGAACTTCAGACACCTTATTTATTTACTTTAAGGTGAATTTCTAACCAATAAGTTACTTGATAAAAAAAAAGAGATTAAAGCTTTTGTGGTGACTTAAATAATCGAAAAAACAAGACGCATTATTTTCTATAGAATCGACTTCTCAATATATGTCGAGCTAATGGAATGAATGCTTTTTGCAAGTCATTTGGATGCTATCATTGTAGAAAGTTTTAAATTATTATATTGACACTTAGGCCTACGAATGTTATGGTGTATAAATGAGTAGGAGGAAAACGTGTGTGTAGACCTGACTGAGGTTTCACCATTTGTGGAATTAGGGGTCGGAGTTTTTACGGAAGGACATGCAGCCCAAAAAACTGCGTCAAGTAAGATGACCAAACATGAAAAAACGTGTTCTGACAATCAACATGCTTTTATACCATTTGTATTTGACACTTTTGACTTTCTAACACCAGAGGTTATTAACCTTCTGCATAGAGTTCAAAGAGTCATGCATAACAATGTCATGTCTCCTAAGCCCATGGATATTGTGTTTACGAGGTTTGTTTTTGTAATTTAAAAAGACCTAACATCGCAACTTACTGTCACTTTGTATTCTATTCATGTGTAATTAATCCTCAGTGATTTAACCTACCGTTAAAAAAATGACTTGACATGTTTACAATTACTAGTAGTAAAGGCGTGTCAAATAAATCCCAAATCTCTGAGTTTCACTTACCATCCCTTACTTATAATCTATATTGAGAGAACTATTTTTAGCTTCAGTCGATAGTGTCATTATTTTTTTTGGCTTCAGTCTCATTTTTTTTCATCCAATAATTTTTCGAGGTAACTTTGTAGGAGAAAAACATATATTTTTCAAATAAAAAATGTCAAAACATATTTCTTTTGGGAAGAAAAAATTCGAGAAAATTCTTTTGTATAAAATAGTTAGGGTCTGTGGACCAACTTAAACTTGGATACATTATATTTTTGGCCAAATATCTCTTTTGGTCCTTTAAGTTTGACAAAAATATCAGATTAGTCCTTTAAGTTCTTCAGTTTCAAATATGTCCTTTAAGTTGTTAATTTATTATACCGTTACCCTTTTAAGAACCTATTTGAAACTTAAAAACTTCAAATAGGTGCATTAAATTAACAACTTAAAGGATCTATTTGAAACTTAAAAAACTTAAATGACTAATCCGGTATTATTGTCAAACTTAAATGACAAAAAATGGTATTTGGCCTATATTTTTTTAGGCTTATTTAAGTGTGTATTTCTTCTTCAAAAATAAAAATAAGTGTGTGTGTGTATATATATATATATATATATATATATATATATATATATATATATAAAGTCTTTTAAGATAAGATGATAAGAAATCTTTTTAAATTTAATTAGATGGATTAAGTTTGAATTCCAAAATGTATTCATTTTGTATTTTTTGGAGGAGAGTTTTGTTACTTATGACGTTTTATCTAATTTGTTAAATTAATCTTTGAAGTAACACGCGAATTTTATCCGTTCAAACCAAAAAAACACGTAAACTAAAGACAAATTTTAAGGGTTATATAGTCGGCATTCAGCAGCGAGAGCGCAGTTGGTCAGAGTTCAAGTTTCAAATCAACACAACAGGCACCGCACAGCAAAGGCAACAAAACTTCAAAAAATAAAACCAACAAAAATACAGCCACGTAAAAAGTTAAGTGTGAAAACTGAAAGTGCAAAAGTATAAAAAAGGCCCCCTGCATGTGCAGACTGCAAACCGTTGGCCCAACATGGGTCCACTCCGTACAAAATTATATGACATAGTGTGCCCGAATTAATTATCATGGTCCTCTCAAAAAATAATTATCATGGTAAATTCTTTTTTAGCCTCTCAATAAAAAAAATATATTCATATTTGGCCTCAAGATTCCTTGCTTGGATATTAGGACATCAATCATAGTTTTTTTTCCTTCTAAATATCATTTTATGGTACGAATAAAGGAGTAGAAATTATACAAACTTTTGCTTCAGATATGGATTTTCGTCCCTTAAACATTTTTTTCCTTTCTAATTATCATTTTGCCAAGAAAAAAATCAAGTCAATGAACTCAGCCTCACTTGTAAAATCAACGAGTTTGAGTTATATATGTGTGTGTGCTTGTTCAATTTTTTAGTTTTGAATATATATGTCTGTAATCGGTTGTTGTATAATGTCCACAATTTTTCCTGTGGCTCATATTTTAAGAAGAAAAAAAAAAAGTGAATATATAAGGCTTGGGTACAATATTGTTCGTCTTTTAAAATAATTCAAATGTTAACTTATGTTGTTTGATTTTACAGTTGTTTCACAACCAAAAGATTTTGGATGAAGAAGTTGTCTCCAAATTCATTTATTTGGTCGCTCTTGATACAATATGACGATCAAACTCAATGTATGATTCTCCAAAAGTCACAACAATAATGTGTCTTATTAACTAGATACATCACATTTCATATTAATTCTACATCAATGTCATTTCACCAGAGTTCAATATGTAATTGTCTAGTGACTAAATTATCAACAAAGTAGTCCATGAAATGATTTAAGTTTTGTAGACAAATTAACGTGTGTCACATAGTAAATAGAAGTGACAATTTTTTTTTCTTAAAAAAGGTTTAAATGAGTTGGATTCATTAGACTTATCATCATAAGGACAGACATCAACGCTCAAAGAATACTGACATAAGTATTTACAGGTCATTTAACAATGAATTAGTTCTTATGCTGACAACATAAACTTGCGTCCATGTAAGGTATTAGTTAACTACTAGCGGAATCAGCCTTCCATGCTAGAAGTGGCCATTTTGATAGAAGTTTAATAATTACAAAGATCAAAGATGTAACAACACTCACTTTTGAACACCCTCTTTACCATTAACTCTTTTATTGGATGAAATTCATCTATGTCCCACCACTTTGTGTGGGTTCTATTTTCAAAGTGTAAACTCACAATGATTTAAACCAATAAGAAAGTGGGTATTAAAGATAGTACTCAAAAGAGAGTATTGCTAGCACTACTCATATTCTAATTTGGGAAAAATAGTGGACTATTTAACTAATTAGTATTTCAAATACGAATTTGATTATTCAATCAAAAGGAAATTATAAAGTTTGAAACTTCACCCAAAAATAAAGTTCCTGTCGTATTTATATCTAGAAAATTCTTTGTCGCGTCTTTTTGCTTCCGACATTTGACGTGCAGATGGCCCTGCCATATCCATGCATGTATCAGTTTCTATACCCCACTTAATTAATAAACAATTGATAATGTTGGTGGCAAATGTGAATTAAAGATAGCACTTGTGTGACATTGGCGCACCACAATGTCACACATGTCATTCTTTCCTTAAAAAAATTACAAAAAACATACAATCCTTATGAAAGAGAGAGTAGAAAACCACTTGTCAAATTGTGGTTGGCCAATGTCACATGACATTGGCACCACAATGTCATACAAGTGCTACCTGAATTAGAAGGCCCACGTGGGATAAAAGTAAATAAATGTTAAACAACATATAAACTGTATTTAGGGTTTAAGATAAAGATATTATCTTAAATTTAGATTCTTTTTATATGGTTGTTCTTATCGTGACGATTTTTGAGCTTCTCTCATGACTCAACGTTTTGTGCTTCTTTTGTGACTCAACATATGAGTTAAAAAAGTAAACCAAAGTGGGGTATATAAACATATCGTTAAAGATTAGTTAGTACACTTTGTTTCTTTAACGTTGCAAATAATACGAAACCCACATATCATAATTCACATTCACATGCCAAAAGCAACAAAGAGCATAGCTCCAATTTTCCACTTCCATTTTCTAAACTTCAAGACCCTTTGTATGGATTCTGACTCAGCCGCAAAAAAGATGAAAGAAGAGTTAGTGGTGCAAGAAGGATACATCTTTAAAGAAGAGATTCATTACACAGTTCTCAAAACCACTCTTTTCTTCTCCGGCGATGGTTTCACCGTCTATGATTGCAACGGTCAAGTTGCTTTCCGGGTTGACTCATATGGACCCGATTCTCGCGACCTACATGAGCTGATTCTCATGGATCCCCAAGGCCGTTGCCTCCTCACCGTTCACCGGAAGGTACGCCGCCGCCGCCACCTACTATATACCTTTCCATCTTTCTACTTTTCCGTTTCTTTGTTCTATACTGAGTCCACTTAGCAAATCGAATTCAATGTTGTAAACGTTATTGAGATTTAAGGTTGTTTTTATCATAATCATTGGTCTTTCCAATGATTATTATCAACAAACATAATCATTGGTTTGTAATCAAAAAAAAAAATAATCATTGGTTTATTTGCCATAAATAAATTATATTAACTATATTTTATTTTATTTTATATAAATGTTCATAAGTCCACAGTTACTCGTGCATAGGATATCATGGTATGCACGAGACCCTACATTCGTAATTATATTATTTCAACTAAAAGCATTGTATATTTTGTATTATTGGATAATGATTATAGTATAATTTTCGGGGTACGAGTGATTCCTTAATTTATTTCAGACTGATCTTATGATGCACAAGTAAAATAATATTGTATTATACACACAGAAAATATCAGTAGATCAATAAGTCATATCATATTTCATTGGATCTAATGATGAAATGTATTGACAGAATGGTAAAAGCTTACCCCTACATGTTACAACATCTATTTATTTTATTTGTGCACGATAGAACATTTCATGAACTTGAGTGGACTACTATTTTACAAAACAGAGGCCGAGTCTGCATCAACGGTGGGAAGGCTTTAAAGGTGAAAAAATGGAAGGTGATAAACCAACCTTCAGCGTGAAGAGATCAGCAATGATCGGACGACCACGTGCGGGAGTGACAGTTGAGGTGTATGATAACTCAGGTGAGGAGTACCATATCGAAGGGTGTTTCTCTCAACGTGGTTGCACAGTTTTTAACGCAATGAAGGAAATTGTGGCTGAGATTCATCGTAAAGTGGACCCCACTACAGGTAATATGCTTGGGAAGGAAGTGTTCTCTCTTTGTGTTAAGCCTGGTTTTGATGCTGCTTTTGCAATGGGATTTGTTCTCGTCCTTGATCATATCAGCGGTGATGATTCCCTTGATGATGATGCAACTGCGGAGCCTTCTGTGCACCCTACTACCGAAGATTAATAAGATAAATAAACCAAACAACAATGCATTGCATTGCGTTAATTATGCTGGGGTTTTGTTTAGTTTAAGTCGTTAATCTTTGGAGTGTCCCTTACGAAGGGAGCCACTACCCCTTCTTTTATGGGTTATACCATTGAGAAAAAAACGTTTTAAATTTCCTTGTAAATTTTATTCTATTCATAAAAAATACACATATCTAAAGTTGAGGTTATCTAAACTTAAAAATAAAATTTGAGGCTATCTATTTTGCATTATATGCAATTATGTATCAATTAGCACTCTTATAAATGGTCGGTCTATTCGCTTTCCATAAAAAATATATATATAATGAGAACTTTTTTATTATTTCTTTTATGCATTTATTTCTCTCTCCTGTCTCTTTAGGTTTAGTTTGCGAGTTTGGAGGGGAAGAGAGGAGGGGGTTTTGAAAAAAAGGAACGAGCAAGTGGAAGAAATAGAAGAAAATGAGAGGGGAGGACTTTGGGGGGTTAATTTTTCTTCATAATACAAAACTCTCTTCATTTGTGGAAACTCAAAAATTGTATTGTATTTGATGAGGGTTTTGAGGTGTTTTGGACGGTTTATATGAATTCTTTAAATTTAAGCTATGTTGTTATAATATTCTTAAAATAAAAAATATGGTAATCATAAACATTAATTTATCATTCTCTAAAAAACTACTCTTTCAAAAAAAATATGAAGGATTTCTCCATTTTCTCCCATATTTTTCACCCCCCAAAGCCCTCACTTCCCCTCCCCTCTAAACTCTCAAACAAAACCTTAATGTTCTCTTGTCTCATAAACAATCGCATAAGTGACATTGTTGTTTTTCACTTCTTCCATGCTATTTCTGTAGAAATATCTAGCTTTTTTTTCTTGAGGAGTGCTACTTATACTATCTTTCAAACACTCTTTCTATCACCCACTATCTTATTGAGATAAATTATTGTGGAGCCCCCAAAGTAAAGTGTCATGCGTTTAATTTAATCTAGTTAATATGTTAGAGTAGTCACATAAGTATAGCTTAGTTTAATTTATAGCCACCAGAAACAATAATAATATTTGCAAGGATTGAAGTTTAAATTCACACTTCAAGAAAAATGGTTTTTGGCAGCGACATATGTTGCTGAGAAAAATACAAAGTTGCTGCAAAATGTGTTTTTTCCAGCAAAAAAAATGTCGTTGCATGTTGCTGGTATAAGTGTTGTTGCGAAAAGTTTTGCAACAATATTTGTTGTCAATGTCATAACTAATGTTTTTACAATAATTATTGTCGTCTTAGTTGACATAAGACAATGACTATAGTCGCTAGGAAATTGTATCTTTGTCAACAGCTAAAGTCGTTGTAATAAGTTGTTTTTTGTTAACAATACAAGTTGTTGCTATATATTTTATACGCCAACAACAAAAGTTGTTGGCAAAAATTACATTTCCCACAAATTATGTCATTTAGTACAAATGTAATTATATTTTTTAACTTTTTTTTTTAAAAAAAAAATCAGTATGAATAATATTTTTAATTTAAATTGTTATAACTATTCAAAAATAATTTATTTTACAATATAAGTCAAAATATTGTTAATGCAAAAAAAAAAATATAACATTAACAAGATATAATGCCATGAATTATTCATGTTTAACATAAAAATGTTACAAACTATCTTTCAAAAAAAATTAAAAAATATTACAAACTACAAATGATACTTGTTCTCGTAACAAAAAGTACCAAAAGTTTATCTAATTAACAAGTAATATTGTGACTCCGACTAGTTACATTATTTCTTCTACATAACTTGATTTTGAGCATTTCTTTATGAAGTAATTGAATACTCTTATGTAGCCTGCAATTTCAACACAATCAAAAGTTATTAGTTTAATATGTATTTTCTATGTAATTAATGAATAAAAGGGCAACAAAAAAAAAAAAAGATGCACCACTAAATGAACTTAATGATTTTTTTACCAATTCCAATTTGTTGTTTTGCTTGAATCCTCATGAGTGGCAAACTGAACCACAAGAAAATAAAAAAGGATGAATCAACTATCAACGAGTAAAAAAAACCATCATTCAGCTCACCATAGTGGGGTTCTTCATGTATAACCATTTCACTAAGAAAAAAAATTCAATCACAGTCACACGAGAAATATAATAAAATAAACAAAATGAGAAAAGAGACACTTTAAATAGAGTACAAATTCACATTGCACAACACACAAGTTTACTATAGGACCAATAAACAAGATAAAATCCAAAAAAATAAGAATTTAGAGAAAGAAAAGAAACATCAATGATCAAAATGAATTTGATAAAAAAAAAAATTCATGAAAAGGAACATACCCATTAGGCTTTGGTCCTACCAAGATGCTTGTTGCCTTTTTGACTCACATCTTCCTATTAGTCTTATTTTTTTTATACAAGAACTTCCTCCTATTAGTTATTAGATGAGAAGCTTTTTTCTGTCCAATGTAGAAGGAGTACAGTTTGAGCAAAAAGAGCAAGATAGGAACTCTAAGAACCAAATATAGAAGAAAACATAGCCATTAACCACACCAAAACAGATCACCCGAAACTACAAACATAACACAAAACCACCATCAATTACCCTCCCATCCTCACTCCCATCAATGGCTAGATAGCTACTACATACAAGGTCACAAACACCAAAAAGAAAACACTACCAGTAAAAAATTTGAATAGGAAAACATGATTTAATATTAAAATTTGAATTATTTTTTTAAAAAAACATTTTAATATTAAATCATGTTTTTAATGTAAATTAGTTCAGTATTTATTATTTTACTATTTAAATTGTTATTTTGTGTCAACAAGTTCTAGCTCCCTAAAAAAATCTATCTCAATTGACAAAAATTTCGAAATTGTTAGATCATGCATCATGCTGGATTTCGAACCCCAATTCCTCCACTACTGTGTATGAACTTTAAATGACGATGGTCATTTCGTGTAACTAAAAAAAATATTTATTCGGTGATTGAGATTGATATATTCCAGATATATCGTTTACCACACTCAAGAAAAATGTGTAAAAAAACAATTTAAAAAAAACTAATTTTTTAGCATTCTTAGGGACAAGTTATGTTGTTGGCATAAATATACATTTTTCCAACGACTTTAAAATGTTGATGCCAAAAATATTGTATGATTTTCTATAAAAATTATGTCGTTGCAAAAAATTTATTTTTTCCAATAATAAATTATGTTGATGCCAAAATATTGAATTATTCTCAACAATATATTAGGTTGTTGCCAAGAAAGTATATAATTATCAACAACAATAATGTTTTGTTGAGATAAGTCATTTATTGCAGCAATAATGAGATTGTTGAGAGGAAAAAAAACTTATTACAACGACTTAAATTAGTCATTGCTATATGTATATCAAAAAGTTAAACTATTCCCAGCAACATTAATTTTTGCTGGGATAAGTCATTTTTCCCAACAATAATGAGATTGTTGAGAAAAATAAAAACTTATTACAACAACTTAAAATAGTCGCTACCATATGTATATAGAAAAGTTGTATTATTTGCGGTGACAATAATTGTTGGGAGATTGTTGAGAAAAAAAATAACTTATTGCAACAACTTAAATTGATCGTTGCTATATGCATGCTATTGTCAACAAATTGAATATCGTTGAGAAAAAGTGGCTGCCAAATATCAAATTTCTTGTAGTGTATAAAAAATTTCCACTTTTCTATACTTTTTTTAAGGAGACTTTTCTACACTTAAAAGTATGCGAATGTAACCACTAATCTACTTGATAAAAATATTTTGTTGGAGTATAATTATTTATAATTATTTTTCAGTTGGTTGACCGACTTTTCAAATATATATTATATGTGTGTGTCTGTTTACTCAATAAAAAATGATAAATATATTTGTCCAAAAAAGGTCATCTCTGTGTTGCAATTGCTGTCTGACAAGATCAATAAAATTACGATGCAATCTTAATGTAGACCTATATAGAGAGCATCATATATATGATCCTTAGTGGTACTTTTTTCCTAATAATTAAGTCATAAGTGGATACCTTTTGATTTTGTACCCCACACACACCAACATGAGATGATATTGAGGTCCAACCTTGTCATTCCAAAATCTGAATAAAAACTTTCGACAATAATGAAATGATTAATTGACTTAGAATTGAACCACCTATAAACAGTCTGAACTCACTTACCTTTAATTGAAGTGAAAATAAAGGGAGGAGTATCTGTTAAAAAAAGGTAGAGTAGTATGGACAAAAATGAATACAGAGTAGAGTTATATACGAAAAAACTTCTCATCATTTTTGGAAAAAAAAGTATTGAAGTAATTGGAATGGATCCTTTTTTCATCAACCATATGAAAAGTAAGAAAATTCTAACTTCTTTTTCTTTCTTTTACCTCTCTATTTAAAAAAAATTGAACCCACTTAATTTAATTTAGACGTCTCTATTTTTTCTTTTCTTCCTTTTTCTTTTGGTCAAATAGACCAGTTACTAAAAATTCACTCATTAAGATGAATAAATGGAAAATTCAACATTCAAACCCGGCTATTACAATTTTTCTACTAACTAAGTTAAACCCCGAGAAACATTTTCTTCCATTTTCTTCTCATATAGATTTAATGGCATTGTATTACTTATCTACAATTATTATATTTTGAAGCACCTGTGCAATTATTTTTGTCAACCTTTCAAATTTAAAATATGTTGAATTTGAGTGTAATATGCGTGCAAGACACAATTTCAAATCTAGTATTGTCCTCTCAATAATTGTTCAAATGTGGGTTTTTACCGGTTTTAGCAAAAACAGAATTTTATGATTGTCAAAAGCAAAAAGTAAGAACTGAATTTTATGATGATAAAAATATGAAACAAAGATTATTAAAATGAGTTTTTCTATAATTTGCAAATTTGCACATGTTAAGAAGTTTTAAATAGTAACTTTGTATTGGAACTTGTATATTTTGTATTAAATGTATAACTTTTTAATAAATAATTGTTTTTTTAAATAAAAACTTGCTACTTTAGTTGATTTAACATGTGCAATATTGTGTTGTAAAAAAAAACATGTGCAATATTGCCCATGTTAGACAAACCTTATTAAAATTTACTAAAAATAAAGAGTCTACCTTTAAAACGCACATTAGAAGACGACATAAAATATAAAGTTTTCTAAGAATTTTTCTTTTCTTTAATAATCCACCACAGCCCACAGGTTATACGTCGGTGTTGTGGCATACTGGCATGACCAATGTTGTGCTATTTTTCTGCATAATATTATAGGCTACTGGGTATTTAAATTTTGTCTTGCATAATAATTTATCATTTTGGTAGGTGGATTTCTTGCATTGATTGGCTAGCTAGCAAAGTTTGGCATATACATGCATAACTTTGATCTCTTTATTTGGGAGCAGTCTCCTCTTGAGACGGATGTACTGGTCCAGGATGATATTTCAGGGTCCCCTTATATCCTCTAGCATTCTATTGTAGCAAAAAAGGTACAACAAAACATTATTAGTATTCTATATTGATATCGTAAAATTCTAAATAAAATAAGGGTTACGCTAGCTTGTGGCCAAATTACACATATTAAAATCAATAAAGTGTGACAAATGTGGTATATATTTGAGTCCTTTAACCAAATCAATAAAATGTGACATAAGTGATATATATTTGAATCCTTTAACCATTTGATTCAAAGCACATAAGATAACTTTGGTTTACAAAGACAATATTTCTATATTGAATATTTTAACATGTTCCCATTAGCAGTGTTGTCTCTGAGGCTCAGTCAGCGTTTGTTAAGGATAGACAGATTCTTGATGGTATCCTGATAGCTAACGAGGTGGTCGATGAAGCCCGCAGGTGTAACAAAGAACTGTTGCTATTTAAAGTTGATTTTGAAAAGGCCTATGATTCTGTCGATTGGGGTTACCTAGACATGGTAATGGAAAAAAATGTCTTTTCCTGTGTTATGGAGGAAGTGGATGAAAGCTTGTGTTTGTACTGCTACGGCGTCTGTGTTAGTTAATGGTAGTCCTACGGAGGAATTTCCTCTTGAGCGAGGTTTACGTCAGGGTGATCCGTTGTCTCCGTTTCTTTTTCTGCTGGCGGCTGAGGGGTTGAATGTTCTTATGAAAGCTATGGTTGATTCGAGTATATTCACGGGGTACACTATTGGTTCGGGTAATCCTACTTTAGTCTCTCATCTTCAATTTGCTGATGATACCCTTCTTTTGGGGGTTAAGAGTTGGGCGAATGTGCGAGCCCTTCGGGCGGTTCTTGTTCTTTTTGAATTGATGTCGGGCCTGAAGGTGAATTTTCACAAGAGTATGTTGGTTGGGGTCAATGTTTCTGCATTTTGGCTGCAGGCCGCTGCTATGGCTTTAAATTGTCGCGTTGGTAAAATTCCTTTTGTGTATTTGGGCTTGCCTATAGGCGGTGATCCACGTCGTTTGTTGTTTTGGGAGCCTGTGTTGACTCGTATCCGTGATCGTTTGTCTGGGTGGCGTAGTAGATTCCTCTCTTTTGGTGGTCGCTTGGTACTCCTCAAGTCTGTCTTGTCCTCTCTGCCTGTCTATGCTCTTTCCTTCTTCAAAGCTCCATCAGGTATAATCTCTTCTATTGAATCTTTATTGTTAAATTTTTTTTTGGGGGGGGAGTGAGGGACCTAGGAAATTATCTTGGATTGCTTGGAGTAATATTTGTAAAAGTAAGGAGGATGGCGGTTTGGGGGTGAGGCGGATGAGGGAGTTTAACATTGTTTTGTTAGGTAAGTGGTGCTGGAGGCTTTTGGTGGATAGAGGGGGTTTGTGGTACAGGGTGTTGGTGGCTAGGTATGGTGAGGTGAATGGGAGGTTGGAGGTAGGGGATCGGAGTGCTTCTTCTTGGTGGCGGGAGGTTGTCAAAATCCGTGACGGGGTTGGAGGGGTGGACGGTGGGTGGTTTGCAGGGTGTGTCGATAGATCTGTTGGGTGTGGTTCTATGTCGTTTTTTTGGACTGACCCGTGGCTTGGTGGGGTTCCGTTGTGTGAGAGGTTTGACCGTCTTTTTGACTTAGCTGTTAACAAGTCGATATCGGTGGAAGATATGTGTGACCTTGGGTGGGGGGTAGCAGGGGAGGCTTGGCAGTGGCGTAGACGGTTGTGGGCGTGGGAGGAGGAGCTGTTGGCAGAGCTTAGGGTTTTATTGCTTGACATTTCTTTGCAGCCTAATGTTCCTGATTAGTGGAGGTGGAAGCTTGACTCTGGTGGGGGGTATTCAGTTCGTGGTGTGTACCAGATGCTCTCTAAACAGGAGTCTATTCCGGTTAACGATGTTTTGGATCTTACTTGGCACAAACAGGTACCCTTGAAGGTGTCTATCTTGGCTTGGCGGCTGGTTCAAAATCGCTTGCCATCTAAAGATAATATGTTGGCTCGTGGTATAATTTCTTTTGAAGATCAATCTTGCGTGACTGGGTGTGGGGGCAACGAATCAGCTGAGCATTTATTTCTTCATTGTTCGTGTTTTGGCCCTTTATGGAGTCTGGTTCGGGGCTGGATTGGTGTTTCATCGGTTGATCCGCTCAATGTTAAGGATCATTTTATTCAGTTTGTTTATTTAGCTGGTGGTTTGCGATCTAGTCGTTCTTTTTTGCAGCTCGTGTGGCTTTGTACTGTGTGGGTCATTTAGATGGAAAGAAACAACCGATTTTTCAACAATCAGGAGAGTACCATCTACCAACTATTAGATAAAGTAAAGGTTCATACTTTTTGGTGGGTGAAAACTTGTAATATTAATGTTCATAATAATTCTCATTGTTGGTGGTCGAGCCCCTTTGTTTGTATGGGCATCGGCTAACCGACTCTTGGTTACTGATGTGAACTGTGTATTTGACTTTTGGTGGAGCTCTGGGTTGGCACACATTGTGCTAATTTAGAGACTCCTCATCTATTAATATATATCCCATTTTTGCTTGTTAAAAAAAAAACATGTTCCCATTAGGGCACATGTTATCATAGGGAACATGTTATCAAATTTTCTTTGATTTTTGGTCCTATCATATTTTTCTTCTGTAGTCTTATTATAGGTTATTAGATCAACTCACGGGTCTCTACCGAATTTCGAATAATTTTTTTGCAACCTTTTTTAAAATATTATAAACATCTCAAAATATTTAGAATTTTTTAATAAGTGCTAAATTAAATATAAATTTTTAAACGTTAATAGTTCAAAAAAACAAAATAACGTTCCTCCTGACATAGAACCCGAATTTTAAACTCGAATTTCAAACATCGACCCTCCATATAATGTTTTTGATATCTATCAATTGAACTACATTTATAAAACATGTAAACATCTATTGTAGTATAATAATATAAATAGCTAAAATAATACGAAATAAATACACTATTTCCTCTGGTATCGACATGTAAATAAATATTAATATATGCTGGCCATGTTGGGCTACAAGTAGAATGCTTGCATTTTGCAAATTTCTTAGAGTGTGTTTAAGTGAGATAATTGAGAAATTTTAAAGAATTTAGAATTCTAGGCAATTCAAATGATTCAATTAAATTGTTTTCATTTCTAAATATTCTTTTTTGGATGGAGTAAAAAAAATTCATTGTCATCATTTTTGGACAACTTTTATAAAGTTTAATTTTTTTTGGGGCCAAATCTAAAATTGAAATTAGGGGTCAATTTTAAAATCTGAAAATTTTGAGGGGTGAATTATAATTTTAATAAATTTTAGGGGGTACATTTGTAATTTCCAAAAAGTTTAGGGGTCAAATTGCAATTTTTGGAAATTTATTAGGGTCGATTTCTAAATTTTGGAAAATTTGAGGACCAAAATGCAAAATTTTAAAAATTATAAGAATGAAGAAATTTGAAATTCTTAGCTTTTATGTGTCATTTGAAATTCTCTAAATTTAACTTGAACAAAATACTTCATAAATATCCATCATTTTGAAAATTCTCCAAATTATTATCCAAACAATAGAATTCACCTAAAAATATTTGAATTCTCTAAAAAAATTACACTGCCTCAAAACATTCCCTTAAAGTGTGTTTGGATGAGGTAATTGAGAAATTTTGATGAATTTTGAATTCTAGGCAATTCAAATGAATCAATTAAATTGATTTCATTTCTAAATATTCTTGTTTGGATGAAATAATAAAAAATTTCATTGTCGTCATTTTTGGGAAACTTTTATAAATTTTAATTTTTTTTTGGCCAAAGTTGATAATTGAAATTAGGGGTCAATTTGTAATTTCAAAAAAATATTAGTTGTCAAATTGCATTTTTTGTAATACTGGGGTCAATTTGAAAACTTTGGAAAATCTGAGGCCCAAAATGCAAAATTTGAAAAATAATAAGAATGAAAAAATTTGAAATTCTTAACTTTTAGGTGTCATTTGAAATTCTCTAAATTTAACTTAAACAAAATACTTCATAAATTTCCATCATTTTAAAAATTCTCCATATTATTATCCAAAAAATGAAATTCATCTAAAAACATTTGAATTCCCTCAAAACATTACATTACCTCAAAACATTCCCCCTATCTTTTTGATGAGGTAATTGAGAAATTTTAAAGAATATAGAACTCTAGGCAATTCAAATGATTCAATTAAATTGACTTCAATTCTAAATATTCTTGTTTGGATGGAGTAATAAAAAATTTCGTTGTCGTCATTTTTGGGCAACTTTTATAAATTTTAATTTTTTGTGCCAAATTTGAAAATTGAAAATAGGGGTCAATTTGTAAATTTAAAAAAATTTGAGGGGTCAATTTATAATTTTGAATAAGTTGAGGGGTAAATTTGTAATTTCTAAAAAATATTAGGGGTCAAATTGCAATTTTTTGTAAATTAATTGGGGTCAATTTGAAAATTTTAGAAAATTTGAGGACCAAAATGCATGATTTGAAAAATTATAAGAATGAAGAAATTTGAAATTCTTAATTTTTAGGTGTCATTTGAAATTCTTTAAATTTAACTTAAACAAAATACTTCATAAATTTCCATCATTTTGAAAATTTTCCTTATTATTATCCAAACAATGGAATTCATCTAAAAATATATGAATTCCCTCAAAACATTACATTACCTCAAAACATTCACCCATCTAAACACACTCTTAGGATTCGATACCGTTGACATTTTAAATTTTAAATTTAAACAAGTAAAAGACCCATGCGAAAGCACGGGTCACGTCACATTGCGATACTTATATAAAAAATAATTAGATTGTTAATATTGTAGAATGTTTATGAATATTAAATAAAAATTATGAGTATTAATGTAATGTTTTTATTAAATAATATTTTTCTCTTATATATACAAAAATTTGTTAAATAGTTGAATCACACAAATTATGGATTTTATTTGCTTATATATGCGAAAACAAATTTATCGGTAGATATATGAAAAAGTTGATGTGATAAAATTTTGAAAACTCATGACTATTTTCAAAATCAAAATTAATGTACTGTTTTTATTAAATAACTTTTTATTTTATATGCAAAAGATTGTTCAATGTTTGCACCGCACCCGTTGCAAATTTTATGTACTTATATATGCATAAACAAATTTTTATATACATATATGAGAAAGTCGATATTATAAAATTTTGAAAATTCGTGATTATTTTCGAAATCATAATTAATGTAATGTTTCTATTAAATAACTTTTTACTTTATATGCAAAAGACTGTTCAATGTTTGCACCGCACCCGTTGCAAATTTTATGTACTTATATCTACATAAACAAATTTTTATATACATATATGAGAGAAGTCGATATGATAAAATTTTGAAAACTCATGACTATTTTCAAAATATTAACATTAATGTAGTTTGTCTATTAAATAAATATTTATTTTATATTTAAGACATCGTGAAATATTTAAACCACACTCGTTGACGATTTTATATGCTTATATATGCAGAAGAAAATGTTTATGTACATATATGTGATAGTCGATATGATAAAATTTTGAAAACTCGTGACTATTTTCAAAATATTAACATTAACATAGTGTTTCTCTTAATTAATTTTTATTTTATATGTAAAACATCATTCAATGTTTGCACCGCTCCCGTTGCAGATTTTAAATGTTTATATCTGCATAAACACATTTTTGTATACATATATGAGAATGTCGATATGATAAAATATTGAAAACTAATGATTATTTTAAAAATATCAAAATTAATGTAGTGTTTTTATTGATTTTTTTATACAAATTAGTGAAATTAAGAAATTAAAGTAGATGAGAATAAAATATTTTCCTATATTTATGCCATATTACATTACTTTTTCCTATATTTAAGGAAATTGGATAATAAGGAGAAGAAAGAGTAAACAAATTGATTTTTATATTTTGCAAAATTACCATTAAGCACATAAAATTAAGGTGATAATGAGTTTAAGAAAGGAAAATTATGATAATTTGCTCGAGTACGATTTTTATATATTTTTATATATTGTTAGTCAGTTGACAAATAAATTAAATTTTGCAAAATGACCATTATGCACATAAAATCAATGAGATTATGAGTTTTAATAAGAAGGATTATGAAATTTTCCTTCTTTTTTTATAGAAAAAATTTGTTACGCTTGTGATGACCATTATCCGTAACTAATTTTTTAAAAAACAAATAAATTAGTTCCAAAATTATCCGTGGAAATTTGTTACACTTGTGATGACCATTATCCGTAACTAATTTTTTAAAAAACAAATAAATTAAATTTTACAAAATGACTATGATGCACATAAAATTAAGAAGATAATGTGTTTTAATAAGGATGATTATGAAATTTTGCTGGACTTTGATTTTTATATATTTTTAGTAGATATAATATTGAAAACTAATGATTATTTTAAAAATATCAAAATTAATGTAGTGTTTCTATTGATTTTTTTATATAAATTAGTGAAATTAAGAAATTAAAGTAGATGAGAATAAAATATTTTCCTATATTTATGCCATATTACATTACTTTTTTCCTATATTTAAGGGAATTGAATAATAAGGAGAAGAAAGAGTAAACAATTGATTTTTATATTTTGCAAAATTACCGTTAAGCACATAAAATTAAGGTGATCATGATTTAAGAAAGGAAAATTATGAGAATTTGCTCGAGTACGATTTTTATATATTGTTAGTCAGTAGACAAATAAATTAAATTTTGCAAAATGACCATTATGCACATAAAATCAAGGAGATCATGAGTTTTAATAAGAACGATTATGAAATTTTCCTTCTTTTTTTATAGAAAAAATCTGTTACACTTGTGATGACTATTATCCGTAACTAATTTTTTAAAAAACAAATAAATTAGTTCCAAAATTATCCGTGAAAATTTGTTACACTTGTGATGACCTTTATCCGTAACTAATTTTTTAAAAAACAAATAAATTAAATTTTACAAAATGATCATGATGCACATAAAATTAAGGTGATCATAAGTTTTAATAAAGAGATTACTGAAATTTTACTGGACTTCGATTTTTATATATTGTTAGTCGATGCCGTACCCTGTTTAAAATTGATCAGCGCAGTGGTTCAGAATTCAGGGCAGGTAAGAAATTTACGGCAGGTACAAAAGATAATATTTAGAGGTGTTAAAAGTCCAAAGATAAGAAGGTAAGTACAAAGTAAAATTTGGGGGCTTGCATGTGTAGACCGTAAGCCCAAGGTGGGCCCGTTCCTGTCCAAATTATGGCCCAGTTATTAGGAGTAGTTACAATCAATAAAAAATTATCATTGTACCAAAAATAAAATTCATTTTTAGCCTCTACAAAAAAAAAAAATTCATTTTTGATCTCAAGATTCCTTGCTTGTAAACATAAAACAACAGCCATACAATTGGTCTAGTTGTCATTTTATGGCCGAAAAAAGGAGTAGAAATTATACAAACGTTTGCTTGACGTTGGCATTTTTCTACTTCTCGTTTTGTCTTCAAACTAGAAGGGAAGACAACCAACAAAGTGAACCGAATTAGCCAAAAAAGAATCAAGTCAATGAACTCAGCTACACTTAATGTTCACAAATTTTCTCGTGGCTTAAAGATTTCGAGAAAAAAAATTTGAATGCATATATAAAATGGTAATCGAAATTATAGCATTGGATAAAATAACACTTTACTTTTGTAAAAAAAAAAAATCCTTGTGAATTAGTAAATAAATACATTCGATCAAAATTATAATACGTTTTTTTTTCTTCTTCTAGTAGTTAGTTGTTAGAATTCAATTTATAAGTTGAATAAGTAGGAAATTCGGAGTTCAAACCTCAGTCTCTACATATATTTTTTCTGTCTCAAATTATATGACATTTTGAACATTTCACGCGATTAAGAAATGTAGTTAATTTTATGTGGAAAAAAGATATTATGAGCTGTTTTACAAAACTGTCATTAATAAAAGATATGATAAAGATAAATGAAAGAATTGAAAGAAGAGAGAGTAATAAATAGTTAATGATATAATAAGAAAAGTAACATTAATATTTCATTGGTCTTGTAAAACGACATATAATTTGGAACAATTTTTTTTTCCAAAATGACATATAATTTGGGACGGAGAGAGTATTTATTACTATCTTAATTTGTTTCTAATTATATAACTTTGTTTTTTTAAGGGAATTATACAACTTTGTTGATTGCAGAAAAAAATATGCAAAATAATTAGCCACATCATGTTGATAAATAAATAATCAATGTAGTTGACAAACTCATTAAATTGTGTTTTATAAAAATGAATAAAAGAATTTTATCAATGCGCATAACTTTTTTTTTGAAATAAATCAATGTGCATAACTTAGTGAGGGGTGCTATTGACATTCTATTTCTAACACTTTTTCTAACACTCACTCTTTAATTGACTGAAATTCATGTGAGTACCACACATTCAAAATGGATCTCACGTAAAGTGACAAGACCCACATGAGTTTCACCAAATAGAAGAGTGAATGTTAGACAGAGTGCTAGAAAGAGAGACATTTCTCTAACTTAGTTGATAAAGACAATGCATTATACATGCAAGGCCGAGGTAGAAACATCAGACTCTTCGGTTATTCGCTTTAGAGGTGAAATTCTAGTCACCATATAAAAGACTCTATATTTAAGAGCCAAGGTAGTATCAATATGTCGAACTCCATCAATGTCACACCGGAGATTAATTTGGTAACAAAAATTGGATCATGTCATAGATTAATTTGTCAATAATTTAGTGTTAATGCCAAATTAATAGAAAATGTGATATATTTGTCGAAATTACCGAAACACAGTATTAAATTAAGGCTAAAATGTGGTTTTGGTCCCTGCAAATATGCCAAGTTTTGGTTTTCGTCCCTGGTAAAAATTTTTTTTGAAAAAGGTCCTTGCAAAATATTTTGTTTTTTAAAATAGTCCCTGTGCCCACCAAAGCGCCGAAGTGGCATGGTTTTGCCCACGTGGCAGTTGCTGACTGTGCAACTTTTGCCACGTGGTAGTCCATGTAATAAAAAAATTAAAAAAACATTTTTTAAATTCTGAAAATTGTTTTTTGAAATTAAAAAATCATAAAAAAAAATCATAAAAAAAATTCCAAAACAATTTCGAAAATTTATTATAAAAATTTATTAAAAAAATTGAAAAAATTCTTTAAAATTTTGAAAATTTATTTTACAAAATTACGAAAATTTAATTTTATGATTTTTTAAAATCTGAAAATAAATTTTAAAATCATAAAATTAATTTCCAAAAATAAAAACTGAATAAATTTTTCGAAAAAATATGAAAATAAATTTTCAAAAAAAATGAAAATAAATTATCTAAAAAATTTAAATAACTTTAAAAAAAAATTGAAAATAAATTTTCAAAAAAAAAAAATTTAAAATAATTGTTTTTTAAAAAAATGAAAATAAATTTTCGAAAATAATATTAAAAAATTTGAAAATAATATATAGTTTTTTTAAATCTGAATATAAATGTTTGAAAATTAAAATATAAAATAATTTTTTAAAAAATTATATTATCTGAAAATTTAAAATTTTTGAAAATATAATTGTCAATATTTTCAAAAAAAATTGAACATACAATTTTCAAATTGAAAAATTTAATTTTCATATTTTTTTCAGAAAATTTATTCAGTTTTTATTTTCATAAATTTTTTAAAATAAATTTTCAAAATTTTTAAAAAAAATTAAATTTTTTTAAAAATTTTGGAATTTTTTTATGATTTTCTTTTTATTTTTAAATTTTTTTTCATATTTTTTAATTTCAAAAAACATTTTTGAGAATTTAAAAATGTTTTTTTAATTTTTTATTACGTGGACTGCCACGTGGCAAAAGTTGCACAGTCAGCAACTGCCACGTGGACAAAACCATGTCACTTCAGAGCTTTGGTGGGCCCAGGGACTATTTTAAAAAACAAAATACTTTGTAAGGACCTTTTTCAATAAATTTTTTTACGAGGGACGAAAACCAAAACTGGACATATTTGCAGGGACCAAAACCACATTTTAACCTTAAATTAAAACAAAGTTAACTTATAAACTGTTTTAGAAGACATATTATAGTTTTTCATAGTGGGTTATTTTAATTTACAGAGGCATTGTATTATATATGTAGAGACTGATGTTAGAACTCCGGATTTACCACTTATTGAACTTATAAATTGAATTCTAACAACTAAACTACTAGAAAAAAATGTAGGCTAAATTACATATTTGGTCCCTTAATTAATTTTCAAGTTTGATTGTTGGTCCCCTAATTAATAAAAGTTTCGTTTTAGGTCCCTTAATTTCATCTTTGTTTGTCAATTTGGTCACATTCTGTTAATTTTAACCCAAAATTTATAAGATAGACTAAATTGTAGATGATCCACCGTAAACCTTATTAATTTATTTAATTGTAACCTTATGATCATTTTTAAAACAAAATAAACCATTGGATAATGCGAAGATCATTGAATCTAACGGTGAATCACCAACACATAACTTTTCATTGATTTTCTTCATCTTCTACCTTCTATTCATTCTCCTTCTTGATCTTCATTTCATATTCATGAACTTTAACAAAAAATATTCTATAAAAGATAATCCACCACAACAACAACTCATAATCCTTGTCCTCTCTTGTAATATCCCACTTCAGACTTAAGTATTTATCAGTGTCGAGACAATGTGTCAGAGATATTTTGAAATGGCATTTTTGTAATTTTGGGGAATCAGGCTATAAAAGTCATTTGTTCCCAAATTTCTCTCATTTTCTTCATTCTTCCTTCTCTCTAGAAGACCAATCCTCTCCCTTCTCTCTACTCCTTCTTCCACGCCATCCTCCTCCATCCCTCTATAATCTTCAAACTTCATCTCCAATCTCTCAATTCTCATGCCAAGCAATCACTAATTATGGGAACTTCGAGACAAGCTTAGCTTGAGGAAGCAAGAAGAAAGGAAAGGATTTAAGCTAGGGTTTGAAGAGGGAAGCTTGGCAAGATCAGAAGCAATTGCTAGGTGAGTTCCTTAGAGTAGCAATTTACCCTTTGGGTTAGTTTGTGTGAGATCACAACTTAATTGCTAAGATTTAAGTAAAAGGATAGTTTTTCCCCTTTTTGATACTTATGCTTAATTCCAGTTAATCCTTGGGTAAAGTACGTTTTTATAGTTCAAAATGAGTCCCTGGCATATTTTCATTGATCATTGGATAACTGGGTACCAAGGTTTTTAAGATTAAACATGTTTTTCAGAAAAATTATGTGTTCTGCTACAGTCGCAGAGCGACGCTCAGGGTCGCAAAGCGAAGTAGCAGAGCTTGGCTACTGCCTAGCCATCGCCTAGACTTCGCCCTGCAAAGTAATCAGAAGCTGAGTTCGCAAAGCGAAGTTTTCAGACGCTCTGCGAAGCTTCAGACTCAGGATCACCAGGTTCTGAAGGTTCAGAGTCTGAAGGTTCAGACGCAGGATTTCGCAGAGCGAAGTAAAGGGGGGTCGCAGAGCGAAGTTGCCCAGAAAGGCATTTTATTTTCGAATAACTGTACCATGCCAATGATCTTCGATATGCTTTAGGACAAAGTTACTCATGATCTTTCAAGGATTAATCTAGGAAATGCATAGGTAACGTAAGAGTGATGGGTAGAATTATTTCTAAGTTATCAAGTAAGATAAGGGGCTTAGTTCCCAACAAAGAGATAAGCAGTCCAAGAGATAGCAAGTATGAACCTTATATTATAGGTTAAGTATTACAAGAGTAATTACTTGAAGAATGCATTAGATATGCAAAAGCTTATAGTAAAGTATCATATGTACTTACAAGTAATTAAGATAAGAATTATGCTAAAGATTATGTTAACGTGTTCACCAGACTCCGGATTATGCCGGATGAGATTTCTCCAAAAGGGCTACCCACACGTAAGTTTATAAGATTATGTTAACGTGTTCATCAGACTCCGGATTATGCCGGATGGGATTTCTCCGAAAGGGCTATCCACACGTATGTTAAAGATTAAGCATGTTCAGCAGACTCCGGGATACGCCGGATGAGACTTCATCGAGAGAGTTGTCCACACAACGATAAGAGGAGTCCGATGTTAGCCTGATATGATAGGAATTTCACAGGTATGATGGGAGATGTACTTCGGGGTTACTCCACCCGGATGCACTCCGTAAAATGAACCAAGATAATGTATTGTTTGTTCAACGCTAACTTCTAACTTTATGTTATGAAAAGATGAATATGTATATATATTGTATACTAAGAGATAAGACAAAGTAGTCACCAGTGAACAGAAAGTGATCGTAGGATGTCCCCAGATCACTAAGTATGAGATTAAATATAAGTTCAACATAAGATAAAGACATATAGCGATCTTAGATTTTCCCTTGATCGCGAAATATGTAGAAACTGACGGCGATCGTAGGTTTCCCCGAGATTGCCGAAAGTAGGCACGGCGACCCTAGGTTCCCCGTGGTTGCCAACAGTAGGTTGGGCTGGAGCTCACTGAGACATTATGTCTCATCCCAATCCTTCTGGTGCAGGTTTACAGGTAAGCAAGAGGTTTTCAGATGAAGTTCTTCGGGGAGACGCTGGATGGAATGCAGTTGCTCGTCATGGACAAGTTCAGAAGTTTATCAGCATATGTTTAAGTATTTGTAAATGACATTTGTATAATTGTATAAACGAGCCAATTTGTACTCATTCAGTTGTATTGTATTATTATTATTGAAAATTTTAATGTATCCAGTATCAGATTAATACACATGCTAAATATTCTCGACAATTTAGTATGGGTGTTACATCTCTCTTTAGCCTCGTCCTGTCCCTCATCCTCTCTTCTCCCCTCACCAACTGAACCCTCATCCTCCATGTCTCTCTCGTGTCTCTCCCCTTCATCCAACTGAACTCTCTTTTTGTATTTGTAACACACGGACATTCTTCAATTTTGCTAACCATTATTTTTTTACCCAATTTTTTCGTACTGAAATTCCTAAAAAAAAAAGATACCCATTTGGGGGTAATTCGTTGGATTAATTAGATTTTCAAACTTTCTATCGCTTTATTTATTATGCCTATCATTATATTGTATTAATATGTGAATCATTACTAATTGCAGATTTGGGAGAGAAGAAACATGGCAAAACAGTGGGTGAATGTGACTTAATGTGTTGCTGGGCTTTTAGCATGATAAACACTTAGTTTTTAAAAATTTCAGATCTGAAAAAATACATATGTTGTCGGGAGAATTTATGTTGTTGGATTAAAGAGGACTTCTTGAATGATTTTGATGATGATATTATGTGTTGTTGATGGTGGTGATGTATTAATTAGACGATGATGATGGTGGTGGTGGTGGAGTGATTTAGAGACTTTGCTTCAACAATTTTAATGTTAAATTTCTGATTTTTTGTTTGGGTTTAAGAAATTAGAGACTTTGTTGTTTATGTTTTTCTGGAATTTTTCTGAGTTTTTTTAAGAATGTTGATGAATATGATATCAAGATTCAATGGAAGAAGAAGAAAAGAAAAAAATTATGTGTGGGTGATTTACTGTTAGATTCAATGGTCTTACATGATCAAAGGGTTAAAATTTAAAAAATTAATAAGGTCTATGGTGGACCATCCACAAAGTTGGTCCACCTTAGACATTTTGGGTTAAAATTAACGGAATAAGACCAAATTGACAAACGGAGATGAAATTAAGAGACCAAAACAAAACTTTTATTAATTAAGGGACCAACATGAAACTTGAAAATTAATTAAGAGACCAAAAATGTAATTTAGCCAAAAATGTATTATAATTTTGATCGAATGTATTTATTTACTAATTCACAAGGATTTTTTTTTTACAAAAGTAAGGTGTTATTTTATCCAATGCTATAATTTCGATTACCATTTTATATATGCATTAACTTAATGTGTGTATTGTAAGTAAACAAAAATGACTATTTTGATTGACATTTTATAATTTTAAAGATGTCTAATTTAATTAGAAAAAATAATTAATCTATTTTAACTATTGTTTATTATTCAGAAAACGAATTTGATTATTAAATTAAAAAAATTATATAGCTTGAAAATTGACTAAAAAAAAATTCTGTCCATAATTGAACTTTGATTCAAGCTTAATTGTTTTTTCTTGAATTATATAAATATGTAAATTGAGATCAAACGATCACCAATAACCCGATTGCACGACTGTGGAATGGAAAATATTTTGTGCATTGTTTGTAGGGTTTGTCTAACATGTGCAATATTGCACATGTTAAAACAACGATAAAGGTCTGTTTGGCAAAAGTAGCGGATAACTGATAAGCTAGCTGATAGCTTATGACTGATGGCTGATGGCTGATAGCTGATAGCTTATAGCTGATGACTGATGACTTATGGCTGATAAGCTAATTGAAGTGTTTGGTAAAATTAGCGGTTCAACTAGCTGATAGATGTAAAATAACATAAAAGGACATTTTTATATCATTCAATTTTTTATGAAGACAAAAACAACATACATTAATAATAATAACAATAATAATAATAACAACAACAACAACAACAACAACAATATCATTGTCATTTAAGTACGAATTAAGATAATCTTAACTACAATTATATTAATCGAAAACAATAATAAAAATAAGTCTATCGCCTAATATTCCATAATAAAGCAGCAATATTGTTACGAAGAAGCAGTATAACCCATTTTTATCTCTCTTTGCATGATCGTTGGTATTCCATGTATTTAATACATTTATTTTTTATTTTAAATTATAATAAAACATAAGGGGTAAAACTGATATTTAAATAAAATAGTAAGGGTAAAAGAGGAAGAAAAAACAATAAGCTATAAGCTCGAATGCTACTTGAAATAGCGTCTGAAAAATAAGCTATAAGCTTCTGAAATAAGCTATAAGCTCCTGACGAAAAGACTGTTACCAAACATGTCTTTTTTTGCCAGACAAGCTTATAAGTTATAAGTTATAAGATATAAACTTGTTTTTGTGCCTTGCCAACAGACTCTAAGTAGTAAGTTTTTATTGAAAAAAGATAATTATTTATTAAAAAGTTATACATTTAATACAAAATATACAAGTTTCAATACAAAGTTACTATTTAAAACTTCTTGACGTGCACAAAAACCCTTGTTTGTAATGTATTGTTCTACAAATAAAACCCTTGTTTGTATCGTTCTACACTAATATTCGACATAACCGCCAAAACAATACCTCAACAAATACCTTTTGCAACCATTCAAACGAAACCGTTTTACAGATTTATGTTGAGAACCGGTTGCAGTGTAGCTAAGTTAAGTATTCTCCTTGTTTTTTTAAAAAAAAAATGTATTCTCCTTGTAGACGATCCTGTTTTGTAGAAGATCCTTAACTGTTGGGAATTCAATTTTGCCATAACTTGGTATTTATTCTTTCTCCCGACATTTGAAGTGGAGATGGCCATACAACCCATGCATGTTTCAATTTCTATACCCCCACTTAATAAATGATTAATAAGTGCAATCTAAGATTCGATTCACCATCTCTTACATGAAGAGAAAATTCAATTGAGAAAGGACAATTCACTTTGTATGTCAAACATATTATCCGATGAATATTAACCGTAGCTAAACAATGATGAAAACTTTGTAAATATAATATATTAATAAAAAAAGTGGATACCCCTAAAAAAAAGTGAATACTCTAGCAATCTAGAGTTTTACTAGATATAATATTCAATCTTCAATCATTTAATGTTATGTTATTTTTATATTTAATATTTTGAAATTAAATTTAAATTTTAAATTAATTTCATCTTGAAAGAGTTTAAATTAAGTTTAAAGTAACGAATCTTTTTTTTATTTGGTTTGTACTTTGTAGAAGAAATGATAAACTCCACATGAATATTTTTTTTTTCTTTTGAAGGAAACACCACATGAAACTTGAAAAGAAGGATTAAATGTACAACATTATTGTTTAAATTTGGCCTTATGGGTGGGTACAAAAAAGTCTAATAATTAATAATACTCCCTCCGGTTCTATATATAAGAAAATTTTCAAAATTTTTTTTGGTCCTATTTATAAGAAAATATCACAATTTTTAAGGTGTAGTTATTGTTTAAAAGACTTTTATACCCCTTATTTAATGTTTGTCTTTTTAAAATTAGTGTGTGTATTTATTGCTTCACAATTTTTTATGAGAGTATATTTGTAAAAATATTCAAAAAGTTACACTAATTAATGAGTGTATTGGTTTTGGTGTTTTTTGGTTTTTTTTTTTTATAATAAGGATCGGAAGGAGTAAAAAGTTGTATAAATCGCAAGCATAGGGTATCTTAAAAGATTAACAAGAACACTTTTACTTTCCCTTAACATCATAAATAATACGATACGAGTCGAGACCCACATTCACATGCCAAAACCTTCCATCTCTCAAATGACCCTTTGTATGGATTCCGACTCCGCCGCAGAAAATATCAAAGAGGGTAACTACGTTTTCAAAGAAGAGATTCATTACACGGTGCTCAAAACCTCTCTCTTCTTCTCCGGCGATGGTTTCACCGTCTATGATTCTCATGGTCAACTCGTTTTCAGAGTTGACTCGTATGGACCTGATTCTCGTGACCTAGATGAGCTTGTTCTCATGGATCCCGACGGCCGTTGTCTCCTCACCGTTCGCCGGAAGGTACGCCGCCAATTATTTCTTTTCTGCGAGTTCCGATGTTGTACGACGTTGTTAAGATTCATAATCATTGGCTTTTCCGTATCTAATGATTTACATACATGTTTGTTGGGTCGTAACTGTTACTGTCAATGTTGTGTAACTGTTTGATCGGTAAATTACGACATTAACATGTTAAATTCATTATAGGAATCAGATTTGTTCTATTTATTTATCTGTCTTTATTTACTTCCTGAGATAGACGCACCGTCCACTTATTTAAATAAGTTTTATTGGTCTATCTCTCACGAATTGACTGGAAATGGAGAAGATGAGTAGAGCAAATTAAAACTTGATTATTATTGTTTTTTTTTATGAAAAGAATTTTGTTTTTATATTTGATGCATAATAATAATATTAATAATAACAATAATAATTTATACTATGTATAAAGAAAATAGTCTATTTTGGTTGTCTTTTCTCTTTCCAAAATTATCTTCAACTTTCAATGCAAATTACACATATAACAAATAGATAAGAGAAAATTCAAATATTAAAACAAAATAGAACAAATTGTATATGTCCGATTTTTTCCATATAATTTAAAAAGTGTAACAAACTAGATGAGTATATTTATACTTACTTTTTTATTATCCCAATTATATTCTTAAACAAATTATTCTATAATAAAGATTGTGGTTGGTGTCATTAAAAAAAATAAGAATTTGGATTGTATTTTTTTGTTATATTGTTGATGTCATTGAAATAGATAGTAATGGTTAGTTTGATTTGTCATAATTTGAAAGCAAAAACATTTATATTTTTAATCAAAATCAAAATTTCATACAAAAATATTGTTCATAATTTTCAAATGTTAGCGCAATAAAAAGAGTGCAAAGACGGACATATGGATACCCGTCTTTTTGCCAGTAATAATAATAAAAATAAATGAGTGATTGCAAATTAACAAACCCCTTTATATATTGTGCATGTAATAGATTACATAACTATATTATATTTTGTATAACTGTTCACAAGTCAACTATTACCGGTGCTATGCTTCTAGCCTACCAGTGGCAAACATATAGTATTATGTAAGCTAAAATTATAGTTTATTTTTCGTAATTGGAGAATGGTTATAGTATGATTTTGGAGAAGGGGATGATTCATTATTTTGTTGCAGTCCTATTCTATAGGCACAAGTACATACTTTTGTATATGTACAAATTTTTTTAATATCAATAAATCTCATCATACTCATTTGATCAAACAGAGAAACTTAAAATTAAATGGTATTAATAACGTATTCATCATATAACATTTATCTCATTTGTACAGTGTAAAATTTGCTTTCAATTCATTGATTTGAGTGGACTTTAACATTTTTATGTGAAGTAGAGGCCGAGTCTACATCAACGGTGGGAAGGGTTTAAAGGTGAAAAAAGAGACGGTGATAAACCGATATTTAGTGTGAAGAGATCATCGATGATTGGACGTGCAAAAACAGGAGTGACAGTGGAGGTGTACGATAACCCTGGTGAAGAGTACCACATCGAAGGTTGCTTTTCTCAACGCTGTTGCACGGTTTTTAACGCGATGAAGGAAACCGTAGCCGAGATTCATCGCAAAGTGGACCCCACCACAGGTGTTATGCTTGGGAAGGAAGTGTTATCTCTTTGCGTTAAGCCTGGTTTTGACGCTGCTTTTGCAATGGGATTTGTTCTCGTCCTTGATCAAATCAGTGGTGATGATTCAATTGGTGACGATGCAACTGCGGAGCCTACGGTTCACCCTACTAGAGAAGATTAAATAAGAAGATAAATAAAGTCAAAGTACAATGCTTTGCATTGCGTAGCTTTAACTACTCTGGGTTTTGTTTAATTTAATTTAACCTACTAATCTTTGGAGTGTCCCTCTCGAAGGGGAGTTGGATCCACTGCTCTAGATCTTTGCCCCTTCTCTTCAGTTTCCTATGTGATCCTGTAAATTTTATATTATTCGATTCATAAAAATACACATCCACATTAAAGTTGAGGTTATCTAAACTTCAAAAAATAAATTCAAGGTTATCTATTCTGCATGAATTAGCACTTTTATGAATGGTCTAGCCACTTTCAATATTCTAATATATATGAAGATCTGATATGCATGTGTGCACGAGTATAACTTTATTTTTTGAAGTGATTATGAACTTCACTTCATAGCTCTAATTACATATTATATTTTTTCAAGAACCTTTTATATGTATGATTGGGTGGATGCTTATTTCCCAAAGGAAGATTATGCTAAACCAAGCGGGTTTAATTTAAGAAAAATGTATCTTTTTACACTAAATGCATTTGTGTATTCCATCACATATACGGAAATGATAAGTTAAATTTTACAATATTTAAAACATGACACGTTTCGTGACTTTTGAGAAGGAATTGGCACGTACTAAATATCATTCCTCTTTAGAACAATCCTTGTTAGATCCTTTTTCGTATAATTAAGTAGTAAGTGGATACCTACCTTACCTCAAAAAAAAAAGTAGTAAGTGGATACCTTTCGATTTTGTACCCCACACCCAAAAACGTGGGATGATCTAGAGGCCCAACTTTATCATTTCAGAAACTTTTGACGGTGAAATGATTAATTGACTTAGAATTAACTCCCTTTAAATAGTTTGAACTAACTTAACTTTGACGAAATGAAAATAAAGGAAAAAAAAATTAATCAAAAGCATGTGTTTGACGGTGTGGTGAAGAGAATTGATTTTGATTAAAATTGATTAAAAATAATTATGATTAAAAGTTATTTGTGTTTGGATATGTTTATGTAGAAATAAGTTGAACTATAAATTTGTGTATGAAAATTAATTCTAAAATTAAAAACTACAAAATATAACTTGAAGTTGAATCAATTCTTGAAGCAAAATCAATTCTATTCGATAACAACGAAACATATCAAAATTAATTCTACATTTTCAGAATCAATTCTGGTCTCTCTAAAAGTAGAACCAAACATACACAAAAATATTTTTTTTTACATTTTTAAACTAGTTGCAAAAAAGAAATTAGAGTAAGGTTGCGTACGAGAAATTAAAATATAATAGGTTGTCAACGGTTTAACTATTTTTTTTTTTAACAAATGGATTTGCAACACCCTAAATAAATTAAAATAAAATAGAAACAATACATAAGACTGGGGGAACATAAAACCTGACCCAGTGTAAACAAAAGAAATAAAAACAACCCGAATGGGTGAAGCAAAACAACCAAGAGATATAGAGCCACAAATCCTAATATGAAGCAATCAATCACACACTACTGACACAATCCAGTGCATCCGCGTACAGATGCGAAACCAAATTGTAAAAAAATAGAGGTGTGTAGACATATAAGCTTCAGTTTAAGATGATTATTGTCAACCTTTCAAATCTAAAATGGGTTGAATTTGAGTGTAATATGCAAGACACAGTTTCAAAACTAAAATATTTTAGAGCTTTCTGAAGATTTTTCTATATATTTTAGAGCTTTCCGAAGATTTTTCTTTTTTAATGATCTACCACGGGTTATATGTCGGTGTTGTGGCATGACCAAATGCCTGTGCTATTTTTTAGCATAAAAATATAGTTTTTCTTTTTACAAACATAAAATATAGTCTAGTGGTCTTCAAACTATGTCGGGTATATATATATATATATATATATATATATATATATATATATATATAGGAGGGATCCATTGACTCAAATAGTAAGTTTAAACAATTACTCCAAATCATGACCATTCATTTTAATTATAATTAATGGTTGTGATTAACTACTAATGATCTATAATTAACGGCTCCTCAAGTTTTGACCCTGTAGTTAAGATGCGCTTTTTATGCCTACTTTCGTAATCCTCTCTTTTTTCTGCTTCTAAGCGGCTATCAACTGCCTTTTCAAATTTCAACACAAATTCTTGCAATGTTGTTGCTGCATTCACAAAAGAATCAAAAAATGCATTGATGCTTTCACTTCTTTGACTTGTATTCAGCCCAGCAAAAAAAGAGCTTCTATTATAAACTGGTATCCAAGATTCTCTAATTTTATATAACCCTTGAAGCCATTCATTGTTGTCCAGTGTATACTCAATCATTAATCGCCTCCGGTCTTCTTCAAAACTTTCTATATTTGGTGAAACATGAATGCATTTTTTCAATTCTCGCTTGAAAGTGGAATTTTTATGATAAACATGAGCTAACTTTTCAGCAATTTTTTTTTTTCTAATATGCCATAAGCAGGAGATGATGTTTAGTTTATGGAAAAACTTTGGCTAAAGCAGCTTTCATAGCCAAATCCTGGTCAGTTTTGACAGATTTGGGCTTTTTACCATCCATTGCCTTAAGAAAAGTTTCAAACAACCATGTAAACGAGCGTTCTGACTCGTATTGTAGTAAAGCACAACCAAATAAAATTGATTGATAATGATTATTCAATCCAACAAACGGGGCAAATGGCATACTATACTTGTTAGTCTTATATGTGGTGTCAAAACTTATTACATCTCCAAATTGTTGGTAAGCTAATCTTGATCTAGCATCAACCCAAAAAAAGTTTATCATCCGAGAATCTTCATCACATTGGATTTCATAGAAAAAGTTTGAATTTTCTACCTGATTCTGTTTGCACTAATTGAAAACAGCTTGAGCATCTCCAACGTCTAAATTCTTTCTTCGAAGACTTCTGACATGATTCCAACAATCCCTACTAGAGAAAGCCAAGTCCCCTTCACTGAGCATTGTAGCAACCTTTCCTGTTGGTATACCTTCTTCCTTAAAATGTTCAACAAGACTTTTTGCAGCACCACTCATGCTTTTATGACACCGCATATAAGACACACTTTTAGGGCTAACCATGGGATGGTTATGATCATTCTTAAATGAACATATGATCCAATTTCCTTCTATTGTACCTCTTGAAACAATAAGTGCGGCTAGACAACCAGATTGAAAAGTTGAACACTTTCTTTTAGTTTGATTTGTGTCATCTTGGGTTTCTTTGTTTATTGAACTTTTCACTATATGATGACCTTCATTACAACATACCAAGACAGCTCTCTTTGGTTTAGTTGAGCGAACACGTACTCCAAAACCCATCCTTTTTGCAAATGAATTGTAAAATTCTCTAACCTTTTCTACAGATTTGAATTCCATCCCTTTACAAGGTTCACTATTTAATTCCTTACCAACATTAGGAGCACCAGCTAAAATATCTTCTTTAGATATTTCCACATTTGTTGACTGTGGCTTCTTCAAGAACATTACCATCCATTATTGACTAATGCGCCTATTTTTTATAAAAATAATTGTCAATTCAAATCATTAAACAATAATCAAAATTATGATATATTTTTTTAACAGCATATTCATATACAGCAAATAATACCATCTTTATAAATTAGAAAAAAATGGCCAAATTAGAAAGGCATCGATTGATCAAAAATAAATAAATTAGAAAAGCTTCTTTTAAAAAAATAAAATAGAAAGGCATCGGAAAAAAAAAAGAATGAATCGAACCCTAATTAGATAAGAAATTGGCATCACACGTATCTCAAAAAATAATTGGCATCACACATAAATTAAAAGATAATTGGCATCAAATTAGAAAAATATGCACTTGTTTTTTGATAAAGCACATGGACAATTGACGATAATTGATGTGTATTGTTAGAAAGATAATTGTGAATTGTTGTGTATTGGAAGATAGATGTGTGCTACTGTGGAGAGAGGAAATCACCCCATCTTAACAATTATTATGAATTAATCACAGCCATTAATTATAATTAAAATGAAAGGTTATGATTTGGAGTAAGTGTTTAGACTCACTCTTGGAGTCAATGGATCCATCCTCATATATATTTTGGGAAATTGATGATATTACGAGTGTTATTGGGTATTTTTTTCTTGTGCAATCTTTAACATAAAATAAAATAGTATAAATCGTTATATTGATCTCTGCATGAGTCTATGTGGATACAATGCACAAAATACCTACTTTTGATTTTGATTTGTAAGTGTTGGATCATTAATTCATAATTGGTCTGATATATGAATAATTAGACACTTTTTTGCACCTTATTAGTTTCTCACGCGTTTTATGAATTTTGGATTATATCATCCGAATAGCGTAAACACCCTACAAAACTCTCAAAAACACGTTAAACATTTCAGATTTTATAATCTAAATAGGGTGTCCGAGAAAACAATAGGGTGGAAAATAAAATTGCTGAATGATTATATATGGAATGCCACTTAAGTTAAGCCAATTAAAGTGATCCAATAAGCTTTGACTAGAGTAAACTTATGAGTGTCTAATAAGTTGTGAAGTAGAGACTAAATAGTAATTCTATTTTTACAATAGGTTAATATAAAAATACCAATAGTTAACCCTAATTTGGATTCTATAAATAAAGAGGCATGGTCGGATCACAACAACAGTAGCTGCCGTTCTTGTTCATCCCATCATCACAAGGAGACGATAGAATAACAAAAGGTTCTCTTTGTGAAAGTAAGCTTCCTCATATTGATGCATTATTTCTTATGACTAACATGATTGACTTTAGGGTTTAAAATCAAGTTTGGCTCTAACAAGTGATGTTAGAGCCAATCATGTTTGATCATTGAGAAATTGAGAAGCTCATGTTTATGCTATATTTTGATTTTCTCGGCTTAAATTTGTTTTAGTCAATTCCGTGACCGTTTCGGTTTTTAGTTTTTTGTTGTATATCCTATAATGGTTTTGGTCTGTGGTTTTGCTGAATGCAACACATGCTTTGCTTTAACTTTGCCTAATATTTGGTTAATATAATGACGTGTGTTTCCATCAAAAAAAAGTTAATGTAATTTTATTTTATATGCTTGCGCAGCCTTCTTGTTCGGTATATGTCACTTGGTTTAATTTTTTTTAGATGTATATGGTTTGATGCTTTCATAATTTATTCATTTTATCTATGACATGGATTTTTCTTATATGATATTTTTGAATGAATTCAGTTACAGAGTGCTTACCGAGTTACCATATGAATTGTGTATGGATATTTCATTCTTGCTTTAAGAAAATTGGCAAGGACAACACATGAAGCAATTTTTTAATATTATATTTTGGATAATTTCCTATTATTTAGATTCGTCAATTTTTATTTTTAATTTTTTGTAAGCACTGTTTTAAAAGTTTGCAAGCTACATGTAACACCCATATAAAGATTGTCTAGGATCTTATACGAGTATTAAAATTTCGTACTGGATGCATTAATTTACAATACATAAAGTTATCTCATATTATACATCACATAAGTATTAATACATCCAACTGTTAATACATATCATCTCTGATAATTATACATCAAAAGTACAACATCTGATTACAGGTTAACTGAAATAACTAGTAAACCAGCATGATCAGTCCAAAGCTTTCTCCTTACCCTTGATGTGTGCTACCTGTGAACCTGCATCAGAAGGAATGAGATGAGACATAATGTCTCAGTGAGCTCCACCCAACCTACTGTTGGCAACCTCAGGGAACCTAGGGTCGCGATGCCTACTTTTGGCAATCTCGGGGAATCCTATGATAGCCAAGTCTTAACCTTACCCATAAAGGGTTTATACCTGCCTGAACCTGATAACTGTATAGTCATAAAAACTAGACTATAACCTGATAACTTGGTGATCGAGGGGACACCTAAGATCACCACTTGATACCTGCCTGATAGGTATTTACTGCCCGATAACATAATAAAGTATAAACTGATATATTATGTTAGATGTTAGCGTGTAACAAACATTATTATCTGAGTTCATTTTATGGAATGCCCCCGAGTGGAGTATCCCCGAAGCACATTCCCCTGATAACCGGTGAAAATTCCTATAATAGGCTAATCACCGGACTCCTCTTGCCTGTGTGTGTGGTTATCCTCACGGAAAGTTCCTCCCATTCCAGATATACTGGAACCCCCTGCGCTCTCTAACTGCGAGAACCCAGAAGACACACTAAAACTTATGTGTGGTTATCCTCGCCGAAAGTTCATCCCATTCCAGCAATACTGGAACCCCCTGCGCTCTCTAACTGCTAGAACCCAGAAGACACAAAGTTTATCCTGTTAATTAATTAATATTCCTGGTATATAAAATATACTTATCTTGATATTCCTGATATCTTCCTGAACATATATATGTGAGTCGTCATGTAGGTTCCCTAACGGACTGACCTATTCAGAATAAATCTGAAGCGTACTTGTGCCATGACTTATCAACATATATATATATATATATATATATATATAGACACACACACACACATTATGTATAAATCCTGATAATATCCTTGTACCACTATCTAGGGTACATCCTATCCTGAACTGATACGTGTATCTTCAGTGTCACTCTGACGTGAACAACTGAAGCACACCTTGATGTACATATAAATGCACCTGCCTGGTTAAGGGTATCCTGAAACTAACCCTTAACTAACCTGAAATCCTATGGATATAAAAACCCATCTCTCTGTATGATACCTATCTTTATACTAGATTAATCCTTGAAGGTTCATGAGTATCTCTACCCCAAAGCATATAAAAGATCATTGGCATGGTACAGTTGTTTGTAAATAAAATGCCATTCTGGGCAACTTCGCTTTGCGACCCTGAGCGTCGCTCTGCGATCACCTGCGTCTAAACCTTCAGACTCTGAAGTCAGATTCTGAAGTCAGAGTCTGAAGCCTGCTTCTGAAGTCAGCTTCTGAAGCTTCGCAGAGCAAAGTCTAGGCTATGGCTAGGCGAAGGTAGGCAGTTGCAAAACTCTGCTACTTTGCAGAGCAAACTCTTACTGTAGCAGAACATAGAATTTTCTGAAAAACGTGTTTCAATCTTAAAAACTTTGGTACCCAACTGTCCAGTGATCTTTGAAAACATGTCAGGGACTCATTTTTTAACTTTAAATCGTGCTGTAATCAAGGATTATACAGGATCAATCATAGTATCATAAAAGGGGAAAACTATCCTTTTTCCTAAACCTTAGCAATTTTGTTGTGAATCTCACACAATACAACCCACAAGGATATTGCTACTCTAAGGAACTCACTTAGAATTATGCTGGTCTTTGACAAGCTTCCTTTACCAAAACCCTAGCTTGGTCTTACTTTTTCGTTAAACTTCGACTTACTTCAAACTTTCTCAAAACTTGCTTGCTTGCTTACAGTTCAAGAAATCAGGGAAGATAACTGGTGGATCAAAGCTGTTGTTAATGCAAACCGAATTCTAGAGGGAGAGGGAGAGAAAATCTGATTTTAGTGAGAGAAGGAAATGGGAATAATGAAGAAATATTCAAGCTTATCCCTATTTATGCCCCTTCCTCTCTAAATTACCATTTTGTCCCTACTCACTCATAATTCCCCTTAAAGAAATTTCGTCCTCAAAATTTAGAATTTACCTGAAAATAGATGCGGATAGTTCCTTTGCATCTCCGTTTCTAGCTCCCAAGTGGCTTCACCGTCAGGAGAACCTTTCCATACAACCTTGAAAATCAGAATCTCTTTGTTCCTCAAGGACTTGACATCACGATCAACAATCAGTTCTGGTTTTGGCTGAAACGTTAAATCTGATCTCAAGTTAATAGTTTCCAATTCTACTGGTTGAAAAGGATCTGGAATAAACTTCCTTAGCTGAGAGACACGAGAAACATCATGTAATCCTGACATAGCCGGTGGTAGAGCCAACTGATAAGATGCCGACCGATGCGTTTAAGTATCTGAAATGGCCCAATAAATCTTGGACACAATTTCTTTGTCCTGAAAACGCCTCGTAATCCCAACTTAGGTGTAACTTTTAGGAATACGTGATCTCCCACTTGAAACTCTAAAGGCCTTCGCCTCTTGTCCGCATAACTCTTCTGGCGACTCTGAGCAGTTCTGATTTTATCCTGAATAGATTTAATTTTCAGAGTGGTCTCCTGAATAATTTCGGGTCCCAGAATACTCTTATCTCCAACCTCTGCCCAACAAAGTGGTGTCCTACACTTTCTACCATACAATGCCTCATAAGGGGCCATCCCTATACTGGAGTGATAACTATTATTGTAAGAGAATTCAATCAAAGGCAGATGATTATTCCAACTTCCTCCATCTTCTAAGATGCATGCACGTAGCATATACTCTAATGTCTGAATAGTTCTCTCGGATTGACCATCCGTTTGAGGATGATGGGACGTACTCATCTTTAACCTCGTTCCTAAAGCCCTTTGAAAATCTTTCCAAAAGTGCGAGGTAAAAATTGGATCTCTATCTGAGACAATACTAGTCGGAACACCATGCATTTTCACAATCTCTGCAATAAACAACTATGCATACTGAGTAGCCTTAAATGTAGTCCTAACCGGTAAAAAGTGAGCAGACTTGGTTAACCGGTCTACAACTACCCAAATTGAATCATGTCATCACTGAGTTCGAGGTAATCCACTTACAAAATCCATAGATATCTCTTCCCATTTCCACTGAGGGATTTCCAATGGTACTAGCATCCCTGCTGGCCTTTGATGTTCAATCTTTACCTGTTGACACACTATACAGGGTGACACAAATTCTCCAATGTCGGTTTTCATGCCTGGCCACCAATAGTCCCTTTTTAAATCTTGATACATCTTAGTGGTACCTGGATGGATACTGAAACTACTCTTATGGGCTTCTTCCGGAATCAGTCTTCTTAATTTTGCATTGTTTGGAACACAGATCCTGCCATCAAACAGCAGCGTGCCATCTGATGCCCTTGAAAACTCTGATTGACCGACCCTTCTCTGAAGGTCCATATCCAATCCCTGAGCCTGTGCGATTCTGGACCGCAAATCATAAGTGATCTCTAGTTTATGCAACATAATGCCATTATCCACTTCGGTGACTTCGAGATTAAGATCTCTGAACTTTTCATACAGACCACAAGTATGCATCAACACTTCTGCTCTAACCAAGGATTTCCTGCTTAAGGCGTCAACAACTACGTTCGCCTTTCCTGGATGGTACTTTAAATCAAAATCAAAATCCTTCAAGTATTCCATCCATCTCCTCTGTCTCATGTTCAATTCCCGTTGATCAAACAAATACTTTAGGCTTTTATGGTCACTGAACAAGTCGAACTGCGCACCATATAAATGATGCCTCCACACTTTCAAAGCAAAAACTATAGCTGCCAGCTCAAGGTCGTGAGTGGGGTAATTCTCCTCATGAGATTTAAGTTGTCGTGAAGCATATGCTATTACATTCCCTTCCTGCATGAGCACACTACCCAGTCCTTTAGAGGACGCATCACAAAACACAACGTATCTCTTATCGGGATCCGGTATCGCTAGCAGTGGAGCCTTAGATAATTTCTTTCTCAAAGTTCTGAAGCTCTTCTCACACTCCTCGTCCCACACGAAGGGCACCTCCTTCCTAGTGAGACGTGTCAAAGGCAAAGCAATTTGAGAAAACCTCATGATAAATCTTCGGTAGTAACCTGCTAAGCCCAAGAAACTCCTAACTTCAGCCACATTCATTGGTCTGACCCAATTAAGGACAACTTTAGCTTTCGATGAGTCTACTGACACTCCTCCTTTAGAGATAACATGACCCAAAAACTTAATTTCAGACAACCAAAATTCACACTTACTGAATTTGGCATACAACTGCTTTTCTCTGAGAATGTCCAAAATAATCCCCAGATGTTGGGCATGTTCCTGAGGGTCCCTCGAATAAATCAAAATATCGTCAATGAAAATTACCACAAACTGATCCAGATAAGGCTGAAAAATCCTGTTCATGTAGTCCATAAACACTATTGGGGCATTAGTCACTCCAAATGGCATAACTAGGAATTCGTAATGCCCGTAACGTGTTCTGAACGCTGTTTTGGACACATCCGACGATTTGATACGAATCTGGTGGTATCCTGATCTAAGGTCAATCTTAGAAAATACTGTTGCTCCCTTGAGATGATCTAAAAGATCATCAATCCTTGGAAGTGGATACTTATTCTTAATAGTTACCTTTTCAACTGGCGGTAGTCTATGCACAATCTCATACTACCATTCTTCTTCTTAACCAACAAAACTGGTGCACCCCAAGGTGACACACTAGGCCTGATAAAATGTTTCTGAATCAAGTCCTCTAACTGGGACTTCAATTCCTTAAGCTCCGATGGTGACATCCTATACGGTGCCACAAATACTGGCTCCGATCCTGGGATGAGGTCGATAGAGAACTCAACTTCACGTTCTGGGGGTAAACTGATTATCTCAGACGGAAAAACATCTAGATACTCATTAACAACTGGAATGTCACTGGGACTCAGTTCTGATTCTGATGTCACAGTAACCATCACATAAAAACCCATATCCTGAGCACAAATAAACTAAATTAACTAATGGGTACGATTAATCAATTCGGATAAAGCCACACCTTCAGTTGTATCACTTGTAGGCATAAAGATAATTTTTTCAGCACATCTGATATACACATGATTAGCGGAGAGCCAATCCATTCCTAGAATCACGTCAAGTTGTACAATGGGAAGACACACCAAATCTATATAGTACGTCTTACTGGATACCGTGATAGGACAATTCTCACATACATAACTTGCTACGACTCCACCTTCTGTAGCGGTGGTTACCGTCATAGGAGGAATCCATGGTAACATAGGTAACTGTAGTGTTTCTACACACTTATATGAAATAAAAGAACATGATGCACCACAATCAAAAAGAACTTTAACTGGATTCTGACCAAGATAACACATACCAGCAATTAAATCTTCATTAGCTAGAGCTTTCCGACCATCAAGGGAATACACCCTACCTTTACTGGTTGTGATTCCTTCAACTGCTCCTTTACCCCGCCTATTGGGGCATTCTCACAAGAAGTGTCCAGGCTGCTTGCACCCGTAGCACACATTAGCACCCTCCATACATTCCCCTTTATGCGCTTTTCCACATGTCTTGCAATTAGGATTATGTCGTGGAGAGTAGGACTGCTTTCCTCTCTGAGGGGAACCCTTTGGTTTTAGCTTGTCATGGTATTTGTCTTGAAACTTCCCCTTTCTCTTTTCAAATGCTGCATATTTCTCTTTAGCGGTCTTAGCAAAACCCGCTTCAGCAATAAGACTGTCATGCACCAACTCATCGTAATTTGTAGTCCTTTGGAGACTCACTGCAGTATCTATTTCAACTCTTAAGCCTCGCTTATATTGATTCATTTTCCAATTGTCATTTCTGGCATATTCATTATGAGTGGAATAATTTGACAATTCTTCAAATTTCTTAGTAAAATCCGTGACTGACATGCCACCTTGCTTCAATTCTAGGAATTCCTGTTCTTTCTTCACTTTGTAGGATAACGATAAATATTTCTCCAGCATCACCTCCTTGAAGCTTATCCAATTCACTTCTATATCATTTGCCAACATTTTGCGCTGAGCAGATTCCCACCAATCTTCTGCTGTGCCTCTGAATTGGTTCGTGGCATACACCACCTTATCAACTTCCGAACACTCAGCCATCCGGAAGATATTTTCCATCTGTTTCAGCCATCTCTTAGCTTCCTGGGGATCACCTTCTCCATTAAACTCAGGAGGGTGATTTCTATTAAATTCCAGGAAAATCGGATTACCAACCACTGGAGGTGGTGGAGGCTGCTGATACACTCCCTGCCCCTGATGCATCATTTCCATCCATTGATGCTGAGACTGGGCCTGTTGTTGGGCTTGCTGTTGCATCATAAGCATCATCTGCTGATGCTGTAATGCAGTCTGAGCCTGCTGCTCCTGATATTGTTGTTGCAACGCTTGTTGTTGTTGCATCATCTGAGCCCAGAAATTCATGTTAGGGTCTCCTCCTACTTCCTCATTAGCCTGACTTGCTCAAGGCCTTCCTGGTCCTCTTCTTCTCCCAGACATCTTATCCTAGCTGTCATATACAAGTCAAAGTGATCAGTTTCAACCAGATATAACATTTAGAATAATGTCCTGGATCCAAAAGGTCCACATACTTGAATTGTATTTTAATGACCCAAGGCACGATCTGAATCGACCTGCTCTGATACCAAATTGTAACACCCATATAAAGATTGCCTAGGATCTTATACGAGTATTAAAATTTCGTAATGGATGCATTAATTTACAATACATAAAGTTATCTCATAATAATACATCACATAAGTATTAATACATCCAACTGTTAATACATATCATCTCTGATAATTATACATCAAAAGTACAACATCAAATTACAGGTTAACTGAAATAACTAGTAAACCAGCACGATCAGTCCAAAGCTTTCTCCTTACCCTTGCTGCGTGCTACCTGTGAACCTGCATCAGAAGGAATGGGATGAGACATAATGCCTCAGTGAGCTCCACCCAACCTATTGTTGCCAACCTCAGGGAACCTAGGGTCGCCATGCCTACTTTTGGCAATCTCGGGGAATCCTATGATCGCCAAGTCTTAACCTTACCTATAAAGGGTTTATACCTGCCTGAACCTGATAACTGTATAGTCATAAAAACTAGACTATAACCTGATAACTTGGTGATCGAGGGGACACCTAAGATCACCACCTGATACCTGCCTGAAAGGTATTTACTGCCTGATAAAATAATAAAGTATAAACTGATATAGTATGTTAGATGTTAGCGTGTAACAAACATTATTATCTGAGTTCATTTTTTGGAATGCCCCCAAGTGGAGTAACCCCGAAGCACATTCCCCTGATAACCGGTGAAAATTCCTATAATAGGCTAATCACCGGACTCCTCTTGCCTGTGTGTGTGGTTATCCTCACGGAAAGTTCCTCCCATTCCAGATATACTAGAACCCCCTGCACTCTCTAACTGCAAGAACCCAGAAGACACACTAAAACTTATGTGTGGTTATCCTCGCGGAAAGTTCATCCCATTCCAGCAATACTGGAACCCCCTGCGCTCTCTAACTGCGAGAACCCAGAAGACACAAAGTTTATCCTGTTAATTAATTAATATTCTTGGTATATAAAATATACTTATCCTGATATTCCTGATATCTTCCTGAACATATATATGTGAGTCGCCATGTAGGTTCCCTAACGGGCTGACCTATTCAGAATAAATCTGAAGCGTACCTGTGTCATGACTTATCAATATATATATATACACACACACATACACATTATGTATAAATCCTGATAATATCCTTGTACCACTATCTATGGTACATCCTATCCTGAACTGATACGTGTACCTTCAGTGTCACTCTGACGTGAATAACTGAAGCACGCCCTGATGTACATATAAATGCACCTGCCTGGTTAAGGGTATCCTGAAACTAACCCTTAACTAACCTGAAATCCTATGGATATAAAATACCCATCTCTCTGTATGATACCTATCTTTATCCTTGATTAATCCTTGAAGGTTCATCAGTATCTCTACCCCAAAGCATATCAATGATCTTTGGCATGGTACAATTATTTGTAAATAAAATGCCATTCTTGGCAACTTCGCTTTGCGACCCTGAGCGTCGCTCTGCGATCACCTGCTTCTGAACCTTTAGACTCTGAAGTCAGCTTCTGAAGTCAGAGTCTGAAGCCTGCTTCTGAAGTCAGCTTCTGAAGCTTCGCAGAGCAAAGTCTAGGCGAAGGTAGGAAGTAGCAAAACTCTGCTACTTCGCAGAGCAAACTCTTGGTCGCTCTGCGACTGTAGCAGAACATAGAATTTTCTGAAAAACGTGTTTCAATCTTAAAAACTTTGGTACCCAACTGTCCAGTGATCTTTGAAAACATGCCAGGGACTCATTTTTGAACTTTAAATCATGCTGTAATCAAGGATTAAACAGGATCAAGCATAGTATCATAAAAGGGGAAAACTGTCCTTTTTCCTAAACCTTAGCAATTTTGTTGTGAATCTCACACAATATAACTCACAAGGATATTGCTACTCTAAGGAACTCACTTAGAATTATGCTGGTTTTTGACAAGCTTCCTTTACCAAAACCCTAGCTTGGTCTTACTTTTTCCTTAAGCTTCCACTTACTTCAAACTTTCCCAAAACTTGCTTGCTTGCTTACAGTTCAAGAAATCAGGGAAGATAACTGGTGGATCAAAGCTGTTGCTGATGCAAACCGAATTCTAGAGGGAGAGGGAGAGAAAATCTGATTTTAGTGAGAGAAGGAAATGGGAATAATGAAGAAATATTCAAACTTATCCCTATTTATGCACCTTCCTCTCTAAATTACCATTTTGTCCCTACTCAGTCATAATTCATCTGTTACTGATAAAAGTTGCGCCTACGCGGATATTACACTACATGTGTTTACAATTTTGGTAATAATTTTGTTGAGTAATTTTGAAAGTTTGCAAGCTACATGCGTTTACAATTTTAGCAATAATTTTGTTGAGTAAAATAAATTCAAATATTGGACAGATTGGATATATGTTTTGGGATGAATTGATCAAAGCAATATGTCACCAAAGTGACATCTTTTGCTGAGATTGATTTATTTTAAAATATAAACGATTGTATGTTCGTAACTTATGTGAATAACTAATCGGTCTAGAAGAAGGTTGTTCTTTTTACAGAATTGCGTAGTAATAAACATGTGATGATTATTCGGTTTTACATGTGAATAATGAATTGACTCAAAGGAAAATTTATTTGACATAATTTTTTTATAAGTAGTGTTTGATTATTGCGCCATGGTTTCACTAGGAAATTAATATTTTATCTAGAGATAAAATGTTAATGGATTCTCGATATCATGTGATTTACCTTTATTAGAATTTAGTATTACTTTTATTCTAAGGTTTATTTGAACATGTTTTGATTGTTACTTGTTATCTGTTTTGGTTACAAATGATACTCTGAATATTAGTGCCAATATCAATTAGTTTGTTTTTTTTAAGAAGAAGAAGAATATCAATTAGTTTGTTAACCCTATGTTAATGGAACATTTATTTGCTTAGTTATTTAAAAAATAATTATATAAGAAAGTGAAACTGATATTCAAAAAATATATAACTAAAACTACTATTTTGAGATGAACTATTTCTATTTTTTTGAAACGTAGATTAATTGCAATGATGGAAACCAAAGAACAAAGAAATATTTTAACACGATGAAACATATGTATTAAAACAGCACAATGAAATAAGTGTAGTGTAAGCAAGATGGAGATTTGGTTTGCCACAAAGAAGCACCATTAGCATGTGAACCCCAAGTGCTTAGTCTTCCTTTACCAATATACTGCCACAAATCAATGTTGTCCACTATAATGTTGTGGCATGACTTATTTTCACTGCATTTTGAACTCGCTGCAACTTCAGTATTGACACTTCCTCTGATATATTTCTAAGATACGTTGCTTATTTCCACCAATGAAGGCACCTCATTGTTGTAAGCATGATTCATATATTATACTTCATTGACAATGGGATTATTCACATTATTCATCACAATATCTTCATAGATAAATTAGAAAACATTCAACATTTTCTTCAATTGAGAAGCCCATGTTTTAATTCTAATTAACACCATCACTCGTACTACAAAAGGTGCAATTCCTCACATCAATGTTTTTCACATCTTCTCCGTCATCATTCTTGTTAAGGCTTCAAACACTAATTCCTTGTCCAGGACTACAAGTGATGGTGTTCGAAACATTGATAAGAATGATGACGAAGAAGATATTGAAAACTTTGATGTGATGAATTGCACCTTAAGTTGCACAAGTGATGGTGTTAGAATTAAAACATGAGCTTTTTAATTGAAGAAAACTTTGAATGCTTCTAATTGTCTTTTTTTAGATATTCGGATGAATAATGTGGATGATACCATTGTCATTGATCGAGAATAATATCTTGATAATGCTTGCAGCAATAAGGTGCCTTAAACGTGGAAATAAGCAACATGTCTTGCAAATATATTCGAGGAAGTGGCAATACCGAAGTTGCAGTGAGTGTCAAATGCAGTGAAAATAAGCCATTCCAACACATCAGTGGGCACTGGGCAACATTGATTTGTGGCATTATGGCAGTAAAGGAGTTCTAAGCAATGGATTCGATTCCCTAAGCAATTGGTTTTCACATGTTAATGGTGCTTATTATAGGAACAGAATCCGATGTTGCTTACAGTGCACCTAGTATTTCATTGTGTTTTTTTAGACATCTATTTCACTGTGTTAAAATATTTTATTTCCTTGGTTTCCACCATTGCAATTAATCTGTGTTTCAAAAAAAATATATCATCTCAAAAATGCAGTTTTGATTTTATATTTTTAATATTATTTCCACTTTCGTATATAATTATTTTCCACATAAGTTATGCAAATAAATGTTCCTTTTATGGAAGTCTTGCATCCAAATTCTACTCCCTTCAAAAGCTTATAAAGGCAACATGTTTTTGTTTTTGGCAGTGCTTTCAAATATTGATGCACTTTGTTTATGAACTTGTTCTTTTTTATGTACTTTCATCATGGGATTGTTTTATGTACTTCCCAAAGCTTAATTAAGGCATAAAAGATGAAGTCTAAAACTCCAAAATCTGAAATTTATTAAACTTGAAAAATCTTAACAATAAAGTATTTGATAAAATAGGTGTTAAAGAATTACAATTTTGATTATTAAGTAGTAGTTATTCTTGTAAACATCAATGGTTTTTGTGGCTTTCAGGTATGGGGCTTGAAGTGGGTGGTAACTTAAAAATGTTGGGACTAAGATTTAGTCCAAGGCATAGGCATTCTAAGAGGTACCTTTATTTTCCTTTTTGCTGTAGCTTCTCTCGTTGCTTGAATTGGGGAACCAAAGCTTCAAACTAGACTAGGCGATAATGTGTTTATAACTAAATACTAGGAGCTGAATAGGTTCATAATTGTGCTTATTCATTGGTTTTGCTTTGAGATTTATGCTTTTGATTGTCGTTTAGATTTATCTGTGTATGTTGCTTTAATGTGTTCTATTTATATGCATGTAACCTTAATCATATGTTGATTTCAATGAAATGCATTCTCTTCTACAAATCATTTCTTTGATTCCTTTTTTTTTTTTTTTCTATATCATCATTGAGAGGTTTCAAGTCATGTCGTTATTACAGTTTTTGGGTAGGTAGTGAATTTCTAGAGCATAATGATGCAATTTTCCTAAAACAGAAAATAGGTGAGAAAAACTGAAAAACAGAAAATTACACATGGTAATCGATTACCATATTGATGTAATCGATTACATCAAGCAAAATTTGCAAACGGTAAACAGAGACTTTGGGTAATCGATTACCTGCATATGGTAATCGATTACCACGGGACTGGATGTGTTTTTCTGCACTTTTTCTCATAGTTTTGGGTTCCAAAAGTTGTAACTCTTCATGGGAATGACTTGTATACATTGGGAAGTTATCATTTACTGATAAATCATGAATCATTGCATTGATTCAAGCCAAAAGTTGAATGTATATGGTTGTAACTTTTGATTAAAAGTTGCATTCTCTCATATGAAGGGGCATATGATGCACTATAAATGCATGGCATTTGTGTATCAGAAGGAGCACGTTTTTGACATCAATTACAGTCAAATTCTCCCTCATTCTCATACTCTAAATCATCCATCAATTCTCTAATGCATGAGTGAATTGTTGGAAACATATTTCTGTCAAATATTGTTAGGAGATACGCTTGGTGTGATTGTGCAATACACATCAAGGAACTCATAGTATCCTGAAGGGGATTCGCTGGACATTCCTATTGCATCCAATATAAAGTTATTGGTGGGGGCGAATCGAACCTAAAGGTTAGTGTGGCAACCCCATACGCTTTGAGTTTTCGTGCATAACCATTAATCATTTCAGGTTTCAAGTGCAGCAGCCTCTTCCCAACAAATCAAGATTGATAACAATCTTTAGGTTCGATTTTATGGCTGTTTCATTGAAAGAAATGACCTCTGACTTTGTTAAGTTGGAAAAGTTTGATGGAGGAAACTTCATCCGTTGGCAGAAGAAAATGAAGTTTCTTCTCACAACATTGAAGGTGGCTTACGTTCTGAACATGGCAAGGCCCGTGGAGAAAGATGATGAAACCATTGCTGAGACCAGAGAGAGACAGAAGTGGGACAACGATGACTACATCTGCTTGGACATATCTTGAATGGTATGTCTGATTCTCTGTTCGATATCTACCAGAGCAGCCCATCGGCAAAGGATTTGTGGGACAAATTGGAAACCAGATACATGCGTGAAGACGCTACAAGTAAGAAATTCCTTGTCTCACAATTTAATAATTACAAAATGGTAGATGGTAAGCCTGTTATGGAACAATTATATGATATTGAACGTATTCTTAACAACTACAAACAACATAACATGCATATGGATGAAACTATCATTGTGTCATCCATAATTGAAAAACTCCCTCCTTCATGGAAAGATTTTAAACGATCCATGAAACATAAGAAGGAAGATATCTCTCTTGAGCAATTTGGAAATCACCTTCGTTTAGAAGAAGAATACCGAAAACAAGAAGGTATTAAAAATCAAATTACTCAAGAGAAGGTGCATGTTGTGGAAGAGGGAAAATCAAGTAAGACTTCCAAAAAGAGAAATCATGAAAATGATGAGTCTCAAAACCACAATGGTAATAACATTAAAAAGAAAAAGAAAGGTAAATGTTATTTTTGTGGGAAAGAAGGACACTTTAAGAATGAGTGCAGGTTCTTGAAAAAGAAGAACAAAGAAAAGAATTCAAGTGCAACAAATGATGATCTTGTTGCGGTCATTTCTGAAATCAACATGATTGAAGATGTTGATTCTTGGTGGATAGACTCTGGTGCTACTCGTCATGTGTGCAAAAACAAGGAATTGTTTAAAACCATCAATGAAGATGGGAGTGTTTTGTACATGGGAAATGCTTCAACTGTGCAAGTCCAAGGAAAAGGGACCATAGAGATTGAATTCACTTCTGGAAAGACACTTACTCTTAAAGATGTATTTTATGTTCCTGAAGTTAGGAAGAACTTGATTTCTGTACCATTACTTAATAAGAATGGGTTCAAATCTGTATTTGAGGGAGATAAATTTATCCTCTCAAAAGGGGGTATGTTTGTAGGAAAGGGATATTTGTGTGAGAATATGTTCAAATGTAATATTGCAAATATTAATAATAATGATATGATTTCTGCTTATATTGTTGAGTCTTGTGATTTATGGCATATGCGATTGGGACATGTTAATTTTAGAAAATTGGAGGATATGATGAAATCAAATCTAATTCCTAATCTTGATAAAAACTTTGATTCATGTACTACTTGCATGTTGACTAAAATTACAAGACAACCTTTTAAAAGTGTTAAAAGAAGTTCTAGGGTGCTAGATTTAATTCATTCAGATGTATGTGATTTACATGGTTGGCCCACCATTGGTGGTAAAAAGTACTTTGTTACTTTCATTGATGATTGCACTCGATTTTGTTATGTTTATTTAATGCATTCAAAAGATGAAGTCTTAGATAAATTCAAAATGTTTAAAGCACAAGTAGAACTTCAACATGAAACTTTCATTAAATGCTTTAGAAGCGATAGGGGAGGAGAATTCTATCATCCGAGTTATTTTGAATCCACCGGTATTGTGCATCAAGTTACTGCACCATACACCCCACAACAAAATGGAATAGCAGAAAGGAAGAATAGGACTTTGGTAGAAATGGTTAATGCCATGTTGTCCTATTCTGGATTATCTAAAGGATATTGGGGTGAAGCAATGCTTACAGCATGTTATATCCTCAATAGGGTTCCAAACAAAAGGAACAAAATAACCCCATATGAACTTTGGAAACAAAGGAAGCCAAATCTTAATTATTTAAAAGTTTGGGGTTGTAGAGCAATTGTGAAAGTGCCTGAACCAAAAAGAAAGAAGTTGGGTGAAAGAGGAATTGAATGTGTATTCTTAGGCTATGCAGAAAATAGCAAAGCATACAGATTCTTGGTTATTGAATCGAATGACTCATATTCTGTCAATACAGTAATTGAGTCAAGAGATGCAATTTTTCAAGAAGATAGATTTAAATCATTCTCTTATCCCAAGGACATTGTTCATTCTAATGTACCAAATTTAGAAAACAATGAATCAAATGTAGATACATTGGATGGTTCAGAACTTAGAAGGAGTAAGAGGATCCGAAAAGAAAAAGATTTTGGACCTGACTTCTTCATGTTTCTTATAGAAGGAACTGGTACATCCATAAATAGTTATGGACCAATTTGCTTTAACCTTGAGAGTGATCCAGTGACATATGAAGAGGCTATAAAGTCTCAAGATTCAGCCTTTTGGAAAGAAGCTATCCAGGAAGAAATGGATTCAATTATGGGTAATAAAACTTGGAAAGTAGTAGATCTCCCACCCGGATCCAAACCAATAGGTTGTAAATGGATCTTTAAAAGGAAAATGAAAGTTGATGGTACCCTTGATAAATTCAAGGCTAGACTAGTTGCCAAAGGGTTTACACAAAAAGAAGGAATTGATTATTTTGATACATATGCACCTGTTGCAAGAATTGCATCAATTAGAGTGCTAATTGCACTAGCATCCATCCATAAGTTTGTTATCCATCAAATGGATGTTAAAACTGCTTTCCTAAATGGAGAGTTGGATGAAGAGGTATATATGAAACAACCAGAAGGGTTTGTGATCAAAGGTCAAGAAGATAAAGTGTGTAAATTAACTAAGTCTTTATATGGGTTGAAACAAGCACCCAAACAATGGCACCAAAAATTTGATCAAGTTGTGTTAGCCAATGGATACATTATAAATGAATCTGACAAGTGTATTTACAGTAAATTCCACAATGGAAAAGGTGTCATGATTTGTTTATATGTAGATGATATGTTAATTTTTGGCACAAGTTTAGATGAGGTAGAAAAGACTAAAGCTTTCTTATCCAAAAATTTTGATATGAAAGATTTATGCGAAGCAGATGTGATTTTAGGAATTAAAATCATAAGAGATGGTAACCACATTGGTTTATCCCAATCTCATTATATAGAAAAGGTGCTTCAGAAATTCAATCATTTAGATTGTAATCCGGTCTCTACCCCATTTGACCAAACTGTTAGTTTGCAACCAAACAAAGGTTGTCCGGTGGCACAACTTGAATATGCAAAAGTAATCGGATGCTTGATGTATGCCATGACCTGTACAAGACCTGATATAGCATATGCTGTTGGAAGGTTAAGTCGGTATACTAGCAATCCAAGTAAAGAACATTGGCATGCTGTGAAACGAGTATTAAAATACTTGAAAGGAACAATGAATTATTGTTTAACGTATAGTGGAGACCCTTCAGTTTTGGAAGGATACACAGATGCTAGTTGGGTAACTTATGTTGAGGATCATGCTTCCACAAGTGGATGGATCTTCAACCTTGGTGGAGGTGCAGTTTCTTGGGGTTCAAAGAAACAGACATGCATTGCCGACTCCACCATGGCTGCAGAATTTATTGCATTGGCTGCAGGAAGTAAAGAGGCAGAATGGCTAAGGAATTTGTTGTATGAGATACCAGTCTGGCAAAAGCCAATGGCACCAGTATCCATACATTGTGATAGTCAATCCACACTATCAAAGGCCTATAGTCAAGTATACAATGGGAAATCAAGGCATATTGGTTTAAGACATAGCTATGTAAGAGACTTGATTTCTAATGGAGTAATATCCATCATGTTCGTAAGAACAGAAAAGAATCTTGCAGATCCTTTGACGAAAGGTTTGACAAGAGACATGGTGTTGAAGACATCATTGGGGATGGGACTCAAGCCCATATCTAATTGATTACCAATAATGGAAACTCAACCCACACTTGAGTAACATCAAGTCTTGGGTTCAATGGTGAAAGTACATTATTAGAGTAATTGAAGTACTTGTTAATAGATACATCCCAAGGTTAAAAGTACTTGGACCATAAGATTAAAAAATGGTAGGTTGAGATTTTTCTCTTAATGGACATATAGCATACATTTGCTGAAATGCATACTTATGGGGCATTTCCGATATAGTCTACCTATGTGAGAATGAAGTTTGGCCGCTTCACGGAGTTCAAGGGCTTGACTCTTAAGTTTTCATGAAAAGGGATATATGACACAAGGCCTTATTAATGTGTCATCTTACAGTTCTCTTTATTAATGATATTGAGATTTTATGTGTAAATTATGTACACTTGTTCTAATGAATAGTTGGTTCAAAGCTTGCCTACCATACTATTTGGGAATGAGCGAAAACTTAATTTACTAAGTAATGGTTCAAATCGTGAGATACCATTATCTGAAACCATGGAATTTCCAGTTTTATGGGATTTAGTATTTTGAAAATGGTGGGGGATTGTTGGAGATTTCCAAAATAGGTGAGAAAAACTGAAAAACAGAAAATTACACATGGTAATCGATTACCATATTGATGTAATCGATTACATCAAGCAAAATTTGCAAACGGTAAACAGAGACTTTGGGTAATCGATTACCTGCATATGGTAATCGATTACCACGGGACTGGATGTGTTTTTCTGCACTTTTTCTCATAGTTTTGGGTTCCAAAAGTTGTAACTCTTCATGGGAATGACTTGTATACATTGGGAAGTTATCATTTACTGATAAATCATGAATCATTGCATTGATTCAAGCCAAAAGTTGAATGTATATGGTTGTAACTTTTGATTAAAAGTTGCATTCTCTCATATGAAGGGGCATATGATGCACTATAAATGCATGGCATTTGTGTATCAGAAGGAGCACGTTTTTGACATCAATTACAGTCAAATTCTCCCTCATTCTCATACTCTAAATCATCCATCAATTCTCTAATGCATGAGTGAATTGTTGGAAACATATTTCTGTCAAATATTGTTAGGAGATACGCTTGGTGTGATTGTGCAATACACATCAAGGAACTCATAGTATCCTGAAGGGGATTCGCTGGACATTCCTATTGCATCCAATATAAAGTTATTGGTGGGGGCGAATCGAACCTAAAGGTTAGTGTGGCAACCCCATACGCTTTGAGTTTTCGTGCATAACCATTAATCATTTCAGGTTTCAAGTGCAGCAGCCTCTTCCCAACAAATCAAGATTGCTAACAGTCTAAAACTCCAAAATTTGAAATTTATTAAACTTGAAAAATCTTAACAATAAAGTATTTGATAAAATAGGTGTTAAAGAATTACAATTTTGATTATTAAGTAGTAGTTATTCTTGTAAACATCAATGGTTTTTGTGGCTTTCAGGTATGGGGCTTGAAGTGGGTGGTAACTTAAAAATGTTGGGACTAAGATTTAGTCCAAGGCATAGGCATTCTAAGAGGTACCTTTATTTTCCTTTTTGCTTTAGCTTCTCTCGTTGCTTGAATTGGGGAACCAAAGCTTCAAACTAGACTAGGCGATAATGTGTTTATAACTAAATACTAGGAGCTGAATAGGTTCATAATTGTGCTTATTCATTGGTTTTGCTTTGAGATTTATGCTTTTGATTGTCGTTTAGATTTATCTGTGTATGTTGCTTTAATGTGTTCTATTTATATGCATGTAACCTTAATCATATGTTGATTTCAATGAAATGCATTCTCTTCTACAAATCATTTCTTTGATTCCTTTTTTTTTTTTTTCTATATCATCATTGAGAGGTTTCAAGTCATGTCGTTATTACAGTTTTTGGGTAGGTAGTGAATTTCTAGAGCATAATGATGCAATTTTCCTAGTTATTGTTCCTGCAGCTCATGTTAGAAAGTAGATTATATTAACAATAATTGATTCATTGTAAAGGTTATGAGGACAACGTCAGATGATTTTTGATGTATTAGCAAGACTTTTTGTCTCACGTACAAGTTATCTAAAATACAAAAATAATTTATTGTTTACAAAAAATCATTCAATAACATAAAAGTTTGTCATGTGTTGTTCTGTCTTGTGATGTGCTGCTCTGTCTTGTGTTGTTCTGTCCAGTAAATACTGTTTAGCAAATCAAACGCACCCTTAGTGTGTCAACGATCGCCATTGTAGAGGGAGTACATGCTATTGGCTTTCCTCGCTCCATCAAGATTAGTTAAAGAGACAATTCAAGAAGTAAAAATATTACAGGTATCATGTTCTTCACCTCAACTTGATCAAGTGCTTTGTACGTATTTCTTTCTTTGCTTGCATTTTCAAGTCCCTATTGTCTAAGAAATTCTTGGTCTATTAAGTTAGTTTAGTTGAAAACATCGTTCTGATTTTATCTAGATGTTTGTCATCCTTTTATTTTATTTAAAAAATTCTTATGTAGTACTTAAGAGTTGAAACCTGCAATAGTGAGAAACTTGAAAAATTGGAGAAGCCAACATAAGTTTAAAAAGACAACGGGGGAAAAGGTGGACTACAAATTTTGCTAAACCGGGTACACTATTTTTTACACTATAAAACCTTTACTTTCTCTAGCAGTGCTTTTTGTTTATTTTGCCAACATTGTTAGTATGATTGTATTAGAATTATAGGGAAAAAAATAGTTGTATTGTTGGATATATTTTAACCGAGGATCAAAATAGATACAAATTTATGGCATGTTTACATATAATGTAATACAGTAGATTTAGTACTTTGTGATTAAAGTATCAATGGGATCATGAGCAGTGGTCTGGCGAGAGCTTAGAGTTAATGTTTCTTCATATTATTATTTTAAGGAACACTTGAAATAATGAACAAAGTTAATGTTTCTTCGAATTCTGAGGGGTTTTCTTATGATTGTTAGTATACGAACTACATACCATAGAATCATACAGTTTTCTCAAAATGAATCAAGAATACTCGATATTGATTTTCGCATTTAATTAAAACCGAAATTTTTTTATCTGTGATTTGGTACAATGTTTCATGAAATTGATTTGGGGGATTTGTCTGTTTTTGTACTGCGATTAAAACAGCATAAAATTTGTTGCTTAACATTGCAAAACGGCTTGTGCGTGTTTGCGTTGAACATTCGTGACCGAGACGCGTGTGTCACACACACACGCTAACCCATAATTATGGGACCCTATTTTTTGGTCTCGACCTCTTTTACTATTCTGGGCTAATTTTTTTAGTTTAAATGAATTAGGGCCAACCTATTTTATTTATAATTCCTTGGTGACTCCTTATTCTTCCATGACAGACTCTTTTTTAGCTTCGTGAAAACTCTGAATGTGACTAACTATGGGGACTGGAAAGATTTTCTCGATCTCTACTTGGTTATTAACAACCTCGATTTAGATTTAAGAACTAAGAAACGTCCTTCCCTTACGAATGAATCTACTGAATCCCATAAGACCGTCTATGGAAAACAAGAAGACTCTAACATGGTGTCTTAAGGTCACACTATCGAGAAGTCTATTGGGCAAATCATCCCACAAAATGACAATGCCAAAAGTTATCTGAAGTATGGTCGTGAGAAGTTCACCCGGTTTGTCAAAGCAAAGAAATGTGAGCATTTGTCATTGTTTGATAAGACAAAGTATGACAGTGTTAGCGGTGTGCGAGAGCATATCATGAAACTTGTGAACTACTACAATAACTTGAAGGATCTTAATGTTGAAATTAGTGAGAGCACCTTGATCTGGAGAGTCCTTGAGTCATATCCTCCTCACTTTGATGTTACGAGGACTTCTTACAATACCTAAAAGGCTGAATGGACTATTGATGAGATGATTGCTATGTTGTATAAAATGCTACGAAGACCTGCAAAACAAAAACAGTGAGATGATCTGAGACGTGCTGAACGCACTGTCCTCAAGGATTTCCCGAAAAGCCGAGGATTCAGAACTGACAAGAAATGTTATGTAACAGGAAGTGTAACCCATAATTATTTGAAAAGTTTCTTTGGTACAATAGAGATTTTATTTTCAGACTTTCTATATGCTTTCTGTATTCCTCAAAGAAGAGTATATAGGCTGTTTTCTAAAATGACCGTTCAACCACAATTAAATTAAAAGATTGTGAAAATAATGACAATTAAGTGGTGGCTTGATTGTTTCCTTATCTTTCTCACTTCAGGCACAAAAATAGGTTTATTATAACAAAGATTACGTTACTATAACAATGAATTTTCATTACCTTTGACTAAGCCAAAAACAACACACTTTAATGCCATAAAGCACTGTTACTCCTAGTCTCTTATTATTAAATAATTGAATTAAATATTTTCTACTAAAATATTTTTCAATTAACAATGAGGGACAAAAATATATTTGAAAACTTTTGAAATATAAATAAAATTTACAACAATCCCCCACATATTTCAAAAGTTTAAAAGAAAATTATGAAAAATAATTTTTGGGTTAACACCTAGATGTGATGCATCAAACTGGTGTAGCAAGCTATATGAACCAGCCCTAGAATGATAAACTTAACACACAGTGGAATTGGTGTAGCAAGCTATATGAACCAAATACACTTGTGTATGTTAGAGGTCTACCATCCGCATCACACCCCCACAATTCTTGCTGTTGGCACTGTGGTGCGCTAATAGGCTGTGCGCGTGCCTGGATTTTTTCATGAGTGCTCTAGAGATTTCGCCAAGATCTCATACAAGCGGCCCCACTTGACACTCACATAGGTGATTTCATCAAGTGTATGCTGCAAATCATAAGAGATGTGAAATTCATTAAAAGCTACATTTTCTTATCCTCTCAATAATGCAGTGTCTAGCACTTCTCACTCACACTGTAGGAAAGAGACGAAAACAAAAATTACTTAGTTAATTTTTGGTGCTAGCAGAACTAACAAGTGACTTGTTTTTACCCATATGAACCTTATTCATGGGATCTCCAATCACAAAGGTTGGGTTCCTATCACTTATTAATTTTGAATGGCTTAAGTCTAATCCCCCTCGATGTGTCACATATTATTTTCCTCCCTAGGGGCTTTATCGGATCCGCTAAACTCATAACTATTGACTAAGACGTCTCTTAATCAATTAATCTCATGTTTACTCAAGTCTCATAAACTCGATATTCATAATAGATTTATACAGGTCTGCTTAGATATTTATTAAGCGACAACACCCCACAATGAGTAAAGTTATTCCTCATTGAGTTCAAATCAAATTAATATCATTGCATTATTTTAATACAATGGCTCATACACTATAAGCAATATTACAATTCACATCATAAGTAATTTGCAGAGACTGAAAAATCTAGTGCCACCACAATGGTAATCTTGATTACCACAATTTTGGATTGTATAACTTATATATTAAGATCAGTAATATACATTTACAGGTCCAACTATGAAAATAAGCTACAACAAATTTTGTGTGAATGGCACTGCTAGCCTTACGGATACACTTGTCCACAAAAAAAAAAATCCAAACCAAAATTAAAGAAAAAGGAATCAACTCTAATATAAGTCAAACTTTGTGATTTGTCTACTTTTAATTATAAGAAGAACATGTACGTTAAATATAGTTTAATGCATCAGACTAAGAGAAGGTAATTGCAAACAAGTAATTTCATTCAATATTCACATAATCTCATACACTTTCTCATTATCAACAATACATTTTCAAACAAGTATAACAGGTTCTCATCTATCTACTAAAACATGCACATTCACAATATGATATTTTAACTATGATATTTGTCACATGAGATGCAACACCTAACTAAATCATGATGACAGTAAATAAAAATGTTGTTGATTTTAGCCCATTACAAGTCTGTTAATCTACATAAATGGTACGGCATACAGACTTGAGTTAACACAACTGAAAAAATTGATTATGTTGCTTACACATTATTATATATAAATACAGGAACTTCATTTTGCAAATAATAGAATTTCTAACACAGCAATATTGTGTGCAGGCTGTACACGGTGCATTGGAGTATTAATGTAACATAATATCATGAATTATTCAACTGAATGAGAATATATATTAAAGTAAATCCAAACCAAAGTAATACATGAAGAAACAAAATTCAATTTAACATAATGAAATGACATGATTGAACAAAGCTTTTCAGCAATATTTATTCTAGGTGCCATACTAATAAGCAAAAGAAAAACATAATCCCTCTATAAGAGGAACCAAATTATGCATAACTTCAGCAATGTTTAGAAGAAAGAGTCCCTGATCACAATAACCTTTCCCCACAAATACATTATTCTTTGTCATAACAATCTTGTCAGACTCAAAGGACACTTTAATCCCACCCTTGCTCAAAAGAGCCACTGAAATTAGATTGGTCCTTATATTAGGCACGTGTAAGACATCACTTAAAGCCAAGGTCTTTCCTGATGTGAGCTTCAACATAACTTTGCCTTTTCCCGAAACAGCAGCAGTTCGAGAGTCACCGAGATAAACTTGTTCCTCTCCATCCCCCACAATAGTGTAGGAGGTGAAGGCATCTTTAGTAGCACATATATGTCGGGTGGCTCCAGAGTCTACCACCCATTTGTTCACATCAGTCACAATGTTTGCTTGAGCAATGACCACAACAATAATGTCATCATCTCCTTCAGCCAAATTAGCTTCAGGAGGATTCTCATTCTTCTTTCGGTGTCTGCTGTTGTACCCTAATTTTGTCCCAAGCTTTTTTCAAAAAAAAAAAAGAGAAAAGTCAAAGTCAACAAAAGTCAACAAAAAGTCAACATTTCATAATCTGAGGACTTCGCAGAGCAAAGTCCCCATCGCTCTGCGAAGTCTGCGATTTTTGCAGATTTTAATTTCTTTGATTTGTTTTCATTATAGTTATTATTATTATCACCTATCATTATTATTATTGCTATTGTTATCAATTGTGGCTGTTTGGATTCAGCCAGGCAAGAAATTGAACATGTGCCATTAAAGCCAAGGTGAGAAGGTTTTTCTTCCAACCAAGCATGTGCCAAGCAAGTTGGCTTGCCCTTGGGAAGCTCTCATCCCTCCCAATTGACCTGCTACTGACCCTAAGCTTGCCAGCCAGCAGCTTGCCTGTTTTTCTTCCTTCTTTCTCCCCCAAAACCAGTCAAACACAGCTGATTTTGCTTGTCCAAATGCTGTTTTGCTGCCCTGTTTCAGCAGCTCTTCCTTCTTCCTCACACCAGCCCACATGTTCCCTTTTGTTTCCCCCAACCTCTGCACCTTACAATGCAAGTTTTTCTTGCTTAACCCCTCAAGATTACAAGGACCAATCCCAAGGGACAACCCAATTGCAAACAGCCCTGCTTTTCACTTTTTCATCATCATTGCTATCCAAAATCAGCTTCATTAATGGCTGGATTTGGCAAAGTCTTGACCAAGATTGCAAGGCAATGTCCCTTCTTCACTTTTGCATTAAATGCAAAGCAAAGTAGCCTGGTTTTAGCCCACAAATCAGCTGGATTCTAGAGATTTTCATCATTGCAATAGATTTGATTTTTGCCTATAAAAGGAATGTTATGCATAAGGATTTCAAACAATTGAAAAATACTTGAAACAGCATTAAATACACAGCAATTACAGAGTTTTCTAGAGCAAAAACATAGTCCTTCCAGCAAGAAAATACTAGTGTTATTATCATCCATTCATCAACATTTCAAACCTTGCAAAACTTCAACCATTCAAGTCCTCTCAATTTCCTTGCAACAAGAGCTTTGGGCTAGGAGTTGGTAAGTCATTCTAACTGGTTTATATTGCATTTACATACTGTTTGCATTTGCTTTTGATTCCAACTTGTTGCAATCTCAGTTTTGCATTTTTAAGTTTTACTAATTTTTGATTAAAAACCCCTTTTGAACTTCAAAGAAATCCCAAGGTTTGCAAAACATTTAAACTGAGTTGTTGCACTCATTTTATTGCTAATTTCAAAAGCTTTTCACTCCTCCTAAAGTTCTGAGGATTGTTCAGAAGTTGCTTCTGAACAGCAGTTCAGAAGCAGCTTCTGAACTCAAAATTTCGCAGAGTTCGCAGTGCGAAGCTCTGGTCGCTTTGCGACCATGACAGAACTCAGAACCTGAGTTCAGGCTTCTAAAAAGCCAATTTTTGGGGTTCTAACCTAAAAACCCAAAACCTAAGAGGATTAAAACCCATTTTGTTCAAAACATAACAAGAGTTTTGCATGATATTGGAAGATTCACAAGTTTGAGCAACACTTTTCGAATAACTTGCGAAACAAGTTACGTTCATTAAACTTTCAAAATCAAACTCGAGCAATAAGCTAAGTTCATTATTTTTCAAAACCAATCTTGAACAGCAACCTTGTTCATGAATTTCAATCAAAACCTGAACTTGAGCCGAACTTGCTCACTTTTCAAAATCAAGCTTAAATTGAGCCAAATTTGTGCATTTTCCAAATTTGTGGAAAACATGTTCATTTTCATGACTTGTGCATCTTTTACTCATTCGAAACAAATTTGTTCATAGGTTGCAACAACTAATTTGAACATTAAAACTTTTATAGAGTTTCAACAACCAAGTGTTTTGATAACTTTGGGATTTCTTAAATTTCAAACAAAACTTGAATGAAAAAGGAATGGTTTGACGTATGTCTCTCCATTTCCCCGATTGAACGAATGCTTGACGTATGTCTCGTTGTTCGGACAATCGTCATTCTATTTTCAACGCATCCAACCACACTTAACCAATTCTTGGCCCTTTGTGGTCAATTTGAACCCTTTGGTCCCCCTGTGACCATTTGATTCAATGTTCGACTCCGTTGAGTCACTTTGGTCAATGTTCGACTCCGTTGAGTCCATTGAACCTTTTCTTGATCCCGTTGGATCAATCGAACCTTTTCTCGACTCGGTTGAGTCACTTTGGTCAATGTTCGACTCCGTTGAGTCCATTGAACCTTTTCTTGATCCCGTTGGATCAATCGAACCTTTTCTCGACTCGGTTGAGTCATTTTGGTCAATGTTTGACTCCGTCGAGTCCATTGAACCCTTTCTTGATCCCGTTGGATCAATCGAACCTTTTCTCGACTCGGTTGAGTCGCTTTGGTCAATGTTCGACTCCGTTGAGTCCATTGAACCCTTTCTTGATCCCGTCGGATCAATTGAACCCTTTCTCGACTCGGTTGAGTCATTTTAATCTTTTTTTGGTCCCCTCGCGGCCAATTCAAACCCTTTTTCCCCAACGGACATGTTTTATCTATTCTAGCGCGATTCGAAACAAACGCTTAAGCCTCCCATGCGCGAGCACACAAGCTATGTTTAATCGCAAGAATACGATCAAAACATCGTTCTTTAAAAATAACCAACACAATAAACTTTTTTCTAGCAAAGAACTACGTAGCTTTGAATTCTCCATCGCACCGGGAGATACGTAGGAGCAAGATCATCATCTTGTCAAGCACAATAATAAAAAATAACTTTTTTCCCTTTCATCATATTTTCTTTTTCCCTTTTACATATTCAAGCATGCAAGCAAAACTTTAAAAACATTCTAGCCTTAGCTAACTAGGAGGTTCCCGTTGAGTACAACGGACGTGAGGGGTGCTAATACCTTCCCCTTGCGTAATCGACTCCCGAACCCGGTAATGGTTGCGATGACCATCCTTTCCTCATCGTCAAGGGTTTTATTATCGTTTCCCTTCAAAATAAAAAAACTTAAGGGTTTATCAACGTTCCCTTTAAACAAAAACTTTGGTGGCGACTTCACATAACCTTTCGAACGTTTATACACGTCTCGAGGTTTGCGTTTTTTTTTACGAGAGCGCACAGCTGCACTGAGGTGCATAATGACCTTTCTTACCACATACATAACAGTGTCCTTCTTTTTTGAAAGTGGGATTAGAAACACGAGGAACATAATTATTTTTATTGTGACCAGGTTTATGATTAGGTTTGTTATCATACCTTCTTTTATGATTAGTGTTGTTCTGGACCAGATTTGCCTGGGAAGCTAATGCCTTTGCCTTTGCAGCCAGGCTCTCCTTTCGGTTGGTATCCTCAATGATGATGTGTGTGATGAGATCTGCCAACGGCAACTGCTTCTGCTTGTGTTTCAGCTGATTCTTGTAGTTATTCCATGATTCAGGCAATTTTTCAATGAGAATTCCAGCAACGAACTCGTCCGGAAGAGGAATATTTTCAGCCTTTAATTCTTCAAGCAGCTTGTGATGTTCATTGATATGATCCTTAATATCTTTCTCTTCAGACATTGTCCAACGGTAGTAGTTGCCTATGACGAAGTTTTTCTTTCCAGCATTTTCAGCAGTGTATTTTAGAAGCATTGAATCCCATATTTCCTTCGATTCCTTGTACGAGCAGTAGACATCGAATAACTCGTTAGATAAGGTACTCATAATGGTGTAACGGCATACCTTATCTGCATGAGTCCATGTGTCGACTTCTTTCGGTGTTGATGAAGACGGTGGCTTTGAGTTAGTGAGGGCTAAAGCGACACCATGTAAGTCGAGTGTTGAGCTGACGCGCTCCTGCCACCTTCGAAAATTCTGACCAGCAAGGACTTCAATCTTTCAAAGCGGGTGAACAATTCACCAACATAATTCAGATAATTTTTGACATTGTAATTTTGTGGGATGCTTGCCTATTGGACTTCTCCATAGTGTAAGCTATGACCTTAAGACACTTTGTTAGATGCTTCCCATTTTCTATAGAGGGTCTTATGGGATTCAGTAGACTCATTGGTAAGGGAAGTAGGCTTCTCAGTTTTTAAAACTAAATCGAGGTTGTTAATGTTGTTCCTAATCCCAGTAATCATTTATCTCACATATTAGCATGTTAGTTTAATTTCAATTTGTTTAGAATCTTGTTTCTGCTCAGATTCTTTTTTCTATTTGACTAATAAGAAACACCTTTTTCTCTTGTTTTTGCAGATTGTTGAAAAGATACATGTTAAAACATATGCTTTGTGAAAGAGTTCCACGAAGCTACTAGTCTGTTATTTGTGAATTGGTGACTGTTGTACCACATACAATAGGACGACTGAAATTATACCCTTAACCATCTTTCTAGAAAATAAGTTTATAAAAAATATACTGCAATTATTGTGGCTTTCAATGTCTTCCCTTTTGTAAAAGATTTTTTTTTTCTAGTTTGTTTGCCAAGTATTACAACAGAAACTTAATATTTGAATTCTTGTGCCATTTTTCTCTTCCTAATTTTTTATTATGTGGATGAATAAAATGGACCACTATATAAATATGTGTCGGCCTTTTTTAATAAAAAAAATGGTATAATCAAAGACAATCATAATGTAAACGTTTGTTTATACTGTAGATGATATAATTATGGAAATGACCTTATTCACTCACTAAATCATAATGTGACCCCCTTAAAAAGAAAATCATAGTGTGACAGTTACCTCAAAAACAGGGAAAGTAATGTTCCCGTACCACAATGCACCTACTCAACTTAACATCAACCCTACCATCATAATTACACATAAAGTGATAGCTCAAAACTTCAACCTCGTTCTTCCTGTGAACTTAAGATGACTATGACTTACTCATTTATGCTCTCAAAATTTACATGACTTGCTAGCCACAACCTTCTCATCCTTTGGTTTCTTCATAGTACATTTCCTCTTGTGCCTTTTTTAGTCTAACGAGATAGCATACTTACATAGTTTCTGTTTTTACTACCATCGAATGGAAATCGGGTATGTTGTTAGTAGTATGTGTGTAGCATTGCATTTTTTTTAATTATTATGTAGTTATGCTAAAATCAGATGTTTAAATGCAGTTATAAAATGACGGGCTTATTAAAAAATGGAACCTTGATTTTGTATATGTTAATGCTCCTTTTGTTAAGAACCTGCCAAGCCAAAGATCAACATATTCAGCATATATATCCTGGATTCAGTGCATCTCGATTGGATTGGAACGACAATAACGGTTTCTTCTTACTATCCAACAACTCAGCTTTTGCTTTTGGATTCTTTACAACTCTTGATGTTTCGTTGTTTGTTTTAGTAGTCATTCATTTGAGTAGCTACAAAGTTGTTTGGACTGCAAATAGGGGCTTGCTTGTTAAAAACTCTGACAAATTTGTGTTTAACCATAGTGGAAATGTTTATTTGGAAAGCGGAAACGGTTTTGTTTGGGAAACAAACACAGCAGGACAAAAAGTGAGGGACATGGAATTGCTAGATTCAGGAAATTTGGTTTTGTTTGGTGAAAATGGAAAAACTATTTGGCAAAGTTTTAGCCATCCCACTGATACCCTTTTGCCTGGTCAATCCTTTGTTGAAGGAATGAGTCTTAAAAGTTTCCCGAATCGAATGAACTTGTTTCATTTTCTTGGTTATATAGAAGGTGATTTGGTTCTCTATGCAGGTTTTGAAACTACACAATTGTATTGGTCTTTAATGGGAGAAGTAAGTAATAGAACTCGAAAAAATGTAATAGGTAAGACTAATAAGGTTCACTATGCTTCTTTGGTTTCTAATTCATGGAACTTCTATGATAAAAATGGAACTTTGGTTTGGAAAATTGTATTTTCTGATCATTCAGATCCCAAGTCATTCTATGCTGCTATTTTGGATCCAAATGGTGCAATCTCTTTTTATGATCTTAACAAAGGAAAGTCTAGTAATCCTGAGGTACTTAAATTACCACAAGACCCTTGTGGAATTCCTGAGCCTTGTGATCCTTACTATGTTTGTTTCTTTGAGAATTGGTGTGAATGTCCTTCCCTTCTTCGATCGCGTTTCAATTGCAAACCTCCTAACATCTCAGCATGTTCTCCTAGGAGTTCAACAGAACTTCTTTATGTTGGTGAAGCTCTTGATTATTTTGCACTTAAGTATGATGCACCTGTTTTGAAATCAACCTTGAATTCATGCAAAGATGCTTGTGTAAGAAACTGTTCTTGCCTTGTTCTTTTCTATGAAAACAGTACTGGTAGATGCTTTCATTTTGATCAGACCGGGAGCTTCCAACGGTTTAAAGGGAGCAGTGGTGGTTATGTTTCATATATGAAGGTTTCAACTGATAGTGGTGGCAATGATGGCAACAGTAGTGGAAAGAAGAACATGCTGCTAGTTTTTGTTGTAGTGATTCTCACAGTTCTTGTTATAGCTGGTCTTATAACTGGATTTTGGTGCTTCAAGAAGAAGAAAAGTTTTGATGAGTATCCTCAAGAAACTTTAGAGGAAGATGATTTCTTTGATGGTCTCTCTAATATGCCGGCACGTTTTACCTATAGTGCACTTGCTAGAGCAACTAAGGACTTCTCAGCGAAAATCGGTGAAGGAGGATTCGGCTCAGTGTATTTAGGATTACTTGAAGATGACACACAATTGGCAGTGAAAAAATTGGAAGGAGTTGGACAAGGAGCAAAAGAGTTCAAAGCAGAAGTATCCATAATTGGAAGTATTCACCATGTTCATCTTGTCAAGCTTAAAGGGTTTTGTGCCGAAGGTCCTCATCGCCTTCTTGTGTATGAATATATGGCAAGAGGGTCTTTGGATAAATGGATCTTCAAAAACAGTGAAAACACTTTGTTGTTGACTTGGGAAACAAGGTACAATATTGCAATAGGAACTGCTAAGGGATTGGCCTATCTTCATGAGGAGTGTGAAGTGAGGATCATACACTGTGATATCAAACCACAAAATGTTCTTCTTGATGATAATTTCATGGCTAAGGTTTCGGATTTCGGATTGGCAAAGCTAATGAGCAGAGAACAAAGCCATGTATTCACAACTCTTAGGGGAACAAGAGGGTATTTAGCTCCAGAATGGATAACTAACTACGCGATTTCGGAGAAGAGTGATGTGTTCAGCTATGGAATGCTTTTGCTTGAGATTGTGGGAGGAAGAAAAAACTATGATCAATGGGAAGGAGCTGAGAAAGCACATTTTCCTTCTTATGTATCAAGAATGATGGAGGAAGGAAAAATAAGAGAAGTTATTGACCAAAAGATAGATATTGATGAGAAAGATGAAAGTGTTGTGACTGCTCTTAAAGTTGCTCTTTGGTGTATTCAAGATGATATGAATTTGAGACCTTCCATGAGTAAAGTTGTTCAAATGCTTGAAGGTTTGTGTCTTGTAACTGATCCACCTTCTTTATTACAATCAAGTACTTATTCAGCTTACATGAAAATGAGTAGTGGAGAAGCTAATTCATCAGGACAAGCTAGTTTTTATAGTAATGTGCCCTTGTCTTGTGTTCAATTATCAGGACCAAGATAAAATATGCATTGCACTGTGTGTTTGAGATTTGTTAGAACTAGTTGAATATTGTTTAAAGTAGTTACAAGCTAGTTATGATTAGTTTTCATTTGGTTATATTTGTTACTTTATGATCACTATTTAAAGTTATCATATTTTGTAATCAATCTTCTTCGTTCTACCAATTTTTGAATTAATATTTCTCTTAATTTAATTTTCTTTTTATTAGGCTCTACCATGCTTCTCAACACTTTGTTTGGATTTAAACCACTGTGAAGTTAATATGAGTTATTGAAATGAAATACAACTTTTTTTCTGTTATGTTCTGACTTGTGAATGATTGCCATGTGATTTTCTATCCTTGAAAAAAATTGTTATTGGTCCTTTATCATGGATGTAGGTGATAAAAAACAACATAAAAGATCATTGAGATCAATTTTGATATATTTATATTATGTGTAATTAGAATTTAGAATCTAAATAAAAATAACATTATATTAGTCGAGAAGCAGACTTATTCTCTACCAAAAAAATTCATACATTTTCAAAAGATACAACAGTGGAATTCTCACTAGCTTACAATACTACATTCTCTTATTTATTGCACAACATAAGCTATATATTTAAAGTCACCTCTACTAAATCAACCATAATCAACACCCATTTCCAAGGGATGAAAAGGACATGCAATGAGTGATTGTTTTTTAGCCTATAAGTGTCATTTGTCTAATAAGATAACCAACTTCACTCAGAAGAAGCAGAGAGGTTAGATTTTAGAGGCTGCAGTGCAGTGACATGAGAACGACCATTAGCTCCTAGAAAAAGATCAGGTGAATATGTATGGCTCTTATCAGTTTTATGTTGGCAGTCATTATCTTTATCTTCATCTTCTTCAGCATCCCATAGGAATTTTGCATATGAAGCCAGGACATAGCTGATGTGATAATGATATGAATTTACACATTAGTTTTTATATATAACATTCAATAAAAATCAGGCCACAGACAAACCCTTGTTATTTTTTTGGAAGGAAAAAAAAGCCAGAAAATAAAAAAAGCAAAACGCCTAAAGAATTTTTCTTGGACGATAGATAATTTTTTTTCTTGCAACAGTCAATGTTAGTAATTAGTTGTTAGAATAGTCCACTAGGATTTGAATTTAGGTCCTCCAACTTTTTTGACGTTACCGCAAACCAATTGAGCTATTCATTCTCAATGATAGATAATCTAATTATCACATCACATTTTGCTAATGACTAGAGCTTCCTTTGTTCCTGATAGTTGGTCTTTTAAGTGTGGACACTTAGAAACAATCAAATTTAAATATATAGATATAGACCTATTTTTGATAGGATTTTTTTTTACCCTTGTTGTTCAGATTCACAATTTTAATCTCAAATTACTCTTAATCTTAAATCATCATAATATTAATTAACTTCCTCTTTCGTTATTTTTAATCTCAAATTTTCATAGTGTTCATTACTCTTAGTCTTAAATCATCATAATATTATGAAACAAAAAAAATCATCATAATATTAATTAACTTCCTCTTTCGTTATTTTCATAGTGTTCATTACTCTTGATCTTAAATCATCATAATATTAATCAACTTCCTCTTTCGTTATTTGTGTCAAATTATTTGTTCGCCCATTTTTAATGCAATACACCTAATAAACAATTTTTGTTGTTGTTGTTGTTATATTATAGTAGGTACGAAGTTTCCATTGTTTATAAGTGATTAGTCTTCGTCGAAGAACTTGTAGAAAACACAAGATGAATTCTCTCCTCCCAATCAATTTTATTTTCATACACAAGAGTAGGGATCAAACCATAAACCACTTTAAACCAATTTATTGTTGTTAACGTAAATTTATTTATTTTATATTATTTTAGATTTTGTAGTGAATAAAGGAAGAATTAATTTTAAACAAATAAATTTTTGCAGCAAAAACTGAAAACCTAAAAGACCAAGCGCTAGGGAGCAGAGCGAATAGTAACACATTAACAAGCCTAGTTAGAAACTATAATGTGGTGAACAAAATCTTAATATTAGACTTTTTGATGGCGTGTTTTTGGTATCTTTTGACACATGTCAACTCAAAACACAAGCCAACTATTAATCATACTTCTCAAAGATTCTCTTTTTTAACTACTTTTGGCTCAAAACACAAACAATACACTAGGCAGAAATTTTAAATCCTCACTAAAAAACAAGACAAAATGCTATCACTGTTTGTACTTTTCAAAAGCTCAAACCACTCACACATATTTCTCTCCAATTCAAATTTGTTCCCTCAAAGCTTAAACCCCTCTCTCTCTCACCCATTTCTCTTTTCGTTTTCTTTTCTTTTCCTCTTTCACTATTTCTTCTTCACTACAGAGTTCTTCACTCTTCTTCCTTTTTCGTCCATTTTTTTTTGTTCTAGCACTGCACAAGACTTTTATGTCATTCCTTTACTCTCACGTTTCACCATTAAATCAATAAACTCTAACTTTACTATAACCACTGTTGTTGCAGATTTGGAGTTTAGCAACAGTATCAAGGATGAAATCATCATTTCTTCTACCATCAAAATTCATTCAAGAACAATTATCCCCTCATTTATCTCCTCATCACTCCAACGTGCTCTATATAAGGCAATGCAGGAAGCTCTAATCCCCTTTTATACATAGTGTTGTTATTTTTGCATTTCTTTATAAATGTTTTAGTTTCTTTTCCTCATTGAATCAAGTTTGGATATTTTTAATTTTATTTCATTATTTTTCTCTAATAATTTTTTTTTAGGTGATGTAGATTTGTGCTTGCTGACTTGAACCAACATGGTAGCTAATATTCTATATTCTATAAAGGTAAAATAATTAATTTTTATAATGATTCTAAATTTAAGCATATTAGCATCAGTGTAACATGTGTTTGGTCTTTGTATTTGTGTTTCTTACATTGATTCCTTCTACTGATTCCTTTTTATACATAACTCCATTTGATTGTTAATATTTGCAGGAGCTATTTATACCAAAAAGACAAACAGCAAATTCTTTGCTTGTGAGGTATTTCATTTTCACATAATTTCTAATCTCAGATTTTGATTAGAAATTTGAATTGGTGACATTCTCTAATAATAAGCTTTTTATTGTTGTATGAATGATTCGAGATGATTATAATGATGATTAAGCTTTCTATTCTTCTTCATTTGTTTGATTTGGTTCTGCTACCAATCCCATTGATACTATCTTGCTTTGTAATTTTTCAGGTAGTTGACACCAATCCAACCAAAGGTATTTTTCCTTGAATAAATGTGAATATGCTTGATTGATCTTTTATAATATAGAAATTATTAGTAGCATATATGCTTGAACTCCATGTTTGGAATGATAAATTATGTGTAAAAATGATAAAATATATTTTATGTTTGAAACATGAGCCTTTTGTCATAGTGACCATATTTTAGTAAACGAGCATTTTATCACAATGAATTTATATCAGATAGTTTTACTTTGTCTCATACAGTATGGTAAATTTTATACTGGATAATTAGTCTTCATAATCCAAAAGAAATAGATTAAAAAGGAAGAGATTGTACACTAAGAGGGTCTGATTACATTTGACTTTCAACCCAAACTATGTTACCCAATATATAATCAATTTGACTTAACTAGAGAGCATCTTCTCCATATTTGAGCTATGCTACTTTTTTCAGGAATCTTTATGCATACACTCCTTCAAAGTTGTACAACAAAAACAGGTTGTATGATTCCTCAATCTTACCTATTTTTTTGTGAAAGATTCCTCACCTCCACAATTCAAATTCAAATTCGCCACACTCTTTTGTTGACATTTAACTGTTGTTTTATTCACTATAATTGAAGGACATTTTGATCTATAGCCATATTCTGTTTCTTCATTTCCTTTCAGGACAATCATTGAAGTACATTTTGACCCACTACTAATATTAAAACAACAGTTATAGTGAATAAAACAAAAACTCAAGAGGATTACTTAGAGTTAAATGTACTTCAATTAAAGTTCATAACTCAATTACGACCTATGAAGCCCGGATACGGATACGGGTGCGGGTACGATACGATACGGGTACGTGGATACGCGGAATTTTTTAAATTTAGGATATGATACGGCTAAGATACGTTAACAAAATTTTTATACTAAAACTTATATGTGTGTAAAATACTTAAAGAAAATAAGCATTGATTACCCTTCATTATTATATGTATGTAAAGTTTTCTTATAAACCATATTATATATAATTTAAGTGGTTCATCGAGAAACAATTCTACTGATGCATATCTAAAATTGAATCATATACATCTCTACTGAATTTTTACAACATTGTCTCACTTATTTACCTTTCATCTTTTCTAGGATACGTATCTGCGAAGTATCTTATAAGTATCATAGTGTATCTATGAAGTATCCTATAAGTATCAGATAAAATATTTTTTAAAAATTAAAATAATTAATTCCGATACTTTGTGGGTACGTATCCGCGAGTATCCGTGGAGTATCGGTATCCGATACGTATCTGATACGGGTACGTCTCCGTTTTGGAGTATCCGGGCTTCATAGATTACGACTAATTGAGTTTTCAAAGACATCATTTATTTATTTATGAAGGACAAAGTTCAAGAGGATTGCTTATTTACACATTTTAAGATTGTTTGAGCATGCCTTTTATTAGAATAGATTTGCTTTGGTGTTTTCATAGTTGTGTAGACCTCAATCTCACTATTTTTTCTGATGATAAGTTAGTGCATGTGTGGTCCAACAAAAGATACTCTCCTTTACCACACTGAGATGTGCATGTTGGCTTCTTTATCGTTTGCTAGGCGTTTGGACAAGCACATTGCAACTAAGAGGGAGCATCACTATATCATTGCGATACATCCATTTTTTTTTTTCAGTTTTAGAACAACATTAGTTGAGAGTTTATTTATTATGGTATGGAGACATTATTGTCATTATTATTTTTGTAGTGTCGATAAATTTCATGTAGAGCTCCTATATGGTGAATAAAGATTACAATGTGTTCAATTTTTTTAAAAAAAATTCTAAATATAATCCAATCATTTTTTCTTTATATGTGACTATTAAATGTGTGAAGACTTTATATAGATTTTACATGTGGTTAGACGGAGTTCAAGAGATCTATCATTAATATAACAGTTACCTCCACAAATTTTTTGAAGACTTGCAAACTACCAAAGTTGACAAAAAAACATGCAGAGTAAATCATATGATATGATGAAATCCACAAATAAAAAATATATAATGAAATCCACTGTGTACTCACACAAAAAGACAATTATAAAACAAATGAAGTTCCTTGACATTTTTTTTTTGTAATAAAAAACTCCTTGGCATGTTAATAGTATGGTTCACTCTTTCCACATAACACTATCAACACTTATGCCTTATGTAGCAGAAAAATAATGGTATAGTTTTAGAAGATTAACAGATGACCCAAACTCTTTTTTATCATGGAAAACGAAATTGTTCTGCCTCTTTTCATTACACTGACAACAAATACATTAATTCAATATATATATATATATATATATATATATATATATTGGTTTAGATATCATATAAAATTTTCTTCAAAAAAAAATCCTATAGAATTTTATGTAGTCTTTGTGATGCTTTTAAAAACACGGGGGGCTATATGATATATTTTATAATGCAATACCATTAATTATTATATGTTTTTTAAGGTATTTATATTTTAATCCATTTTAAAAAAATATAATTATGTTTTATATTAGGTGCAACAAACTATATGTATAATTAATGATATATGTATCTATAGTTAATTTTCTTCCCGTGCGTTGCTCGGGTGTAAATACTAGTATGTTACAAAAGGAACAAAAGATGCATCTAGTTATATTTAGATAAATGACTTTTAAACATCAAAATCTTGATCCCCTGTATCATTTGGTTTATATTTTCATTTTTTAAATGTGTAAATTATAGAAGATAAAAAGGAAAAGAAAAAGATATATAAACATCTAACATGTCACATATAATGTCTCTAGTTGATGTTGAAACAATAAAGTTGATACATAAATTAGGAGAATGTATACATAGAGGAAAAGACATAATTCACATAGATTTAAGATTTATCTTACCAATCATCTGGATCACTTTTAACAGCTCTATCAAAATAGCTTTCAGCTCGATCAGCATTCTTCTCTGTTTGCCATATCAAATCAGCATAGAGAGATAAAGCATCAGCATCACTAGGGCTAGCTAAAATGGCTCTTTCAACATACTCCTCTGCTTTACCATAATCTCCACGAACCTATTTTTCAAATTGAACATCAATTTATTCATGTTGCAAAGTGCAAATCATATATTTTAATCATAATACACCATACCATACTTTTCATTACATTTTAATTTCTCAATATGATGATCCAATTACAAAATTTTCTACATAGCTTAATCTTCATTTTTTCTTTTTTAACAGCAAATGAATATTTATTAGAAATAAGGGATAAAAGTACAATTAGTACTTAACCCACAATCACAGGTTTAAGTATTTGATCTGACAAATTAGACTTAAATTTTTTGTTCATATTTTTTTAATTCAGATTACATGTAGTCGGTATATTGATGATTGTTTGGATCTAGATCAAACGATCCAAATTTCCAGCTCAATATTTTAATGTTTAAAAACATCAAGTTATGTGTTGAAATATGGAACCATAATATCTCGATCAAGCTCAAGTAGTGAATCACTCTTACTCAAATAAACCAAATTAATTACCTCCTTCAAAAACTTAGCATAATTTCCAAGTAAAAGAGAATTATTTGGGTTTGCTTCAATCATATTCTGGTAATAAGCATCAGTTTCATCTCTACCATAATTATTTTCCCATCCATTTCCACCACCATTAATCCTGCCATCACCACATCCCATACCACCACCCATTACTAAAGTCTGCAACTTTCCAACTTTCTTACCACCCTCTTCATGATCTAATACTTGATTATCTAAACTAGAACTTGGAACCAGTTCTCTTACTGAAGGTGTTGTTTTTTTCTTGTAAAATTTTTGTTCTGTTTCTTCTGCCACCATACTGTGATCATGATGATTGATGGGAAGGTTTTTCTTATTCTTTGAAAGGGTTTGAGTTTGAAGGTTTTTCTTAGACATGTTATGTCTTGGACTTGAGAGTGTTCTACGAAGGTGGTGATTGAGTTCTTGTTCATCCATTGAATGGGGAAGGAAAGAACTTGGAATTGGTGCACTATAGCTTCTTAGTAACATTTTTTTAAGAGTGTATATGATTCTAAGAAATAAATGGTGGTTGGAAGTTGAAAGAAGCGGTAAGCTAGGGAGGGAAAAGTGTAGAGTGTTGAAGTAAGAAAGATGATAGAATATACTAGAAAGACAAGAGAAAAAGAGTGTGATATAGAGAGGGAATGAATGAAAGAAGAGAAGAAAAGAGAAGCTACCTTTATTGAGACATTGAGAAATGAGAACTATAGAAAGAGATATACGTGACTAATTTTTTTTATTCATGAAGTGGTGTATATATGTCGGCATTAGATCATGAAAATGCAAGCTCATGATTAAGACATACTATGATAGAATTAATGAATACCCCCACTCTATTTGGATTTGGTGCATAATTTAAGTCATGTAGTTTTCAATCCCAACCATCTAATCTTAACTTAATGGTTGAAACTGTTTTAAATTATTTTTTATGTTAGTGGGTGGACTCAAAACATCTTAAATATGGGAAATTTGAGTTTCAAACTCCATCCTCTGTATTTTATTGTTGTAATAGCTAATAAGTTGTTATTATTAGTAATAGAGGGCATTTTATTATTGTATAATATAATAAGAACTAATGTTAATATGTAAGATCAAAAGCTACAGATAAATGTGTGTTTTTATTTCCATCGAAAATTCAGATCCCTTACTAAATTCTTAATCATTGGTTAATCATATTGTCGTAAACTAGTAATTTCTGTTAGACTCAATCCGCGCTTATACTTTAAATGATTACTCCTAATAACCAGCAATCTTTAGTATTTTAGAGCGGTTTACAATTTTAATTTAGATTGGTTTTGATATCAACATGTTACACTACTCTTTTATGTTAATTAGTACTATGATATCAACATGTTACACCCTACTCTTTTATTTTAGTTAGTACTATAAAACAAACGAGATATTTTGAAACAAACTTCAAATTCGAAGTGTACCAGCACTTGTACTGGTCAAATTTTAATGCAGATATAAGATATTTACTTCACTTATCCTAGGTATCCTATGTATTGTGGTTTTTGCGGGCATAAATCATTTGCCAAATTTGACATTATTGGATGGGTTGGTGGGCAAAATTGACGGTCCAAAATTAGTTTTGCATGCGACATCACCATCTTGGCTTATCTTTCCAAAAAAAAATAATCACCATCTTGGCTTTTGCCAATAGAAAATAACTATGCGTCAACACCTGTTTGGTTGAACTAGTTGCATCCTTTGTTGTTATACGGCATTGCCTTATAATTAGTCATTTTTATAACACAACTTTAGTCACTATGGTTAATAGACTTACTAGATATTTTAAGTCAAGATAAGATATGGGTGAAGTATAGTTATCACTTAGCATAGATAATTTGAGTCTAGATATGCATAAATCTTATTGATATCTTTTCACTGCCCACTAGCTAGGCGTGAATTAAACAATCCAATCATACTCATAAATACTGTTTTTTTCTAATAAATAATGTTATTTGTACGAATTTTGTCTCATGACCCCAAGATAATCATAATTAAACTTAGGGTTGAGGACTCATAATTGTTTCGAGCAATGTTATTCGAACATTTAAAATTTGATAACGCATTTGACACAGTGTAAAATATATCACTTATATAAATTGAAATTGCATATAGATTGTATAAATATGTTGTTGGACAACTATTAAGTTGTCCAAATAACATTTTCCATTCCTTATCACCCGTCTCATTCTCCTCATTTTTCCATTATATAGTTATAACATTTCTCGGTTACTTTTTTTTTAACTTTTCTTTATCATTTTACATCATTAATCTCATTATTAAGGTGTTTTGTATTGCGTTTAGACTCAATCTACAAGGAATCTATGAATTACGTCGGATTACTAGTAACATAATAACTGTCTCGTAACCTAACTTTCTTACACGTCATCTGTTGAGGCAAAATCCCTAATTGATTTTAAAGGTAACAAACCCTAAATTATTAAAGGATTAATGAACTTTGATTAGTTTCTTGGTATTTAATTTGTGTTCATGAGTGTTTAATTAAGACAGGAACAAAGTATGAACCATACCAAGATACAAGGAATCAAATATCATTAAGAAGAAAGAACTCAGTCAGAGTTTAGAAAGTTGAACAAGAGTTCAGAAGGTTGGACAGAGTTCAGAAAGTTAATGTCATGATCATCAAGAACAAGCCCAGAAATTCATGAACATATGCATGAACATTCAAGGCTCACGTCACATAAATGAGATGCCCAGAAATTACAATAACTTGGATCAATCAAGAAGTTACGGCATCTATTTGGAATAAAGGCAAAAAGCATATTCATTGTTCATTGAAGACTTATGAACAATTGAAGTACAAAACATTAAGAATATTCCTCTTGGAATATCATCCTAGATGTTGTACATACTGCACTTCATTGATGTTTTACTATTAGGATTTGATTACATCAAATGGAAGTCTTACAAATCATCCTAAGTAAAACAAAAGAACATTCTGAAGTTCAGAAAGTTCAATACAGCGCATGCTTTAATTCTGATAGCACAGTAAAGTGGTTGGCAAAGTGAAGCAAAAGCAAGATAGCAATCTCAAAGTCATAATCCATGAGATTTCGACACCTAAGGGATTTGGTACTGTACAAGACCAGCAAAATCCCCTAAAGGATGGGCATGAAGTGACAGTTCCACTTTCCTCTCTTCTGCACACAATCCAAGACAAATCTGCAAAGCTTTTGGCTCAGGAACATTCTGAAGTATGCACGCATAACAAAAGTTCATCAACAACTCAGATCTTCATGTGACATTCATAGGAATCACCCAAAAATTCATCTGGCATTCATCCATATGAACCCAGGAACATTCTGAAGTTCACAACTGATGAATGTATGAACATTCTGAAGTATTCTGATGAACCCAGGAACATTCTGAAGTACAAGACTCTCAACCAAAAGTTGCTAAGTCACTAGGACACGTGGCACAAGACCATTGGATACCTCTTAACGGCTACAAGAAGTCAAGAAGCTCTATAAAATGGATTGAAGGCTTTCATTCATAACACACAGCTTAAAAGCATAATTAAACATCTTACAAAAAGAGTTTAAAGCTTCATAGTAGGGATGACAATTGGACCCAGTCCCGATGGGCACCCGCAAAAAATACCCGCAATGGGTAGGGTAAAACTTCGTTTTCATGGGTTCGGGTTTGAGTCTGGGTAATTACCCGCAAATTCAAATGGGTATGGGTATGGGCACGGGTAAGGGTACTATATTGCCCAGCCCCGCAACCCGCATATACATATTTATATAATATGATAAATAATTTATTTATTTTTGGTGAATAATTAATTAATTTATTTAGTTATTTAAGACTAAACTTAAACCTAAAAACTACTTAATTAAGTAACCGCTCCATCGTATTGGTGTAAAATTTTGTAGAGATATTTTGGATGTTTTTATTTGGCTAAATACTACGATTCGTACTATTTTATGAGTTGATTTGAAAACTTTTGGACCATAGTTTTATTTCAATTGTGAAATTTTTAGTGTCTTTTCATAATTAAAGTGCGGGTAATGGGTGCGGGTATGGGCACTTAGGTACCCATAGGGTATGGGAAAAGGGCACTAAAATTGTTGTCCACGAGGGTACGAGTATTTTTTTACAGACGCGGATATGGGGAAGGACATTGTAGTACCCTACCCATAGGGTACCCATTGCCATCCCTACTTCATAGCAAATTGATTTCACAATCAAACTCTAAAGATTATTAAAATCTCCAAGAGTGTGAATCAATCTCAAATTATCTTTTCAAAGATAATCATTCTCTCCCCCCTCTCTTCTGATTGTCTTCATCTTAATCTCATTTCTTCAAATATCCAATCAATTGTAAAGAGAAAATCTCATCTAGTTTTAAGGGTATTAAAGTCTAGGTTGAGTAACATAGTGCAAAGTCTGGTGTGACTTAGTACAGAAAGTTGAGAGCCTGCCGAGGCTTAGAGAATACAGGTTGTAATCGTTCCAAGTGAACAAGATTGTAAGGTGCAGGATTTGAGAGGGTATCTCAAGCATCATAGTGGAAAACTCTCACAAGATTGTGAGGAGTGGACTAACCCACATTGGGTGAACCACTATAAAATTTTGTGTGTCCTTCTTCTCTCTCTATACTCTTTAGATTACTGCATACACAATACACACATAATACTTAACTTCAATATTTTATTCTGCAACTAATACTTCAGACCGTTCTGAAGTCTGTTTAACTTTATTCTTTCAAGCATCAACTTGAAAAATATTTTTAAGTACATGATTAAATTTTAAAAAGGATCACAATTCAAAACTTTTTTTTTGTGACTGTATTATCTCCTTCTACTTCATCATCTATAAAAGGTCAATAATCCTTGGTGAAATGTATATTCTCAATTATGGTAAAACTTCTAAGCTCTCTTAAAACTTTCATTGACTTGAGCAACGTCGTCATCTGTGCACATCCAATCAACTTCGGCCGTCGTCTTTTCGGTTTATTCGGGATCAAAAGAAAAACATAGAAACATGTGACAGGAAATTAAATAGACAGTAGTGGCTGTGGTATGTTATCCAACTAATTAGAGATGAAAAAAAGCATGATAGGGAGGTCAGAATCGAAATGAAGAAAAATATGAACAGCGATGACTAGAATTATTAATCCGATACATGAAGATATTTGATGCTTTTACTACTATTGTGACCCATCTTCCAAATTTTGTGGTGATATAATTCAATTCCTTCTCCTTGTCTAAGGGTGAACAGTTGGTAAACAACAAAAATGTCGCATTCAGTAATATTTGATGCTGTCGCGGTGATTTTTGGATATCAAGCTATTAATTAGCGTTGACTCGTAATTTTAAGTTCACCACCGATCTTTTATTTTTCCGAGGAAAAGGGAGAAAGTTCGAAAAACCCTATTTTTAGAGATCAAAGGTCCGGGGGTTGGTTACGCAAAGGGAAAGTATTAGCACCCTAAACGTCTATAGTACTCTATAGGAACCTCTTGTTTTTATTTATCTTTATGCTAGATTGATTATTTGTTTGTAAATAAATGCTTAAGTGTGAAAAGATTAAAGAGATGAAAATGAAAGAAAGGAAAATGTTTTTGTTATTTTGTTGATTTGGAAAGACAAAGTGTTTTGCCTACGTACCCGAGCGGGATCAAAATCACGTAGTTCGGGGTAAAAAGCCGAGTGATTGGTTTTGATTGATTTTAAAGTTTTGAAAATATTTTGAGAAAGATAAGAGGCCGAAAGGCATAGAAGAATAAAAAGAAATGAGTTTGATTGATTTTAAATTAAAAAAAGTTTTGATTGATTAAAGATTGATTGAAATTTGATTAAGAAAGAAAGGATAAAAATTGACTTTTTTTGAAATTTTGATTATAAAATGTTTTTGGATTTTGACTTTTTGACTTTTTTTGTGAAAATTTTGATTAAGTCCTAAGGTCCAGAGACTAAGATATGCTGAGAAAGTCTGAACGCGCCGGATCCCTTAAAATGACGTTGGATCAAGTGAGGGTCCTTTTCCTCGGATACGGTCCAAATTACGTTATCGCCCTCGACATAAAGCATAAAAAAATAAATGTGGTGTCGGTGCGATATTCTCATTTATATTTTTTACATTGGACCTAGATACATTCTAATGACAATAAAATAAATGACAAAATAATAAAATAAAATTGCAAAGACATTAATGTAAATATAATAAAAAGAAATAAAGTGCATAAAATAAATAAAGAAAATAAAAATGCAAGACATAAAATAAATATGGTGCTGGAAAATAAAAATGCAAGGCATAAAATAAATATGATGCATAAAATAAAAATGCAAGACATAAAAATAAATATGGTGCATAAAATAAAAAAGAAAATGAAATGCAAGACATAAAATAAATATGGTGCTGGAAAATAAAAATGTAAGGCATAAAATAAATATGGTGCTGGAAAATAAATAAAAGAAAAAAAAATGCAAGACATAAAATTAAATATGGTGCATAAAATAAATAAAGAAAATAAAAAATGCAAAAAAAATAAAAAGAAAAATAGAAATAATAATAAAATGCATGAGATACTGAAATATAGAAGCTATAAAATAAAATGCATGAAAATGGATGGAAATTAAAAAATAAAAAGCAAGAAATAATAAAAAAGAAAGAAAATAAAAATTAGAAAAGAAGGGGGGTGCAGAAGTAGAGAGGAGGGGTGCAAACAGCAACTGAGTAGAGAAACAGGAAGAAGAAGAAAAGGAAAGGATTGGGCCGAGTGAGAAATGGTTGCTGGGCTCAGTTATGTATCCATATAAAAGGCAAAATCTGAAAAAACTCTACTCATTATTTCCTCTTCCTCTCTCTCTTGTTTTCTGAAACCCAAAGCTCTCTTCTATCTCTTCTCAAACCGGCCAGTGAACAGCTTTCCGGCACGGTGGCTGCCGGCCTAGACGGCGGCGCCACCGCGCCGGAACTTAAAAAAAATTCGTTTTCAAAGTTTTCTTACATATTTAAACTTCCTTTTTCTCCCTCTCTACGAATCTAACACTAATTTCCCCAAATTCCTTACGAAACTACCTAGATCTAGATTAAAGTTTTTTTTTGAAAGCTACCTTTTTGCTGGGTTTTGTTCGGTTCTGTGTGTATTAAGTATGTGGAACCGTGATTGTGATTTTGGCCAATTAATATTCTTGCTGTTTTTGCTTTTTGTTATGGGAATGGAAAAGAAAAGAGAGAAGAGGAAGAAGTGGTGGATCTGCGCCGAGTGGTGTGTGGGTGAGGGAGAGAGTGAGGGCCGGTTTGGTTGTTGTATGGTGGTGTGAGGCGCTGTTAAGTGGTGTGTGGGTGGCCGGATTTGGTTTGTGTTGGTGGTTGAAGGTGGTTGAGGTGGTGGCCGGATTGTACTGTTCTGGCTGATTTCTGACTGTACTCGGGATCCGTGAATAGTACCATTAATGGTACTATTTATAGGTCCAAGTAGGGTTAAATGCAAATGGACAAAAATGCCCTCCTGGGGTCTGGGCTGATAATTTGGACAAAAAAGGACCTAAAATAAAAAAACTGTAAAAAACAAAAAATAATAAAAAAACGAAAATAAAAACAGAAAATACTAATGATATAAAAAAAAGTAATTAAAAAAGAATAAATAAAAAACTAGTAATAATAATAAAATAAAATAAAAAACGGTCGCTTTCGGAAAAACAAAAATGAGGTATTTTAAAATACCTCCCTGCCGAAATTTCGTCTGAAACGACGAAGATTTCCGGTTTAAGAGACGAGAAAAGTGAAATAAAAACGGGTCAAAAATGGGTTTAAGAGACGAGAAAAGTGAAATAAAAACGGGTCAAAAATGGGGTATGACAGATGCGAATGAAAATGGACGGTTGCCAACATAGCCACCCAATTTCTTAGTTTTAATTCGTCCCTTCCATCACTAATAATCAAGTTTTGAAAACAATGTTTAACTTTGGGAGAATATGAGTTTGTTTGGTGGTCAGAATAACAGATATTTATCATCTCTCATCTCTCTTGTCAAATGGATCATCTTCTTTCCTTTTCTCTTTTCCCTCTCCTAACTCTCTTCCTCTCCCTTAATCTTACTGCCCACTTTATAGTCTTATTATTCACATGTTAATGTTGTCTTTCTCTTAATCTTACTACCCACTTTTAATATAGTTGTATTATTAATGGGATATGTTATGTATCGCATAGCACGATCTCATCCACAATTAAGATGGTTTTTCCTTTCAAAAAAAAAAGTTAAGATGGTTTTTATCGCTCTCTACTCTCTTCTCAAATGCCCTACTGTATTTCAGAATTTTTTGCTTCCGAAAGCGTAAATCACATTAAAAAAATTTCCATTTTCGGATTTTAAAATCCAAAAATAGAGTGCGCGAGAATGTTGGAGGGTGAGAAAAGAAATTCTCACAAGTTAATAGCAGATTCACATAGGAAGCTAGAGCAAGACGTATGCATTGTAAACGGCCCAAGACTTTCACGGCTAGGCCCTTGCTCATTCTCCCAACGAAAATTGTTCACTCCCATACAAACAGACAAAAATACCCCCAACGTGACTTAAGTCACGCATGTTATACACATACGTGACTTAAGTCACGCTCGGTAGATGTCAACGTGACTTAAGTCACGCTGCGTTTTTTTATAACCCAGGCAGAACCTCACTTCTCCATTTCACTTCTTTTCACTTCTCAAATCTCTAAAAAATCTCCCAAATCATTAAACCTCAAATTTCTTCAACTTCAAATCACCCATCACTCCAACAACAAGTATGTTTTCTTAATCAAGTACCATTGTCATTTTATGTTTATATGTTACATTTTTCCTCTTAAATTAGAAATTTTTAAGTTTTAGGATTTGTTTAAATTTTGATTTTTTTTTGGCAAGAAATGATACAATGTTTACATGTTAATGACTTATGTTTCTTAAATGTTTAGATGTTTGCATGTTTATGTTGTAGTTTTTAGTTTTAGGGTTTATGTATAATTTGAACTCCAAGTGTTTGATGAAATGTTTGAATGAGTTTTTCATTGATTGTTTTTAATTTCTTATGGTGTAGATCTGAAACAATGGCTCAAGTATACGCTCAAGTATCCTTCAACGGTGGAAACCCTCATTTTTTCAAGGTTCGCGACGATGTCAAGTTAAAAGAATTGAAGGATCAACTTCATGAAATCAACCAACGACTCAACCACGGAGACACAAAGAGGGTGGAATATGTTTGGTACCATAGTCCATCGTTCGACCTAGAGGGGAATTTGTCGTTCACTCGACCGGAGTTAACGAACGACGACGACGTGAGGAGCATGTTCTCGATATTTGCTCTACACAACATGATCCCTATCGAGATGGATGCTACGTTGGTGAGGTCGCCTGAAGATATTCTCAAGAGTTTGATTCGGCTGGATGAAGATGTTTAGGTAGTATTATTATGTTGTGTCATTATTTTGTTGGATTTTAGTTTAATTTTTGTTAGTTTGCTGAAAATGTTGGCATTGAAGTGTCTTTTACTTAGCGTAAAGGTTTGCAAGTCTCTTTGGAAACTCAAAAGAATGAAGAGAACACAACATGTATTCTGCCGAATCAGCTATATAGGTTCTCACATCGAATTCTTTCGTATAAGATGAGTGTGACAAAAGGGAATGCAGTTCTAATATGTTGTTTTGTGCTTGATCATGCTCTTCTGTCAATTGAAACTGGTCAGTTGGCAGGGCAGTAGGATTAAGTTCAAAAGAATATATTTGAACTGCATTCCTTTTTGTCATGACTCATCTTATATAAAGGAATTCGATGTGAAAACCTATATAGTTGAATCGGTAGAATACATGTGTTGTGTTCTCTTCATTTTTTTGAGTTTTCAAAGAGACTTGCAAATTTTTACACTAAGTATAAGACACTTCAATGCCAACATTTTCGACTCTAGAATTTAATTTTAATCCAACATCATGATGATACAACATATTTAGGGAGAATGTAATGTAATGTAACGCTTCGTTTATTTGAACGGAGATGAAATTATAACTAAATAAATTTGTCGTATTCTATTAATTTTGGAATTTATTACGTGTACTTGTGTATTTTCATTCATCCATTCCTTCATTCATCCATTATTCCATTTTCATCAATTCAATCAATAATTCAATCATTCGTTCATTCAACGTTAAAATACACAAATTAAATCATAGTTATATTACGGAAAAATAAAACCAAAAATGTATCAAAATGTCATAAAAATGCGCAAAGGCGCGAGTGTAAATATAATACATCAATGTCAAAAAAAAATAACTAAAAATATACAAAACAACATCAGTCACAAGACCCTACTCCGCTGGACTATGGCTCCTAGTCCTCCTCCGGGGAACCCCCTGCTCCTGCAAGATGAGATACTCCGACTGGATGCCCTGCATAATTGTGGCAACCGTTGGATTTCCAAACACATCAGGACAAGTGAATGCAATGTCCACTCTGCGTCTGATGTTCTCAATGATCTGCAGTGGGTCGGGAACCTGTCGGGCATATTGCTGCTCAACAATAACCTCCTCGTAAGGAGGGACTGGAGGGGCATCCTCTGCAACGATAGCAGGGTCGATCATCATGGGATGGGATACGTTGTAGAACCATCTACTGTACCCATCATGACACTTCCACCGTCGAGCCTCTGATGTCCGCCGACCCTGAAGTGCCTGTGGAAGTACATGGAGCAGAAAGTCCTGAAAGGCCACTCTGACCGCTGCAGCCTGAAGAACCTGATGAACTGTAGGAGATCTGGGGACCGTCTGCACGTGACCGTACTGGCGGAGAACCCGCTCTGGCAAGTGAAGGTGCATAATCTGACTGTCGGCCATGATCCAACCGGAGTACCAGAAAATGTCTTAGAAAGCGATGATCCCCCCGCCGGTCCTCGTACGACATCCAGGTGACATCAACATTGACCATCAGATCAATGAGGCCACGATAGTGTGCAGCATCAGCATGACCCCTGGGCGGTCTCCAGCTAGCTGGAAGGGGAGCGCCAACCTGATACCCCTGACTCAAACACCTAGTATACATGTTCCTAAAATGGGCCAAAATCCATCCCTACAAACAAATATTTCAACATCACAAACTCATAAACATACACAATAATATCGTAAGTCATTTAAAAAATGTTATAGTAAAAAGAAAAGAAATGCTACCATGAGTAGAGTCGAGTAACCACCAATGGCTTTCATCCTCAGGACCGTGACATGAGAAAGCTCGTGGTAGAGGTAAGCAAGTGTCATCCCGCCCCAGGACCACTGGCCCAACGTGTCCAAATCCATGATGCACTCCATCCATAGCAGATGAACGCTTCTGCTGTTCCTGTTGGTAAAAATGGCGATGCCAACCAAGTACAACAGAAACGCCCTGATGCATTGTGCCTTCACCGTCACCTACTCCTCAGCCTCCTCCTCATCAGCAGGAAGTTCGGCCAACTCATTGCACCTATGCAAGAGTGTCTCGTAATGAATCCTCAAGCTAGTGATACTGATGTAAGCACCCCACTGTGCCTTTGTCTCCTCATCAACATCGTCATGGGTCATACCCAAACCGACCTCCAGCAACTCCACACCTCTTTCGTATCCTACCTCAGCAGGACTCAACTCCATGAGCCTCCCAACGATGGGGATGTGTAGAAGACACGCCACATCATCAAGTGTGACGGTCATCTCCCCAACAGGCAGATGGAAGCTGTTGGTCTCCTCGTGCCATCTCTCTAAGAAGGCGGTGATGAGGGCAGCGATGATGCGCTCGTACCCAATATGAAGGAGGGGTAGAAGACCGGATGCCTCCACACGCTGCCAGAACCAGGCCTGATCGTTAGTCGGGACTGGGATTCTCCTAACTTTCTTCCTGTGAGAAACCGCGATGCATTTACGCGTCCTCTGCAACTGAAATACAAAAAATTACACGAACAATGAACCGTTAAAAATATAAACATTTCAATAACTAAAGAAGACATAACAATTTAATAGTAAAAAAACGCGCGTCAATTTAATTAGGCGCGTCAATTAAATTAAGTGCGTTAATTAAATTCTGCGCGCCAATTAATTAACCGCGCCAATTAAATTAAGAGCGCCAATTTAATTACGTGCGTCAATTAAATTAAGTGCGTTAATTAAATTATGCTCGTCAATTTAATTACTCACGCCAATTAAATTACGCGCGCCAATTAAATTGTAATTAAACAAAATTAAACAAAATTAAACAATTATACTTACTTGAGCATCGTTCCAAAGCTGACATGCCACGTGTCTACTGAAACCTGGTAGGAGTGACAAGTTAGTAGGACCTCCGGGAAAACTCTGCTGTTGGGCCTCCTCCTCCTTAGCCTGACCCACCTCCTCAGCCTGATGATGAGCCTCACCCTTCTGCTGGTGAGCCGCCTCCTTGTACTGAGGCTGATGCTGACTCGGATCCACCATCTAGGACGCACTTGTCTGGGACGACGATCCCACCTCATGCTCTCTCCTAACGCCCTGTCTCCGTCGAGTAGCAGGAGGGTGTGCAGCCGCCTTTTCGGCAAGTGCACTCCTAGTCATGGTCTCCCTGTCACCTCTAATCTTGTCTGGTCTCTGAGACATATCTACTACACAACATTTTTAAAAACAAAAATCAATGTAAAAATAACAATTCAATCTCATTATAATCAACATTAATCAATATTAACAATCAACATTAACAATCTAATTTCTAACTAAACCCTAAACTGCCACATTTCACTCAAACTCAATATAATCAACATTAACAATCCAATTTCTAATTAATTTCATCATTTACAATGCAAAAATCAAACAAATTTTCATTTAGACATTTTATCAAACATCTAGAGTGCTACATTCAATCAACATAAAATCTAACAATTTCTAAACCATAAACTACCACATTGGAGTGAAACTTACTCTAAACAACATCTAAACTACAATTCTTAACTTAATTCATCATTAACAATCCTAAAAACTCAAACCCTAAAATTGTGAAATTTATCCAAACAAAAAAATTTAAACAATAAAAAGCCAATGCAATAGGATAATAAACACTTGTAGAAGTTGATGTTGATTGACACAAGAATGGTTGAAATCGCAAAAAGGGGGAGAAAATTCGATTTGGAAGGGTTTGAACACAGTGGTTCTGTGTTCTGGTTGATGTGTTCTTATAACAGAACTCAGCGTGACTTAAGTCACGCAGATGCTACCGAGCGTGAGCTAACTCATGCAGGAGTATTTCCGTCATTTTCTTTGGGAAGGAGCAATGTTGTTTGTGGGACGAGCAATTTTCTTATAACTCGCTGCTGAAGGTGGTCTAAAAACAAATTTTGAGAGAGATTTTATGTGAGTTTTAAATTGAACTATTTTGCTAATATGAGCTACCTTGTTTCAAAATAATGTTCAGTGATACTCTTTCAAAAAAAGTTGAAATTATTTTCTAATCTGATAAATTTTTTTTTAAAAGTCTTTACTATTATGTAGCATATTTTTTAAGAGGGCTACCATAGTGGTGGCAACTTGTATGATGATCAATAGTGGGTAAGCTCAACTCTAAACACACTAATAGGGCTACCATATAAGGAGAGTTTCATTAACATAGAATACCATATATGATTCATAAGAGAATACAAATAGATAAGGACTATAATATTTAGAATTCTTTATTACAATAACTACTCAATTAATCAATTACGTGGATTGAAATTTATCAATTATTGGGAACAAATTGTCCCAATTCATGGGTTTGAATTTGACTTCATTGGGTGAATAGAATTTAGCTGAATGATAGATTGGTTTTTATTTGTCCAAACAATAACTTCAACTATTCAGCTTGATTGGTTTTTATTTCTCCAAAAAATAACTTCAACTGTAATTTTAAATGGACTAATGAAATTTCCAATTAAAATTTGGAGAGTTCTTTGATACCCTGTAGTTTTGTTGGATAATGATACTCTGTATCAACATATTCAAAATTTTATTTTATTTTAAAATAATTAAATATAAAATTATGACATGATGTTAAATGATTGAATGATAGTAGGTACGAACAAAACTCTAAGATAGCACAATGTTCACCTTGAAATTTTCCTTTGTTGGATAAAACATTACGATGTCATTTGATCCATGTATCCGATCTCACTTAATTAATGAGATAATACTTAATTGTTGTTGATGGCGGTGGGTTTTCAAACTCATCGGTCCTCCTTTTGGGCTTAGCTACGTTTGTCAACGTGTAAAAGGACTATGTAACTCTACCTTTGTAATTGCGAACGTTTTAGATATTGATGCACACCCCAACCACATTAAAGGTAACCGGATGAGCATGAATTTATTCCCTCGGCTAGGAAGGAGTTCTCGAGGAAGGCCATACATGACAGACCCAGACCGTCTCAGTAGCCATAGCCTCAAGATATGTCCCCGAGTTTGAGCCAGTTCCTGAGTCGCAACAGAAGGAGGCTGAGCAGGAGGAGGCGCAAACACATTCTTAGGAGTCATATCCTGGTGGTCCAGAGAACACGTCACTCCTAACCTTGTACACGCACCATGTGGTCAAACACATGGACGAGAGACACATATGTTATTTGTTTTATATGATTTCTTATTTTTTTTTTCTAAATTATTCTTTCTTTTCTTTTTAGTTATTTGGTTCAATTGTTTTTGTTTTATATATGGTTTATTATTTATTTTAATTTATCCTTTTTTGTTTTTACAGGTTCACAGCATTTTATATCCATCAACAATGAAAAAAAGATTATGAGGTTGGATACTCCGAATAAAATGTAGTTCGAAAAAGATCAACCTATCACATAGTAATTTTTTCTTTTATTCTCTCATTTATTTGTTGAGAAACAAAGGTAGCTATATTTGTCAAAAAAAAAATTCCCAAAAGACATTATTTTAGGATTCATAATTAAAAAACTATTGATTCGGTTCGGTTATTTTGTCAAAAAATAAGGATCGTGCTAACGAGTGAATTACCTAAATGCATTCTTTAAGGATTCACAATTAAAAAACTATTGATCGTAAAAGCTAATACTTTGATTTTCGTTGTATTAGTTTCTTTAAAAAAAACTTAATATCTAAAATTTTTAAAAAATATTTCAATGACACTCGTTAACATTTTTCAAAATTAAAAATCAGTTTTTGAATTTAAGCTATTGGCTTTCTTTTTACTAAAAATAATAAATGGGGTACCCACCTATGCTTAGCTTGTCCGAAGCTGACAATTGGGTGAAACTGTTTTCATAGCATTGAAATGAAATTGGTATGCAGTCAAATCAAGTAAAATCTTCTCTTGAGTTACAAACATTTTGGTCTCCCATATATGAACCCCGGACCCCACTTTATTATTACGGACAACTGCTGCGTTCTTTGCCCAATTCTGTCTCATCTTGGACAAGTTAAATTACATTAAACACATAATTTGAATATGTTTTTGCAATAAAATAAGGATGTCAATTTGAAAAATGAAGTGGTAGGTACAATTTCTCGTGCCTTGCTTGTATTTTATCATTAAGTGAAGACTTTATTAAATCATCTCAATAAGTTTAAATTCATTAAAAATATTTCTACTTGTACTCAAACTCAAGTATTTGAGAATAACTTTTCCCACACCATATTTTAAAAAAAAAATCACATGTAGTTCTTAAAGTACACTTTTGTATGATAAAATTTGTCCATAAATGTACTTTTGGAGGACACAAAAATTATATATTTTTTCTGAATATATATTTATGAAGTGATCTTGGGTGTAAACAATTTCTCTCTACATATATATTTATGACCAAAATTGACCGGAGAAACCAAACAAAACAAAAAACGCAATTTCAAGATAAATTGGAGTAACTTTTAACTAATTTACTAGAAGCACATTAGTTTAATAAGATAGACATAAAAAAAAATAATGACAATAAGGCTGACATATTAGCTAATTAACATGTATACCTACATCAGATCGTAGATCAATATGAAGAGTACAAATCCACCTTCCTTAAAATGGTCATGAATAAAGAGAAATTGACAATTATAAGCTCCAACTTTGGATGGAATAATTTATATATAGAAATTAATAATCATGGTTGAAACAACTTATTCCCACATCTGCATTTCCATGAAAGGAGATAATAGCTATCATCTTCCTCATGAGAGGACTGTAATTTGAAACCCTTAATCTTCCTTTTTCTTTGGTGGTGATCATGGTCATTAACAACCACAGTAGCCATGCATGGCCTACACTTCATGCACTTGTTTACACAAACTGGAGGCTTTGACCCTATTGCCACTTTCCTTTCCTCCAAACCACTCTCCCTCCTCATCTCATCACAAAACACACTTCCACCTGCTCAACAAATAATAATAGACATAAAAATAAAATAAAAACCAATATACTATTTAACCCTAAATGCATGTTTGTATTGACGGCGATCAAATTTAAAAGTATCACGATATATCTACCGCTATTTCATCAAACTCACTGTCATTCTAAAGACAGAAGAATGAAAGTGAGAGATAAAGAGAGAGAGAGAAACTAGACATGTTAGTGAAAAGGTTATACTATGAGAGACATTTTTTTACCTGATCTAGGAAGTAGAACAATGACGGAAAAAATGAAAGAGACAGTGATTGCAACTTTGAATAGTCCAAATGGAGACATCATGAAGGAGTTTGTTTGAGAGAAGAATGGGAGAATGGTGATAAATGAAAGTGTACATGCATATGGTGTGGTTGAAACTAGATGTGAAAATAAAACAAGAGTTTGAAAATTAATGTGTTGGATAAAGTTGAGGGATGTTTCCTATGGGAGAGACAATGGTCTGGTTCTATGGCTTATTCACCAATGAAAATAGGATTCACACAGTGTAAATGTGTGTAGTTTGCTCATTTTTGGGAAATTGGTAAACTGACTTTGGATTGTTAGTGAATAGTGACTGACTGACATTGGCCAGTGCGTGTGTGTGAATATCTACCCTGCCTTTGGGAAGATCATTGTGTTTTCTGTTATCTTGAAATTACTTTGTTACCCTAGATTAATTGCTCAAACTCAGAAACTTAATATAGGGATTGACCAAAAAATAGAAGATAGTTGAAACTTGAAAGTCAAGTTTTTATCTCATCGCATCTCTTTAGTCTGATATTTGAGAGACTAATTCTTCTTGAGAATACAAAGATTTATTTAAGGAAATTGATATCTTTCAGTAATATAATGGACACGATCTTTCGTACATATATAGGAGTAGACAAGTAGTGATTAAGAGTCTAATCATTGATCATTTGCGTATCTCCTAGGTGATCAATTTACCCCCACTAAAATATGTATTGGATGCAAATGGTAATGAAAACAAATCTCCTTCGTGATATTTTGGATGCCTTAATGTGATTTACAAGTACACTAAGCGTATCTTTTGACTGTAGTTTATGGAAAAAATGTTTCCTACATATCATTCATGCATTAGAGAATAGAAAGATGATTTAGTGTGAGAAAATATGAGAGAATAAGGCTATAAAACTTGTCAAATTCATCTCTATTCTGATGGATATATACCATATGTATTTATAATATATGATACACCACTTCACATATGGACAACATTTCACCAAGAGTTACAATCATTTGAAATCAGAACTTTTTGATTCAAGAGATGTATTAGTTCACTTTCAGTTATGTAATAACAATGAAACAATATATTTCAATCAAATATATGAAGAGTTACAACCATTAGATCCCAAAAACATGAGAAAAATGCACAAATTAAACACATATTTTGGACAATCTGGAATTGCACATGCGCTCGTATGGATGCCTAGAACCCGCGTTGCAACCGCTTGGGGCGCCCAACACCCAGTCACAGGTAGCCAGCACTGGGTTTTGCGCTTGCAACGCCCATCGTTGTGTTTTGACCGTTTTCTTGTGTTTTTACTTCATGTGGTCACTCTTGGGTCTTTCAATAAGTCTCATATGATTTCAGAAATCACTCACATGAATTAGTGTGTGAATTGAAAATAGTGGAAGTTCCATATTGAAAAATTAGCACCAATTAGTAGTGGACGGGAAGGAACACACACAAAATTAATTACAACATGCATGACTTCGTCGTTGTCCTGTCGAGCCTGAGCTTAATCGTAATTTTTTAGTACCCGAAAAATGATATATATATATATATTGCCCATGTATCATGCACCCCAAGTTTCCATCAATTTCGTGCGCCCCAAGTTTCTTTTGACTTGACCAAGTCGGTTTCTCCTTCCCCATCTTCCGCTGGACCGGGTCGGTTACTCCTTCTCCAAGTCTTGCTGATCTTGGTTGCGAAGAAGTCCCTCTACTTACTTAAAATAAGTTCTTTTTGAGTTTTCAAGATTTCTTTCCTTCTTTATGTCGTCCCTTTTGGTTTTTGAGTGGTAATTGTACCATATTTTCTAGGGGATGTATAATAATAGTAATATTTTAAGGTGTAATTTTAGAAAGGTTTTCTACACTACAATAGTAAAAAACAATGTATGATCTAGATTGTTTTATCTTGAAGACATTGTAGTTAATCCTATGTCTTATTTAATTTGGCCAGTTTTGTAAAATGTCTTAAAGAGTTGTGTGCTTCCTTCTATGTGTTTTCACAACTCCGACCACCAATATAGGTTCATTCCTTATCAAAATCTAAAATAAAGATATAAGGAATCAAAAGTATGATTTAGCTCAATTATATACTCACTAAGTCCCAAAATAATTGTTTTAAATTTCCAAGTTTGCTAATATTTCAAAGGAAGTATTAATTATACAAAATTATTATTTTTGAACAATTAATTGTATAAAATTATATATAGAGGAATAGCATATGTATATAATTGCAGTGCTTAACTAACCTAACAATTTTCTAAATACCATGTTCTTCTGACGCAGGGTTGAGATTCACTGATGATTCTAACAGGAGAAGCTTTTCAGTTTTTCAGGCAGATTAAATTTGGCATTATATAGAAGAACTGGAGAAGCATCGAAGTGCAGTTAAATTCATTGTCAATTTTTACCTTTTGCCTTCACTTTTTACCCCCTAAGCTTAATTTTTTTCAGCTTCTCTTGAATTTTATTTTTCTATCTGTCTGAACCATCCAAAGAAAATCAACAACTTTTTGGAAACAGCAAACACTTTTTCCCAAATAAAGAAACATGTGTCCTGACCTACTTTATCGCTTACAAAATCCAAAAATGAAACTGGTACTGTAGACTTGTGTAGTGTCCCCATCACCCTGTCAAATTTCCCAACCTAGCTGTCATTCTGGAATTTATCTTGCATGTACTTTATGTAGTATGAAATTTTGCCCAAAAATATCAATAGAGTAAACCATGAATTCATTTTTGAATTTGTAGGATGTTATTAAGATTATAAATATTTCGAAGAACTCTCTAGCTCTATTTAACTTATATTTAACAAATGATTAATACCTTAAATAACTATTGTAATTTTAATGAGGTTTAAAAATAGCTATTTAAAAGGTTAAAATAAAATCACAAAATTCATCTATGTAATTTTTTTTTTATAATTTGCCATAACCATGTTAAAAAAACATTCTTCCTATATAATCTTATAAGAGAAATGATATTTGAATAACCATTTTTGACAATTTTTGTGACAACTCTGTCTTTCATACTCATATTATTTTTTTACTTTATCTCTCTATTGTTTCAGTTTTTGTGTCAATGCCTCATTTTCTTTGTAAAATTTTGGTTGTATCAAAAGTTGTCATATAAATGGATGATCAAATAACACAACTCATCTTATAATTCGGGCGATGTCTAAAAAATAGCCCCTATAAAAGATTAAAATATGAAGAATCTAAAATTACAAAGGTGTAATTTGTGTTTTTTATTTTATAATCTATTTTCAGACCTCTTCCAAATTACATGGTTTATTTGAGGTATTAACCCTTTAACTAATTAAGGTGGAGTTTTCGCATAAGGGTAAAGTTGTTGTCACATGACTGAATGATCACAAGTTTAAGTCATATAAACAACCTATTGAGTAAAAAAATGATAAGACTGCTTACAAATACCAAATGATGGAACCCCTTCTCTGACTGTATGCGGGAGCTTTAGTACACTGAAATGCTCTTTTTTAACCCTTTAGCTAATTACTACCAATGAGCTCTATATTTTAATAACTTACTATTAGATTGATTTTTATATTTAACAATTTACTATCAATTTAGTCTCTAGCACGCTCCAATAAACTTCGCCTTGAAATTCACATGCACAAAATGTTGAAAAATGAAAAATTACATAATCAAACTGTACTAATCGTTACCACTAATAAAGATGTAATTGTAATAAAGATGGAAATAATTTGAAAGGAACAGTTAGTACTAATTAGTATAGGCTTATAGCAGCCGAAAGAAGAGGAGTTGTGAGTAGGGGTGGACATCGGGCGGGTTCGGGCGGGTTCGGGCCCTAAACACCAATCCGTTCCAAACCGCGGTTGACACATATAGGCCCATCTCCGCCCGTTTTTTGCTTCGGATTGGACGGGTTACGGGTTATGCGGGTGACGGGTCCCCCGGGTCGGTTTACTCGGGTATTCAATCAACAAAAAAATCAAGATGAACAATCTCAAATCTAGATCTTTTATCATCAAGGTATGAACTAAAAAAACAAAACTTATGACAGAAAAAAGAAGAGATTTGAGAAGAAGAAGAAGGAGGAGGAACATGAGAAGGAAGGAGTAATCATTCTGCTTTATCAGTTTTATTGTTGTCTTGTATGTTGTTTGTTCCATCTACAGATGAAAAGAGATGAAGAAGAAAGAGATAGACCACATGATTTATTTTCTTCGTTTTTTTAAAGAAGGAGCACCATAAAATGAGGTTATGGTGACTGTTGGTAGAGTTTCATAGAGAAATATCTTTATTTTTTTATTATACTAAACACTAGTAATAGCTTTTTATTTTTATTTTTATTACTATGAATTAATTCTAGTACAAATTTGCATCGTAAAAGTAAAACACTATACCTATCCTATCACCTAGTATAGTACAATTTATTAATAAATAAATAATATCTCAAGTTAAAAGAATATTTAATGCATTAACTATCCCATTGAAAATTCAATTTCCACTCACTCAGTCAAAAAAAAAGATAATAAGTGATAAAGGAAAAGCTGTGAGCCTGCGACCCTACTGCAGCGTGTATTATCAACATCAATCAACTGTCTCTATTGAGTATTGTCTATCTGCGGGCGGGTTCGGATACCGAGGGGTCCGTTTTTCCTACCCGAACCCGCCCGTTTCAACCCGTTATAAACTGCAGGTGATGTTTCTTGGACCCGCAGACCCGTTTAGACCCGCCCGTTTATCATTTTTCGGACCGGGTTGGACGGGTTTTCTCGGGCTGCGGGTTTTTGTCCACCCCTAGTTGTGAGTGTGGGGGGGTGCACCCTAAAGCACCTGAAGTCCCAGGAGGGACCCAACAGACCCACTACTTTATGGAATACATCCAACCAAAGGGTTTTCTAGTAAAATCCATCCTAGAATCAAACGGTGGGTAATGAGTATCTCTGTCTAAACATCTTAATAAGGAAGGTGTACGGTTAAAGACAATAGAATGGATGATAAGACAATTGCCTTAGCTGGTCTGTTTTGGCATTACCTAAAACCTAACCCCTTACACAAGTAACTGTTCAGATCATTAAGGTGACATCATCTCATATCCGTACACTTCTTCCTTTGTCGCTTGTCACTAGTCTTCTCATTGTCTCGTCTTTGTTCCCCTCTTATTTGAGACTTCCCAAATGCTCTAAATTCCTATTCATTTTTGGTAATTTACTTCTACGATCATTCTCTATTTACTCATTCCCACCCTTTTTGTTTCTTTCTTTTTCTTGGTCAACATTCTTCATCTCTATTCAGTCTTCTTCACATGTTTTGTCATAAAAGTTAATGGGCCCGTATCTGAAATCTGAGAGCATATTGGTCTACAGCAAAAGGATGCTATTGTCATCATATCTGTGTTTTTGCTAGTATACCTCTCTATAAACTCTTTTCATTTTTTAATATTTGAAAGATAATTTCTTTTTTGTTTATTGAATTTTGCACTTAATGCACATCTTAAAATTTTGTGCTCAATATATTTGCTACATGGTTTAAAATTTTTGAATAAAAAATTTGGGTTTTTAACTTGTTATCACCTATTTTTCCCGCTTAATTTGTGTATTATCTAGTAGTATTTGTTTTGTACCTGATACTTAGGTCTCGTTCGGTTTGAGCTTATGAAAAATAGCTTATGTAAATAAATTAACTTTTATTTTAATTTATAAGCTCTCGCTAACGAAAATTGTATCTTCATAATCTGTTTTTTCATAAATTATCTTAAAAACTTATAAATAATACATAAAAAATTATTTATTTGCATAAGCTGTTTTATATAAGCTCTAAAATAAGCTAATTCAAACGGGCCCTTCATCATTTACTTACTCTTCAAAATACACTAATATTAAAGTAGTATAAATTTTTTTAAAAAAAGAGGGCATGGTAAACAATTAGACATGTATATCACTCAAACCTGCCCATAAATTATGTTGATAACTCCTTTGAGGGAAGGGGGGTAGGGATGGCAATTGGACCCATGTCTGATGGGTACCTGCAAAAAACCAGCAATGGGTAGGGTAAAACCCCGCTTTCATGGGTAAGGGTTTGAGTCCGGGTAATTACCCGCAAATTTAAACGGGTATGGGTGCGGGTAAGGGTATTATACTGCCCAGCCCCGCAACCCGCATATACATATTTATATAATATGATAAATAATTTAATTATTTTTGGTGTATAATTAATTAATTTATTCAGCTATTTAAGCTTAAACCTAAACCTAAAAACTACTTAATACAGTAACCACCCCCTCCTAATGGTGTACAATTTTTTAGGGATATTTTGGATGTTTTTATTTGACTAAATACTATGATTCATACTATTTTATGAGTTGATTGGAAAACATTTGAACCATAGTTTTATTTCAATTGTGATGTTTTTATTGTCTTTTCATAATTAAAGTGCGGGTATGGGGAATGACACTAAAATTGTTGCACACGAAGGTACGAACTTGGGTACGGATATTTTTTACAAATGCGGGTATGGGGAAGGGCACAATAGTACCCTAACCATAGGGTACCCATTGCCATCCCTAAACGGGGGTAGATTTAGGATATTAGATAAGAGGTTTTTAATGAAAAATGAAAAGGAAGAAGTGGGGGAGTGATGATGACTAAGATGAATAGATGTTCTTGTAGTGTTTTTTTAAATGAAAATGTAAACTTTTGGACTTAAAATTTTTTACTATAAAAAATATCCGTATCAAAATAAATGACTTATTTGATCATTTCACACAAGTTAAGAAAAATGTAAATATGAACAAGAGAGTAGTATTTTTATTCAATTATCATTTGTCGTGTATTGGTGTAATCACAATAAAAGCACACATGCACCTTTGACAAATAAACCACACCCATGACATTAATATTGATCCAAGGGTTAATTTAACTCTCATCCTCACAATAAAAACCCGTATCACTTGATATGATCCCTATCTTTTTTTATTTATATATTAAAAGAAAAAATATGAAGGCTAACTTTTTTTAATGACAAATTTAGTATGTTAATTGTTATGTTAGTTTTTTATTTTTCTTAGGATTTGAATTATGGACCTCCAACTCCTTAACTCTTAGCTCATATCAGATAAGCTACTCAACTCAAATGCGAAGATGACCAATATTAACAAGAAAATCAGCAAAATCGTTAACTTTAAGATAAATATGGCAATTAGAGACATTCCAATCAGCGGTACAAAGTGGATAAAGGATCTCAAAGAGAATTAGGTTGAACGGCACAAGTAGTGGAATAACCATTATGAACCAAATGCACTTGGAAGTCAAGTTTAACAAAGGGACGAAATAAAAAGTTGTTGAGCTAACTTAAAACCATGTAGTTGTCCCAAAATCTCAGATGAAATGGCGGTATAAGTTCTTAAGTTACAATGTAAAGCTCAATTGAGTCACCAATGAGGCCACCAGAAGCAGTTTTTTTTTTTTTTTTATATCTATGTAGCTATGGAAATCGTCTACATTCAGCGTTTAGCAACCAATGGTATTAACCCAAGTAATTGACTAAATCAAACTCCAAATTATTTAGTGTTAATAATCTCCACAACACCATCAATTTGTAAGTAAGCTAATTGCTTACATGAAGAGTGCTAGAAACACTATTTTTCGATCACTCTCTTATTGGGTTAAATCAATGCGGATTTCATACTTTGAAAATAGATCCCATATAAAGTGGTAAGACCTACATTGATTTCATTCAATAAGAAAGTAAATGTTAACGAGTGTTAACACTCCTCTTACTTACATTAAGAGTGGGACTGTCTATTTGTGCAAATGCATATTAGCAGCGTATATCAGATTCAAAGGCAATCTTTTTTCGGGCTCGACTAAGTGGTGATATAGTCGAGCCCGAAAAAACCGATCTACTCTAAATCAATAAAATTCAAAAATCCATTCGCTTAGAAAAAGGAGAGAGGGGGATTCGAACCCTCGATAGTTCTTTTGAACTATACCGGTTTTCAAGACCGGAGCTATCAACCACTCAGCCATTTCTCCAAAAGCTAATTTCTATTTTATCTTTATTAGCAGCGTATAACAGATTCAAAGGCAGGGAATACATAAATTTTGGGTTTGGTAATCCAGCTAGAAGATCTCAAGTCCCAACCATTCAAACTAATTCCTCCATTCTTAAATTTTGATGGTTTAAAATATTTACACAAACCAATAAAATAATACAGATATTTATTAACACCTCAAAATACAAAATATCACCTGTACTGTACCAAAATACCTTATAGAATCTTACAAATTTCCATATTTATGCATCCAATCTACTCTCAGTATCTCAGGTATAGTTAGAAGAAATATTGTCAATTATATCTTGAGTTTGTAAAACACTCAAAATTTTGAAACAAAATTAACATGCTTAAACTACCAAAGTTTAGGAATGGAGAGAGTAGCTATTTGAGTTTCTTCAAACAAAGTATACTGAATGGATGAACAGAAAAAAATCCAACCTAGTTCTTATGGAAATGGTAAGCAAATTCTACTAATACAATTGCATAGTGTCTGAAAAAATTAGATAAAGTTATCAAGAGCAAAATCTGTTAACCCGATTCGATCTGCTATACTGAAAAAAAGCTAAACAATGGAGTTTCAGGGGCTCCAATGAAACGACTTTAAGCAAAAATTCTAATATTGTAGATCTGCAGACCATGTATGTAGCATACAAAACAGAAGCAAAGTATAGAACAAATGCCCCTGCAAAGATCAACCCCAAGTCCCCAACAACCACGTTCCCTGGATAAATGCTACCATGATCAACAATTCTGAAGTGATTAAAAGACTAGAGAATTTAAAAGTGATGGAGGAAGAGAAAACCAGGACATAAGTTTCTACAAAAGAAGACTACAAATCTACAATATAGATGGGGATTCTTGGAATGCTATCCACTTCAATGGAGGAAGTCTTAAAAGGAAATTTAAGATAATGGTAAGCTTCCCATAAGCAAAAATCAACACATCCATTCAGGGCTTCCTTTGTGTCAATCACAATATATACATGTTTTCATGCTATAACCAAAAATGTTTCACATAGCTGATTCAATTTCACTTAAGCAGATAATTGTCTAATTTCATTCAACAAATTGCACCAGTCAGTAAGTTCCCATATCACGGTTACAAATTAGAAACTGATAGGACACCAAGGTCCAATAAGTTTGATGACCTAATCTTGGGCCCAAATCATACACACGGTGCTTCTGGAAGCTTGTAGAAGGTGTGCGAATAAAAGAAGTTAGGATATTACCTAGAATCTAAGAATTTCGGTTATAAAAGAGAGGGAAGCCTAGTGAGTGAGTCGTGGAGAAATACTGTTAGAAAGTTGTTAGGAGAGATATCTCTATGGTCTAGGAGCTTATCTCTAGTTAGGAGTTCATAGAACTCTGGTTTATCTCTTTCATTTTCTGTTTTCACCGTTGTAGAGCTCTTAAGCTCGTCACTTTCCATCAAATAAAACAGTTTATTTGTTCTTGATTTTGAGTTCCATCAGAAACCATTCAACTTCTGAACATCTATACAGAAGAATTTGTGCATATAAATCACTTGGATGGTCAAGTAAAGAGCAACACTATTCTTAAAAGTCACACATTGGATAAGAGATGGCCTAAACAAGTATTTATACGTGGGGTAATTATCACCTCACAAACCGGTTTTGTGGGGTTGTGTACCCAACCACAATTCTAAGAACTATTAACCAACAGATCTCCACTGAAAGGCGTGTTACGGCCATATATGGCTAAAAAGTACTAATTAACCATATATATTTCTAAACCTCAGATTTTTTTTTTTCACTAGCATGATTATCTAAAGCAAAGAGAGAACTTACTGTTGACTATTGAGTAGAAGGAAACAAAGCTTAGAAGAAGATTATTGAAACACCCATCATGAAACAACCCACAGCTACCCACAGACTTAAACACTCACCTGTGTAAGTAACCATACAAGCATGGTCAAGATAATATCTCTGACAGGTTCCACGCCTCATGAAATATACTATTTGGTTCTCGCTTACTTTGTAGCATTTGCTTCTATTGTTGTTAGGAAACATGGTATCCATGGAAATGTTAAAATATAAGCATGTATTCATTCCAAACAAACAACACACCTCTTTTTTTTTTTTTTTTTATAGTTAAACGAAACTTGTAAATGTTAAAAGTTGTTGTGTTTATAAGTAACAAAAAGCAGAAGAATAAAATTGAAATTGAAAAACGACTAAAACAAGTTCACTTACATGAATAGCTAGCTTTCTAGCAAATATCATAAGCAAAATTTGAAGCCCGTTGATTGCAGAATACAAATTTATCAATTGATTACATGAGTCTACCAACATAGGTAGCTCGGGGATATTGTTGTTGCAACTGTGGCCATTGAACAAAAATTTGATCAGCCAACCACAACTTGTATAAGAGCAAGCCACTCAAGGAGAGCCTTCTAACTCTTGCAATACTCTCAACGTAGAAAATTGACGACCATCTGATTCCTAGCACCTTAAAAATAAATGCAATAACACAAAGGGGAATGCAAGTGCCAGGTCCATTGCAAAGTATCACTTCAGGTCTAATTTTAATCATCAGCCATAGCGCATGCACTATTGCAATTAAAGTAGTCCAAACTGAGGTTATATATGATTGACCCACTTCTCTACTTCGATAAATCTTCATGAACTGTGCAGTATCAGCAACGGCCGTTCCACTCTCAGATGGCAGAGAATTCTCCAACAACATAGCTTTTTGAAGACTCATTTTATCAGTAGCAGCAGCAATGTAGAATCTCGGTTTAAACCTATCTTTCTGTAACACTGCCAATAGATTAAGCATCTCGGCAGTATGACCACCTGATCCTAAAATAATAAGGGTACTAACAGGTTTTGAAGCTCTTTTGCTCAAGGGCCTGCCACTACTATATATGACATGAACAACACGAACCAAGATCAAGATGACAACAAAAGCCACACTTGAAAGGGTGGCAATTGAAGATAAACTAGAGAAGCAACAGCCATTGCCTTTTTCCATCAGAGACAGTTTCAAGATTTTCAATTGCAGCTACACATCAGTTGAAACCCTTCCTTCCTACTGCGACCAACTCTGGCAGCGTTCTACGGCCAGCTTTTCCTTTTCAGGACCAACAACACGCCTCTCTCACTACACAAACAAACAATATTATAAGTCTAAAACAAATGAGCATGCTAGTTCTCCATGTTTAGTTGCATCATATTTTACTACTGTAAGAAATCAGATGTTCTATGGTTCCGTAGATTTTTTTACCGTGATTTTTAAAAGAAATTGTGGGATTTTTTATTGTATTTTCACAAAAAATAAGGACCGGACCGTTTAGCCAGTAGTATTTTTAGAGTTCATATTTTGGGACTTTTTGACCCTCTTAGATGAAGTCCAAATCCCGCTAGGGCCGACACTTAACAGGCCGGATAGCCCCTTTTGACAGCTCTATTACAAATAGGAATAAAAAAAAAAAAACTTGTATATTTGGTTTCAATTTGAAAAGGGCCAAAATTGATTCTAGAGGAGTAGAATTGCTTTTGGCATGTTTGATTGTTCTAAGCTAGAATTGATTTTTCTTGTAGAATTGATTCTACTTGAAGCTAGAATTTGTAGTTTTTGGCTTCTACAATTGATTATTACACATAAATTTAAAATTCAACTCACTTTTTCATAAATGTATCAAAACACATGTCACTTTACATTCAAACTCTAATCAATTTTATAGAATCAATTAATTCAAAATCAATTCTTGTCACCACAGAACCAAACATACAGTTAAATGGAAGCATTAACAAACAGAAAGTTTATGGTTGAATGCGAAGAACAAAAACAATTGTGAAAGAGAAGATTCAATAAACATACCTGGAATTGAGAAGGTGATGTAGATCGGGAGAATGAGAGTACGTACGGACGCGGTCGAAGAGCACCTTGGCCCGGCGTGAAGGGGGTGCCGGCGGCAATTGCACGGCGGAGGTGACGAGTTTTTTGGTTTTATGTTTTTGAAGAAAGGAAATTTCTGAAAACAAATGAAAAGAAGACAAAAAAACCAAAACTGGACCCGGTTCAGGTAGTCTACCGGTTTTCACCGGTTCGATATGGTCACCGGATTTTTGACGCTAGTCAGCAATTTTTTGAGAGCTCCAAATAATTATTTTAAGATTTTTTTTTTAGGAAATTTTAAGAAAATGACTTTTTTTAAAGAAATCAAAATGAAATACTCCCCCGTCTCAAAATAATAGTCGTTTAAGATTTGTGCACGATTTTTAAGTAAATGATTAATTATGTTGATTTTAACTGTAAAATTAATATCATTTACTAAAATATTCTTATTAATTGTAGTTAGTGAAGTAGTTAAGTTTGATGAAATTCAATAAATAAGGGTATACTAATGAAATAAATAATAAATATTGCATTGATATTTTAAAGTAACAATTATTTTGAGACGGATGGAGTATGTTACTAGCAACAAAAAATCATATCCCACGAGAGGGATTCAGGGTTTTTCAAAGGTCATAGTACAAAAATAAAGAGCCAACAAAGAGAACGAATGAGTTCGAGAGCTAGGTAATAAAACTCATGCTATGACGAGGATTTTGCCATCAAAAATAAAAAATCAAATGCCAAAAGTATAATTTTTTGCTTTCTAAATTATGTATCAAAGTCTCTTTACACCATAAGTTACGACTTCTCTCTTTTCAAACTACTTATATTATATACAAACCAACCAAGTCAATCGATGAGTAGGTATAAAACTTTCCCACTATGAGAGAGAAGAGGTGGAGAGGAAGGAGAGAGAAGGGTGGTGGAAGGTGTAAAAGAAATAATCTAGTGTTGTAAGTGTATGATAAGATTGTGTTCTCAAATTAATCTAATGGCTAAAGTAAACTTTTCCATAGTGGAAAAGTTTTATACCTTCCCATGTGAAATATCACCTTGATGAGAAGACCAAATTTTTCTAAAGTTGCCTCCTAGTTTAGCAAATTAAGTAAGACGGTCGTCAAGATTTTTCAGGCAAGCAGTAGAGATTCTTTGAAAAAGAGAAAAACCAAATACTCCCATGATGAGTAGAAAACATAAAGAGAAAATTTAAATTTTCCTCAAAGCCACATCCACTGGTGCATAAATTTGAATAGGAGGGAGGTATGATCTGCAAGTAGTTAAATTACCCCAACACTCTGAACCAACTAGTAAAAGACTCGTGTTTTCGCACGAGTCACGTAACATTTAGGTAATTATATAAAAATAATTAAATTGTTAATATTATCGAATGTTTAAGATATTAAATAAAAATTATCAGTATCAATGTAACATGTTTATTAAATATTTTTCTCTTATATATACAAAAATTTGTTTTTGAAAGAGTATATAAAAATTTGTTAAATAGTTGAATCGCGCCAGTTTTGGATTTTATTTACTTGTATATACGAAAACAATTTTTTTAAGGGAAAATTTTATTTACTTATAGTCGATATGATAAAATTTTGAAAACTCATGACTATTTTCAAAATATCAAATTTAGTGTAGTGCTTTTATTAAATAAATTTTTATTTTATATGCAAAACATCGTTCATTGTTTGCACCTCACCCATTGCAGATTTTATGTGCTTATATCTTCAGAAACAAATTTTATATACTTATTATTAGTAGATATATTTTAGGGAATTGGATAATAAGGAGAAGAAAGAAGAAATAAATTGGTTTTTTATTTTGCAAAATGACCATTAGACACATAAAATTAAGATCATGGGTTTTAAAAAGGTCAATTATAAAATTTTGCTGGAGTACGATTTTTATATATTGTTTTCTATTGTCATACACAAACAACAATCAGAAGACCATTCTTTCCAAAAAAAAAACAATCAGGAGACCATATCAAATCTTGTTTATCATACATAGATCATTTTGGATCTATTTGTAATGTTTAGTAACCCTTCTAAAACATTATTTGGTCTGTTTGTAATTTTTTTTGTACACTTTGTTGTGAACAAAAAGAAGACTTTTTTTGTTGCTAAATAAAAATAATACTTCTACGATGCTGATAATTTTTACTATGAATTTTTTCTGTTAAATAATAAGAAGTAAATGAGATTCTACTCTTCATTCATGAATCTGCGTATTTCGAGCATAATTTAAAGTTTTAGAGTATGTTTGGATGGGGATGATGCTGATAATTTTTATGAATTTTTTCTGATAAATAAAAAGAAGTAAATGGGATGCTAATCTTCATTCATGAATCTGCGTATTTGGAGCATAGTTTCAAGTTTTAGAGTGTGTTTAGATGAAGAAATGTTTTGAGGCTATGCAATGTTTTTTAGGGAATTCAAATCCTTTTAGGTAAATTTCATTATTTGGATGATAATTTAGAGAATTTTTAAAATAAAGAAAATTTATGAAGTATTTTGTTCAAATTAAATTTAAAGAATTTTAAATGACACCAAAAAGCTAGGAATTTCAAATTTCTTCATTCTTATATTTTTTTAAATTTTGCATTGTAGTCCTCATATTTTTCAAAATTTTTAAATTGACCCCAAAAATTTCAAAAAAATTGCGAATTAACTCCTAATTTTTCTTTTTGAAATTTATAAATTGACCCCTCAAATTTTTGAAATTTGCAAGTCGGCCCCTATTTTTCAATTTTCAATTTGTCCAAAAAAAATTAAAATTTATAAAAGTTGCCCAAAAATGTTAACAATGATTTTTTTTTATTACTCTATCAAAAAAATATTTAAAATGGAAGACAATTTAATTGAATCATTTGAATTGTCCAGAATTCTAAATACTTGCAAAATTTCAATTACCTTATCCAAACACACTCTTAAACTTTTTTTCCTGAGCTTTTTTCTGCGTTTTTGGAGCATGGAAATGTTTATTTTATTTTCTCAATATATTTTACATCCTAAAATTAGATCTACATATTGAAGTTCTCATTTTATTTATCAAAAAGAAGATAGAAATCCTTTGAAAAGAGAAATATAAAGCTAACTCAACATCTAGTTCTTCAACAAAGAAACTCATCTAGAGTCTTCCATTATTATTGGAACAAATGAAGTATCGAACAAAAAAAAAACTAATTGCATTGGTTCAGTTTCCTCAGCCTTCTCCATCAAATCAAATAAAAATGCATTGTACATAATTAACAATGAGTAATTATCGAAAGAGAATAAAGAGAAGATGTAAGGTCTATCCAATGATTTGAAAAAAAAGTGTGGATTGACTAAAAATTGCTTGGAAAACAAAACTAATTTAGTATGTATTAATTACTCTCTTTAGGAGAGATGGTTAAAATCTATTAAGGAAAGATAATGACTATTATACCCATGAAATAAGGGATTTAGTGAGAAATAATATGGGCAATTATGGATTAATGGTAGTAATTAATTTTCTTATGATAGTAGTAGATACTTTAATTAGACAGAAAAAATATTCAAATTTAATGTGAAACAGTTTTTCAAATAAAATTAATTTCAAGCAGAGGGAAGGTTTAGAAAACCTAAAAAGAACATGAGTTTAATGGTAGCTAGTCACCCAATCTTTCATATATCAGTATTATCTAAAAATAGTTTGGAAAATAATAGCAAGTGTCCTAAGACCATATTGTAAAGAATTGAAAAAACAAAATATTATCATGAAAATTAAGTATTAAATTGTTTAAAAAATGAAAATGTGTCCTAAGATTTTAAAAAAAATTATCAAAGAAAGTTTCAATTTTTTTAAGATAATTTTTTTTCTATAGATGATTCATTAACATTTACCTACCCAAGTGTTTTTACTTCATTACAATTTTTGTAATATAATTAAACAATTAATGTTTTTTAAAATAAATTAAAAAATTAATGTTAATATGTTTGTTTTTTTGAAAAATATGTTTATAAATAAATAACAATTTAAAACAAAAAAATCAAACTCAAAATCATTTGAAAAATTAAAATTTGACCCAATTCTTAGTCATATTTTTTATAGTTTGTCTTAAACTATTGAGAAAGAACCGTCATAAATATTCAGAAGCTAAATGTAGTCTAACCAATAATCCTATTTAAAAAAAAAATCTAACCAATAATTGTTTTATTCAAAAAATCAAACTCATCAAATTCTAATCTATCCACCTTAACTAAATTATATTAACCACTTAATTTAGTTTATCACAAAATATCACTTTATATTAATATTTTCATCACTAAATAACATAACATAGAGTCAAATCCAATATCAAATAACTAGTGCTGAGTTGGATCAGCAGGTTAAATATAGACATGTCTCAACACCACAACCACACAACAGTAGTGTATGTGTAAATACCCTCGCCACAAAACTAAATTAGAATTTAGAATCACACAAAGAAAAACAAAAAACAGAGGAAAAACAGAGCAAGATAGATAAAATACACTGCTTCATAGGATTTCCTCTTTCCCAAGTTTCATTCAACGAGAATCACTCAATCCTATGCACACGATCCCTCAAAATCCCGTTATACAAAGCAATTCTATTTGCAGGAATTCCACGGATTTTCGGTGTTTCATTTCTGCAGTTGCTATGTACTCTGTTTCGCTTCCTCTGTTTCTCTTTTTTTGCTATCTCACTCTTTTCTCTCGATTCCTTCACACTTTCTTCAAATCTAACTTTCTTCTTATTCTTCTTTGTATTCATCTTTCTCTCCCTCTTCTTTTCCTCTGAGAAAAAAAAATACACACATAATATAGTAAGAAATAAGAACTAAGGAGTTGTTCTTGACAAAGTGTAAGGTTAATAATTTTCTATGACTTAACTCAACTGACAATATCGATATTGATATTGTCAGGTTAAACATTTTCACCTGAGTTCGAACCCTGTACCACACAGTTGTGTGTAAGTTCGAACCTTATGTGTGTGAGTTTCAGTAGTGTTTGTAATCATCTACATACAAAATAAAGTAAGGTTAATCAAAAGAAGAGGTGGTGATTTACCTGAATATAAACAAGAGCGTAAAATTTGTGTGTTAGAGTCATGAGAAACGCGACTTCCAAGAATTTGAAATGATGGGTTAATCTTGTGTTTGGAAAAAGCTAGATAAAGCATGGTGCTTGATACAAGCATAGCTGTAGTAAACACAAGACCCTGTGCGAGAGTAGTCATTTGTTGAAGAAAAAGAAGGATTGAGTTGACGTGATTAGAAAGTAAGAAGAGTTGTTTAGATATATAGAGGGGGGTGTAGGTAAGATTGCTTCATGAGAGAGTAAATGGGAAATAAAAGATATAATAAGGAAAAAGAAAAAAGTATGGATTAGAAAATTGTATAAATAATGATAAAATCGTGGAGTGTGGTGAGTGATGAGGGGATAGAAGAATAATAATGGCACTAGTTAATTAGTGGTAGATGTTAAGTATGAGCTTCTAGATTTTTCTGACGGGGATTGATGAGAATGAAGAGGATAAAAGATTTGAGGGGTGGGTCGGTGTATGTAATGTTCGGTTTGGATTTTGCTTTGGCAAGTACATTAATATAAGACCATGAAACACGGATACAAACACCGAACACGGCATAGACAATGACAAACTAACACTATTAATAATTTAAAAAAATCATATAATTCAGTTTAATTATATGCGTTGATATTGTGTTAGTGTTGGACACGATACACGTCTAATTCGAGAAATATAAGTGTTTTATAGATAAATAAGAAGTTGGAAAGAACAAAAGGATGAATGCGGTTGAGGTTTGTATTGTTTTTGTTTGTATCGTTGTGTGTTGGATTTGGTGGGGTTACATAGTCCACTTGACCAGACATTTCGTACGGTCACAAAATCCTTGAGATCCAACGATAATTTTAAAGTTAGAAATTTAGTTTTAAAAAAACACAAAATTTTGCCTCTTTTTTTGACAAAATTTTGCCAAGACTGCACATTGTCGGGTCTTGATCTAACAGACACTTATAAGAGAAATTAGAGATTGTTAGTTCAACTCCTACTACCTATTAAGTAACATTTCTTTCAAAAAATATTATGAAGTAACATTTTGTCATTCCCTAACATAATTTTAAATTTGTCACTTATCTTTTTTCTTTCTTTCTAAATTGATTCTTTCAAGTATAAACACATGAACACAATTGACTTTTCGATCATGTACGCCATTGTAGAAAAAAAAAAAGAAAAGTAATGATGGATTAACTAGACACTTTTCTAATGCTTAAAGAAATAAATTAACACAAAAGCCTCAATTGTATTAATGTTTAATACTAAATAAAAGGACAAAACTTGAAAGAAAGAAAAAAGATAAGAAAATTGCTCTTTTCCCAACTGATTTTACTCATTCCTAACTGAACTACAAAAAATAACCTCAACATGAGTTAACTTACGTTCGGCATAACCAACGTGAGTTAACCCACGTTGGTAACAAACCATGCAACATGAGTATACTTTGAATATATCTCAATTGGAAAATTCTTCTATTGTTTCTGTTTGTAACTTTTAATTATAATAACATGTATTTTTATATTTAATTGTACATGAGTCCAAAATGTTCAATCCGTTGATGTGACTATACTTTTGTGTTAAGTATTGTAAAAATAATCTATAATAGATAGCATGTTTCACTCATTATTATCAAGTTTATTTCTTTATTTTCATATATATGAGTTACGTTTGGTTGGTCATGATAAGAAGCTAGAATTTTATCTGAATTCAAGATGGTTTTAAAGCTTCTTGTTCTAAACGCTTAATCCATAAGAAGTGTAACATAGAGTACAATATATAGAAATATAGTACAAAGCTTCAATTTTTATGCCTAAAATTTGTTGTTGATTTGTTACCAACGTGAGTTAACTCACGTTGGAGTTATTTTTGGTAGTTTAGTTGAGAATGAGTGAAATCAGTTGGGAGAAGAGCAATTTTCAAAAGATAAACAACAAGCATCTTAGCTTCCTATCTTTTGAAACCAAAGCCCACTTGAAAGTGGATTCAAACCACTAATTCAAGAATTTCGGTCCTTTATACCTCAACCACTTTTTTGAGAAAATTGCTCTTCCCACAAACAAAATTGCTGAGTCTCAAAGAAAATGACGAAACTACCTCTGCGTGACTTAAGTCACGCTCGGTAGCCTCTGCGTGACTTAAGTCACGCTCGGTAGCATCTGCGTGACTTAAGTCACGCTGCCTTCAGCGTGAGTTAACTCACGCTCGGTACATACCAGCGTGAGTTAAGTCACGTTGTGTGCTTTTATAGGAACAACACAAACCAGAACACAGAACGAGTGTGTTCTTGTGTTTCACAATTGAATTTTCTCCCTCCAAGTGCGATTTCAACCATTCTTGTGCCAATCAACGTCAACTTCTACCCCAAAATCAAGTAAGTGTTTATTATCCTATTGCATTGACTTTTTTTGGTTTAATTGTTAGATTTTTTTGGAGAAATTTCACATATTTAGGTTTTTATGATTTGATTTGCATGTTAGTTTTTAGGATTGTTAATGACGAATTAAGTTAGGAATTATAGTTTAGATGTTGTTTAGAGTAAGTTTGACTCCAATTTGGTAGTTTAGGGTTTAGAAATTGTTAGATTTTATGTTGATTGAATGTTGCACTCTAGGTGTTTGATAAAATGTCTCAATGAAAATTTGTTTGATTTTTGCATTGTTAATGATGAAGTTAGTTAGAAATTGGATTGTTAATGTTGATTATATTGAGTTTGAGTGCAATGTGGTAGTTTAGGGTTTAGGGTTTAGTCAAAATTGGATTGTTAATGTTGATTGTTATTGTTGATTAATGTTGATTACAGTGAGATTGGATTGTTATTTTTGCATTGATTTTTGCTTTTAAAAATGTTGTGTAGATATGTATCAGAGACTGGACAAACTTAGAGGTTACAGAGAGAGCATGACCAGTAGTGCACGGGCCAAAAAGGTGGTTGCGCGCCATGCTACTTGACGGAGACAATGTGTTAGGAGACAGGAGGATGTGGGGTCGTCGTCCCAGGCAGGTGCGTCCTAGATAGTGGACCCTACTCAGTATCAGCAGCAACCTCAGTACGAGCAGCCGGCTCACCAGCAGGAGGGTGAGGCCCAGCATCTAGCTGAGGAGGAGGCCCCGCCGCAGAGTTTTCCTGGGGGCCCTATAGACTTGTCGCTCCTACCGAATTTCGGTAGCAGGTGGCATGTCAGGTTTGTAGCGATGCACAAGTAAATATAATTGTTTAATTTTATTTAATTACGCGTCAATTGATAAGTTTATTTTAATTTAATCTTACAATTTAATTTTTATGTTAAAATATGTTAATTACGCACATCAATTTAATTACACGCGTCAATTTTAATTACGCGTAATTAAAATTGATTCGCGTAATTAAAATTTAATTACAGGTCAATTTTAATTACGCGTAAAATGTTTAATGTTTATTTTAATTATTGTCTTTTTACGATTAAATAGTTATGTCTTTTTTAGTTATTGAAATGTTTATATTTTTAACGGTTTGCTGTTCGTTTAATTTTTTGTATTTCAGTTGCAGATGACGCATAAAGTGACCGTTGCATTGCACATGAAGAAAATTAAGAAGATCACACTCCCGACAAACGTTCAGGCCTGGTTCTGGAACCGGGTGAATGCATTCGGTCATGTACCCCTCCTTCTCACTGGGTACGAGAGCATCTGTTGGAACAAAATGTGTTAAACAACTCTCTTCTGAGTTAAGGGGGAGATTGTTGAAACATTATGTATAAACATATCTCTCTTTATGGTTTTGATGATAACAAAGTGTTAAATAGAAAATTGGTTATTTGCTAATGCTTTGTTCAAGTTATTTCAGAACCACGTGTTTAATGATTGGTAATTGATAATGGTTATGAAAGAACAAGCTTAGAGCAAGAAAGGAAAGCTTAGAAGCAAGTTGCAAAGTTGGAAGGAAGATGGGTCTGAAGCCTAAGTCTGAAAGGTGCTTCTGAACTGCATCTGAAGGCAGCTTCTGAAGTGAGAGTCTGAAGCCTGCGTCTGAAGAAGTCAACAAAAGTCAACGTCTGAAGACCAGCTTCTGATCCTGAAGGCAGCTTCTGATGTTCAGTACGTGAAGCCAGCTTCTGATGAAGAGAAGCTTCTGAAGACTGATGTGGCATGGAAAGCAACTGTTACTGTGCGCATTTAATGCCTGGATGTGTCAGAACAACCCAATGGAACAGTTGTCTCCCTGACTCAAACATTCCCCAGCTTTTAAGGAAAGCAAATTCAAAAATGGCTGCTGCTCTGTTTTCTGGAAAAAGTTCAGCACACAATTGCAGCTAACCTAGCTTTCAAATTGCAACGGCTCTTTGCCTAATTTCTGCAAGTCTTCAACAGCTCTAATTTCCTCTATAAAAGGAAGAAGAATTTTGTCTAAGACTCTTGAAACAAAACTGCTGAACCTGTGCTCTGTTTTGCTGTCCAAAACTCATAAGTTCATAAACTCTTAGAAATTCTTTTTAGTTTCTGTAACTTAGAATTTCTTAAGGTTAAGAGTCTTAACCTGTGTTGTATTAAGAGAACACCTCTGATATTTTATCAAGTGTTTAACCCAAACTCATTTCTTTGTAATTCAGTTTGGTCCCTAAGTCTCAGTCTGTATACTGAGCAATTGTAACCTCATTCCTTTGTGGTCTGAGCTGTTAGTCACATTCCTGTGTGGTCTGTGCAGAGAGTCTTATTCCTTTGTGGTCTAAGCATTGAGAAGCCTCTTGACTTAGTATCTTGAGCACTAGAAGCCTCTTCCTTTGTGGTTGAGCAATTGGAAGCCTCTTGACTTAGTGTCTTGAGCATTGGAAGCCTCTTCCTTGGTGGTTGAGCAACTGGAAGTCTCTTCCTTAGTGGTTGAGCAATTGTAATCATTTGATTATAGTGAAAATCTCTTGTTGGAAAACAAGGGGACTGGACTACTTCCAACATTTGGAAGGAACCAGTATAAAACATTGTGTGTCTCTCTTTCCCTCTCTCTTTTCATCTTATATCCGCTGCAATACACTTTGATAATAGTTCAGAACTGATTCATATCAGCTTCTGAACTTAACTTAAGTTTTTGAAAAGAAAGAAACCTAGTTTTTGACTCACACAATTCAACCCCCCCTTCTTGTGTGTGTTTTTCTCACCTTCAGTTGGTATCAGAGCTCCGGTTCTGATATTAACACTTAACAGTGTGTCAGTCTTGATCCTGTGAAAAACATGACCTCAACTAGTTCCCCTCCACCCTCTCCCAGAAATCAAAGAACTGTATCATATGACTATGGTACAGATGACAGAAAATCTAGATCACACAATAAACCCCCAATGTTTACTGGTGATCCAGAAAAGTTCTCATGGTGGAAGAGCAAAATGTACAGTCATATAATTGGTATTGATGACTCACTTTGGGATATCATTGAAGATGGAATCTCAATACCAGTTGATGAAGAAGGTGTTGCTGTCAACATAAGAGCTTTAAGTGATGCACAAAGAAAAATCTATAGGAAGCATCACAATGTGAGAGGAATCATTGTGGATTCCCTACCTCACTCTGAGTACCAGAAGCTAAGTGACAAGTCAACAGCAAAGGCCATTTTCACATCCCTCTGCTCTAACTATGAAGGTAATAAAAAGGTTAGAGAAGCTAAGGCAAACATTCTTGTTCAGCAATATGAATTGTTCAGAATGAAAGAGGATGAAAATATTGAGACAATGTTCTCAAGATTTCAGACTCTGGTTTCTGGACTTCAGATTCTGAGGAAGAGTTATACCACAGCTGATCATGTGAATAAAATCCTTAGAAGTCTGCCATCCAAATGAAGACCTAAAGTGACTGCTATTGAGGAAGCTAAGGATCTGAATACTTTAAGTATTGAGGATCTTATAAGCTCCCTCAAGGTGCATGAACTAGGACTCAATGAGCATGAGTCTGTTAGAGAACCAAAATCATTAGCTCTGAAGTCTAAAAGAAAGCCTGATAAAGCTTTGAAAGCTATTGAATCTGAAGAAAAATTTCCTGAGGGAAATTCTGATGAAGATTCAGATGCTGATGAGCTTGCAATGCTTTCTAAAATAATTCAGTATCTAATTAATAGAAAGAAAAAAATTCTCTAACAGAAGCAGTAACTTTAGAGGATCTGGTTCAAAGAGGGATAACCAGAAGGAAAGCTGTTACAACTGTAAGAAGCCTGGGCATTTTATTGCTGACTGTCCTGATCTTCAGAAGGAAAAGTCTAAAGAGAAAGCAAAGAAACCCAGCTCAAGGTCTAGTAGTTTCAGAAACAAGCTCAAAAAGAGTCTCATGGCAACATGGGATGATCTGGACAATGAATCTGAATCTGATGAAGAGGAAGCAAACCTGGCCTTGATGGCAACTGCATTTTCTGATGCAGAATCCTGTTCAGATTCAGATGAAGAAGATGAGGTATATTCTGAACTCTCTAGATCTGAATTAATTGAAACAGTTAATGATCTTATGAGTCATCTAAAAAGCAAGTTAGGAGAAATAAAATCTTTGAAAAATAAAACTAACTTGCTGTCTGAAGAAAATCTTAAACTTCAGAATCAAATAACTAAGTTTGATGAAGAAGTTAAAGAACTCAGAGATGAGACTCATAAGAAACCTGAAGCAATTTCTAATGAACATGAAATAGCTCTTCAGGATTTCATTTTAACTGGATTCAATAGAACCAAAATTGCCTCTATGATGTATAATATGATTAGAAACAAAGGTGAAGGCATTGACTATGATTCATTCAAACCTTCAAATGAATTAAACTCACCTTCCTGTTCTGGAAATATTTTAAAAGGCAATCGTATATGCTTTGTGCCTGCTTCTGATAACTCTGAGAAGTTGAAAATATCAGAAACTGAGACTAAGTCTGAAGTTCTGAACAGCTCAGACTCTGAAGCTTCTGAACCTAAGGGTAAGATGAAGGCAGATGTTAAAACCTTGCCTAAATCTAAGCCAAAAGGTCCTGAGCCTAAGAGTAAGAGAAAATCAGACTCTAAACCTGAAAATGTTCAGAGTCTGAAGAGTTCAGAACCTGGAACTAGTAAGTCTCAGAATCTGAACAATTCTAATTCAAATTTTTCTAAGACTGAGTTTATTAAAACTTCAAAATCTATTAAACCAGTCAAAACAAAACATTTTCAATCTCAGAATGTTGAGCAAAACAAGCAAAAGCAAACCAATCAGTTTTCTACTTCTAATTGTTTTAAGAAAGGTAAAACTGAAGCTTGCCTTGTGCCTGAAGCTAACAAAGTTAGAATTCTGAGGAAATCAGAACCAAAGCACTCAAAGGGTCAAACTTCAAACAACTCAGAACCAAAGACCTTCAAGTCTCAGGTTCTGAAGAAATCTGAGTCCAAACCTTTGAGAACTCAGGTTCTGAAGAACTCAGGTTCTGAAACTCAGACTTATTCAAGATATAAGGATCCATATCCAAAGTATCAGAACAAGTCTGAATATCATAACTTCAGACACAAGATGAAAAAGCCAAAACCTTTCAGGACTAACCCCAAATGACCCATGAAAATCTGGGTACCTAAGTCTGAGATCATTTCAATTACAGATATGCTTGTTATCCAGAGAAAAGGAAAGGTCCTGGTACCTGGACAGTGGATGCTCGCATCATATGACAGGGGACAAGTCTATGTTCCAAACCCTGACTCTGAAAGAGGGAGGAACTGTGGGGTTTTGAGGAAGTCAGAAAGGAAAGATCATTGGTACTGGTAAGATAGGTAATTCTTCCCTGTACATTGATAATGTTTGGCTGGTAGATGGACTTAGACATAATTTACTTAGCATAAGTCAATTATGTGATAGTAATTATGAAGTCCTGTTTAATAAGAACATTTGCACTGTAATCAACAATGAAAATAAGTCTGTAGTGTTCAAAGGTAGTAGGAAAAACAATGTTTATAAAATAAATTTTTCTGAATTGGTTCAGCAGAAGGTTGTTTGCCTTCTGTCTGTGAGTGATGAGAAATGGGTGTGGCACAAAAGACTGGGACATGCTAACTGGAGACTTATCTCTAATCTTAGCAAGTTACAGCTGGTTAGAGGCCTGCCTAACATTGATTATCACTCAGATGCACTGTGCAGTGCATGCCAAATTGGAAAGTTTTCAAAAACTTCTTTTAAATCTTAGAACATTGTTTCCACCTCAAAACCTTTAGAACTCCTTCACATTGATCTGTTTGGTCCTGTTGGAACAGCTTCAATCAATGGGAAGAAGTATGGACTTGTAATTGTTGATGATTATAGTAGGTGGACTTGGGTTAAATTCCTTAGAACCAAAAATGAAACATATGATGTGTTTTTCAAATTCTGCAAACAAGTACAAAATGAAACTGATTTGAAAATTTTAAAAATCAGAAGTGATCATGGTGGGGAATTTGAAAATGAGCCTTTTGAAAATTTTTGTGAAGATCATGGAATTATCCATGAGTTCTCATCTCCTAGAACTCCACAACAAAATGGAGTTGTAGAGAGAAAGAACAGATCTTTACAGGAAATGGCCAGAACCATGATCCATGAATCCAAAATTGCTAAGTACTTTTGGGCAGAAGCTGTAAACACAACATGTTATATTCAGAACAGGATCTATATCAGACCTATTCTGAATAAAACAACATATGAACTGTTTAAAGGAAGAAAACCAAGTATTTCTTATTTTCATCAGTTTGGTTGTATATGTTACATACTAAACAATAAAATCTACCTAAAGAAATTTGCTGCCAAGGCTCAAAAGGGTACCTTTTTAGGATACTCAGAGAGATCTAAGGCATACAGGGTGTATAATTCTGAAACACATGTTGTTGAAGAAGCTATACATATTAGGTTTGATGATAAGAAGCCTGGTAATGAAATACCAGAGCTGGTTGAGAGTTTTGCAGATGTCAAAATCTCAGAAGAACCTTCAGAAGCTGAACCCAGTTCAGAGTCTGAAGATGGTTCAGAAGCTGAAAACAATGAAGAATCTGAGAAACTCTCTGATAATGACACTACTCCTGAAGCAAACCAAGACCAGCATGGTTATGAACAAATCCCTGATGGTTCTTCAGAAGCTAATCCACCCAGAACCTCATTCAAGTACAAGTCTTCACACCCTGAGGAGTTGATCATTGGAAACAAGAACAGTCCAAGAAAGACAAGATCAGCATTCAGTCAGAATGAGTCTATGCTTGGCCTGCTATCCATGATTGAACCCACAACTGCTGATGAAGCACTTGCTGATGATGGCTGGATTGTAGCAATGCAGGAAGAACTGAACCAGTTTCAAAGGAATGATGTCTGGGATCTAGTTGCAAGACCTGATCATAAGAACATCATTGGAACAAAATGGGTGTTCAGGAACAAGCTCAATGAACAAGGAGAAGTGATCAGAAACAAGGCTAGATTAGTAGCTCAAGGGTACAGCCATCAAGAAGGAATTGATTACACTGAGACTTTTGCTTCAGTTGCAAGACTGGAAGCAATCGGGTTACTTCTTTCTTATGCTGTTAATCATGATATCATCTTGTATCAAATGGATGTTAAGAGTGCCTTCTTAAATGGTGTAATTTCTGAAGAAGTGTATGTAAAACAACCTCCTGGTTTTGAAGATGTTAAAAATCCAGATTATGTTTTTAAACTTAAGAAGTCTTTGTATGGTCTGAAACAAGCTCCCAGAGCTTGGTATGAAAGGCTAAGCAACTTCTTGATTAAAAATGATTTTGTAAGAGGTCAAGTTGATAATACACTTTTTAGAAAAACTGTTAAGAAAGAAATCTTAATTGTACAAATATATGTGGATGATATCATATTTGGTTCTACTAATGCCTCCCTTTGCAAAGAGTTTTCAAAGTTAATGCAGGATGAATTTGAAATGAGCATGATGGGTGAGCTGAAATTCTTTTTGGGAATTCAAATCAACCAATGCAAAGATGGTGTCTATGTTCATCAGTCCAAATACACTAAGGAGCTTCTGAAGAAGTTCCAGCTGGATGATTGCAAGCTGATGACAACACCAATGCATCCTACCTGCACATTAAGCAAAGAGGACAATGGCTCAAAAGTAGATCAGAAGCTGTACAGAGGTATTATAGGTTCTCTTTTATACTTAACTGCTTCTAGGCCAGATATTTTATTTAGTGTATGTATGTGTGCTAGATTCCAGTCAGATCCTAGAGAATCTCATATGACTGCTGTCAAGAGAATCTTTAGGTATCTGAAAGGAACAACTAATTTGGGACTTCTGTATAAGAAATCTTTGAATTATAAGCTAGTTGGATTCTGTGATGCTGACTATGCTGGGGACAGGATTGAAAGAAAATCCACCAGTGGAAACTGTCAGTTTCTTGGTGAGAATCTGATATCCTGGGCCAGCAAGAGACAAGCAACCATTGCTTTGTCAACAGCAGAAGCAGAATACATCTCAGCTGCAAGTTGTAGCACACAACTGCTCTGGATGAAACATCAATTAGAGGATTATCAGATTCATGCAGATAATATTCCAATTTACTGTGATAATACTGCTGCAATATGTCTGTCTAAAAATCCAATTCTGCATTCTAGAGCCAAGCACATAGAAATAAAACATCATTTTATCAGAGATTATGTTCAGAAGGGTGTTTTAGGTATTCAGTTCATTGATACTGATCATCAATGGGCTGACATATTCACAAAACCCCTAACAGAAGAAAGATTCAATTTTATTAAAAAGAATCTGAACATGCACTTTATCTCTTGAAAATGTGCTTGAATCTGAATGAAATCCTTGATTCTGAGTTTATCATAAGCTAAGACTTATCAGACACTCATTTTCTGAGAGTCTGAAGAAAGTTAAGCCTGAAAAACTTCAGAGTCTGAAGGATCAGAACATGGATTTTCTAACTTCTGAATCTGATAGGAATCTAATGTTTGGTCAGAATCTGGTAAGTATAACCCTGGGCAATGATGATTAAAGCTTGAAAGTTTATACTCTATCCCTCCCAAAGTCATCAATTTAAAAAATGTGATTTTCTGTTTTGATATCAATTGCTAAAAAATTGCTTTAATTTCAATTGGTATCAGTCTGTTTTTAAACTGTTTTAACACAGACACATTTTTCAAATGCTCAACTTGTATCAGACATGTTCAGCTTTTAGAACTTATTTTCAAATTTGGTATCAGCACTGAAGCATATTTTGGTATCAGGTTCTGATATAAGTTCAGTAGTTCTAAAAACCCTCATTTGGTACCAGGCTCTGAGATAAACCTTCAGTTGGTATATGAACTGAACATTTTTTTGTTTAAAATAGCTCAGAATTGCTCTGATACTGAACACAATATACTGAACAACCATGTCTGAACACAAAATGCTCTGATCAGAAGCTCTGAACTTTTTCTGCTTCTGAACAACATTCTATTTTCAATGCAATGTCATATACTCATTGAAAATCAAGTATGCTCTGATGCCCATCTTTGCTGCTTGATTATCTATATGATTGCATAAATATCTCACATGATTTTTTCAAACTCCCTCAATTCTGAACCTTTTTGAAATGTTTTCAAACTCTTTTAAAAAGGGGGAGATTGAAATGCTCTGATACACTTGTTTTCAAACTCTTTCAAAACTTTTTGTTGATGACAAAAGGGGGAGTAAGGTAAAACAAGTATTAAAGCTCCTGAGCTCAAAATATAAGTTAAATTCTGTCAGTAATTTGCTTATGAAAGGGGAGTAAAAGGCACTAAGACCTGAGGCTCTGAACATAAGTTAAGTTCTGAATGAAATTAACTTATGAGAATTTTTTTATTCTTAGCCTCTGAATTTAAATTCTGTGAGATACATAACTCTTAGTGAGTTAAAATGAATTGAAAATAACTTGGATAAGACTCAGGGAGCTTACAAACCTCATCCTGTGGATTATCAGACTTAGGGGGAGAGCTTACAAACCTCAGAACCTGAAGTCAGCAAGTTATTTACAATTCTGAGTGTTAATTTCACTTGTTTGTTTAAAGTTGAGTTTAATTAACTTAGATAAGAATCAAGGGGAGCTTACAAACCTAACCTTGAGGATTGTCAGACCTAGGGGGAGCCTATAAACCTCTCCTGAAGTCAGATTGTTAATTAAACTTAACAACAATTCTGAAATTTTCACATTTGTGATTTAAACTAAACTTAATTAACTTGGATTAAACTCAGGGGGAGCTTACAAACCTCACACCCTGCAGTTAACCTGTTAATTAAGTTAACAACAATTTTCTGATTTAATACTTATGTTTGTCATCATCAAAAAGGGGGAGATTGTTGGAACAAAATGTGTTAAACAACTCTCTTCTGAGTTAAGGGGGAGATTGTTGAAACATTATGTATAAACATATCTCTCTTTATGGTTTTGATGATAACAAAGTGTTAAATAGAAAATTGGTTATTTGCTAATGCTTTTTTCAAGTTATTTCAGAACCACGTGTTTAATGATTGGTAATTGATAATGGTTATGAAAGAACAAGCTTAGAGCAAGAAAGGAAAGCTTAGAAGCAAGTTGCAAAGTTGGAAGGAAGATGAGTCTGAAGCCTAAGTCTGAAAGGTGCTTCTGAACTGCATCTGAAGGCAGCTTCTGAAGTGAGAGTCTGAAGCCTGCGTCTGAAGAAGTCAACAAAAGTCAACGTCTGAAGACCAGCTTCTGATCCTGAAGGCAGCTTCTGATGTTCAGTACGTGAAGCCAGCTTCTGATGAAGAGAAGCTTCTGAAGACTGATGTGGCATGGAAAGCAACTGTTACTGTGCGCATTTAATGCCTGGATGTGTCAGAACAACCCAATGGAACAGTTGTCTCCCTGACTCAAACATTCCCCAGCTTTTAAGGAAAGCAAATTCAAAAATGGCTGCTGCTCTGTTTTCTGGAAAAAGTTCAGCACACAATTGCAGCTAACCTAGCTTTCAAATTGCAACGGCTAATTTCTGCAAGTCTTCAACAGCTCTAATTTCCTCTATAAAAGGAAGAAGAATTGAAGAAGAATTTTGTCTAAGACTCTTGAAACAAAACTGCTGAACCTGTGCTCTGTTTTGATGTCCAAAACTCATAAGTTCATAAACTCTTAGAAATTCTTTTTAGTTTCTGTAACTTAGAATTTCTTAAGGTTAAGAGTCTTAACCTGTGTTGTATTGAGAGAACACCTCTGATATTTTATCAAGTGTTCAACCCAAACTCATTTCTTTATAATTCAGTTTGGTCCTTAAGTCTCAGTCTGTATACTGAGCAATTGTAACCTCATTCCTTTGTGGTATGAGCTGTTAGTCACATTCCTGTGTGGTCTGTGCAGGGAGTCTTATTCCTTTGTGGTCTAAGCATTGAGAAGCCTCTTGACTTAGTATATTGAGCACTAGAAGCCTCTTCCTTTGTGGTTGAGCAATTGGAAGCCTCTTGACTTAGTGTCTTGAGCATTGGAAGCCACTTCCTTGGTGGTTGAGCAACTGGAAGTCTCTTCCTTAGTGGTTGAGCAATTGTAATCATTTGATTATAGTGAAAATCTCTTGTTGGAAAACAAGGGGACTGGACTACTTCCAACATTTGGAAGGAACCAGTATAAAACATTGTGTGTCTCTCTTTCCCTCTCTCTTTTCATCTTATATCCGCTGCAATACACTTTGATAATAGTTCAGAACTGATTCATATCAGCTTCTGAACTTAACTTAAGTTTTTGAAAAGAAAGAAACCTAGTTTTTGACTCACACAATTCAACCCCCCTTCTTGTGTGTGTTTTTCTCACCTTCAACATCAACCATGCTTTCATCATCACCGCCTAGTTTGAGAGATGGCATGAGGAGACCAGTAGCTTCCATCTTCCCGTTGAGGAGATGACCGTCACACTCGATGATGTGGGATACGACAGAGGTATGGAGTAGCTGGAGCAGGGTCTGGGTTTGACGGCGAATGCGGCCTCTCAGGAGACAACTAAGTAGGGGGTGGTTATATCAATATAACTAACTTGAGGACGCATTACGACACACTCTTGTATAGGTGCAATGAGTTGGTGGATCCTGCTGATGATGAGGAGGTGGAGCAGATGACGGTTAGGGCGCATTGCATCAGGGCGTTTTTGTTGTACTTGGTTAGCATCACCATTTCGCCAACAGGAACAACAAAAGCGTTCAGCTGTTGTGGATGGAGATGCTTATGGATTTGAACACGTTGGGCGAGTGGTCATGGGGCGAGATGACACTTACTTGGCTCTACCACGAGCTTTCTCATGTTACGGACCAGACCATGAGCGGCATTGGCAGTTACATGACTCTAATTGAGTTAGTATTTTTTTCTTTTTTCTATAATATATTATAAATGACTTACGATATTATTGTGTATGTTTATGGGTTTGTGATGCTGAAATATTTGTTTGTATGCATGGTTATTGGCGCACTTCAGGAACATGTATACGAGGAGGCTGAATCCGGACTATCATGTTGATTCACCGCTTGCTGCTAGATGGAGTTCGTCCAGGGGCCATGCTGATACTGCACACTATCGTGGCCTTATTGATCTGATGGTCAATGCTGATGTGACCTGGAGGTCGTACGATGACCGACGGCATATCATGCCTTTCCAGAACATTTGCTGGTACTCCAGTTGGATCATGGCCGGCATGCTTTTCTGCTCCATGTACTTCCACATGCGTTCGGGGTCGGCCGACACCAGAGGCTCAACCGTGGAAGTATCTGAAGGGGTACATGAGATGGTTCTACAGGGTATCTCATCCTATCATGACCGACCATGATGACGTTGATGAGGACGCGCCTCCTGTCCCTCCTTACTAGGAAGTTATTGTTGAGCATCAGTACGCTAGACAGGTTCCCGACCCACTGCAGATTATTGCGAACATCAGAGCCAGGGTGGACAGTGTCATGGGTTGTCATGATGTGTTTTAGAATCCAACCGTCTTCGGTATTTTTCAGGGAATCTAGTCAGAGTATCATATCTTGCAGGAGCAGGGGGTTCCCCGGATGAGGACTAAAAGCCATAGTCCAGCGGAGTAGGGTGTTGTGACTGATGTACTTTTGTATATTTTTAGTTTTTTTGTTATGACATGGATGTATTATATTTACACTCGCGCCTTTGCGCATTTTTATGACATTTTGGTACATTTTTTGTTTTATTTTTGCGTATTATAAATTTGATTGAATTTGCGTATTTTAAGTTTGAATGAATGAATGATTGAATGGATGAAAATGAAATAATGAATGAATGAAAACAAGGAGAATTGGGCATTCTGCCTGTTTTGTTTGCTGACACTGACAGATGTGTGACTTAACTCACGCTCGGTAGATGTCAGTGTGACTTAAGTCACGTTGCTGTCTTTCATAACCCAAGCAGAACCTCACTTCTCCTTTTCACTTCTCAAATCTCTACAAAATCTCTCAAATCATCCAACCTCAAATTTCTTTAACTTCAAAACACCCACCACTACAACAACAAGTAAGTTTTCATAATCAAGTACCATTGTCATTTTATGTTTATATGTTACAGTTTTCTTCTTAAATTAGAAATTTATTAGTTTTAGGGTTTGCTTAAATTTTATTTTATTTTTGGCAAGAAATGATACAATGTTTACATGTAAATGACTTATGTTGCTTAAATGTTTAGATGTTTGCATGTTTATGTTGTACTTTTTAGTTTTAGGGTTTATGTATAATTTGCACTCCAAGTGTTTCATGAAATGTTTGAATGAGTTTTTCATTGATTGTTTTTAATTTCTTATAGTGTAGATCTGAAACAATGGCTCAAGTATACGCTCAAGTATCCTTCAACAGTGGAAACCCTCATTTTTTCAAGGTTCGCGACGATGTCACGTTAAAAGAATTGAAGGATCAACTTCATGAAATCAACCAACGACTCAACCACGGAGACACGAGGAGTGTGGAATACGTTTGGTTGGTACGAACGTCCATCATTCAACTCAGAGGGGAATTTGACTTTCACTCGGCCGGAGTTAACGAACGACGACGACATGAGGACCATGTTCTCGATATTTTCTCAACACATCATTATCCTCATCGAGATGGATGCTACGTTGCTGAGGTCGCCTGAAGATATTCTCAAGAGTTTGATTCGGCCGGATGTAGATGTTTAGGTAGTATTATTATGTTGTGTCATTATTTTGTTGGATTTTAGTTTAATTTTTGTTAGTTTGTTGAAGATGTTGGCATTGAAGTGTCTTATACTTAGCGTAAATGTTTGCAAGTCTCTTTGGAAACTCAAAAGAATGAAGAGAACACAACATGTATTCTGCCGAATCAACTATATAGGTTCTCACATTAAATTCCTTCGTATAAGATGAGTGTGACAAAAGGGAATGCAGTTCTAAGATGTTGTTTTGTGCTTGATCATGCTCCTCTGTCAATTGAAACTTGTCAGTTGGCATGACAATAAGATTAAGTTTAAAAGAATATATTGGAATGCATTCATTTTTGTCATGACTCATCCTATATGAAGGGATTCAATGTGATAACTTATATAGTTGATTCGGTAGAATAAATGTGTTGTGTTCTCTTCATTTTTTTTTAGTTTTCAAAGAGACTTGCAAATTTTTACACTAAGTATAAGACACTTCAATGTCAACATTTTCGGCAAACTTTCATGAATTTACTTTTAATCCAACATCATGATGATATAACATATTTAGGGAGAATGTAATGTAATGTAACACTTCGTTTATTTAAACAGAGATGAAATTATAACTAAATAAATTTGTCGTATTCTATTAATTTTGAAATTTATTATGTGTACTTGTGTATTTTTAGTTATGATTTATTTTGGATCATGAATGAATTGTTGTTATTGTTGTTTCTAAGACATGACATGCTTTTAAAAAATGAACATAACATATTGTATGATTAGGCTCTTCAAAAAAATATTATCTTTGTGCAAAATTGGTGAAAACATAACTTACCTAAAACAAGCGCGACTTAAGTCTCGCAGGATATACTGAGCGTTACTTAAGTCACGTTGATGTATAACCTGCGTAACTTAAGTCACGCTGAGAGTATTTTCGTTAGTTTGTATGAGAGTGAACAATTTTCGTTGGGAGAAGAACAATTTTCTTTTTTTAAAGCATGTTTTCTTCGACGAATAACGCCCTAACTTATCAGTTGACTAGTAAGAGAAAAGTCCATTTACATATTTATTTAAATTAAACTTAAAAACCTCTATTGTAATTTTTCTTAAACGTTACATGTAAAAAAGAAATGGTTACAAACTTCGCCGAACAAAAATATGAAAACACCTTCAACTTATTGTCAATCATTATTTTATAATAGAATTAATACCTCAAATAGTCCAATGTAATTTGGACAAGATATGAAAATAGCCACGAAAAAAAAACAGGTTCCACCTCTTCAATTTTGGGTGCAAAGGATGTAATAAGGTATGAAACACTAAACTTTTACAAGTATAACATAATCTTACTTAAAAATTCAGGTGAACCAAACATAAAAAAAATATGTGACTTATCTTGATGGCAATTTTCAGATTAATTTTCTATGAAAATTTCAGTAGGCTCATGGCATTCTCTTAATGTATGATGACCAAGTTGAGCTCTTTCATTGTCTCCAAAGCCAAATATTTGTCCACGGTTGGTGACTACCACAGTGTGGCAAGGGCCAGTGCTAATTTGAGAAACATGGTGAGATCTTAATGTACTTAAGATTCTAGGCTTTAATATTATATCAGATACCCTTTTGCCCAAAATTCCTAGGCTGCCAAATGCAATGGAGCCAAAGCCATAGACCAAACCTGAATCAAGTAGAACAAAGGTTTTTCTATGTTTTGCACACACCTACAAGTAACAACAATAATGTGAAAAGAATAGGACTGAGCAGTCTCATCATAAATCATAATAATTGGATGAAAACACAATAAAACACTAATAACACAAGCACAACACTGACACGTGAACACCAATAACAATATGAAATATGGAAGAAATTGAATACATTGTTGGTTTCCGACACCTGAAACACACCAATGCTACATAGTGAAAAAGACTTGAGTTTTAGAAAATTTTATTTGGTTTGAGTAAATGTTGACAGCCAACGTAAAACTTTGTCGAATCTCTATTAGTTGATCCAGCTTAGCAGGATAAGGCTTGATTGTTGTTGTTGTTGAGTAAATGTTTTCTGTTTATATTTCTTCTTTTCACTTTTAATTAAAAAAAAGATTGTTTTTACTTTGTTTTCTACATGAAAAGTTTTTACATACTATTTTAAGTTTCCTCTATAAATTTTGTAAGCAGGAAAAAACTAGTAATACTAATAGCAAAAAAAAAGGTATTTGGCAGGAAAGCAAAATTACATGTCTCATTGAATCATTGTCTTAATAATAGTAGATAGAAATAGATAGAAGTATGCACCAAAAAAATAGATAGAAGTGAAAACAAGGTGGCAATTTTATAACTTAAAAGGGAAAACAACAAATGAAAACATGGACCTTCCTCAAAAAAAAAATGCAAATTGAAACTTGAAATAGATATAATACCTGAACAGCCAAGTGATTCTTGAGACTAGACAACATCTCTGGTCTTGTCCTTTCAATCTCATCTCCATGGCCTAAAGCACCACAATATCCCTTGCCCCATGTATATACCTGAACCATCAATAATAGAAACTTGAAATCTATTCTCACAACTACATCAAAAGTTCAAATCAAGTGTGACAATTAAAATTGAAAATTTATCTCGTCAAATAAAACTCACAAATCCATTTGAATCAAGTGCAGCTGCATGCTCATCCCCAGCAGATACCCGGACAACACAAATACGATTTCTTCTAAATTTTTGTATCAAACGTGGAAGAAGCTCGTTGTCATCCTCACCATGGCCGAGACAAAAATGATAACCTGATCCAAAGGAGTATACTGATCCATCTTCTGTTACTGATAAGATATAGTCTGATCCAGCAGCAACCTGAACAGCAGGACCCACATCACAGAGGAATTGAATCATTTTAGGGCTTGTTATGTTCTGAGTGTTGCCGTGACCGAGTTGGCCGTGCGAGTTTCTTCCACATGTATACACATGACCTTGTCTAGTAAGGAAGGCTGTGAAGCTTGATCCTGTTGCAACCTGAGAGACATTCACGTTATTTCATATCTTTCAGAGAAGACTTGATCCTGTGAAGCTTGGTTCATTATGTTTTTTTCGTTCCATTTTGATCTCTTAATTTACAAATGTTAGACACTTTGGTCCTTTCTACCAAATTTCCGTTTGAGTCTGTCAAATGTTTCCTTTTTCTTCTTCTTGCTTAGTCAGATGCCTAATCACCAAAAATGTAATGCTACGTACGAAACATTTGTTGGACTCAAATAGAAAACTGATAGAAAAAGACCAAAGTGTTTAACTTTTGTAAATTAAGGGACCAAACTCGAAGGAAAAACTTAATGGACCAAAGTATCTAAGATTTGTAACTTCAAAATAAGGTGAAACCTAAAAATAACTTACGGGACTAGAAGTATAATTTATCTTAAAACATTAGAGAATTTAGTTGATACTGCCTTCATAGATATTCAAAATAGTACTGAGCACATCACAACAAACTCGGGGAACATCTTATGCCAATTGGAGTGGACAGTTTTTTAGACTCAAGATTTGTTATTGAGTAACTTCTTAGAACAACACATAATGTTTCAACAATATGACAAAACTGCAACACTTTTATCTAAGAGACAAGCACCCTCTTCAAATAACTTGGCAATGAACTAAAACCACAAAATGCTTTTTTACAGACTTCCTCGAAATATATAAATATCAAATCAAAGCATATTGCAAGGTAGTAAATATTATAAATATTGGAATCAAAGTGAGATTAGGAGTCTAATAGGAACTGCGGTATTGTGACTTGGTTTTTCTCCCTTGATTGCTACAGTTTAAGTGAAGGTCCCAAAGGATTTGATTTCTTATAAGGATATTTAGACTAAAGTGAGATTAGTCATCCGATGAGAATTGAGATTGATAACTGTTTTCCTAAGGTGTATAAAATTGCACATGTTAAGAACCACTAAAATTGAATAGTTAATAAGGAAAAAGTGAGTAAATAATTATCCTTATAGTGTGTAATATTGCATAAGTTAGGAAAACCGTAACCTAAAATGCTGATCGGGATGAACCACTTATTAAACATGTGATCTATCTAGACCAACATTTTCACACACAGAATTGGTTATTATTAACCAATCCTTTTTATAGTAAGGATCTCATTTGATTAAAATTGAAATCAATCCCCCATTAAGTCACAAGATTGGCCATATTCCCCTTCATCAAGTCAGTCATGATATCCCTTGATAAATCATGAAAACCATTATGTTTTCTCAAATTAACACAACCAATCTTCTTCATATCCATCTTCATCATCGCAAACACCGATTTTAATAGTGTGAAACAATAGTCAAATCTTTCCTATTCCAAGATTCTCTTTAATCTCAAAATAAAACAAGAGAAAAAAAGCAAAGTAACCAGGGAGGGGAAGCCATTGTCAGTTCTTGAACTTTATTTTCCTCCTTTACTTCACAGCCTCCTTACTTCAATGGACTGATTAATCCAAGCACCAATCGATCCTTACCCCCGATGACACCCAGCTCTCGCCACTGTGGAAGTTCTATACCCTGCATTATGTCATGCCACAACGAGGTGAAGCACTTCGTCTTTACAAGTGATGCAATGTCAAACCACCAGATTACTCTTCTCTCTTTACCAACTGCTAGCTTGTTGCTCTATGCTCTAGCACCATCTCCAACTCTCGGAAGCCTAGTATGCTTGGTTTTGCCTCCCATTTAACCGGTGCCTCGACCCTAGGATGATGGATTCAATCAAAACAAACGGACAAACAACAATTTTTGGAACTTCTCAAAATGCAGGTGCCCATTTAAAAATCTAAAATGTTTATGAAAGGGATAAGAATCCCCTCAAAATTACTTGTAAGAAATCGAAACCTTGGTCACCAGGTTTGCAATTATCTTCAATGGTACGTGAGCCTCAAAATATCGGGTATGTGGGTATATATAGTCGATACGTTATTGGTACGCTATCAACAAATTTTGTTTACCTAACTATAAATTAAAATTACATGGAAAAAAAATTCGACGAACGTATTCGGAAAAGCACCGCAAATTGTTACATGAAAACCAACTCGCATTTCCCTATATACTTCAGGAAATTATGTGACTATGATTGGAACTATAGAATTCAATTTATTGCAGACTACATGGAAATACTTGACAGCCAATTTTATAATTCATCAGACTAAGAAAAAAAAAATTAGCAAAAGAGAACAGAATAAAAATAATAGAAGCAAAGTAAGCTTTCATATGGTGATCATGAAAGGTGATATGCAGTTTACCTGCTTGCAAGGAATCCCCTTTAAGGATTCAACAAGACGTGGCCTGAAAATTATTTGACTTGTATCATCATGACCACAGCACGAATATGAATTACTCCCACATGTAAATACCTGCAAAGTGAAATGGCAGGTTCACAATGGAAACAACTATTGATCATTTTACAATCTAAAAGTGTTGGTTTCAATTCCAATAACATAAAGCAATAATGGAACATGCAGAGTAATTAATCCCAGATTAATGACTTGCTCATGACTCAAACTAGTTGAATAAAGGTTAAGCAGCTACGAACCTCTCCAGACTGCATAACAAAAACTGCATCACTATTTGAGGCCGAAACATGTGCCACACGCGCCAAAGGTGGGAAATTGATTCGGGTAAATGCTGAACACTGTGTTTTTTCAGACCCTTGACCAAGTACACCAAACAAACAAGAACCGCAAGAATAGACGGAGGAGTTGCTGATTGCCAAGGTGTGATAATATCCTGTTGTAATTTGCATCTGCCAATAAAATGACATTCATCATAAGTTCCAACTCCACAACTCTTGTTATAAAAGGACATTTAGAATACTAAAGACACACAAGTACAAAATTACATTAAAAAATCATCGAAATTAAGATTTGTTCTTAAACTCGTTATCACTATCATTATAGACAACATATAAAACACCAATTCATTTCCTTTTCTTTTTCTGTTCTAATTATTACACAAATGCGTTATTATACCCCTTATTACAAATGTACAATGGTGACGAGCCTTAATAAAAAAAAATTGTGATAGGCCATACCATATAAACTCTTCTGTCTGAAAAACTTGGGGTTGAAAAGCAAAGTCATGAAAAACATAAAAGCCTTTATCACGGCCACGTAAGCCAATCTGGACCATTCATTTGGGATCCAAGGTTAGTTTCCTCAAAATCTGCTCACAGGTGTCCCTTCGGGATAGCTGTCTGAATTAGGCTTGGAGGGACGACCAAAAACCCTAATTCACCACTATAAAGGCTAACTCATAGCTTCCTTCCTGGTACACACTTTTTTACCCTAAAACCTCACATATTCAGTGCATTCTTACTTGATCGTCATAGTGTTTGCAGGTACACCACCCCCTCCGGAGAGAAGGAAGCTACCGTTTGGAGTCCGGCGACCACAAAGCTACCACAATCACAACGAGGCTGCTGATCTCAGGTCTTGACGGATCAATCACCAGTGTTAAAAAACGTACTCATTATAAAATAAAAACTGAAAAAACTGTAACTCATACATAACTCAAAAGGAAACAAAAAACAAAAACGGTTTATATAATGAAATGAATAGTACATTTCCTAATTGTATCTCAACCATATCAGAGGATTGTTCCACAGATTGCAAAAACCTCAAAACTCGCTTCCGATTTCGGCCACATCGATGATTATACAGCTTCCTCTGAGAACTCAAAACTCATCATGGAATAGATGGCATGAGAACCACACAATTAAAATGCAGCAACGTATAATCTGATCACGACATGGACTTTCCCTAAATTCACCTGATCAGGGCCGCATAAGTCAATATGGACTGTTCGTTTCGGATCCAAGGTTGGTTTCCTCTAATCTGCTCACAGTTGTCCCTCTGGAAAAGCTGCCCGAATTAGGGTCTGAGGGACCAAAAACACTATTTCATCACTATAAAGTTAACTCATATCCTCCTTCCAAGCACACAGTTTTCTACCCTAAAACCTCACATATTCGGCACATTCTTACTTGATCGTCGAAGTGTTTTCAAATAAACCACCCCCTCACCCCCTCTGGAGAGAAGGAAGCTACCATTTGGAATTTGACCACAAAGCTACCACGATCACTATGAGGCCGTTGAGATGGCCATTGATCTCAGGTCTTGACGGATCAATCACCATTGTTAAGAAACTTACTCACTGTAGAATAAAAACCGAAAAAACTGCAACTCATAATTCAAAAGGAAACAAACAAACAAACAAACAAAAATGGTTTATATAATGAAATGAATAGTACATTTCCTAATGGTGTCTGAACCATATCAGAGGATTGTTCCACAGATTGCAAAAACCTCAAAACTCGCTTCCAATTTCGGCCACATCTATGATTATACAGCTTCCTCTGAGAACTCAAACTCATCATGGAATAGATGGCATGAGAACCACATAATTGAAATGCAGCATAGTCTACCAATGACTTAAACTTTGAAGGGTACGAGCCCTTCCTAGCACCAAAAGCTTTTGAAGCAAATTCCAATGAAACAAGGTCCATTGCACTGAGTTTCCCTGAGCAGAGAATATCCAAAAGCAAATGTGAAGGTAACTCATCAAAAGAAACAGCTCTGTAACGATCTCTCATACTTGGTTTGATGAATGTTGAAGGAAATTGAATTGGAAAAAGGAGGTATAGATGATGGATGATTATAGGGTCATGATTGAAACAGTGATTGGTGAAGAAAATAAGTAAAAGATTAGGGTTTTACCAAGTGTCTTTGTATCTGGGGCATTTTCATGTGTTTATCATCGGGTCTTGTTTTTTCTATCATGAAATTTTGAGGATGTCTGAGGATGTTTGCGTCGATCATACCTAGGTTTATGTCTTTGAAGTTGTTCACACGTGGCACCCTATTAGTTAGCCACATAAGCAGATCTTTTTGGTCACACCACTAATCCCAGGAGTGTTGTCTCAGCCTTTCTAATACTTTTTGTTGTCTGAGACTAATTAGTTGGGTAGGACTGTATTGACGGCCAAAGTTTCTCTACTTAACACTTTTGATTATGTTGGAAGATATTCTTTTTTTGTTAGATCAATTTTTCATTTCCTTTCAATTTTTAATATAGATTTGGCTCTCTAACCTTTTCTTTATGATCAGGTCAGAGCTGAGATCTCTAGATGGTGGTGTTGAATGATCTTTGAATATAGGACCTTCGTCAGCTATTTTCTTCTTCAACTGAAATGGGGTGGTACGTACCTACGAAGACACTGCAATACTCAAGTCAGCAAGCGTTGTGGATTTGTGAGGTATTTTTTTGGATAAAATGTATGTGTACCTGGACGATTTCCACGAGTTAGTATTTATAGAGTAGGTTTAAGGTTTTAGCCCTTGAACCGTTACATGGATAATTGTCCTTTAGAGACACAAGTAAGCATATTTGAGAAAGTTATCATTTGATTTATCCTCAACGGTCCAAATCTCCTTGTAGAGCCTTGCTTCAGTCATATCTAGGGTGCACCCATGCTACGATCTGTCTATGTATAAGCTATGAAGGGTACCCAGGTCCGATCAAGGATCGGGCCTCTACCCAGACTATAACACTTTATAAGGAAAAACCTATATTTCTATTGACGGAGCTAAAGATTGATGGAGCTAAAGTTTAAACACTGTTTTATTAGAGATTGTTGTAGTACCCCAATTTTGTCCTAAGCCTTTTAAAACAAAAAAATCAAAAAAAATCAAAGAGGGAGAAAAAGTCAAAGTCAACAAAAGTCAACAGAAAAGTCAACATTTCAAAAATGATGACTTCGCACTGCGAAGCTCACTTCGCACTGCGAAGTCTGCGATTTTTCTGCAGATTTTTGGTTTCTTTGATTTAATTCCAGAATTTGTTGCACATCATTTCCATATTTATTTTTATCAGCATTCATGGCTAATTGGGCCAAGCAAAACCAGAAATGAGAGACTTGCCATTAATGCCAAGGTTAGAAGCTTTTTCTTCCAACCTAGCATGTGACAAGCAAGTGGGCTTGCCCTTGGGCAGCTCTTGTCCCTCCCAAGTGACCTGTTAACCACCCCAAGGTTGCCAGCCACCTGCTTGAAGACTTTCTTCCTGCTTGCTCCCCCAAAACCAGTCAAACCAGCTGGATTTTTCACTTGAAAAAGCCATGAGTGCCTACCCTGTTTTGCAACAGCTTTTCACCCTCTCACACCAGCCATATGTAGCCTTTTGCATCCCCCAATCTCTGCACATCACAGTGCACGTTTTTATTGATCAACCATTGAGATTGCAAGGATTGATCCCCAAGCTTGGCCAATTGCAATCCAGCCCTATTTCATCATCATTTCTATCCAAAAACCTTTAAATTTGTGGCTGAAATCAGGCTGAGTCTTGACCCTTGGCACAAGGCAAGGTTACCTCTATCCATTAGCATTAAATGCAAAGGGATTTAGCCTGATCCTAGCCCACAAATTAGCTGGATTTTGGGGATTTCTAATGATGAAATTGATTTGGTTTTGGCCTATAAATAGAGATGCAAGGCAAGAGGAAGGACAACATGATTCTAACCAGAAAACACTACTCATAAACACTTGAAACACTTACAAACAACCAGAAAACCAGCAAAGCACTAGCAAAAACCAATTCCAATACAAAGCCTCACAAAGTTCATTGCTTATCACCAACATTCAAAACCTTTGCAAGAACCTTCAACCAATTCAAATCCATTGCAGCTGGAGCTTTGCTAAGGATCTCTGTAAGTATTCTAAGTACTGATCTTGCATTTACAATTGTGTTTGCATCCTAATTTTGGTCCAAAACCTTTTTGTTCTAAAACCCCCTTTTGAATTTCAAAAGAAATCCCAAGGTTTTCAAAACATCAAAACTGGTTTGTCCAAGCCTTTTCACTGCAAAAACTCAAAGCTTTTCACTCACCTAAAAGGTCCTGAGTGTGTTCAGAAATTGTTTCTGAACAAAAGTTTAGAAACAGCTTCTGAACCCAAAAATTCGCATTGTTCGCAGTGCGAAGCCATGGTCGCAGAGCGACCATGACAGAACTCAGAATCTGAGTTTAGGTGCCCAAATGGCCAATTTTTGAGGTTCTAGCCCAAGAGCTCAGAACCTAGGAGTTTTAAAACTCATATTTTTCAAACCAGTTCAAGGATTTTGCATAATATTGGAAAATTCGCAAGTTCGGGTAACATTTTTTGGATAACTTGCAAAACAAGTTATGTCCCCAAACTTTCAAAACAACTTGAGCAAATAAGCTATGTTCATAATTTCAAATCCAAACTTGAGCAATAAATATTGTTCATGATTTTCAAAACCCAAGCGTGAACATACGCCGAATTTGTTCGCCTTTCAAAACAATTCGCAAAATGAGCCGAACTTGTGCGTTTTCTAACAATCTGCTAAAATCTTTCCACTTTGGGTTTTCAAACCAAATGCTTTGATAAACCTTGGGATTTCTAAGAAATTCGACCAAAAATTTGAATGAAAAAGGGATGGTGTGACTTATGTCTCTCCATTGCCCCGATTGTACGAATGCGTGACGTATGTCTCGTCGTTCGGACAATCGTCATTCCATTTTCAACGTATCCGACCATAACCAAACCAAATCTTGGCCCCTTGTGGTCAATCCGAACCTTTTGGTCCCCCGTGGCCACTAGATTCCATCCCTCGACTCGTTTAAGTCACTCGGTCAATGTTCGACTCGTCCGAGTCCATTGTACCCGTTCTTGATCCCAGTGGATCAATCGAACAATCCCCCGACTCGTTGGAGTCCCCTCGGTCAATGATTGACTCGATTGAGTCCATTGCACCCATTTTGGTCCCATAGCGACCAACTCGAATCCTTTTACCCCAACGGACGTACCTTTTAACATTCTAACGCGATTCGTAAACAAACGCTTAATAAGTCTCCCAAGCGCGAGCATACAAGCTATACGCTTAATAAGTCTCCCGAGCGCGAGCATACAAGCTACGTTTAATCGCAAGAATTCGGTTAAAACATCGTCCATTTAAAATTAACCAACACATGTGCGTTTTTCTACCAAAGAACTAGGTACGCTTTGAGTTCTCCGACTACCGGGAGATACGTAGGAGCAAGATCGACATCTTGTCAAGCGCAATAATAAAAAACTTTTTTTTCCCTTTCGTTTGTTTTCATCTCTTTCCCCCCTCTTTAGTATATTTTCTTTTGACATAGATAAGCATGCGCGCAAAACATTTAAAAACAATCTAAGCTTTAGCCAAATAGAACGTTCCCGTTGAGTACAACGGACGTGAGGGGTGCTAATACATTCCCCTTGCGTAATCGACTCCCGAACCCGACAATGGTTGCGATGACCATCCTTTCCTCATCGTCAAGGGTTTTATTATCGTTTCCCTTTAAACAAAAAAAACTCAAGGGTTTATCAACGTTCCCTTTACACAAAAACTTTGGTGGCGACTTCACAAAGGCCCTCCGAGCGTTCGAGGACGTCCTCGGAGGATTGCGCGTTTTTTTTCATTAAAAAAAAGAGGTGCGCACAGCTGGCGACTTCACTGGGGACCCTTTTCCCACTAGCGAGTCAAGCCTAACCTATTTGGCTTTTAAGCCATTTGTTTTTATTTTCTTTGCGCGCCATGATTTTATTTTATTCATTTATGTCATATCTATGCTTTATGTTTATATTTGCTTTATTTTGCTTTATATTCATATCATATATATATCAAATGCGGGGGTTACTTGAGCGATGTTACTCCACATTGTTCGGGTTAATGCCGGACGTGTGAGGCTCTCTACCCGAGCTTGAGGAAAAAACTAAGTTAGAAGGAGGTTGTGTGCGGAAGCCTGCGTTGACGTATGTCCGTGAGGTAGGATGCCCAACCCCGCTTAGAGGAGATTTTCACGTGGAATTAATTGAAGTCATGTCGACGTATGTCCATAGACAACCCTAATTCCATGTGAGATCTATGACTCTAAGGACCTCTTCTTAGGAGATTTCACCATTTAGAGCCTACATGTGAGGATGGGGGAAAGTTCCGAACCTTCATAAACCATACCCTTGCATATCATTTGCATTCATGAAAGTAATTTTCGCATCATTTTGCTTTATAGGAGTTTAAAAAGAACAACCAAATATTAGCAAAAAGAAATATGGATTCCGGGAACAAAAATACGCTCGCCTTCAAAATTAAAGCTCCTAGGGTGGAAAGCTTGTTAGCCCTAAGCAAAAGGCTCTCTTCGGTCAACAAGAGTATTTTCGAGGCAAGCTATGGGGTAATCCTTGATCTCCTACCCGTGAGAATAGATTCAACGGCCTTAACCACTTTGGCGCAATTCTTCGACCCACCTCTACGGTGCTTCACATTTCAAGACTTCCAACTAGTGCCAACTTTGGAAGAGTTTGAGAAGATTTTGGGTTGTAGCATGAAGGGTCATGAACTCTATCTCGGTCCGGGAAAGGACCCCACATTAGAAGCCATCGCCGAATCCTTATACCTTGACACCCAAGAAGTAGCATCTAACTTGGAAGTTAGAGGAAACCTTAAGGGATTTTCAAGAAAGTTTTTGGAAGCCAAAGCTCGGGAAATGTTAGCCAACAAAGAGGGAAGGGCATTCAACGCCATCTTAGCCCTCTTAGTCTACGGAATTGTCTTATTCCCCAACATGGATGATTTCATAGACTTTCCGGCTCTAGAGGTATTTATGACTAAAAATCCGGTTCCCACAATCTTGGCGGATTTTTATCATACCCTCTACTCTAGGCATGAACAAGCAAGGGGACGCAAAATTTCTTGTTGTACTCCCGTGGTGCAAATTTGGATGATGTCCCACATGCCAAGAAACCGAGACTTTGTGGAAAACCGGGCCAAGCTCAAATGGTCGCAACGGATGACAACCCTCGCCGAGAAGGACATCCATTGGTTTTCACCAAATTTAGAGGACCCGGAAATTATCCTCAGTTGCGGGGACTTCCCTAACGTACCCCTCATTGGTACTAAGGGATGTATTAACTACAATCCGGTCCTCTCTCTCCGACAACTAGGTTTTTCAATGGTAGATAAACCTAATAACCTTTTGTTGGAAGCTTTCTTCTTAAGGGAAGGCGATCAAGACCCAGCATTGCTAGAGAGAATCCGGGGAGCATGGAGCCAAGTGCACAAAGGAAGGGTCGGCAAGAGAAACTGTGTCGCCAAACCCCTTTATACTCAATGGGTGAAGGAGAGGGTCAAAGCAATCAAGCTACCCTTCGTGGTCATAAGCCCTCCAAAACCTCCTACACCTAAACCTATTGCAACCATTCCCAACAAAGAAATGGAGGAACTCAAAGCTAAAATTCAAGAACTCCAAAACAAAAACGGAGACTTAGAATTGAAGCACCTCCAAGCTTTAGGAGAAATCACTAGGACGAAGAGAGATCGTGATGAAGTATCAAATTCTCTCCTAGTGTGCCAAAAACGGCTAAGAATCTCCGAAGGGAAGAGAGATTGGATAGGAGGCGGCTTGGTTAGTGCGGATGCCAACCTTGTGGCCAAGGACGAAGAGTTGGAAAGAATCTTACATTCCAACCAAGAGCTCAAGAAATTCGGCGAACTAGCCATCGAAGCTCAACGGAAATGGAGGTTGAAATTTCAAGAGAAAAATCAACAGCTCCAAGAAGTAGTTAAAGACTACAAAGAGCAGCTTCAAGCCGAACGCGTCCAACGGCAAAGACATGAGAGCCTTTCTCATCAAGGGAGGCTAAAGTGCAATCGCCTCGAAGAAGACATCAAGAAATTCGAAGAGTACTTCGACAAGATTGCAAGAGCCCACGGGGACCATATTGCACAACTACATGATGAAATTAGAAGTGCAAGAGTCAAGCTAGACCAGCGCAAGGAAGTGATTGAGTGTGTATGGCAAGACGCCACCCGATTAAGTGAGGATTTCACTAAATTGGTTGCATTCTCGAACTTGGTACTCACCCAACTTCCAAAGAGGCTAGCGGAGGCCGAGATGGTCATGCCCTACTTTGTCATCCCTATGGAGATCCAGAAGTTTATGAAGTTCTGCAAGGACACCATAGATTTCTATAGGGAGGAGATGAGCAAAGCCGAGAAGCGAGCGGCTATTTGATTTGTAATAGCATTAGTTACACTTTGTAAACAAATGTTATCTAATCAAATATATTTTGAAGCATAATCAATTTCCCGGTCTTTAATATTTCGCATTGCTAATATTAATTGTGCACCTTTAAATTCCTCCATAAAGCAAAATAAAAAAAAACACGCATATTTTGCATACTCATCGCATGCATACACATGCATCTTCATGCATTTTTTTCAAAAAAAAACTCATTCATTTCCCTAAAAACAGTTCAAAGCAATCATAGCCCGAAAACCCCGAAAGCCCTCGGTCCAAGAACCAGATCTCCAACACTCGTACGGAACACGAGCTAACAAACAAAGGATCATGGACAATTTGGAACAAACTCAAGCGGCTTTGAGAGAAGAGGTTGATGGAATGAAGGGGAAGATGGATCAGATGCTAGAGTTAATGCAAACTCTATCGGCCCGAGAAAGTAATCCTCGCCCAGTAACGGATGCATCCCATGTGCAATGGCCTCTTTACGGTTTACCTCCGGATTATACCCCACCATTTGAAAATGAGGGCCATGGACCACCTCCACCACCGCTCACAATCCCCGTAAGGAATGAAGAGCGTCGTCCTCAAAGAACTTCCACTACTCAGCATGAGGTGATTCCCCATGATGTGGAAAATAGTCAGCTAAGGCAATCTGCTCCCGACACCACCCACCAAGACAATGATACCACCCAAATGTATCGAGTTTTGGAAGAAAGGTTGAAAGCTGTCGAAGGGTTCAGTTCATACGGTGCCCACAACGCTTTGGACATGTGCCTAGTGCCCGACGTGGTAATCCCTCCGAAGTTCAAAACACCGGATTTCGAAAAGTACAAGGGAATACAATGCCCTCGGAACCATCTACGGATGTTCTGTAGGAAGATGGCAGCTTACGCAATGAACGAGAAACTCATGGTGCATGTGTTTCAAGATAGTTTAAGCGGAGCATCATTGGATTGGTACATGCAGCTTGAGCGTACCCATGTCCAAACTTGGAAGGATCTAGCCGATGCCTTCCTAAAGCAATACAAATATAATTTGGACATGGCTCCAAATAGGATGCAACTACAAAACCTCCTGCAAAGAAGCAATGAGTCCTTCAAGGAGTACGCTCAGCGGTGGAGAGAACTAGCTTCTCGTGTACAACCACCATTGTTGGAAAGGGAGCTTGTCGACACCTTTATGGGCACGCTTCAAGGCCCATATTATGACAAGATGATTGGAAGCACATCTTCCGGCTTTTCCGATCTAGTCATGATTGGTGAAAGAGTAGAGGACGGAGTAAAGAGGGGAAGGATCCAAGGCCCTCTAGAAGCTCAAAGCGGAGCTAGGAGACCCCCCAGCAACTTTCACAAAAAGAAAGAGGGGGAGACGAATGCTGTTCTAGTGGGACCGTCTTGCCCACCACCAAATCAAATGCCTCACTACCACTATCCTTATGTGGCAGCAGCAACGGCTCAAGGGCGTTACTCACCTCAAGTGATTCCCGCAACTCCACCTCGACAACCAGTAGTGTTGCCTCAACAAAATCAACAGCAGCAACAACAAGGCGGGTACCCATCAAGGAACCAAGCGGGCCCGAGGAACAATTATAACAATAGGCAGTTTGATCCTGTACCTATGCCTTATGGTCAAATCTTGCCATATCTAATCCAAAAGGGGATGGTCGAGCCAAGACTACTACCACCAATGTTGCCACCATATCCACATTGGTACGACACAAATGCAAAATGTGATTACCACGCAGGAACCGTGGGGCACAATGTCGAGAACTGTAGAGTTTTCAAACACAAGGTTCAGGACCTTATTGACAAGAAGCTATTATCCTTCAAAGAGGAGAACCCCAATGTAAAAAATAACCCATTGCCGGGGCATGCGGGTCCCTCTGTAAATGCGGTGGAGGAGCAAGAGGACTTTGGTCCAATCAAGAGGGTAGCCAATGTTAAGACTCCCCTGTCAACCATAAGGGAACGTCTAACCGGTTTTGGTTTGTTCGAGGAAATGCACGCCAACTGTGAAGCCTGCAAAGTCAACCCGGACAAGTGCGGAAAGTTGAAGAGTTGTCTTCAAGAGCTAATGGACCAAGGTTGGATCCAAATTGGCTATATAAAGGATGGCACGGACGTTGCTACCTTGGAGGCTCACGACCCAAAACCTCTCGAAATCCCTTACCAAAGGAGAGAGGTACCAATGCCTATACAGCCCATAATATTCCATGTACCTGCACCCTTCTCTTTTGAAAGCACGAAGAAGGTACCATGGAATTACCAACCTGTGGCATATGTAGAAGGAAAACCACTAGCCAAAATTGAGCCCAGCATCACTAACATCACCGGTGTTGGAGGAATAACCAGAAGTGGTAGAGTCTTCGCTCCGAAAGAACTCAGGAAGACGCCAGCCGTACTACCAAGAGAGCCGCTCAAAGAAAAGAGCGTGGAGGAAGAAGAGAACCAAGTGGGGCCTTCTCAAAAAACAACCCCGCAAAAAGAGGCCGAAGAGTTCCTAAGGATAATCCAAAAGAGCGAGTATAAAATCATTGACCAGCTAGGTCAAACTCCCTCCAAGATCTCCATGATATCCCTACTACTAAGCTCGGAAGCACACCGAGAAGCACTGTTGCGGATCCTCAGTGAGGCACATGTCACCAAGGACATTCTTGTGGACCAATTCGACGGGATAGTCGGAAATATTACTTCAAGTAGGTACTTGGGTTTCAATGGCGATGAGCTACCCGATGAGGAGCATATTCATAACCGCGCCTTACATATCTCCGTGAAATGCATGGACCATATCCTCTCTCGAGTGCTAGTGGACACGGGGTCATCATTGAATGTCATGCCCAAGACTACCCTCCTCAAGCTATCATGTGAAGGGACAGTAATGAAGCCCAGTGCCTTGGTCGTAAAAGCTTTCGATGGGTCAAGAAGAGCCGTCGTAGGGGAGATCGACTTACCAGTCCAAATCGGGCCTAAGGTTTTCACCATAACCTTCCAAGTCATGGATATTAATCCAACATACAATTGTCTTCTCGGACGACCATGGATTCATGCGGCCGGAGCCATCACCTCTACTCTGCACCAGAAACTTAAGTTCATCATTGATAACCAAATGATTGTAGTTTCCGGGCAAGAGGACATGATGGTAAGCCATCTCTCATCATTCCGTTATATAGAAACGGACGAAGAAGCTGTGGATGTTCCATTCCAGTCTTTGGAAGTGGCGAATGTCGTGACTTTGAGCTCAAAGCCCAAGAAAGAGGCTAGGACAGCCATGTCATCATGGAGGGCAATAAGAGAGGCCCTAGAAGAAAGCCGACCTACCGGATGGGGCAAATTAGTGGACATACCAGAGAAGAAGAATCGCTTCGGGTTGGGATATCATCCATCAACCGAAACTTCCTCAAAGCCTCCAAAACAAGGGATCCTCCCCATTTCGGAAACATTCATCAGTGCGGGATTTATCAATGAAGATCAAGTGGCTCTACTTGAAGACGTAGATGAAGACGTGCCTGATTTGGTGTACCGTTGCGCTTCGGATGAAGCTTTGAACAATTGGAGGGCTATCGCGATTCCCGAGATCATTACCAAGATCAAGTAATAAACCATGTTTGTATTTTTGCTTTTGGAAAAAATCATTTAGCTCTGCCCAAGGCAAATGATTAGTCGTGTGGGGCCCCCATGTTTTAAAAGTTATTTTCAATCATGAATAAAATCACTCTTTTATGTTCATTTGAGTCTTTTTCTTTTTTGCATTTGTTAAAAAAAAATTTTCTACAAAAAGCCTAAAAAAAAAAATCATCATACTCATGCAGATCTACAAATCCACCCTCCAAAAACAACACTGCCTTAATCCCTTATGACTTCGATTTCCCGATTAATCAAACGGAAGATGATGAAGAGGACGATTACGAACCACCTGAAGAATTGTCCAGACTTGCAAATCAAGGGGATAGGGTAATACAACCTCACCAAGAATCAGTTGAAAAGGTCAACTTGGGGACCGAAGAGGATAAGAAAGAGGTCAAGATAGGAGCCTCCCTACATGAGGATGTGAAAGGAAAGTTGATTAAACTTCTGCAAGAGTACGTGGACGTATTCGCTTGGTCGTACCAAGACATGCCGGGTTTAGACCCTGACATCGTCGTACATAAGCTGCCACTCAAGCCGGAATGCCCGCCAGTGAAGCAGAAATTGAGAAGAACTCGACCCGATATGGCTCTCAAGATCAGAGAGGAGGTCAAAAAGCAATTCGATGCCGGCTTCTTAGCCGTAACCAAGTATCCAACATGGGTTGCCAACATTGTGCCAGTTCCAAAGAAGGATGGCAAAGTTAGAATGTGTGTGGATTATCGGGACTTGAATAGAGAAAGCCCAAAGGATGATTTCCCGCTACCACATATCGACATATTGGTGGACAACACAGCCCAATTCTCAGTCTTCTCCTTTATGGACGGCTTCTCGGGATATAACCAAATCAAGATGGCTCCAGAGGACATGGAGAAAACCACATTCATCACCCCGTGGGGGACATTCTGCTATAAGGTAATGCCTTTTGGATTAACAAACGCCGGAGCAACATACCAAAGAGCAATGGTGACTCTTTTCCATGACATGATCCATAAGGAAATTGAGGTCTACGTCGACGACATGATTGCCAAATCCCAAACGGAGAAGGATCATCTAGTCCATCTACAAAAGCTTTTCGAACGCCTAAGAAAATTCAAGCTGCGCTTAAATCCTAACAAGTGCACATTTGGCGTTAGATCCGGAAAGTTATTGGGTTTCATCGTCAGCCAAAGAGGTATCGAAGTGGATCCCGACAAGGTAAAGGCCATCCAAGAAATGCCAGCGCCAAATACCGAGAAAGAAGTCCGGGGTTTCTTAGGAAGATTGAACTACATCGCTAGGTTCATCTCACACATGACAGCTACCTGCGAACCAATCTTCAAACTGCTAAGGAAAAACCAAGCCGTTCATTGGAATGAGGATTGCCAAGAGGCGTTTGACAAGATCAAACAATACCTGCAAGAACCACCAATTTTAATACCTCCGGTTCCGGGTAAACCCCTCATCTTATACCTAACCGTACTTGAAGGATCGATGGGTTGTGTGTTAGGACAACAAGATGAAATGGGAAGAAAAGAGCACGCAATCTACTACCTAAGCAAGAAGTTTACTGACTGTGAAACAAGGTATACTTCACTTGAAAAGACTTGTTGCGCTTTAGCATGGGCTGCTCGACGCTTAAGGCAATATATGTTGACCCATACAACTTGGTTGATATCGAAGATGGATCCCATCAAGTACATTTTCGAAAAGCCTGCCCTCACAGGGAAGATAGCCTGTTGGCAAATGCTGCTGTCTGAGTACGACATCCAATACGTTGCTCAAAAAGCCATCAAAGGGAGTGTTTTATCCGAGCACCTTGCTCACCAACCATTGGAGGATTATCAGCCCATACAATTCGACTTCCCGGATGAAGATGTCGTAGCTTTGAATGACGAAAAGGTCACAAGCGATGATGAAGGGCCAGAACTGAGAGCTCGATGGAAACTCGCTTTCGACGGCGCCTCAAATGCCATGGGGCACGGAATCGGAGCAGTTTTAATCTCCCCAAGAAATGGATACCAACCCTTCACAGCAAGGTTATGCTTTGACTGCACCAATAACATGGCAGAATATGAAGCATGTATCCTAGGCCTTGAAGCAGCAATTGATCTAAGGATCAAAAACCTTGAAGTATACGGTGACTCAGCCTTAGTCATCTATCAAGTCAAAGGAGAATGGGAAACAAAACATCCCAATTTAATCCCCTACCGAGCCCGGGTTGTAGAGTTGATTGAGCATTTTGATGAAATCAACTTCCATCACATACCTCGAGAAGAAAACCAGGTGGCGGATGCTTTGGCTACATTATCATCAATGTACCAAGTAAATTTCTACAATGAAGCACCAATCATAAAGATGGATCGTAGAGACAAACCGGTTGTATGTGCAGCAGTCGAAGAAGGACTTGACAACAAACCTTGGTTCTACGATATCAAGCGATACCTTGAAGAGCAAGAGTATCCAGAAAATGCCTCGCACACCGACAAGAGAACCCTCAGAAGATTGGCATCCCAGTTCTTCCTCAGTGGAAATACCCTCTACAAAAGAAACTATGACATGGTCCTACTCAGATGTGTGGATAAACATGAAGCGGACATGCTCATCAAAGAAATCCACGAGGGATCATTTGGAACCTGTCGCGGTGATTTTCGGAGATCAAGCTATTGATTAGCGTTGACTCGCTGATTTTATTTCACGACTGAACTTTTAATTTTTAAATGAAAATTGGAAAAAAGTTCTAAATTACCACATTTTCAAAAATTAAGGGTTCGGGGGTTAGTTACGTTTAGGGAAGGTGTTAGCACCCTAAACGTTCGTAGTACTCTACGAGAACCTCTTGATTTTATTTAAAAATATTTTGGCTATAACTTGCTTATTTTTTTTTAGAGAGACATAATCAAAGTAATGAGAAAAGAAAATGTTTTATTTTTTATGTTTTTTATGATTTGGAAGGACATAGTCCTCTGCCTACGTACCCGTGAGGGATCAAAACCTCGTAGTTCGGGGTAAAAAAAAGACGTTTGATTTGTTTGATGTTTTTTATTAGTTTTTTTTTTTAAAAAAAAGTTTTAAAGATAAAATAAAAAAAGCCAAGTGGCTAAATAAGATTGATTTGTGTTTTTTAATTTTGAAAAGGATTAAAGTGTAATTAAAGTGGATTAATGATTTTTTAAAGAAAATAAAAGAGAAAAAAACGGACACTTGATTGAAAATCAAGGTTTATTAAGAAAAGATTTTTGATTTTTGATTATTTGAATGTTTTTGTTATTTTTGTTAATGGACTAAGACTAAAACGTAACTAAAAATTAAAAACGAGGAATTTCCGTGGTGACGTTGGATCACCACGAAATCCTTTTCGAAAGGAAACTACCTATTATTTTTGTATTTTTCTTTTTATAAAGCGAAGTAAATAAAAAAACGTAAAGCAAAATAAAATAAAGTGCGAGTGTCGGTGCATATTCTCATTTATGATTTACATTTGTTCCTAAATACATTCTAATCAAAATAAAATAAAAATGACAAAACAATAACTAGAAGAGAATTGCAAATGCACTAAGATAAGTAAATGTGCTAAAAGTAAAAATAAAATGAAATATGCATGAAAATAAAAGGAAAATAAAAAATAAAAAATGCATGATGATTATAAGATAAATTCAATGGAATAATATGCATGAAAATACCTAGAAAAATTAACAAGATAATATGCAAGAATGATAAGAAAACTAAAAAAAAATAAAAGGGGAAAGGGGGGGTGCAGTAAGCAAAAATGGGGGTATGAGAAGCAATCAGCAAGAGCTGATGAAGAGGAAGGTTTGGGCCGCATGGGCCTTGTGTTTGGGTCAGGTTTAAATTGATTTTCTGATTTTTTTCACTCATTTTTCTTCTTTCCACTCTCTCTCTTGCCCTCACCTTCTCTCTTCTTTCTTCTCCTCACATAACAGACCTACGGCCGGAACAGTAAGCCGGCACGGTGGTTGGCCGGCCCAAAGGGCGGCGCCACCGCGCCGGAAAAACGAAACACCCCTTTTTTTAAAAAAATTCAGTTTTAAAATCCCCTTTCCTCCCCCTTTACGAGAATCAACTCAAAATTTTAAAAAAACTTTTTTGAAAACCCTAGATCTAATTTCGAATTTCTTTTTAAAAAAGACAAAATCTACCTTTGTTTTCTGATTTTGGTTCGGCCTTGTTGTTATTTTGGAAGTTCGAAACTGGGTATGGGTGAGGGAGAGGCTGGGTTGTGGAATAGAGGTGAAGTCGTGTGGGTATGGAGGCGTGAAAGTGGTGGTTGGTGGGTTAGAGGTGCGGTTCTGTGTGAGTGCTTATGGAATGGCTGGGCGTGTGTACTGAGTTGTGTATTTAGGATGAGGGCGTGGCCGTACGGTTTGTGGGTGAGTGGAGGGGGCTGCGTGAATAGTGTTATGTGGTGGTGGGATTGTGGCCGAGTATGTGGGTGTTTTGGAGGGTGGCTGCACGATTTTGAGGGAAAGTGTGTGTGGTAGTTCTTGGTTTTGGCCGCCGGTGAGTGAGGCCGTACGGGTGGTTATGGTGGCTGAGGGATGGTTGTTGCGTGAATGGGTGTTGGTGTGTGGCTGTGAGTTTGGTTGGTGATGAGAAAAATTGTTTCAGGTTCTGATTGTATTGGTTCAATTCTTCTGATTCAATTCTGAAAATGCCGTGTTCACTCCCCTTTCTCTGATGGTCTCCTTTCCTTTTTATGTGCGTGTTGCCTATTATGCTGAATACACTAAACTGTCATCACTGACCATAAAGGTCAATGAATGGCAGTTTAAATGCCAAAATAAAACAGCTGCAAAAGTCTCCTCTTCACTTATCAGTGGTAATGACAAATTAAGGACCCATTAAATCTCAAACAAAGTCAGACTAAAAGAATAAATTATAAAAAGTAACTAAAAAAAGAAATAAAAAACTAAATAAAAATAACAATAAAAAAATACTTAAAAGAATAAAAATAAAGATGGAAATAAAATGAAAACAAAAAAAGACGGACCCGGACGAAACTAAAAAAATGAGGTATTTTAAAATACCTCTCTGTCGAAATTTCGTCTGAGACGACGAAAAATTCCGAACTAAAAAGACGAGTAAAAAATAAATTTTAGGTCAAAAATTGGGGTATGACAGATGCCCCTATTTAAGTCTCTTCGCCCGGAGAATCGAAGAGAAAATCTTTGATTCGACGGGTCGAAGGGACTTAAATACAGAGTACGCCAATTTTGGACCTAACAAAAAATGTATGAAATGCTCGTGATGCAAAGGTGAATGCAAGACGGCGAAGATGACCTGACTGGGGGATAAAACAAAATAAAAGGATACCCGAGTTTGTTAAAGAAAGGGATCCGACTCCACTGGGGAATAACACAGTTTTACTGGGGAAGGGATCAACTATCGCATTGATAGCTGAAAAAGGAAGTATGATATGGGAACGATACCGACCATAAGCTGCCCGTTTGTAGAGCTTGCCACTTGAGGTAAAGACGGAAATAAAAATAATATGCCACTGACGACAGGAAATAAAGGTGAATGTCAACTGTTCGGGTTGTTGCCGAACTGCCATTGACGACAAAGAAATAAAGGTAGATGTCAACTGTTCGGGTTGTTGCCGAACTGCCATTGACGACAAGGAAGTAAAGGTAGATGTCAACTGTTCGGGTTGTTGCCGAACTGCCATTGACGACAAGAAGTAAATGTAGATGTCAACTGTTCGGGTTGTTGCCGAACTGCCATTGACGACAAGAAGTAAATGTAGATGTCAACTGTTCGGGTTGTTGCCGAACTGCCATTGACGACAAGAAGTAAATGTAGATGTCAACTGTTCGGGTTGTTGCCGAACTGCCATTGACGACAAGATGTAAATGTAGATGTCAACTGTTCGGGTTGTTGCCGAACTGCCATTGACGACAAGAAGTAAATGTAGATGTCAACTGTTCGGGTTGTTGCCGAACTGCCATTGACGACAAGAAGTAAATGTAGATGCCAACTGTTCGGGTTGTTGCCGAACTGCCATTGACGACAAAGAAATAAAGGTAGATGCTAACTGTTCGGGTTGTTGCCAAACTGCCATTGACGACAAAGAAGTAAATGTAGATGCCAACTGTTCGGGTTGTTGCCGAACTGCCATTGACGACAAAGAAATAAAGGTAGATGCCAACTGTTCGGGTTGTTGCCGAACTGCCATTGACGACAATGAACAAAGGTAGATGTCAACTGTTCGGGTTGTTGCCGAACTGCCATTGACGACAATGAACAAAGGTAGATGTCAACTGTTCGGGTTGTTGCCGAACTGCCATTGACGACAAGGAATAAAGGTAAATGTCAACTGTTCGGGTTGTTGCCGAACTGTCATTGACGACAAGAAATAAAGGGTAAATGCCAACTGTTCGGGTTGTTGCCGAACTGCCATTGACGACAAGGAATAAATAAAGGATATGCACAAGCTGCTCGTTAAAGAAACTGCCGCTTGGCGTAAAGACAAGATGAAAAGACATGCACAAGCTGTTCATTAAAGAAATGCCACTTGGCATAAAGAGGGTGACATCTCTGGACCAGACACATTGGGGATGACACTTGGGGAAAAAGAGTCACAAATTGTTCATGATTGATTGACATGAAAAGCAAGACTCAGGGTGGTTAATGCAACCATGCATTGAATGATGCTATGTGCATGTTGTGTATGCATGAATGTGTATATGCATGAATGTATGAATGTATGTAAGACAATACGACTTGTATGACTGTATGGAGGATTGACTTGTGGGATAGTACAACTGATGGACTTGATGAGACAAGACTGGACATGTAAGATGGAAAGTGGACCGACAGTGCAGTACAAACACTCTGCAATCTTCATTGGGAATGATGCCATTGGGAACATATCAAAACATTGACGGGGTAAAGCCCGATGTATGCAACAACCGGTGGGGAGCAAACACTTCCTGGGGGAGACGCGTTAATCCATAGACCTGGCAGAAGAACTGGCGTTTCTGTGGTCATGCTTTTTGTTCTTTTTCCTTTTTTGAATCCCTAACTTTTGCCTGGACCGCCCTTTCGGGTTTTCAGTCCACCGGGAATATATTCTTTTTGTATGCCCCTAATTTTTGCCTGGATCGCCCTTTCAGGTTTTCGATCCATCGGGACGCTCATTTTTGCCTAAGCCGCCCTTTCGGGTTTTCGACTTACCGAGCTCTTTTCTTTTTTCTTCTTTCTTTTTCCTCAAGCAATTGACCATGTTTAACCTGCTGAGTTTGTTCGTTCTCAGGATAACCGTTGACGCATACTTCACTTATTCATGTGTTCAGAGAGAATGTGTTTGTTGTTTATGCTTTCCAAAAATATAAAAAGATTTATGATTTTGAAAAAAAATATTTTGCTTCAAGTACTACCATCAAAAATAGAAAAAATTTTATAAACCGAATAACTGTGAATTCCAAATAAAAGGCACAGGCTCAAATTCATTTAACAGAGTGGTGGCCCGCAAATGGCGTGGCTCCACGGATCTCACAAAGTTTGGAAAATGGTAAATATAAGGGGAAGGTACATTGAACACAATAACCGCTATTCTCCCTAACAACTTTGAATTCCACAGTTTAGATGCCTCAGATTCAGAGTCTCTTTGACCGCTAATGTGCCCCAAGTGAGTCACGGCCAACCTGATGCAGTTACTTTGTCTTTTGATCCTTAACTTTTGCATAGACCGCCCTTTCGGGTTTTCGATCTATCAGGATGATTATTTTCTGTTTCATGTCTCTAATTTTTGCCTGGACCGCCCTTTCGGGTTTTCAGTCCACCGAGACGCTCATTTTTGCCTAAGCCGCCCTTACGGGTTTTCGACTTACCGAGCCGTTCTTTTATTTTTAGACAAAGTATTTCTTGACTGCATCTGCGTTCACAGGACGGGGAAGCTCATCACCATCCATAGTCGTAAGAGTCATTGCACCACCAGAGAAAGCTCTCTTGACGACATATGGGCCTTCATAGTTAGGCGTCCATTTGCCCCTGGCGTCCGGTTGGAAAGATAAAATCTTTTTGAGCACAAGGTCTCCTTCTTGAAATTCACGGGGACGAACCTTCTTGTCAAAGGCTTGTTTCATCCTCTTTTGATATAGTTGACCATGACACAAGGCAGCCATGCGTTTTTCTTCAATCAAGTTCAGCTGATCATACCTACTTTGACACCATTCAGCCTCAGACAGTTTGGCTTCCATCAGAACTCTCATCGACGGGATTTCGACCTCCACAGGGAGCACTGCTTCCATGCCGTAGACCAAAGAGAAAGGGGTTGCCCCTGTTGAAGTGCGCACTGAGGTACGGTACCCATGCAGAGCGAATGGTAACATCTCGTGCCAGTCTTTGTAAGTGATTACCATCTTCTGGACAATCTTCTTGATGTTTTTATTTGCGGCTTCAACAGCACCGTTCATCTGGGGTCTGTAAGGAGAAGAATTATGATGTTCAATCTTAAACTCTCCGCACAATTCTTTCATCATCTTGTTGTTCAAATTGGTTCCATTATCCGTGATGATTCTATTAGGCACACCGTAACGGCAGATGATATGGTTCTTGATGAAACGGACCACGACTTGCTTGGTCACGTTGGCATAAGATGCTGCTTCAACCCACTTGGTAAAGTAATCAATGGCCACTAGAATGAAACGATGTCCGTTTGAAGCCTTTGGTTCGATCTTTCCAATCATATCAATGCCCCACATAGAGAAAGGCCATGGAGAGGAAAGGACGTTGAGGGTAGTTGGCGGAACATGAATCTTGTCGGCATAAATCTGACACTTGTGACATTTCCTGGCATGTTTATAACAGTCAGATTCCATCGTCATCCAGTAGTAACCCGCTCTCAACAACTTTTTAGCCATTGCATGCCCATTGGAGTGAGTTCCGAAGGAGCCCTCATGTATCTCACTCATCAACATCTCTGCTTCACGTTCGTCTACACATCTGAGTAATACCATGTCGAAGTTCCTCTTGTACAAAATATCTCCATTCAAAAAGAAATTACCAGACAATCTCCTCAAAGTC